>CAWUFW010001272.1:1182500-2382500 GCA_963921515.1 Calotriton arnoldi
ACACACACACGCACAAACACACACACGCACAAACACACACACGCACAAACACGCACAAACACACACACGCACAAACGCACGCACACACACACACACGCACAAACACTCACACGCACACGCACAAACACGCACACGCACACGCTCACGCACAAACACTCACACGCACAAACACTCACACGCACACGCACACGCACACGCACAAACACACGCACACGCACACGCACAAACACTCACACGCACACGCACAAACACTCACACGCACAAACACTCACACGCACACGCACAAACACTCACACGCACAAACACACGCACACGCACAAACACACGCACACGCACAAACACAAACACAAACACTCACACGCACAAACACGCACACGCACACGCACAAACACACGCACACGCACAAACACACTCACACGCACAAACACACGCACACGCACAAACACACGCACAAACACACACGCACACACACATGCACACACACACACACATGCACACACACATGCAAACGCACATGCACAAACACACACATGCACACACACGCACATGCACAAACACACACGCACACACACGCACACACACGCACACACGCACACACACGCACACACACGCACACACACGCACACACACGCACACACACGCACACACACACACACACGCACACACACGCAAACACACACGCAAACGCACAAACACACACGCACAAACACACACACGCACAAACACACACGCACAAACACACACACGCACAAACACACACACGCACAAACACACACGCACAAACACACACACGCACAAACACACACACGCACAAACACACACACGCACAAACACACACACACACAAACACGCACACGCACAAACACGCACACGCACGCACACGCACAAACACGCACACGCACAAACACACACACGCACAAACACGCACACGCACAAACACGCACACGCACAAACACGCACACGCACACACACGCACACAAACACACGCACACGCACAAACACACGCACACGCACAAGCACACGCACAAGCACACGCACACGCACGCACACGCACACGCACAAACACGCACACGCACAAACACACACACGCACAAACACGCACACGCACAAACACGCACACGCACAAACACGCACACAAACACACGCACATGCACAAACACACAAACACACGCACACGCACAAACACAAACACACAAACAAACACACAAACAAACACACAAACAAACACACGCACAAACACACGCACAAACACACACGCACAAACACACACACGCACAAACACGCACACGCACAAACACGCACACGCACAAACACACGCACACGCACAAACACACGCACACGCACAAACACACGCACACGCACACGCACAAGCACACGCACACGCACAAGCACACGCACACGCACAAGCACACGCACAAACACACGCACACACACACGCACACACACACGCACAAACACACGCACAAGCACACGCACACGCACAAGCACACGCACACGCACAAACACGCACACGCACAAACACGCACACGCACACGCACAAACACGCACACGCACAAACACACACACGCACAAACACACACACGCACAAACACACACACGCACAAACACACGCACGCACAAACACACGCACGCACAAACACACGCACGCACAAACACACACACGCAGCAAACACACGCACGCACAAACACTACGCACGCACAAACACACACACGCACAAACACACGCACGCACAAACACACGCACGCACAAACACTGCGCACGCGCTGAAACACACGCACGCACAAACACACGCACGCACAAACACACCACGCACACGCACAAACACAGCGCACACGCACAAACACACGCGCACACGCACAAACACTGCGCGCACGCACAGAACACGCACACACACAAACACACGCACACGCACAAACACGCACACGCACAAACACGCACACGCACAAACACGCACACGCACAAACACGCACACGCACAAACACGCACACGCACGCACACGCACGCACACGCACAAACACACGCACAAGCACACGCGCACAAGCACACACGCACAAGCACACACGCACAAGCACACACGCACAAGCACACACGCACAAGCACACACACGCACAAACACACACACACGCACAAACACACACACGCACAAACACACACGCACAAACACACACGCACAAGCACGCGCGCGCGCACACACGCACTAGCACACGCACACGCAGACGCACAAGCACACATGCGCAAGCACACATGCGCAAGCACACGCGCGCAAGCACACCGCGCGCAAGCACACGCGCGCTAAGCACACCTGCAGCCCGCAAGCACACGCGCGCAAGCACACACGCACAAGCACACGCACACGCAGACGCACAAGCACACATGCGCAAGCACACATGCGCAAGCACACGCGCGCAAGCACACATGCGCACAAACACGCGCACAAACACACGCGCACAAACACACGCGCACAAACACACGCGCACAAACACACGCGCACAAACACACGCGCACAAACACACGCGCACAAACACACGCGCGCACACGCGCGCGCACACGCGCGCGCACACGCGCGCGCACACACGCGCGCACACACACGCGCGCACACACACGCGCACAAACACACACGCGCACAAACACACACGCGCACAAACACACACGCGCACAAACACACACGCGCACAAACACACGCGCGCACGCACACGCACACAAACGCACACGCACACAAACGCACACGCACACAAACGCACACGCACACAAACGCGCACGCACACAAACGCGCACGCACACAAACGCGCACGCACACAAACGCGCACGCACACGCACACACGCACACACGCACGCACACACGCACGCACGCACGCACACACGCACACACGCACACACGCACGCACACACGCACACACGCGCGCACACGCACACACGCACACACGCGCGCACACACACACACACACACACTAATTGTAAAAACGGAAGGGACAAGTTGACTTTTAATTGAGGACCGGAATTGTCTTTATTGTGGCTGAAAGGTCGGAGTTCCTTGATTTTATTTAAGACAATGTTTATAGGTGCTGACCCTTCTATCTTATCGCCATTGGCACAGGGATGGTTTTCGTGGAATATACAGATCTTCTCGATACAACTTGACCAGAATAATTGGGTCGCACGTTTACTGGAACTCCTAGAATGTATAGAAAATATTCACGAGTCTGCATCTGAAAAATCTAAAAAGATAATACAATTCGTAGCTGGGAGATATCTTCATTCCTGAAGAAGGTGGTTGTTATAGACTTCTATCCACCGAGACGCGTTGATGCTTTTTTATGTATAGACGCTAGATCACTGGGATGTTTGCAAGTCAATGGAATAATACTATGTAAAGCATTTTGACTGTGACAGACAATCCATTATTGACTGGTGTTTCTGTACAATAATATGAACTTTTTGTCTACTGTTTTCTCCCGCACTTTTGTGTATAAATTGTAAAAAGATTTGTGTGTTTTCTATGTGACCCTCCTTTGATACAGTATAGGTTTTTATGCCTTTTTTAACATACATACAATAATTGATTGTTGATGAAATGTAATTGTTTACTGAAGCTTTTTTTATAGAAAATGTTTTACATTTTTGTAATAAATTGTTTTAAAGAATTAATAAAAACCATTCTTTAGTACTTTAGACTTGTGAATTTATGTTCTGATGATATGGTATGGTTATATTGTGTGGATGCAACTGAATTGATTGATTCTGCCAAAGAGGAAATTTGGTCTTAGACTAGAGTCTGTGATGGCCCTGAGACTCTGAAAGAACAGGGGCAAACCAACAAGACCTTGTAGAACATGTAGGGACGCTAAGAAAGATAGCAGGCAGCAGCCGAGCGCATCCAAGCATTACAAAGTGGTAGTCGCTCCTTCAGCCCTGCAGGCCAACATAGCAAAGTAGTTAATATAAATGGCGGTTTCTCCTGGCAGCACAGCAGTCCTCCTGGCAATGTGCAGATGTAGAGCCAGCAGCATCTGGGTAAGAAGTCCCATGTTGTGTCTGAAAACATGGGGTCAGAGCCCCATTGCTTTTACTAAAAAATGTATTTGATGTAGGGGGTGACTTCAAAAGAATCCTCAGAAGTGCACAACAATCCCTTCCAGTCCAGCCCTGGCTCCAGACAATCTGTAGGGGGTAAATCAGTCCTTTGTGTGAGGGCAGGACACAACCTATTCAAAAGTATGAACCACCTCTCCCTGCCCAGAAAGACTGTCCGTATGCAGATGTATACTCAGCCACAACACAGGAAAGGCTGGGTGTGACAATCTGGAGAGAATGCACGAAGTGTAGCTGTCACCCAGCTCAGACGATTATTGGAGACAGGCTGCAGAGCACAAGAGTTAGAAGTACCAAGAAATGCCCACTTTTAAAGTGGCATTTCTAAAATATTAAAGTGAAATCCAACTTCACCAGTAAGTTGAATTTAGCACTACTATTCTAAATATACCAAAATGCCACTCCATTCTGATCAGAAATTACCACATAAAAGTATATAAGGGAATTCCCAATGCTAGCCTATGGGATGAGTAGGGCTCACAGCAGTGAAAAGCAAAATAGGTTGTCACTTCCAGGACATGGCTACCTTTTACCTACACAGTACCCTGCCCATAGTGCTCTCTAGGGCCTACCTTAGGGGTGACCTATTTGTAATAAAAGGGAGGTTTAAGGCTTGGCAAGTAGTTTTAAATGCGAAGTCAAAGTGGTTGTAAACTGCTCACACAGGCCCTGCAATGGCAGGCTGGAGACAGATTTGAAAGGCTACTTCTGTGGGTGGCAATAATAGTGCTGCAGGCCCACTAGTAGCATTTAATTTACAGGTCCTGGCTATATGGTATACCACTTTACAAGGAACTTACAAGTAAATAAAATATGCCAAACCGGTGTAAACCAATCATACGATGTTTAGGGGCGAGAGCACATGCACTTTAGCTCTGGTTAGCCGTGGTAAAGTGCCCAGAGTCTTAAAGCCAACAAAAACTGGGTCAGAAAAAAGGGAGGAGGAAGGCAAACAGTTTGAGAATAACCCTGCAGAAAGGGCCAGGTTCAACACACCCCTTTCCTTATATCAGGCTACATCACCTTGCATGTCTTCCATTTCCTTGTCTATTCCCTCTACTTATTTGTAATGATCCTCATATTTTCCTCCCATTTCTTTAGCCCAACTGCTTTCCCTGGACCCACACACTGTCATCCTCCACTGTCACTTGACAATTTCCCCCTTCTCTCAATAAACTTCTCCTTGGTCCCTTCTCTTCGTGCTCTGCCAGACTGCCCCTTTGTACTACCTCTTGAAACCTCTATTTCTACCTGGCTCCCTCTCCTTGCTCTTCCTTATCTCACCATGCCACTACTCCATCTTTAGCAATCCCTGCTACTCCCTGTTTCTCTCTTGAGCACTCTACCACTTCTTTTCATCCCAGCTGTCTCTTCATCACGTCTCCTTGTCTTTTCATCCCTGCCTCTCTACCCTTTCCAACCCTACCAGCCCCCCTTGCCTTCTTAATCCCCCCTTCACCAGTCCTAATTTCTCCCTCCTTAACTCTGATTCTAGCCCCTTACCTCACCATTTGCCCTCTGTAGAGCTATGCCCCTGTCCTTCTTGTTACCTTCTCACTACCCCCACAACTGTCTATCTCTCCACACATGCCACCTCCAACGATCCCATATGTGATGGATTCTTACCATCTCCTGAACACCATGGGCCCTTGTATTTGTCAACATAGTACCATAGCAGGTGAATACTTAAACTAAAGGGTGCAGAATTTACTGGGTGCAGTATTACCTCCCTTTTCTGAGTTTTTCACCGTCCTGCACGAGTTCCACCAGATTTTCCCTGCTAAACTTGTGTGTGGAAAAAGTTTTGTCATTGTGATTTGAGTACAAACTTGAATTTGTGAGTACCGAGGCCCTCTTATTGAAACCCATCTCTGTTCCTAAGTTCCTCTTTTCTTTTTTTTAAGTTCACATTTTAGTAGGATCATCTTAAACTTTGAATGTATATGGCAAAGGAGGATTCTGAACAGTTGTACACAGTTACATTTTTCTCTCTCCTCCCTTCGGTGGCTGTGTTTTAGACCCCCCAGTGAGAGGTCTGTTTCTGTTAATGCCTGTTTAATATGGGCGCAATTCCTTAAGTTTGTCCGGCGGTGTGTAGAAGGGGCATTTTAGGATGTTAAGGGTGTTTCCCTGCTTTATTTGTCTTTGCTTCTTGAATGCTGAAATCTCATGCTGAGGTGGGCAGTCATTCTTCAAGAGGGTCTTGTCGTCCTTAAAAAAAACTAAACCTAAGGTGGTGCATGGGTTGGATGCATGTTTTTCAAGATAGAAAGTTTGGGAAATGCATCCTTATCCCTTTAAGTGCTAGCCTCTTTTTGAAATCAGGGGCTTCTTGCGCTTATGCATTCATAACTCTTTTCCACAAAAGATTTTCAGGTCAAATTTGCGCCTTTTTCCCCTTGGTGCTGAGGATTCCAAAGGTATCCATTGTTTGTGGTTTGCCCAGAGAGACAAGCTAAAATAGCCAAAATGTGGCAAAATGTAGGTTTTTTTCCCCCCCTAAAAATGGCACTCAGAAAAATTGGTTTTCCAATATATTGCCCTCTTCCCAAAACTGATAAAATAGTTAAACTGTATGTTTGAGGCATGCGTGGCTCTAGATACACATGATTAGATACACATGATTAGCATAATCCTGCCATCTAGTGTTGAGCTAGGATGTGTGCAAGTTATTCATTTGCAGAAAGTCTTTCGACTCACGAGGTAGTGTGACTCCTCCTCTTGCTGGTAATGCGCATGGTCATCTACTCTACTGTTAGATTGTTTTCTTCCGCCCTCTGGTCCGGACGCTTGCTCCTCTGCTCTAACAGTCATCGCTTATCTCTCTTAGGCATCACCGTGTATATTGTTTAGATTGCGGCTTCTTCTCTCACATTCGTGCGACGTCGACTCCGTCAGGGCGACTTGAGTCGGCCGCAGCCCTCGTGGGCCTTCGCCCTTCAGGATGGACTTACCACTTTGGCATTTCCCCCGCACAATGTCCACCCGGTGATGGAACAGATGCCTTTTCGCTTCTGTCCTCGATGCCACGCCAAATACCTGCGCACCGATTTCCATCAGGTGTGTAACCTGTGCCTCTCCCCTGAAACACGACATGGGCAGCTGCGAGGCCTGCACATCTTTTTGGTCCAGGAAGATGCTGCGTGATTGTTGAGCTCGATGGCTCGAAATGTCTCGCCACAGCATCGAAGGAACACCTGATCTCTCCAGACCCAAAGACATTCAAGAGGAGGTACAGGTGCAGGCGTCTGCTACAGACGAAGGAACATTATACCCCTCAGAGTTCGAAATGCAGGATCTTGCGCCAGGTTAAGCTGTGGGTACTGTGCCCCCTCCACCTTGACCCCCAGAACACTAGGACACACCACCACAAAGGGTCGTCTACCCACGCTAGACAGACCAGAATCCACTGTTGGGCCACCACTTCCTCCGGGCCATGGTCTGCTCTGACCGGCTGGCTCTGACACGCCCAGCTTCGGCTTGGCACAGAAAAAAACGCACAGGCCACAAGCTCCCGAACGGACTCCTCCCGAACGGACTCCTCCCGAACGGACTCCTCCCGAACGGACTCCTCCCGCATCGGAGCTGAGCCGACCATCCGAGCTGAAATTCTCACCATCGAACCTTTGTTCGATGGCGCCGAAAACACCTGCTTCGGAGCCGAAACCATCGACACCGAAAACTTCCACAGCAGGGCCGAAAACATTTGCTTTTGGCAAACTAGCACACCGTTCCTAGCCTGTGGAACCTGTGCTTTAGTGTCTGCAGGAGGAGTTAGACTCCAGGCAAAAACATATTATGATTAATCCAGACACTGGACACATCATCACAAGACCCCCACACACTGCTGCACAGTTATAAGAGACAGTTGTCCTTTCAAGAGGCTTTGGATACTTCACCTCCACCAAAGCATAGAAAGAAATCAGACAAGGCCGCAAGCCCGGTGCACATCAGCCCACCTCCAAAACCTGCTGAGCACCATACACATTCACCCCGGGTTCACCTGCTACCCTTGCACCATACATACCAGAGCGTTCCCTCCACTCTTATACGGGTGGGGGGGAGAAGTAGGAGACTGTTTTACTTTCCCACCACAGGATGACCCAAGACGCACAGAATGCAGAACCACCTGCTGATACAGACCCTGATCTGTATCCTGCTAAACCCTCTTCCCCTGTGCAACACCACCACCTACCATGACTTTATAGGTAGAACTGCCACCTTTTTATAAAGTGCAGTTACACACTGAGCCATTAGAGGATACATTTTATTTTTTGAGACCCTATCCTATAACCAAAGCTTTGCATAACGCCTGCCGATGCCCAAAGGTCGACAAAAAATATATGGCGTCACCCAATGATCCTATAGACATGAAAAGACAACTTCCACCTGATTCCCTGGTAGTTGCCACAGCATGCAAGAGGGCCAACTTCCAAACATCTGGTGAGGCACACCCACCAGATAAATAAAGTAACAAAATTGATGCAGCGGTAAAGAGGCTGGCTGCCCAATCTGCCAAGCACTGACGGATCGCCAAGTCCATCAGCCTCTTTCTCCAACAAAATCTCCCAGAGGAGCATAAAAAGAGAGTTTACCAGATTGCCTCTGAAGGTAAGCTTATCTCTAATACGAGTAATACTACTATCCGTTGTACCGTCGAAGTTGCTAAAAAAAAAGTACATAGTGTCTCACAAGACCTGTATTTCTTCTACTAAGGCCTTAAGTGCAACGTGGTCTGACCAAAAACCATTTGAAACAATATAATCATAAACACATTTGCATATATATATTTTTTTATTTGTAACTTTTCTTGTGTTGCGGGCTAAGATTTCTCCTATAACAACGTGTTTTAGTAGAAATCCAAGCTTGCAACACGACAACAGCTGCAGTAGAAGATCTTTTCCTGTTGAATTTTCTGGTTTATGTGCGGTGTGGCTGGTATGAGATGAGTCTTTTTATGTACGTATGAGTGAGTGGAGTGTAGGACATGGAGAAAATAATCATATAAGTTGAAAAATAATCATTGTAATGTCTTTTACAAAAAGGTTTTTATGGAAAGTTTTGTAACTATCTTTTTGAACTATGTCTTTGTGACACATAAATGGGAAATAGTAAAAAGTTGACTATGTAAAATGCGAAAACAATACTGTGGATATGTAATCAAAAAGCACTGAAGTATATATTCACTAATGAAAAAAGAATAAAAAATATGTAAATGTGTTTATGATTATATTGTTTCAAATTCTTTTTGGTCAGACCACGTTGCACTTAAGGCTTTAGTAGAAGAAATACAGGTCTCGCAGGATATTCTGTACTTTTTAGGTTTCCTATTCCCCCTGATCCCAGACCTAAAAGCAGTAAATAGGGGAGTAGCTCATTTCCAGGTGACCCTTGAGGCTGCTGACATCGCAGCTAGTGGCATAAATTCCAGCGTCGTCCTCAGAAGACATGCCTGGCTCTGGGTCTCAGTCTTTAAACATGAGGTCCAACAGAACCGCTTGGCACTCCCATTCGATGGAGAACATCTTTTTGGTCTTCAAGTCGACACTCTCCTTGAGACATCAAAAGGGACAATGTGACAGCTAAGGTCATGGGGTCATTGCACCGCGGCTTCTTTGCCCGCTCCTCTTACTGTGGAGGCTCAAAGACCACCTCCCCTGAGACTGCCACCTCCCCAGGCACAAACCACCTCTCCTAGGGGATACTATAGAGGCTCCTAGAGGGGTAACGGCTCTAAAGGTAGAGGCAAGGACGGATTCACAAAGCCATCCACCACAATCACCAAACCCTAACTTGCCAACCATTCCCCCCTATCATGAAACGCCTAACAGGTTGTTGAATACAAGGGCTCTTTCCCATCTGGCGGAACATCACCTCTGACCGTTGGGTGTTTGATATTTTCCAATATGGTTATTGCCTGGAGCTCACTTCCACACCTTTAAACATTCCACCTCGCAATCACAAGTGTTCATCACAACGTCAGCAGTTGCTCAAGGAAGAAGTTCAGGCACTCCTCAAAAAAGGTGCGATAGAACCTGTGCCACTCCACCAGCAGGGCACAGGAGTCTATTCACTTTACTTCCTTATTCCCAAAAAAGACGGGTGTCTGAGACCAGTCTTGAACCTCAGACCCCTAAACAAATACCTTCTCTCAGAGCACTTTCACATGGTCACTCTTGTCATCCCTTTATTACAACAAGGCAACTTCATGGCTGCTCTCAACCTCAAAGATGCCTATTTCCACATTCCTATTCATCCGGCACATCACTGCTATCTCAGGTTTATCATAAATGGTCAGCACCTCCAATTCAAAGTGCTTGTCTTTAGGGTCACAACCACACCCAGAGTGTTCACCAAATGTCACGCGATAGTAGCTGCTCACCTGTGCAAACAAAATATTCACGTCTTTCGAGATCTAGACGACTAGCTCATCAAAAGTGCAACTCGGCAAAAGTGCTTCCGACACATTTGGGCCACCATAAATCTACTTCATCAACTAGACTTTACCATCAACGCAATAAAAACTCAACTCCAACCGCGAGGACAGTCATGCGTCTCCTCGGCATGATGGCTTCATGTATAGCCATAGTACCTCATTCCAAACTCAATATGTGCCTGTTGCAGGAGTGCTTAAGGTACCAATGGACTCAAATGCAGGGTCAATTTGAAGATGTAGTATTGGTTGGCCATCAAGCTTGCCACTCTCTGCAGTGGTGGAACTCCAACAACTTGTTAAAAGGATGGCTTTCCTAGGCCAAGTTCCGCAGAGAACCCTAACAATGCATGCCTCCCTCACAGGAGGGGTAGCACATTCCCAAAATCTAACTGTCCATGGACACCCAATCAGACACATCTCCGCATCAGTTACCTAGAGTTACTAGCTGTTCACCTAGCGCTGAAAGTCTGCCTTCTTTCCCTAATTGGCAAGGTAGGTCTCATCAGAACAGACAACATGACAGCCATGTATTATCTCCAAAAGAAAGGGGGTACCAGGTGTCCCCTTAGCTTTCTCATTTAGGCCAGATCATTTGAAGGTAGGCCCTCCATTACAACATTCACCTGTTAGCAGAGTGTAGGAAACCCACCTCTCTATATATGGGGTACACTGTTCAGAGAGGTCGGGGAGACCCTTATTGTTTTACAGAGGCAAAAGTAGATAATACTAACGCTTTTTTTTGTGGTAGTGTGGGTGAGCAGTTAGGCTTATCAGAGGGTAGTGCTAAGCATTTGTTGTACACACTGAGGCAATAAATGATCCACACACTGAATGAATGATGTCGAGACCAAATAGAAAAATAGTACTTCTTTTTGTATAAATATTTATACCAAGAACTTCGGGTACAAGGTAAATATTTTTCGCAATATGACAAAATTACAGTAAATGCAATATCTACAGTTATGCACAATTACTCACAATGCATTTCCTATGGAAGGAAAAAGGCAATCGGAAAAAGCAATGCAATAAATACAGTTATTGTGTGGTTACCATTTTGGAAATCGAAAGGTTCAGGACCAAGGTCCAAAGTGCCATGGCCAAGTTCTCTGGAGCTTCCCGGGTTCCTTGGAAAACAAGAGACAAAGGGACTTTGTAGCTGGCACTACGAAGAAAGGGGACCAACTGTAAAAGCAAAGGGGAACTTGCAGGCAAGTCCAAGGACTCTCAAGGGAAAGTAGAGGTCGCAAGGGCTCTGGGGCCTCGGTAACTGTGCTGGTTTGAAGATGCCCCGGCCGGGTGAGCTGGGTGCAGTGAAGATGTGCAGCTGGGCAAAGGTGAGCAAAGATGACCCTCGAGGTCAGGGGCTGGCACCTTGGAGTGACGATTCTGGAGCTGCTGGGTCACTGCTGAGGTGGGTCTCTGGAGTCCTGAAGTCCCTCGTTGGGTGCTGGCTCACTGTAAAGCTTGAGTCCTCCTGGACTCTGCTTTGTAGGTTTTTGCAGCAAGGGGTCGGGTACGCTGGGTATTGGTGCCTTTCAGCTCCGGTGGGTCCTTGGGCCTCAAGACTTGGTTCAGAGGCTGAGCAGACCCTCCAGAGCAGGGGTACCTTTTGCTGCTACTCGGAGACGTCGGTCGGGCTGGGGAGTTGGACGACCCTGAGCTGGACTTTGCTTTTTTTTATTGCCAGCGGCTGCAGGGAGATAGTACCTCTATATTGAGGGAGTTCTTTGGTGATTTGCGAAGTGCTGATGACCCTCTGGGGTTTGTGGAGGCCACCGAGCGACAAGACAAGCTGGAGGATAGCGATTGTTGAGTTCTGTAGCGGCAGGCAGGAGCTTGCACCCAAAGTCCACCACGAGGTCTGCAGTTCTCGGTCCAACAGCGTTTCTTCATTCGTCATCCGTGAAATCTAAGTTCAGGGTCTGGGGATGCCACCTAAATACTACATTTAGGGGAATTTACAAGGGAGTGACTGTTAGTGGCCAATGGGCACCTTACCTGGGGTATCTACGCCCTCTCTTATGCCCACCTCCTGTGGAAGGGGAACATAGCCCTAATTGAAGAAGTCCCACCATCCTCAAGATTGTGGGCACTGAAAAATGTGCTTTCTCATGCCTCCATCACCTGAGGGGTGGAGTTGGCAGAGGGCGGCACACCTCTTACTCTTTGTAAGTTTTCCCACCTGTTTTCACACCAAACGGGGGTGAGGCAGGAGGGGGGGCGGCTGCTCCTATCAGGAGAGGCTGAGGTTGCGTTTCAAAGGTGGCAAGGCATTTAAACTTCCCTCCACAGGTTGCTCTTCCTAACAGAGGGAAGGTGTGAACACTTCCACCCAGGATGAGCTTTGTTCTTGAAGTCTGTGCTCGCTGGCGCTCACCCTATGAGGTCAGTACTCTGTTAGGCTGGCTTAGACCAGTCGGTGCCCACATTAAGGGTTGGTAGGTTTCAGGAGAATCCTCTAAGGGGTCCTCTGGGTGCAATTTTCTATAAACTGACACTGGAATAATTGCAGGTTTATTAAGACGAGATGTTTGGTACCAAACATCCCATAATACAGTGAAGCCATCATGGAGCTGGAGAACTCGTAATGACAAGTGTCCAACTCATGTACTATCTATGGCTTCTCTGCTCACTTACAATATCCAAGAATCAACATGGATATTGCAGGGACATAGCTGCTTCTGCAGATATGTCCTCACAGGAGATATAGTGCACCCTGCCTTAGGGCTATAAGGCCTGCCAGAGGTGTGTCTTATCTATATCCCATGCAGTGTCTCTGGGCATGGCACACAGGGATGTGTGCCATGGCGACTCTACGGTTTTGTCTGCACCAAGGCTCGTAGTCTGCAATGGCAGAGTGCATGGCCTTTTTGAGGGGACCCTAGGGTGGCCCAATTTGTTCTGCTACCCTTGGGGGTCCCTCTTCAGCACCAATGCCCTAAGAACTAGGGGTATCATTTACTAGGGACTTACAAGGGGTACTGAAGTTGTGACAATTGGAAAACAAAAGGTACAGCTCAGGGAAAGAGCTACTGGCACAGGGTACCTGGTTGGCAGGGACCCTGTGCACTTCCAGTCGAAATTACATAATTTTCTAGGCAAAAAGCGGGGGCTAGCCATGTCCAAAAGAGTCACTTCTCTTTAGCAGTAGGCATCAACATGAGTGGGAACTCCACCCACAAGTCCTCTGCCAATACTTCCAGCGTTGGGGTCAACTGCAAATAGACCTCATCGCCACAACAGAAAATGCCAAATGCCCAAACTTCGCTGCCAGGTACCCACACACACAATACAGGGGCAACGCACTATGGATGAGTTAGTCCGGGATAATTGCTTATGCTTTTTCATGTCTCCCACTGCTTCGATTTGTAGTTCGCAAACTTCAGCAGACATCGCTCACCTTCATCCTAGTGGCTTCCACATGGGTGTGGCAACCATGGTTCACCACACTCCTAGAACTCTCAGTAGTTCCCCACGAAATACTGCAGAACAGGCAGGAACTTCACACACACAACCACGGAGAAATTGGACACCCAGACCTCAGGTCCCTCAATCTTGCGATCTGGCTCCTGAAGTTTTAGAATTTTGCTACCTGAATCTCCCACAGCCATGTATGGACATTCTTAAAGAGGCACGCAGGCCTACTACTCGTGCTTGTTATGCTGCTAAATGGAAAAGGTTTGATCACTACTGACATTCCAAAAACATTGATCCATTAGTAGCAAAAGTTCAAGATACTGTCTGCTGCTTATTTCATATGCATACTTCTGGTTTAGCTTTTACATCTATAAGGTTACACCTAGCGGCGGTAGCCGCATATCTGCAAAACAGACAACCCACTTCTGTATTCAGGATTTTAGTCATCAAAGCATTTCTGGAAGGTCTTAAAAGAGTGATTCCAGCTAGAGTGCCACCAGCTCCTGTGTGGAACTTAAATATTGTATTAACAAGATAAATGGGCCCTCCATTTGAACCCCTCTCCTCTTCTGCCCCCTCCAGTTTTTATCCTAGAAGGTAACATTCCTAGTTGCTGTTCACTTCACTCAGATGTGTCAGTGAGCTTCAGGCATTAACTTTAGAAGAAACTTTCTTCCAATTGCATAGAGAGAAGGTGGTACTATGTACCAATCATAAATTCTTTCAAAGGTGGTTTCTCAATTCCACTTTAATCTATTGATTGCCTTTATTTTTCCCCATCTTGACTCAGTTGTGGAAAGGGCTCTACATACCTTAGACTTAAAACGAGCTCTCATGTACTATGTTGACAGAACTAAATCATTTAGGAAAACACAAAAACTGTTGCTTTTTTCAAAATCTCGCAAAGGAAGGGCCATCTCGAAGTCAGGGATTGCACGTTGGCCTGTCAAATGCATCCAAACGTGCTATGCTAAAGCTAAAAAAACTTTAGAAAGATGCAACAATTTGACAGTGAAACCCTGCAGCAACTAGCACCTAACCTGCTATCCCCAAAGTAATCAAAGAGGGATATATCCCCAATGTATGTGCACACGATCTAAGCACCCACTGTCAAGTTGCGGTCCTCAACTGGACTTGACAATGTTAAACATAAAGAGCAATTGGTGCACGACCACATAACCAATTAAACAAAGTACAAGGTCTGTGTCCAGAGTTATATTCTCCAAATCTTCCTTTTTATTATAAATCACAATTGATTTGAGCGTGGCATGCAACATGTAGAATGGACCAGCCAACGCGTTTCGTCCAGTAAACTGGACTTCTTCAAGGCATATGCAGAGTCGTCATACATAAGGCGCCGCTGTATCTGAGACAAATTGCAAGTAGTCCGAGTGTTAATGTAACTGGGAACGGGACAGATGAGTAACTATAAAACCGTTGTAAACAGCTATGTTCTGATAACAATTGCAATTTCCGGTATGCGGACGAAGAACCTTCTTCGTCCGCATACCGGAAAAGGAGAATCCCGATGGACACACAGCTACAGCGCATATTATGGTGCGGAGTTGATGGGTCTGTCTGTCTTGGGCCACCTTAATTGTGTGAGACCCGGCGTATTAATGTCTATTGATGCCCCGCATACTATTTGCAATTGTTATCATAACATAGCTGTTTACAACGGTTTTATAGTGACTCATCTGTCCCGTTCCCAGTTGCATTAACACTCGGACTACTTGCAATTTGTCTCGGATACAGCGGCGCCTTATGTATGACGACTCCGCATATGCCCTGAAGAAGTCCAGTGTACTGGACGAAACGCCCTGGCTGGTCCACTCTACATGTTGCATGTCACGCTCAAATCAATTGTGATTTATAATAAAAAGGAAGATTTAGAGAATACAACTCTGGACACAGACCTTGTACTTTGTTTAATTGGTTATGTGGTGGTGCACCGATTGCTCTTTATGTTTAACTAAAAAAACTTTACCTATGCTTCCTAGAGCTCACTCGGCTCGTAAGAAAGGAGCTTCAATGGCCTTTCTAGGTAATATACCAATAGATGATACATGCAAAGCAGCTACATGGTCTACACTGCATACATTTACAAAACATTACTGTGTAGATGTGCTCGTAAGTCAACAAGCTAATGTGAGCCAAGCAGTTCTACGTACGCTATTTCAAACAACTCTGACCCCCCACAGGTTAGCCGCCGCTTATGGGGGGAGGACTGCTTTACATTCTGTGCTAAGTAATTGTATCTACAGCCACACATGCCTCGAATGGAAAATGGTACTTACGCAGTAAGCATCTGTTTGTGGCATGTAGTGCTGTAGATTCACATCCGCCCACCCTCCTGCCCAGACACCTGTTTGGTACAGTTATTTTTATGGGTTATCACAAACTCCTTTAGCATGGACATCTCACTATACTACGCTTTGCTTCACAATCCATCCTCACCCGCCTTGTGGGTAAACAATCTAGCAATGGGAGTTGATGACCATGTACATTACCAGCAGGAGGAGGAATCGCACTACCTCGTGACACAAAAAACCTTCTTCAAAGCAAGACAACTTGCATGCATCTGAGCTCAACACAAGGTGGCAGGATTATGCTAAGCATGTGAATCTACAGCACTACATCCCATGAACAGATGGGAAGTAACCTTTTCCTTTTTTGTCTTCAGTGTTTGCAGTTTCCTAAGTGTTGGTCATTATTTCTAATTTTTGCTTTTTCCACCTACTTGCAGATTGTGGAGGAAGATGTGTGAAACCTATAGGTATATCCAGAATGCTCCACATTTCTCAAAATTAGATAAAAGATAATTCGGCAAAAGGTTATCTGTATAGACTGTAAATGGTTTTTCCAAAGAAACTAATTTTCGAATTAAAAAAATAAATTGAAAAGTAAGTAGGAAAAAATAGATGAAGGTAATAATGTTTTCATTTGTAAGTTTTTGCACTGAAGGCCAATCTACAAAAAGTAATGTACTACGTCTGTTGGACACTTCTGGTTGCAGAGATATGTAGTGTTTGCTGGTTGACCAAAAACAGGCGAAACCCAGAGCCTTCAACTGAGCTGCGGCTTATAATGCTTTCTCATTGTGGTTCATTAATGAGACTCCAGTTGGTGCAGAACGGTGCAGCCCGACTCCTACTTAACTTTCTGAGGAACATCTCTGTTCAGGCCCATCTCAAGAAGTTGCACTGACTACCTATTTGGGCGAGAGTGAAGTTCAAGGGACTCGTTAGCCCACAGAGCTTTCTATGGTCTAGGCCCCAAATATCTAACTAAGAGACTTCCCCACTATCAACCATCCCGAACTTTCCATTCTGCGGATGCATTGCTGGCAGTGGTGCCTAAGATGAAGAGGAAGAGATGGGGAGGCACCTCTTTCTCTGCTTTAGTTTCTGCTGACTGGGATGCTCTTACCCTGCTCCTTTGTGCCATTAAGTATGCTTGTTCCTTTAAATGCAGCTTGAAAACTTGACTATTTAACTGTGCCTTTTAGCTTTTGCTCCTCTCTTGTGAGATCAGTGGTCAATAAACCTGTAGCGCCGGGACACTTTATAGAGTAGCCGTATGCTTTACAAATACCATTTGATTTGATTAATACCCTAATTTGTATGGTAAAATCTATTGAATTTGAAGGTAAGCTATGCATTTTTTAAATGTGCCAGAGAATCTAAGTTTAAGAATAGGGTTTTTTTGCACCACTTTGAATGTGAGGTTTCCTTTATTATCTAGTAACTTTGAGGGTGTTTTGCAAAATGTTTTTTTGTGCATATTGACTGAAATTGGACCCCACAATGTAGTGAAATTCAATAGATAATGGATGTTGTACTATTCTGCATTTCCACACTTCTCCTGATTTAAAATGGCATCTTGCATATGAATGCGCCTATCTCACGTGACAGGAAGGACCCAAAAGATTTTTGATTTGAAGTCTTGGGATGTGAATAGCTCTGGTAGTTGGGCCCTGGGTCAGCTAGCATTAAGGGAAATCTACCAACCCCAGACATTATTGAAAACTAGACATCCCGGGCAGACCAGGATGGTATGGCTTGCATGCATCCTACTTTTACTCACCTAGAATGCCCTGCAAATGGCAAACGTTGCCTAAAATCACATATTCTCCTCGAATTTCTATGAGGGAACACACCAGAATCTGTGAGGGTCAACCCAAGTCCTATCGCCCAGTATTCCCATATTCCCCCTGATAAAAATGGTACTCCACTTGCGTGCGTGGGTCTGTTGCTTGGGACAGAGGAGGCCTTGATATGCAACACTGTTACAGCAAGATTTTGCCTTTGATTTTCAATCATTTTTGGAACATTGAAGAGGTGTGATATTTGGGCCCGTGTTTGGCCGGCACCCAGAGAATCAAAACAACCTCAGAATTTTCTATTAATTAGACACGTGGGGGAGTCCAGGATAGTGTGGCTTATGTAGACCTCAGCACGTTTTCTTACTCTGCAAATGCAAAGTTTTTTTTTAAAGAACCTCTATTTCCGTTATATGTATGTAAAACTCTGAATCGTGCAGCCAACATCAAGTCCTACCATCACACATTTCCACACTTTCCTCAGTTTAAAATATTACTTTAATTTGTGTGTGGGTCTATCGTATTGGATAGGAATGGATGAAAACGCCGTGCATGTGCAGTCAAAGTAGTTAATGTGATCTTATCATGGTCATGTTTTTATCACAAGCAACAGGCCACTCCCACACATGTGCTGTACTTTTTTTCCTTTGGGAGGCGAGTGGCAATTTAGGATGGTAAGACATTTGCCATTGGCCAAATGTTTCCACGTTTTTACATCACATAAATGTGCAGAAATTGAATTTCTTCACCCAAACTTAGACATTTGCAGGGCATTCTGAGTAAGAAAAAGTGGAGGGATCCACACTATCCTGGCTTACTCTGGGTGTTTTAGTTTTCACAAACTCCCAAGAAATTGTATATTTCCAAGTGTGGGCTGAGCCAGGTACTAAATACTGCAGCCATCTATCATAGTTTTAATGCAGGCAGGGCATTCTGGGTAGGAACATGTAGTGGGATCCTTGTCAGCCAAACCACCAGGGACTTCCTGGGTGTCTAGTTTCCAGAAATGTCTGGGGATGGTAGATTTTGATAGGTGCCGGCTGATCCAGGACACACATAGTGCTGCCACACCATATGTGAAGTCAACATTAACACTATATGGATACAGTTTCCAACCTTGAATCTTCCATACAAAAACACACCCACACGTCGGGTATAGTTTTAGTCTGGAGAAGTGAGTGAAGATTGAATGGTCTAGTATTCCTCATTAGCAGTTAATTTGAGGCTCAGAAAAGACATACAGATAATCCGCTAAGGTTTACCCATTGAATTTCCTCACTTTTATGTGTTGTTGAGGGTTTGACAGGTGTTGTATAGGAAGGTAGACCTTCAGCATATAGTGTGGCATGATTCATCATTGGAGCCTCCTATCTTGTACTCTGGATCTTCCTTTTTTGTTGTTGGGTATTTGTATAGCACACAAGTATTGTGGAGTGGTCATAAACAAATCATTGTATGGATGTAGAGGTCTTTAATTGTAATATGGCATATGTGAATAGATTTGGGTGTACTGATCTGTGTGTCACTCTTGCCTTTACCTCCTTTCTATCTACACAACAAATCCCTATGTTCCTAAGTCTAAACTAAGCTCTGATTATTTCTTCAAGCCTTTTTCTTTCTATGAGACTTGACTAAAAGTGTGCATGTGAACATTTACTAATGCCTTCCCATAGTATCCTCGATATGCTTAGGAGGACTTCACTGTGTTTGGCAGGAGCTCTCTTAAGGTTGGAATTATATTCCTGAGTTTACATTTGCCAAAATCCAACTCTTTTCATAGCATGGTTGAACTTTGGGGGTTGTCCAAAGATGTCTTTTGGACCCATTCCATTGATAGAGAAATTCTGAGGCGGTGTTTCCTCAATTATTTAAAACTCATTTCCCGAAATGCTCCGCCAAATGATGCACAGAACAATAACGACCAGGCCGAAAAGGATTGATATTTTTTTGAGTGAAAACATTTTCTTTGACTTTCCAATTCAGAATGAACAATTTCAAAGATGGTGTAGTAAAAAAATTGGCAAACTGCATTTTCAATATGGATGGTTCTGTTTCAGGAATGCATTCATGAAAGTGTCCAACCTTCCAGTCTTTTAACATCCTCCACAATAGATTAAGTGGAGACTGCTGCTTTTACAGCAATGATACTGATTATAATGGCCAGCTCAAATTCAAGGAAGGACATCTGTCTTCCAATGGTGGTCTAGTAATAGAAATCAGGTGCGTTATAAAATTGTAAATGGATTAGTCAGTGAACTTCTTTTACCAATTGGTCCGTTTTATCTGCTGCACTCATGTTCTTGTTATACTCAAGTATACAGTTGGGCTTATACACTTCTGCCTACTGACCCCCAAACTGTGATACAAATAGAGCTATCATCATGAATTGTTTGTGAATCATGTACTTTTAGACTGACACAGAAATTCATAGCTAGTAGTTTGTTGAAACACAAGGTACACAGAACTTTTTGGACCTTTTTTTTTTAAAGCAACAAGCTTCTGAGGGAATCCTTTTCTGCAAATTGTCTTGAAGATTTCAGTTTCAGATTAAATGTACCCTAATGTGAGTTGAGGTCCGAGTAGTAATTTGGATATGGGATATCCCGTTTACATGAACAATGTGTTAACATTTTATTTGTTGAGTATATTGTCTGTTAATTATAGGGTGGCCCATGTAATTTGCTGGTTACAAACTTGAAATGTATTTTGGTTTTTTTGAAAAAAAGACCTTCAAACTAAGAATAAAAACCAATTTAGCATATTTTCATAAATAGATCAGACCTTTAAGTCTTTAGTGTGTTTCAAGATATTGTCAAATGTGGCTGTTGAAATCTCTTGAACCAAGGACCTCGCTCATTCTTGAGTAGCACACACCAATACACAACATGGCCACTAACCAACACAAAGGTGTTCATAGAGAGCAGCAGCACCATCTGCATGAAGTATACAGTCAGTAGTATTCCTGCAGTGTAACAGTAGCCATACTACCTGCATCAGGTGCATAGGCACTGTGTCCTTACTTAGACGTAAGAAATGCACAAGGAGTACTCGAAGTGGGACTGCAGTAGTAGCACCTTTAGTGTTCTGAACGTTTCTGTGCAGTAGTATTACATGTACAAGGTATACAAAATGTACCACTACTTCAAAACTACAGGTTACAGCAAATGTTGCAGCAGTAATTCATGCACCAGGGACTCAAAGGGGGCGTGGGCCCACCTTTTGAGCCTTGTTTGCACGTTGGTGTTACATCAGGGGCTTCACATGCTTGTGCGACCCCTTTGGTGCTATGTGTTGATCCTGCACTATATGTCTGCTAGCGCAATCTCAAGGGGTATCTCCATACAAGTGAGAAAATACTTTATTTTCGTGTGTGCCATACTACAGACGTGGGTGCAGAGATGAAGCGACCGTCAGCTGACACACTGAATGTGTGCAGGTACTGTGCTGCAATATGTGGAGAACAAGGCAACAGAAGGAGCACTACTTGCATGCAGTGTACTTACTGTAAGCTTGACAGCTGTAGTGCTTCCTGCACAGAAATAGAGGACCCATACTACTATGTCCTGCACCAGTAGTGCTAAAACAATGACAGTGTCAGATGTGGCCTCTTCCTCGGGGTCAGCACGACTACCTTTGATGTCCACCTCCAGGGACCTCCAACTCGGAATGCTATTATAGCACCGAGGATTAGAGTGGCCAGGCAGAGGAAGGGTTTGGAAACGGAATAGTGAAGAGGTAGACCTGCAAAATAAAAGGTTAAACACAACAAATATCATGCGAATTACACAGCACCACACTCTCAAGTAATCTTAGAAAGACTTGTAAGCTCTTCATATAATGTCTCTTTGCAGGATATAGTATTCGTGAATATAAGAGTTATGTCATCAGTAGAAGTGATCAATACTCACTTCATACAGATATCTGACACACTGAATATTGATACAGAATTCTCTTTTAAATAAAAATATTGCTGGTGTGATGCTGCACTTACTCCTAAGCGCAGCATGCCAAAACGCTTTAATCCAAGTTGTGCTACAATCAAATAATGACACGATCCATGTCACGACATTTGAGTCACTGAGGATGTCACAGTCATAAACTCTATTAATCTCAGAGCGCTATCACAGAAAGTGGTTAACTCGTGGGGAATGCTGGATAATGAGCTAGGAAGAACAAGGCAGCTCCTGAAAATAATCAGGTAATCTCAGCAAAATGCCCCGCCGGCCTTACTTGTATCAGCAGAATACCAAATGGGTAAACTGTGGGTTTACAGGTCATCAGAATTTGCCTTTGCCACACTGATTGACCCCCAATACAATCACCGGAACACGGAAGCTAATTCTATGCAGGTGTTGGAAAATAATGAGTGTGTACCCCAGGGCAAGGCTGCTTTTATACACCCATCCGCACTCAAAATGGCCGCCCTGCGGGACTGCTGGGAAATGTAGTCCAATACAGCTAAAGCGGTCTACAAATAAACAAAGGAACATCAAATTGTCACAGTTCTTCATTAAAGGCACCACCATAAGTGCTCCACAGATACATAATCAGGTCCTCATGGAGACCCATAATGACAGCGCAGCCATCAATGTGGCGAGATCGCCTCCTCGTGAGTGTTCCCAAATGTCAAGCCACCAACTGAGCACGCCTTAGTGCAAGGGGGTGAAACTTGTAGATTACCAGTCCACCAGACCCTGAGACAGCTGTGGTTGGGGCAAGCCCTAGGCTGCGTACCGCCACACAGAAGCCATACTCTGTGCATGAGTTCCTGTACAGTGTGGCAGTGCCAGGCATAGTGAAACTGTCAAGTCAGCCATGGTAACTGCATAAAGTGTTAAGAAACCCTGTAAAATAACAATACTCACTGCACCATACAGGAACTGGGTGATATCGGCAATTACAAAGGAAAAGGGCAGCAGCTACAGTCCTGTATGCACAAGATATTCACATATGAGAAACATTCATTCAAAAAATACTCTAATACAAGTACTCAACCAAATAAATGTGAATGGATTATTTGCTGAGAAGAGAATTTTTCCTATGCTCTACATAACTGTGCTTAACTAGTTATTTACTTAATATAAATTCAATGGAAATTTTGGGAGCAATGGGTGAAACTTTTAAGTTTAAAAAGGTATCTGAACGGTACTGAAATCTGTTTAAGGTGCTTGTGGAAAAAACGCGTAATAGTTTCTGGAACGGAGCTCCTTGCTTTCTGGAACGGAGCTCCCCGCTTCCTCAGAATGATCTTCTTTTACAGTACCTTCAAAAGACAAAGCAAAGTGCTAATGTTTCAACTCCACTTGAATCAACATCTTTAGCTCTGAACTCCAGTGTCTATCCACTGACTGAACTGCTTGATAGTTAACAAATGGTTGATTTTATTCTGGAGCATCTTCACATAGACTATTTCCTCATAGAATTCTGAATGTTTTAGCTTTGTTGTGGACACCTACATGAAGTGATTCTCCTTTTGAATGCTGACCTCAACTTCTACCACTGTTGCATTATTTCCTTGTCCAAATTAGTGACTTTGTTCACCTTGTAAAGCACTATGTTACTTGGCTAAGCCTGGTCCGTGCTAAAAAAAAAAGCAAATAATATCCTGAATATTCACTAGTACACCACAACATTGATAGTTCAGGAACAGTTACAGTATATTTGTATCGCTATGTTTTTTTTCTTTTCTTCTAATAAAGTTCATAAGGCAAACTGTTTCAGTACATTTCAGACTGTTATTATTGGTGTAGTCTAAGCCCATTTTATTCTCGCCAAGGTTTTCATGGTTTGTGCTAAGGATCATTTTTCTTCAGTAATGCCCTCTTAATAATGGACTATTGTTGCATGTGTTGGCTCGCTGATCTTCAAGCAGTCTTTGAAGACTGGCTAGACACTTGTGCGTAAGGATATACATCACATACCTTCCCCATTCGGTAGCTATTGGAGGTGATTATAACTGCATAGCTGACCCCTGGAGGGATCGCTCCCATCCCTCACTTAGAGGCGCACCACACCACAAAACGGCACGAGCATTTGACTGGCAGGGGAAATGGGGCCTAATAGGCACATTGAGACATTTAAACCCAGAGGGTAGGGACTACTCTTACTATTCCCCAGTCCATGACCTCCACGTCAGGCTAGACACATTCCTGTGCCCCTGGACATTCATGCCCAGACTCTTATGGTAGAATACCTGGCGCGTACGCTCTCCGACCATAACCCGGCCCTCCTTCACATTCACTGGGGAAACCAACGTCCGTGTATAGCAACCCTGGCACCTTAAAATGGAAGCATTAGAGGATCAGGCATTTCTAGAGGAAACTAGGGAGTATATGAGGAATTATTTCGCTGAGAATGCAAACACGACCTCCTCTAGGTTGACTGAGTAGGACGCCTTTAAAGTAGTGCTCAGGGGCCGGTGCATGGCAGCCACTGTGGGAGTTAGATGCTTGCTTGAAACAGACTTAGAAAAAGCAGACCAGGCACTCCGTAAGTTAGAACGACAACGACCAGGGCAACCTGAGCTCGACCAGGCCATCCTAGATGCTAAGGAGGATGTAGCCAAGAATACGGAGCGATTGAGGTGCTTTGATTACAAGAAGTACATGGAGCACACCCATGCAGAGAGGTATAGGGCGGGGACTTTATTGGCCTGGTTGGTTAACCCGGCACGGAGAGGAAATCGGATACTAGAAATTGGGGACGCAGTAGGGTATATATTATACCGGCAGGAGGCGATAAACCAGATATTTCTCGAGTACTACACTGGCCTCTATAGCAGTTGCTGGAGGCAGGATGAGAAATATAAGGGAATATTTCATGGCAATACCATTGCCCACGCTAGGGGAAGAGGAAGCGGATTCGCTAGGAGCCCCCATAGACATACATGAGGTACGGGTAGCTATCAAGGGACTTTCAGAGGCAAAATACCTGGCACGGATGGGTTCCCTGTAGAATTCTACGCTGCCTATGTGGAGGAACTGGCCCCCAGATTGGTAGAGTTGTTTGGAACAGCATTGGACGAGGGTCATCTCCCCCGTACTACCCGAGAAGCGTTGATAGTTCCCCTCATCAAACCAGGTAAATCTCCGCAGGAATGTGGAGCCTATAGGCCCCTCTCTATGCTCAACCTAGACTTTAAGATCCTCAGCAGGATATTGGCAACTAGGCTGCAGCCGTTGATTACAGAACTCTTACATCCAGATCAGGCTGGATTTATCCCGGGCCGAAACACCGTGCTCAACATAAGATGCCTCCTGGCGATCATGGAGGAGTATGGCAGGATAGGAGGGCAGGGGGTGGTCTTTGCAGTGGATATCGAAAAGGCATTTGATAGCCTAGAGTTGGAATTTCTATATGGTGTCATTCAGCGAATGCGACTAGGACAAGGTTTCCTGACATGGGTCAAGCTGCTCTACACGGGCCCATTAGCCAGAATAAGAACGGGTAAGACCATATCGGAACAGTGTCAAGTAGAGTGGGGTACGAGACAGGGGTGCCCCCTCTCCCTACTGCCATTTGCCTTGGCTATATAGCCACTGTCCTGTCTAGCCAGGACAAACACAAAGTACCGAGAGATACATCTAGGGACTGCTGTCCATCATATAGCATTATATGCAGATGACCTCCAGATGCTCCTGGGAAACACAGGCGATGATTTGGTGGGAGCCAGGGACTTAATGAGGGAATTTGGAGAAATGTCGGGCCTAAACATCAATTGGCAAAAGTCCAAATTATTCCCGCTAACAATAGACGGGGACCCCCCAACTGAATTAGGAAACCTACAATGGGAACCCAGGTGCTTAGAGTACTTAGGAGTGAAGATATATCATACCCACCCTGACACGCTTGAGAGAAACATGGGGATGGCTATAAGATCTCTGAAACCCAATATGGAATTTTGGAGAGGCCTCCCGTTTTCATTAGCAGGGAGGGTGGCCCTCTTAAAAATGGTGACATTGCCGAGATTATTGTACTACTTCACTACACTCCGAATATGGATACCCCCTAGATGACATGCTGAGTTACATTCTCTAGTGACGAGCTTCCTTTGGGGACACAGGACGCAAACGGGTGGCCCTGAAAACATTGCAGCGACCGACAGCGGAGGCGGGCCTTGCAGTCCCTGACTTCGAAAGATACTACCTGGCTGGCCAACTACAGTGGTTTCCCCGGTGGATTGCAGATCAGCAATCGCCGGAAAGAGAAGCAGAGCTGTTCACACCAGACCTCAACAGATTACTAAGAATGCTGGTGCGAATGGGCAGGGCACCGAAGGGAGAGGCCGGGGTTTTGCAAGTAATACAGCGCTTTTGGAGGCGATGTCTCCAGAAGACGCGGACGCGGGTCCCTTATTTACCCGACCTTCTCATAACATTGCTGCGATTATTACCTCATGGGGGGCATCACGACTGGGAGACTTATTTCGAGACGAGGTGTTACTCCAATTTGAAGATTTCAGAGAGAGCTTGGATCTCCCCCACGGGCAATTTTTATTGCACAGGGGGTGGGATCTGGGAATATTGGGAGGGCGGGACTGTCAGAACCCAAACACCATGAAACTTGCAGATATCTAGGTACGGGAGGGGGCAGGATTAAAGCAGTCACATGTCTGTACAGAGCTCTAGGCGGGAAGGCCCTTCAACCACTGACCACTCTCCGAGACAGATGGGCAGAAGACCTAAATATCCCCTTGGAGGACAAAGATTGGGAAACCATACTGACCGGGACCCCTAGAGTATCGAGGAACGCCCGCTTCCGCCTAATTATTTCATACTACATAGGGCATATCTTACCCTGGGACGAATCAATAAATATTTTAATAGGGAGGACATTAAATGCCCAAAATGCAGAGAAATGGGAGCAGAAATTCTTTATATGCTCTGGACATGCCCAGCTCTGAGGGATTTTTAAAGGGGAGTCACTGACACACTTGGGGAGCTCACTGAACGTCATGTTCCAGAGGACCCCGTGCATTGCCTTCTGGCCTTGTTCCCCCATACCTCCAAAACATGAGTCACCAGTAGGTTTCAGGACCTAGCCTTGGTTTTGGCCAAAAGAGAAATAACGAGGCATTGGAAGGCGCAGGAGGGGCCCAGATTTTTAACATGGAAAAAAGAGTTCGAGAAATGGGCGAGCTGCGAGGGGAGGGTTCTCCTTAGAAATGCTCGGCGAGGCATTGGCTCTATTGAGAGAGCATGGGCATGGGAGGCTCTAGTGGAAAGCATAAGGAATCCAGACTCTGACGAATCAAGCCCCACGGGACCGTCACCTAGGGGAAGCCCGATAAGGCAGGGTACGGAGGGAATTAGAATTTAAACATATCTATATAAAATAGAACCCGACTAATAAATTGAAGAATAGAAGGGGAGGCAGCAAGAATGGACACACATCAAACTTAAATTGCGATAAAATATTTAGCTAACTATGGGCCTATGGTATTGATCTGCAAGGAGGGGTCGGGGAAGGGGGGAGAATCAACGGGAATTTGGTTAGTCTGTTGGATATGTATAGTTTGCATAACTTTGAGACCACACAATGCTGCACTGTAAAATAAAAAGTGCCTGATATATCTGAAATGCAATGTGGAATTGGATATGTATGTGGAACTAATCAAATATGTTTAAAAAAAATGATATACATCACAGCGGCATGACTAAGAATGCCTAAACATTCACCTCTAGCGCCTGAGGCGTTTACTACTGATTACTCTAATATGACAATGGTGGAAAATGAAGGGATCCCTAATTATATGATTAACTTTCTTCAGAATCAGATACTTTGGAAAGAATGTATGGAGGGTGTGCACTAGGCAGTGGTTCGTGAAATAGGTAACAACGATAATGCATTCAGAGGATAAACACCACTACAATTTCATTCTTCCATTTGATGATTCAGTGGGTTTTTTGACGTTAAGAGGGTTTTCCAGCCTCCTTGAGAAATCCAGAAATCTTTCTGTTCTCTGTTCAGTTCTTTTCTAAACACTGGCAGCTGATGTGGAGGTAAAAGTAAAGTGGTACCCTTCCTTCAAGACATAACCATGATTCATTTTATCAAAGGGGGCCTTGTTACCTTTCTAGACAGAATAGGCACCTCCACTGCTGTCAGGTGAATTTACTCCTCATCATTCAGTGATAACTGTATTTTCTCTGCTTATTTTCAGTATGATGATGGTAAAGGCCAAATAAGTTGTTACGCTAAGGGAATGCCTGAATGTTAAGGAGTTGCCCTGATGGGGCCTGTTCATTAAAGAAAAGATGCTGTAGTACAGGTCTCCTCAACTACCACTTCTTTTCAAAACCAGCTGCAGGCTTCTTTCTATCCATTGCTTTTCTCCTTGCATTGTTTTCTCAGTTGCCATTGCAGGATTAGTTCTCAATCCAAATTTTTTTTTTAAACCCTTGACCAGTCATTCATACCACTCCATTTCTTGTTTCCTTTCTCACCCACGGGCATATTCAACATTGGTTACTTTTGCCTACTCCTGTGAATTTTTTTCCCAGTGAAGTACATATACTGTAACAAACAGGAGTATATACAAAATAACAAGAGGCCAGAGTCGATGTACAGAAGATTTAGAACAAGATTTGGAACCAGTAGCGAGACCTGCAGCATTATACCAGCATGTGATATATGATGCCGAGAACCACCTTTAAAGGCCAGAGAGTAACTGGGCTCTCCTGTCATGCTTCTAACCTTGGTGTTAACACAGTATCTGCTACAAGACTATTTAGTTGCCTCTGTACCTTTGTTCATACCTGTTTTAATGGGCCCTGCTCTACTCCTGGTCCCATTAAGCCCTCTGCATCAGAATGCACCTCCTTTTCATGACATTTATCAGAGTGGATCCCTGTGCATGTTGTATTAAAAGATTACTCTCTCTAAGTGTGCAGAGAGTCCCCAGGGTTCAAGCGTGGCATAAAGCCATATCTGCCCCCTAGTGCCAGTTAAATGTCATCCATAGACTGTCTTTCAGTGGAAGACTGACCTAGTTGCCTCAGTACAGATGTCGGCACCCAATATCTGTCAATATGGCGTTATCAAGAGACTATTGCTATTCTCCCCTTGCTGAGAGAGCAGATTGTGGACTGCTCAAACATCCAGGTGATTATTCATGGGATTGAAGAAGCTAAGAGCGTTGGTGTCATTGGGTGAACGTACTTGGCAATCAAAAAAGGAAGGTGAATGTATTCCCCATCTATTGTCAAGAGCAGCATACTAAAAATCTAACAAAAGCAGTGAAGGACTCGTCCAGTGGCATTGCAAGTGTGCTGCCCCCCCCCCCCACCCTAATCAGATGATTCCAGCTTTTTCCATAATGGATTAGCCAAGGATGTCAGGTTGTCATGTGGCAATGTACCATAAGATACCAATGTTGGTTTCACCAGATCTTTTCCTCTCGCTCACCCCTTTCAGTTTGGTTGATGGGTGGGTCTCTCCTTTGCGCTTAGAGTCTGAAATAAACATGAGAGGAAGTCTTCGGAGAAATACATTAAATTCACTCTGTGTCAGGAAAGGCTTTCAATAAGATGGCTGGAAAGGATGATCACGTTCCCCTGCACTTCTAAAGGAACAGCTCTAACTCCAAAGAGATGTGTTTTTTTGTGGTCTCAAAGAAAGTATAAATAAAGCAACTCACTGCTGTGCATTAGGATAGGAAACGTTCACAGTCAGATTGATTCACAGCCGAATTGAAAATGAGTTTGTTTACTCCTCTTCAGAGGCAGGCTGTCACAGCCAGCATGCATTAACTGTAAACCTTGAAACCCCCATAAAGAGTCCAGCCCTAGAAGGCTCATCAGTAGTCTTCCTTCCAAGCAGACAGCCCCGGGACAAATCTAACATTGTCTTTCTTCCTTCCTGGTTGTTTATTGGACTACATCCATATTTGTTGTGATCGTGCAAAGCATGTAATGGGTTTCACCCTCTCTCGGAAGGTGGTCTGTCTGGTCCTACCCACATCTGTCTGGCCACTTATCCCAGCATCTCAAAAGTCTTTGCTGAGAAATACCCCCTCCTCTATAGTCATCCACTGTGTGTGGAATGTGCGAACTCTCCTGGTAGGACCTCCACCAGACCGATGCATCCTAGGGAAAATCCAGCTTTCTCACCGCGTAACTGGGCCAGTTAAGCCCACCCCGTCCCCTTCACATACAAACAAAACCCCGCGCCAGCTCCCCCTTCCCCATGAGGACAGCGAGAGATGGAACACCTGTTCCCTACAGTTTATCCGGGTGGCACACAACCACCGACTGCTTTGAATAATTCCTCTCTGACTTATCAAGCTTTTTAATAACGTTAGCCGGTTCCTGTGTGTGCCTTGGAAGCACACAAAATGAGTCTGTGCCCTGGCATCGGACTCAAATATTTATCCTAAATCATGCAGAAGAAACTAGATGTCCAGGGAGCTTTTCAGATTGTCATATCTCAGACCACATGGCATTGGACGCATCCTTTTACTTCGTAAATATTTAAGTTAATAATGTTCGCCCTGCTCGGCCCCGTCTCTATCCCTCAAATCCCCCGCAGCAGATGCCAGCAATTTCTTCAGCGTTTGTCAATAATCTCTTCTGCTGCTTGATTATATTTGCTGCTTCGTAGTCTGCTCACTTCTTTGCGGTAGTTTGTGGTTGAAAGATAACCCATTTGCATTTTTAAATGAGCGTGCCTCAAAAGTTACAGCAGCTCACAGATGCTTCACTTTGGTTACGATTTTAACAGGTGGGTCCATCACGTGCCATTCTATTTTTCCAGAGACATTTGCAACTTTTAAATTAGCATATAAATAGAAACATTTCTATATGTGTCATGTTTATATAAACTGAGGCAGAAGAATATTATTCATACTGACAAGCATTTTAAACATGGTGTAATTTATAGAGAAAGGGTCTCTTGGCTGCGAGCTGACAGTGAGCGATGCAAGCTGCTCACTTGTCTCGTCAGAATAGCAATGGCACAGCAATGTAACACAGAATCGGTTTTTTTCCCCAGTTCTTCATATTTTTGAGGTGCCAGTCAAGAAAAATGCACAGCGGGTGCGAGAATCACTGTCTAAAGCAAGCTGTGATCTCGGAGTACAGATTATGAATATCTGTTTTATCTCTGCTTCCTTCTTTATCAAAAAGGCTAATTTGATCTAGTTGGAAATTCTTTGCTAGACCTGTCACAGGCATCTGAAGGTGTAAGCTCTGGTATGGATCGGTGTACCTCAAAGTGGATCTCAACAGCCACTGGTCCTCAACTCAACATAGGTTCTGCAGCGCATGAACAGGCACATCTTGGCCATGCATCATGAACCAGGGCGTAACACGTTGCATTCAACCTAAAGCCCAAAAATGAGTTATCAAGTCTCCAGAGACCCTCGTGAGATTCTGCTGAAAGGCCCCATCATGTTGCGGTACTCCAGTGTTCCGAGATTGAGCAGCACTGGAGTGTGCTGCCAGAAAAGTTGAGAAAGAAAGAGGTGATGTAGGAAAGCACCTTTTCTGCCAGCATAATGGAAGTTGCACAGGGAAAGGGGTAGGGGAGGATTTATAGCCCCTTCAGTAGGACTTCACGGTCTACATGGCCACTTCACTTCAGTGTTGTTACTTCACTTGGACCATTCATGTCACCCTTCTTCCTTTAACTGTAAACCATTTAAGAGACTATAGTCATCTATCGCTTATCATTCAGCACAAAAAAAAGTCTGAAGGAAGTAATTAAATTGATATTGGAGATTCCAGCAACAAAAAAAGAGAAATACGGTTTATTCAAGAATTTAACAAGCCTGCTGGTCTGTTTACCACTTTCTAATTCCAACTTGAAGTTGTTTTGATTTAAAGGGCTTTTATAAAACACTCTGCTATTCCAAGGTGTGTGTCCTTGTGTTGGAAGGAAAAGAGGCACAAAATCTTTATACTACAAGAAGAGTTTGGTTCCCAAATGAAAGAGCCAGGTTTTGAGCTCCTTTCTGACAGATTATCGGAGACCGCATATAAGGGAGAAGTGGGCATTTCCATAATTTGCCTGGATCACATAAAACGATTTCCAATACATTTGGATATGAATCGATAAACTATTATTGAACTAAACCCTTATGGAATACCCAAGTGATGTAGAAAGGCAGTAGTGAGTGAACTTGTGGCGTAGGAATACTTGGCCCACGCTGGGAATAACATTGTGACAGATGAAGAGCACTTTTGTTTTAGAACCATTTACTTTGATCAGGCTTCGAAACTATATTAGTTTTAGGTGGGCCAAGAAGATTTTTGACATAACTTACTGTGATGAACTGGGGCTGCCACCAAAAGCCTGGGGGGTCCCTGCTTCAGGCCCGTAGCCAGGAATATTAGTTTGAGGGGGCATGGCCCCGAGCAATGAGAGCAACATAAGAGTGGTTCGGTGGATGGGAAAATAATCTTTCTCGTTGAATTGTTTAAAAAATGTTCGCATTTTGATAAGATTGTAAAGACTGCTGATAGCAGGACATGCATTGAGAGTGGGTGTATACATTTTGTGATAGTGTGGGAAGGACTCATAGAAGGTTTTTTGGTTTGGTTAGTGAATAAAATGGTCCTTATCTTTGTTAACCATCACAGAAACAATCGATTGCCAAGCACTCACTTGGCAAATCACACAATGGGTTTAGAAATGCATACCGAATCAAAATTTGGAAGGGGCAGGTGCAGCATCCCTGTTAAATTGCATTTCAAAATGCTATGTAACTATTGATTGCAACCATAATTTGGGTCGTAAACCATTCTTAGGTTACCAACTCCTCAAAGGTGATTGTAACCCATTTACAAAGGAGAAATGGTCATCTTAGGACACTTTCCCTGTTGTGAATGTAAAACAAAAACGTTTGGTGTGGGAAGTGGTTCAGTGGAACTTTAAAATACAAATTTTTTTTTTTTTTTTTTTAAATATCTTTATTAGGATTTTACAACAACTATATTTCAACCCAGGCCCCCCAGCCCCCACCCCCCTCCCTCCCGGACAGACAGGTGTGCCATAAAAAAATGAGTGCCAATTAACACAAAAGAAAGGATATACATAGTGTGTAAACTGTACATATCTACCATGAAGGGATACATGGAAAAATAACATGAGTAATTCGTAACAATATCACAACAAAACAAAAAGAAAGAGCACACTACTAATCTAGCTAGTAATGCCCTTTGTGCTTATACTACTATTCTACTATTACAATCGTGGACCTCACTCCAAGCAGCCTAAAGATTGACGCCAAGCAATCAGAGGGGACCAAATTTTTAACCCCTTTTCCCGTCGTTTCCTGCCCTTACGTTTATAAATGGCAATTTCTATATTAGCCAAAGCCAGAAATCTAGCTAGCCATTGTTGAAACGTGGGGGCATCAGTATCACGCCATACGGAAGCAATGCAGAGCCTGAAGACTGCCATTGCAATAAAGGTGAGTTCATGGCCTATATTAGAGCTTCCGGGGTCTGCGGCCCCAATAGTATAACCCCATTAGATAATACAATTGTAGTATTCAAAATTGTGGATAGAAATTTCTCTATCTCTCGTTTAACAGCTTTTAGTCCCTCGCAAGTAGAGAAAATATGTATACAATCTGCACGATATAGCTTGCACCTGGGGCAGCATGTACTCAATCCAGTCCCCCATTTTGCAATTCTATCAGGAGTGTAGTACAGAAAAAAGCATGTTTTAAAAAATTGTGCCTGGAGCTTGGTCGACATTAAAATTGTTTGTGACAATTCATAAGCATAGTTAAACTCATTATTTGGAATTTCTGCTTTCTCTAACCATTTCTGCGAGATTTTTCCATATCATCAGGGAACATATCGTTAATGACTACGTAAATGCCCCCAATCCTATTTCTGATACCAGATAATAATGTGTCTATTAAATTTACTTTACCAATCCCTCCCTTCCCACCTGTCTTACGTATCAGACAATCTCTAATTTGGAGATATTTAAAAAGTCGCGCCAGTCCAGCCCGAATTTATTTTTAGTTCTTCAAAGGAATAGATCCCTACAGAGGAGAAGAGACAGCCTACCTGTGTAATTCCTACCTCATGCCATTTAAGCATATAGTTATCATTAAAAATGGCGGGGAGATCAGGATTATTTTTAAGGGAGTATAAAACGAGAATCTTCCTATCCCAAGCATTTTCCTGATGTGTTTCCATACTTTAAGCCCATTGAGTACTGTTTTAAATTTAACTTTTTTGAAATGGCTGTCATGTAAATGTCTCCACCAATATCCACTGCTCTCCCTTCCTAGCACCAATTGAAAGGTGGAAAGCGTAGGGGCTACCCCTTCTCCCTCTGCCCCGTTATTCTCCAACAGTTCTTTGCTGTATAACAGAACAGTTGCCCAATAGTATGCCTGTAGATTCGGGAGACCTAGCCCACCACGTTCAAGAATTATATTCGGAAACCGGGGGGGTTGATCAAGCAAGAATTGAGGACTACCTGGATAACTCCAGGCTTGTTAAGTTCGATACAGAAGATGCAAATTGTTTAGAGGAATTACCCTCGGAGGAGGAAATATTAAGCGTAGTTAAAAATTTACCTGGAGGGAAAGCTACGGGGCTAGATTGCATCCCATCAGAATTTTATGCTGTATTTTTAACTCAGATCAAAAATGTCTTGGTCGATCTTATCACGCATATTTTTAAGGGTGGGCGCCCGCCGAGTTCTTGGTCTCGGGCCAAGATAATTATCTTTCCCAAAAAAAATAAACCCCCTGAACAGCTTGGATCATACCGCCCCATCACCCTTATTAATTCAGATTCTAAAATTTATGCGAAAGTTCTGGCGAATCGTATTGCCCCATTAATTCATAAAGTAATCTCTCCAAGCCAGCACGGCTTTATTCCTGGTAGATCCACCATCAATCATATTCACCGAGTAATTACTCTGTTTGATGCTAGGGGGTGACAGGGGACCCTATGGCGCTGGTTTTGCTGGATGCGGAAAAAGCGTTCGATAGGGTCTCCTGGCACTTCCTGTGGGCAGCAATGTCCAGAATTGGGATCCAAGAAGGTTATATTCAGGCTGTTAAAAAATTGTATGTAAGTCCCAAGGCCGTAGTAATGGTAAATGGCAGTCTAACAGAAGAAATAGTAATATCACGGGGGACACGACAAGGCTGCCCGTGCTCCCCATTGCTTTTTGCAATTTATATTGATTCTTTTTTAAAGCGATTGGAGGAGGATAGTGCAATTAAGCCGGTTATTTTTAATAGTTTCTCTACTAAAACATTAGCCTATGCGGACGACATCGCTATTGTGACAATTTATCCAAATTTGGCCATGTCCGCAATAGAGAATGAGGCAAAGCAATTTGGAGAAGTTTCTGGATACGCTCTCAATCAGGGGAAAACTCAGATTGTTTTGAATAAAAAATGTGTGATGAGAGATGTACGGGTGGTGGACCAAGCAACCTATCTTGGGGTCTGTATAACATCTGATCTTGATAATCTAGTCAATATTAATCTGAAACCGATGACTGCTACAATCCGGAAAGACCTTAAACGTCTAGATAATTTACATCTTTCTATTATAGGCAGAGTAAACGCGATTAAAATGGTCTTCTTCCCCAAAATTCTATACTTATTTAGAACAATCTGCTTAGAATTTTCGGCAACCTGGTTTAAGTCTATTGATCGGCTATTCTCCAGCTTTATTTGGGCATATTCACAACCACGGCGAGCCCAGAAGTTTCTTACTCTAAAATACAAAATTTTAAATGCAGCACTGTTTCTTTCAAGACAAAGGGGCTGCCTTTAAAACAAAAAAATTGAAAACAAGATCAGACATGGTGATCTAATAATAGTAGGCCTGTAATGGCCATCCATTGGAGTAGGTCACAATTTGCCACCTAATTCATGAAGAGTAATGGGATAGGTTGGATTGTGCCTCACTCCAAATCCGTATTGTGCGAACCGACCTATTATACATAGGTCTGTTCATCAAATAATTTAGCTGCCACAAAAATATATGTTGCAAAATATGTATGTCTAGACCTAAGTTTCTGTTAAGAATTGCTAATAATAATTGCATAGTAAATGTTCTTTGCAGAGGGTTATACAAATAACAGATTTTTATTATCACTCTTCTTTGTTATTGGTTCAAAGAGATAGGGAAACTGTTCCTTCCCCACCTTAGATCTTAAAGCAACATAAAGAAAACGGGCAGGGTATTTTACAATGCTCACTGTTGTTCGCTCTCCTTGGGGTTAAAATGAGTATATTTTCAGCAGCAGAAAACAAATAGGCCTGATACAATGGCCTAATGTCTGCAGCTCAGTCAGGAGGTGGTCAGGACTGCCAACTGGCCTCAAAATGCGGGGCTGACTTCATTCAGTTGTGTCTTTTTAGCCAACACCATTTTGGAACCCTGGGATTTGCAGACTCACTTTTCCAAACAATGTATGAGTTGCATATTGTAAAGTGTTGTTGGCTATAAGGTGGTCTGGTTGAAGATGTCAACGGTGACAGTTGGCAGGTATTTGAGAGTAAGCGTGAAATAGATAGGCTCTTATTCCAATTAGACAACTTCTATCCTGTGATGAGCTAATCTCATAGAGGCCTCAGGTTTGACTTTTGACTTGTGCACTCTTGGTGTTATGTGTGAGTGGTCTTAGGTACCCAACCTATGTACGAGAAAATCAGAAGGTTTAAGGGCATCAATTTGTTGTGATTGTGCATCTACAGTATTTTAAGTTTAAAATGTTTCCTCCTCTGCTTTGTTTGTCCTCCCATGTGTCTAGCATTGTGTTCAAATTATTGGGCTATGTTCATACCCTGCAGCCCCTTGCTAACTCTCTGCCTTAAGCTAACTACATCCACCTCAAGGGCTGGTCTCTTAATGTCTCTATTGACCTGCAGGGACAGAAGTTGAGCCTTCTGCAGACCAGCCCCTCCTTCCTCCCCCTGGTAAATGTTGCTCAGCTCACTTATTTTATCTTTCCCATCAACGTGTCCATCTCGGGCATCCAACTAAAAGAAGAAGGATAAAAGTGTCTGTCTGTCGTGTGTTCCTTGCTTGTGCCTGATAGACGTGAGGATTTGAGCCAGAGTTTGGTTCCCTTCCATCTCGGGTTGTCTCATTCTCCGAGCCCCTACCCACCCAACCATGGATGAACTCCATATACTTCTGTTTTGGTGGTTGATTCTATGTCACATATGGATAGATTTCTTTGTAGTTTAACAATCCCTCCAATGGATTACTCCTTTGTTTCTCCTGAGTGAACATTATACATCACTTTTTTGATGTTTCAACAGCACCTACAATTAGTTGCTCTTCTGTTTCTCCCTGATGCTTCTAGACAGACTTCATTCACATAATATGTTGAAACCTCCAATCCCTGTATAAAGGCCCATGCCTAATTTCCTTATAACCATTGAGATGGGACGCATCTAGTCATCTATAATAAGTAAGCAACACAGCTGCTCCACTATAATAAGTTACTACAGTTGAGTTCAGACATCAGAATGCCTGCTGCCAGCAGTCAGGATAAAAGGCAGTTTACCAATGAAATTGGGAGCTGGCCATTCCTTTTGATTTATTTTTCTGAAAAGGTGAACAGCAATGAAGAGATTTTCATCCCAAGGTTTTTTTTTTCTCCACACTGTAGGTCATTGCAAGAAAGTTAGAATCACTACAAGTTTGTACACAATCTGATCCCCAGCCTTTTTAACCTGACTTGCATTAAACTGATTCCATTATATTTTTCAGAAAATTAGTATGTGCATTTGGTGTGCTTTATTTCACACTACAGATTCTGCTTTTATACTTCTTTTCTGTAATGAACATGAAAGAGCAAGACACCAAGGCCCAGATAACCAAACATTTGGTACTGCTTACAATTTACTTTCCAGTGGAAAACTTGAGTTCTCTCAAAGAAACGCAAAGAAGCCCTTAGCTTTGCATTAATCTGCAAAGGGAGGTGTTGCATGGGTTGCAGGTGTTAAAAAGGAGAAATACTTTTATTTCTCCTACCTGTTCCCACTTCGTATCTGTGCTGCACTGCAAAGGGGGCACTGCATGGGTTGTATATTTGCGTTCTCATGCAACCACCCTTGTTTTTTTCATGTAAAATCGTATCTACTTGCAATAGTAGGCAGGGTTTTGTGCCAAAGATAATGCCACTTTGAAACAGGCATTAATATGGAGAAATGCTTTTATTACTCCTAACTTTTCCCACTTTGCACGTGTGCTGCACTGCACAGCATACATCCGAAGTGGGAAAAGTTTTAAAGTTAGTCTAAGCATAGCATTTTGTACTGGAAAGTTGCCCTTCCAGTACAAAACATATGCAAGACTCATGCAGACACCCTAGCACAATGATGCCAATGTGTGTACATTGCACTAAGCAACCTGATTGTGCGTTGGCCCTAGGGAGAGAACAGGAGAGTCCCATATCTCTGTAGATATGGCTCTTTTCTCCTCTATCTTGTCACGCGACATAGCGCAGCTACTTTGGTGCTGTGGTGCATTTAGTAACCTTTTTGATTATCTGGGCCCAAGGTTTTAAGATGTTTTTCAGCCAGGGGGATGTTATAGTTGTCCTTCATATTTGCTCCTCTATGTGGTCTGGGAACTCAGTGACTTGCAATATCCTTATAATGTACGGCAGAGGAAACTTTATCCCATTTATAATACTACCTGGTGATTTAACAATGTCTCCAAAATATGTATGGTCTCCGGTTGGTAGTTGATGAGCGCCGTATACCATAATCGTCCTTTCTGATGCACATCAACAGTGGATTCCATCTATAGTGCATGCAAGTGCGGCTGAGTCTTTCTCACACCTTCTGCAACACTTATGTGCAACTACACTCCATGTGACGTGCCCATTATGTCATTTTAATTTTTTCTTTTTTTTTCTTTAATTTTTGCAGTTTTATATCTAACAAACTCAACCCAAGGGTATTAGAGTGCTTTACATGAGCAACAGCGGCATTAAGCAATGTCACATTTATTTATTTATTTTAGACACACAGAGATTAAGTGATTTGCCCGGAATCACAGGATGTTGAGCCGATGCCTCACACTCTTCACCTAACATGTCCAATAAAGGTCAAACCACACAACCACGGTTTCAAATATGCAAAACAATTGACACAAATTGCGTGCTTCAATATCCTGGTTTCTGGTATGAAGCTGTAAATAATGAAACCAGACCACCCAGTAATGTGATTTATGCCTTTGCAATGGATAGGCCCCTTGCTACGTAAAAACAGTACAATTCAATACAATTGTTTTCCGAAGACCAATCTACATTTTATGAATCCAACATTGTGTCCCAAATCATTATTGTTTTATGCTTTCATTTATCTTGTTTTTGGTCCATTTACATTTAATGTAGCACTGCATTGTGTTTTTAATTCTAATCTGCAGTTCATGCATTCCTGAAAGTGATTTCCCAGGCACAACTGCCTTTTAATTTCCAGCTACAATACAAATATTGACTCCTTACTCTAGTCCAGATTGAACGTATTATACTTGTGAATTGTACAGTTCCCAGCCATTTATTGGAACAAAAATCATCACAGTCTGAAATCAGAGTGTTTGAAGGGAAGAGGAAAATGGATTAATTCATTGCCTGGAGTTAATTTATTGGCTGGAGGCAAGATGGCGGCGCAGGACCGCACCGCTCTACATGCGGCGGGCCCGTGAGTCGCATGGAGCTCCAGAGGAAATTTGCTCCCACATTCGGAATCCCGGGGGCTCCTACATCACGGCCTGAGACCTTGAGTGAGTCTTTAAGCTGCAGCGCGGAGAGACCCGGCGGCGGAGAGCGTCAACGACATAGGCTGTAGGCGAGGCCGGGCACTCGAGCTTCCCCAGAGGGCTTGCCACAGTGCAGTGGGTGCACATATGCCCATGTAACATTTGAAAGGGGGTGCTGACTACTAGCCCTTGAGGCAGTCGAGACAGACTGACGACTGGGGCACTTTCGGAGGCCTGACCGCTCTGCTGGGCCCATCTCAGGGCAAGATGTCTACAACCTCCCCCCGTGCAGCGTGAGATCTACCTGCAGACTACCGCAAGCCGCCTTCGCCCACCACCACCCGGCCGTCTACCCCAACAACCAGCACCAGCTCTGGGATCCCTCCAGGCCCAAGAACACTGCCCGTGAGTACACCTGCACCCTGAAGGCCTGGCTTAACGAGCACCACACAAATCCCACCAACAGCGAGAAGATCATGCTCTGTAAATATGTAATATATATATATTGGCACTTAGCCAGAACCATGAATTGATTCCACCACACTCTGTCATCATTGAACTATAATTATCTTTTGACGTGAGAATGGTTAGAGGCTTAATTAAGACACACGACTATGCCGTCAATAGAATGTAAACTGGTGGAAATATATATGTAGAAATTCCCCACGAGGGATTTGTCGTAGTGATACAAATACAGTCCACCAGGCACTAGTCCGCCAGTGTACAATACGCTAACTGGGTAGAAATAATATCCATGTGTCATAACTCCTGACCAGGAACATGTTGAAAACCCGTCATGTTGCTAAAGCGTCAAAAGGGGCTCGTAACAAAGTGGATATGTAATAACAATCGTGGTTGGTACCCACAACACATTACTTACATTGCCTAAGAATGGTTAAACTACTTAATCCATTAGACTATATGGTCATCAACCTCCTACTAAGAACTTGCTGGTCATTTGCTATTTTGTCATAGTAGCAAAAGATTAGAAATAATGTGCACATGTAATGACGATTGTTGTTTTGTATATATAAAATGAAATTCAATTTTTTTTAATAACTGTTGGACTACATGTCCCACAATACCGCATTGTGGGCCATGTGGGAGCCATGTATAAATTGAAAGTAAAAATGGACTTAACTAACCATGATCAAGACAGAGAAGTTCAAAACGCGTTGGTGATGGTGGCAAGGAAATAAAATTGCTGAAACGAAATCCCGGAGTGCAATGTATTTTTGTTGATGATAAATAGGATTCAAGGCTAGATTCCGCCTCGCACGATCGCACCGGCCATGCTGTGCGCTGCTCTTGGAATCAATATATATATATTTGTCCAAACCTAATCTAATCGTGAGTGAATTTGCAACTTGTATATTTGTAACTCTAAATACTAGTATCTGTAGCAGACTTCTGTACTTACTAACATTCTTATGTGAATTTAGAGTTTATCTGTTTGTATCTTTAATGTAATTCATGTACTCTTTAGTCCTCATGTAATGTAATTGGTTCTATTGTAAAGCATCTGACACCTTCGGGAAAAGTTTGCGCTATATAAAAATGCATAAATAAATATTGTAATAAAAAGAATGCTAAGCTTTTTTCTTATTCTTAACTGGAGCACACTTTAGCTTATATTCTGTGTTTCTCCAGAGGCAAAAAATGCCTGAGCATTTCTTTAAAAATCCCCTTGTCATCTGCCCACTGCCAAGAACGTTTGGGGGGGGCGCCAGGCATCAAGATGGGGGTGCCGGGCCATGCTGGGCCCCCCGTGACTACGGCCCTGCCCCCCTCTTTACTTTCTGAAGCATCAGTTCCACAAACACCCCCGCAACAAGTGGACAGTAAATAATGAGCAGCAGTGACTGGACATGTTCCCCTCTTCCATCAGAAGGCTATGAGGGGCTCGTAGGTTCTCTAAGAACCACCTAATGTCTGCTACCCAGTCCTGTTTAGAGTGTCATCCAACTGAGTTCTACACTTAGCCTCAGATATTGGCCCATCATGAGTGATGATCATTTTTTGCAGTATGGTTTGCTAGCGTAGACTGCAGTTTGTGCGACTAGTCCTTGAATTCCCAAGATAGATGCTTATTTTCATGCTGATGCTTCCTGTGTCCACATCTTTGTGTGTGCTGGTGCATTTTCTTTATGGTGTGTGCTAGTGCATGGATGCAATCATTGAGACCTTCACAACTCTAGTATTTATTAATAATCTAAAACGCCCAGCCCCTCAAGACGAGCACAATAAAAAAATCTAAAAATAATCAGATTTTCTCTCTTGCTCTAACAGAGGCACATTGGAATATGTAAAACAGAATGAAAAATTAAAAGGCTTAAACTGTTTTGTGCTTCATCAATTTTTGTGCTTTAAAATTCTACATTTTATTAGCTTCTTTCGGATTATTGTAAAGTATTGTTTTGTAGGATTTATATAGTGCTTCCTGCCCTACTCCTACGTGAGGCACTGGAGTGCTTGCTTATATAGGCAGCAACCTATGCCTTGTAGTTTGTGTGTGTGTGGTTGGAAGGCTGTTGTCTTGGTTTCGTGATCCTAAATAGGAAGTGTTTCCATGGCATGCATAATGACCACTGAGGTGCAGTTATTGTGTTCTCTGATGCAGCGTGGTGGATAATGTGAGGGAGACCCACGGTTTATGGTTTTCAGTAAGCTGGCAGCTTTGGGCTGCTTTGCAGGTCCGTTTATGGTATTTTCTGCTGATCACGGTGTACTTAACTAGTTACTGCACTGGGCAGTCCAACCTGAGATTTTGTTTATAGTATTGAATCTGAGCTGGCGTAGTTTGAATGCGAAAAATGTGGAGATATCTGCTGGGATAGGCTTTACTATCCTCCAATATCTGAGTGCCATTGAGAGCTATAAAGAAGCAGTCAGTGTATAGTTATTTGGCACCTGCAGTGGTGGACTCCAATGGATCAACTTAATGTGACAGATCTCTTCAATTATTCAATGCCTGTTAATTTGATAACTGGTTTATTGGCTTGCACAGTGCTAGTGAGCGACAAGACCTGTACTAGATATCCTTATGTGAGCGTAAGAGGGGTAGGAAGGAAGATGAGTAAACGTTTTATTGTATAAATCAAAAATGATTACTATAAATATACATAAAATACGATAAGTAAAACAATAGGATATGGCTACAAGAAAATACAATTTAGTCATGAATGAAAACAGACAGTCATAAAAAGATACTTTCTAGGGTTAACATTTAGATCCTAAAAAAAAACAGTAAGCCAAGTCTAAATATCTCATTCATGCATTTATAAATGAAGGGACTTGATTAGTAAAATAAAATTTAGCTGCTTCTTTAATTGTTCTGACATTTGCCCCAATGAAATATTTTCTTAGGTAGACCTTCTGCAGATTTGACAGTTTAGGACAGACGCATATAATATGGTCTATTGTTATTCCGAGGGTAGTTTTCCATGACTTTGTAAATCAAGGGGATATAAAGGAGTCTGAATCTCAGGAAAGTTCTTTTAATTACAGCTTCTAGGTTGGAATCAAGAAATCATTGCCTAACATTGTGTATGAATTATAGAGTAGGTCACTGTGCGTTTAGTTAAGTAATGTCTTCAAGTCTTCAGTGCTGTAATTCAGCATCAGACTTTGGATTACAAGTTGACATGCAGGTCATTTTCTAAGTTTGTAGGCACTGATCTAAGACAGCCTTTTGTAGTTTGAGAGCGCAGGACAATATTGCCAGCGTATTCCAAATGGGTAATACCATAATTACGAAGTTTTGGGCGGCAGACCTTCCAAGAAATTTTGCAACAAGCCGTAATTTGTTTTACCATTTACAAATGGCGACCATGTAATTTGATGTACAATATCACGTGATAAAATATGTCCGTTTTCTGTGTCTAGTAGCTACAGGAAGTGTATGAAAACAACTGCCTTTTGGTTGCCTCACTGTGTGATCAAGACTCTACGGAGTCGAAACGCGTCACGGAGGGTTTATGACAATAATAAACCCCCATTTCTAACTCTGGAGTTCTGCTTGGTTTTGTGCGTTAACCCGAGAGCGTGATTGGCAACCCCGCTGTTGATGAATATTGAGTTACCGGTTTTCTCCGCCGGCATCGCGCCACCCCTCTACGGGCCTGTGACCTCTGGAAGGAGAGTCGTTGTTTGGATATATATATATATATATATATCTCCCACTGGAGGGTAGAAAATGAGCTAAAAAAATACATGGCCCAGCATGCATTGTGGAAAATGAACTCTACTTAAAGAAGGCACACCTGAGGCCACTTAATTTACTGAAAGCAAGCGAGGAAGATGTAGCAGCAATGAACTTTGTTCTCCTGCGTGGGCCTCTAATGAGAAGCGCAAATGCTTCGAAACGCGTAAGGCCAAGGGACTTGATGTCTGGATGGAAAGCTGCAATGTTTTCAAATAAAGGTTTTGTGAACAACCTGCGAGCGGTGTGCGGCCTTATAGCTGAGCACCTTGTAGAAATATATATATATATATATATATATATATATATCTCAATAGCGGAGCTAAAAATACAGCCTTGTTTAAGGCCACTTGAGGTATGTTTTTGGTGACCGGATATTTGTTGAAGTTAATTTGACTCTTATTCAAGTGTCTTTGTGCAGTTACATCAACAAATAAAGTAGATTTGGATCAATGTCGCAGCACAGCAATTTCTACCACGGTTGATTTTGTTGAAGGTGGGACTTTAGTAGATGAAGCAAGCATGAATGGTGATGTTTTTTGCTCTTGCTTTCTTTGATAGAATATTTAATGCAGCAATATTATCAATTGGAGAACAGACTTGTTGAAAACCTGTCTGGGGTAGTGGAATTAGTTGTTTAGGCTTTGCCCAGTCTGTTAGTAAGTTGAGTAAAAATCATAGTGTAAGAGGGGTAAGTTACAGTTGGCTTCTGACCACTAAGTGTTATAGTATTAGTAATAGCTCGTAATGTGCTCTAAATATTATATATGAATTGACTTAACTATATAATCCCGTGGTGACCCATTGGTCAGCCCTTATTAGCTTACCTGCATGTAAAGTAGTTTGGCGTTTGTGTTGTTCCCCATTTGTGGGCTGTAAGCTGAAGACTTAACTTCAAGGTGATTGTCTTTCCTGGTTCTATCCCTGGAAAGATGTTTATTTTGGAAATAATAATTTCAACTGAATTCTGAAGGTGTATATACTTCAGGATGCTTTGTATGTTTGCTGGTTGAGAAGTCCAGAGCATAGCCGCTTGTACTGAAAGTGGTACCTCCTGTGGATTTCTAATGGCAAGGTGGAATAAGTGGTACAAGCTTGGAGCACAGTCTCCTGTTTTGTTGGTGTTGCTTGTATTAAATTGTAAGAATATAGTGGTCCTTTTCCTTTGGAGGCTCTGTGGACAATGCAATGTGTTGAACATTGTCCTTCTAGCTATAGGTAGACACGGAAGGTATTGTTAGACTTGAGTCATGTGTTCTCTTGGGTGAAGATGGAAAAGAAGTCTTGCGGCACCATCTGGGATGAGTTTGCATATGATCACCCTTAGTGCTCCATGTTGTAGTCTGTTGGCTTTGTCAAGCTTGGAGATTACAAATGAGAGAATGGCTAGCAGTTTCTGTTGGAATCCAAGGTAAGGGGAGATGAGATGCAGCGTTGTCTTTGTGTAGAAGGCACTCTTTGCGTTGTTAACACGTGGTATCAAGGATGGGTTTGAATCCATGGGTACACCTAGTTTCTTACTTCTCAATGTTGTTGGATGGGCCTCAAGCTATTCGGGCCTTATAGCAGTATTTGGCCATTGTACGTAGGTCATGATATGTCTTTACAGTGTTGAGCTTTAGATCAGTGTTTCCTAAACTGTGGGTCAAGACCCACTGTTGGGTTTACAGCTGATTTTTGATGGGTCACAGAAGAGCAATAAGTAAGATGCCTTTACATTTTGTGTTTGTCACATTTGCTGTGCTTCAAAGACAGATCAAATGTCTGGCAATGTCTTCTGACAAATTCTTGCTGATTCTTTTAACGTGAGGATTGGTGTTTAGTTTTCTTTCTGACTTCAAAGTGAGAGGAGTTTTTAAATCAAACTGTGACAATCTTGCTAGGGCACAGTGTGGTAAAGGAGAGGCTGTAGGATGTCATTTTTTGTAACACAAAAAATGTGTTAACCTGTAAATGAAGTGTACAAATTTCAGAATATATCAGCGGTTATGAAAGCAAAAATGAGCCTAATTTTTTGTAAAACTGAAGTGAAAACAAAGATTTTAATACGATCAAATCAAGATACTTTAACTTGGTGATGTGCAGATGATAAATATTTGCCAAAACCAGATTTCCACACTTTATCATTTGTAAGCTATACAGTTTCGTCACTATATTTTTGTGCAAATTTAGTGGCCATATCAATGAGAAAAGCTGCTGTCTGTAAATGAGTGTGCTACCACACAATGCTTTATAGTATATTCGCGACAGTGTGCTCCACAAAGCACCACCTGCTGCATACTACACCCTTACCTCCACCTTCCTTTCCTACACTTTGTGTGATGCTAGGATTTTTCACAATGCATATGAATTCAGCGATGTAAAATTGATGTCAACACCCCTCTCTGAAAATTGTTCCATCACCACTGTTATTCAGGTGCTGAACTATGTCCCTAACTCCAGTTTTAAAACAAACCTATGCAAGTATTCCTAAGCAAAACTCTGGATGAACCTTTCAGTATTTTTCTGCTGTTTTTTTTTTTTTTTTTACACTTCACAAGGCCATACCAACAGAGACTGTTCTCATTACACGTGATCATATACAATCATTCCACTTGTGAATGACTTTCACACATCAATTGAGAAATATGGTTGGGGCCTTAATGGTCAGAGCTGCCAACTTTGGATCTGGGGAACCAGGTTTATGTCCCGGCATTGGCTGTGGGAAGATCACTTAATCTCCCTGTAGGAAAGTAGGATCTGTTTTCATGGTTACCCCCACTTTTTGCTAGGTGTCAGTATGTTTTTGACTAGTCAGGCTGGGATCCTGCTAATCAGGACCCCAATCACTGCTTCCTTCCTAAATTGGCCATGGTAAAAAACTATTCTACATCTACAATTGGCTACTGGTGTACCCTTGTAAGTCCCTAGTATATGGTACTAAGGTACCCAGGGCATGGGTACACCAGGGTCTCCCATGGGCTGCAGCATGTATTGTGCGCCCATGGGAGCCCACTTACACAGTGACTACAGGCCTGCCATTGCAGCCTGTTTAAGTTGGTGCTTGCACCTCTCACGAAAAATATAAGTTTCCTTATATTTGAGCTCACTACACTTAAAATCTATAAGTCACCCCTATGGCAGGCTCTTGAGTCCTGTGGGCAGGGTGCTTGGCTATGAGTGTGAGGGTGCCCCTGCATGAGCAGGACACCCCTACAAATCCCTGGAGTTGATTCTCCAGGCTTTTGTAAGTGCAATCGGCCATTTTAATACATATAGTGGAAATCAGTCATTACGAGATGTCTAACTATATAGTGGCTGCACCAAACCCGGTCATGTTTGGTATCAAACATGTTGGAATCCTACCCCAACACCGATTCCAGTGTTGGAAGTATGATACCATGTATGGGAGGATTCCTTGGGGTACCCCCCTGTACTCCGTGTAAGAGCCTTCCAGGGTCTGATAGCAAGCTAGTGCTGCTGCAGACCACAGACCTGATTCTGCCCTCCTGCTGCTGAGCCAAGCTCGAGCAGGGGAATGTAGAACAATAGGACTTAGTGTATTGGGCTGGGGTGAGGACATTTCCCAGTGCCACCAGTCTGCTTTGAAGGGCACATTTGGTGCCCTCCTTGCATACTCTAGTTTGAACCAGTTCAGGGGGGCCCTTGGCTCCCGCTCTGGCATGAAACTGGACAAAGGACATGGGAGTATTCTCCTCTCTGTCCAGCCCCTCCTCTGGGAGGGACCCTTGAGTTGTTTCAACCCTTCCCTTAGGGTACTTAAGGACTTGCCTGTGGCTGGGTCCTCAGATTCGTCATGGGACAAGACTCAAGACTGAAACCACGTCACTCTTCGACCGTCTGGACACTTGGACTCCGCTGGACTTCGCCTGGAACCGAGACTGCATCAAGGAAGACTCCTGCTGCTCCTTGTCTGCCTGTTCTGCAAGTCTTCTGTGTCTGTGATTCTTCCAGGATCTTCAACAGACCTTTGGGCATCAAGGACACCTGAAGTATTTTCCCTTGCGAGAAGGAGTCACTCCCCTGCATATGCAGGCACCACAACGAAGCTGACCGGTCTGCTGCTCCTGACGTCCCACGGACTTCGAAAGTCTCAGCAACACAGGTGATGGTTATACAACTCCTTTGAAGCCTGACCTGTTCGCTCTGTAATTTTGAGGCCAGTATCCCTCGTTGGGACCGCTGGCACCAAGCTGCTGTGCACTGCGTCAACTTGCCGTTGCCAAGGCTTGTTTGCTCTGCACTCCAGAGATCTTCGGCTACAAGAAGCACCATCCTCCAGCATCTTTTCCTGCCAAGTACAGCGTCCTCACCGCATCCTCTGCACCGTGGGCCTTCCTTCTTGGTGAGCTGCTTGAGGTCTTCTTGCGACTCCAGTGCCTGTGGGTCCTCTTGAGGGTCTTGTGCTCCAGTGGGCTTCCCTGCTTGCTCGGGGCCTGCTTTGACTCTCCTGCTTGTGATGAGTCCCTTGGACCTTGCCGGTCCCAACGTTGCTCCTTCTTTGTTCTCCACGCCAGTTGCAGCTGCCAAGGCTTGTTAGTGTTCCCGCTGGACACCGACTCTCTGGCCACTGACATCCGACGTGGAACAGCTCGTGAATGGCTCCTGGTCTTCCTCAGCGTCGCCTGGTCCTCACAGCTACAGAGACAAGGTCTGAACCTTCCGACATTGGTGGGCATTGCTCTTCCATGCCTCCTGGTCACCTCCGAGTGGCATAGACTCTGTCCCCTCTGCTTACTGGTTCTCATCTTTAAGAAACTACCCTTGCAGTCCACCAGACTCTTGCACAGTCTTCTCCAGCGGCATCTTTCCTGAAGTCCTCCATTGTGGTCTACAGCGGTTTATGACATCACTTTGCACTCATGCACCCGGCTTCCATGGTGTAGGTACCTGGTTCCTGGGGTATTCACGGTTGGGGTGAACTCTCCAACCTTCTGTCTTCCACGGGGTTTCTTCAAGGTCCACTGGGAAGGGCCCTCCTTCTCCAAAACTGCAACACGACTTCCCCGTTTACTTCTATTGGACACGCGACTGTGTTTCCACTCTGCACACAGCCTCCGTGGGGTTCCTTGTGTCCTCAGCTCCTCTGAGTCTCCTGGTCCAAGTCCCGACTTCTGTTGCAGTTTGCATTTCACTTTCATACTATATGGTTTGGTCTTCCCTTGGGGCCCACATTATTTTGTGCTTACTTACCCGATTGCAATTGAAGTATTATTGTATATTTGCGTTGATATCTCCGGGTAGGAGGATGCTAATGTGTTTGTGAGTGTTGTGCAATAATTAGACATATTTTTATATATACAGTGTGTGGTTCTTTTTCGTTTAATCTACACTACATGATTAAACTGGTAAAGCAAGCTGCTTAACACTACTTCAAGATAAGCCTGAAGGCTACTCTCCACAGCTACCACTTTGAGAGCTTTCAACAGTTATCAAAGACCACTAAAATCACTGTAAGGGTTGACTGGATTACTGCAAGGTGCATCACTTAAATAAGTGTGCACCATATACTAAGCCACCTTCCTGCACTCCCATTCTTAAAATAAAATGAATCTGATCTTATGTAATGTAATCTGGCACACATATAAAGTGCTCCAAAGCCCTTGGACCGTGCTCATGCTATATAAAAGTGATAGTGATATGCATATATGTGTGTATGTATATTATCTACTGGCGGTCGCCAGTAGATAGTTATAGTTACAACCTATTATCCATAGGAAATCCGCGACATTCTATTTGAAATAACTCTCTTGCCGGTTGACGTATCTTCGCAAAATTTTCAAACTTTGTGGCCCGCTCCGGTCCGCTCCTACCCTGAAAGTCTCGGGGGGATTCGTCAAGCGGGGGCCGAGAAAAAGGGGGGTCCCAAAACGCGTTTTCCCCATGCAATTTTCCATAGGAAACTTTAGACACGGCTACAGCCCGAACTGCTGAACGGAATTACACCAAATTTGGCAAAGAGGTAGTTCTTGGTTCAGAAAGAACCCTTTTTGTTAAATGGTGTAAATCCGTTCAGTAGTTGCTGAGAAAATCAAAAGTAAAAAGATAGTGATATCTATGGCCGAGTAGGGTCCGCGTACCCTCCCGATCACGAGCTGCATGTTAATTGGCTGTCAGCTGGCTGTCAACATTCCGATTCAGGAAATGTTGGCAGCCATTTTGTCCCTCGGTAGAACCGAGGGACAGAAACAAGTGCGCAAAGCGCACAAAGGGGGCAGGGTAGAAACACCCTGACCCCCTAGGTCTGCTCAGGGGTCCCACAAGGACCCCCTGGGCAAAATTTAAATTTTTTTTTTTTTAAATCGGCAGGATGCGCTCAGGGTGCGCGAATCCTGCCGGAAAAGAAAAATCGAAGCGCGGTCTCCGCGCTTGGATTGTATTTTGTCCCCGGGTGGCCCAAGTCCCGGGGGCATGGTGGGGGGATAATTTAATGTGTGGGGGCCTCAAGGGCCCCCAAGCCCCGGGGACCGCCACCCCCGGGGCTTTTTTAAAATGGTGCGGGAGGGCTCTGAGCCCTCCCGCAGCCCCGGGGACCACCACCTCCCCGGGGCTTTTTTTTTATTAATTTAAAAACCTGTGTGGGGGGGCTCCAGCCCCCACACGCCCGGGACCGCCACCTCCCGGGGCACTAAACATTTAAATATGGGTGTCCGTTACGGACTCCCAGAGCCCCGGGGACCACCACCTCCCGGGGCTGTGAACTGAATGGGAGGGGGGCCGCGCGGCCCCCTCCTGGAGCCCTTGATGGCCCTGGGGACCACCACCCCCCAGGGCCGGCTCCTGCAGTGTCCCGGGGTGCCTACCCCCGGGACACTGCTGTTTGCAATGACAGGACGGGAGCCTCGCGGCTCCCGTCCTGTCATTGCAAACTGCTTTGGATATTGGAAGAGAGAGCAGGGAAACCTGCTCTCTCTTCCAATATCCAAGCCGACAGCTTTCCACATGGGGAGCAGCATGTTAGCTGCTCCCCATGTGTAAGCAATGCCGGCTCCCGTAGGACACGGGGAGCCGGCGGGACTGTGGGGGGATTGGGGACCCCCCACAGTCCCCAACGAGAGGGCCAGCCCCGGGGGATGGGGTCCCCGGGGCAAGTAGTGGCTCGGGAGGGGGCCACGCGGCCCCCCTCCCTCCCCAAAAAATAAAAAAATAAAAAAACGGAAAGGCCGGCCCCGGGGGATGGGGTCCCCGGGGCCTTAAATGGCCTGAGGAGGGGGCCACGCAGCCCCCTCCCTACGAAAAAAAAAAAATCGAGGCCATGCCCCGGGGGATGGGGTCCCCGGGGCCAATACAGGCCCAGGGAAGGGGGCCACGCGGCCTCCTTCCCGTTTTTTTTTAAATTTGTAATTAAAAAAAAGGTAAGGCCCTGGGGGATGGGGTCCCCAGGGCATAAAAACTGGAAAAAGGAAGGGGGCCACAGAGCTCCCCTTCAGGGGACAAAAATTATTATTTTTTTTTTTAAACGATCGGGCCCGCAGGCCCCGCCCCTTCCTTCACCACTCTGCAAACGCGCCCCTGGCGCGTTTGCAGAGGGGAACGATCCCCTTGAATACTGGGGGTCCCTGGGGGCCAACTAGCCCACCAGGAACCTCCAGTATACGCCAGGGGCTGCCTTGCAGAGAGGTGTACAGAGGCCACGCCCCTTTTACACCTCTCTGCAACGCAGCTCTGTGGCGCTTTTGGAGGTATATGGTGGGCTAGTTGGACTCCGGGGACCCTCAGGATTCAAGGGGACTTAATTCCCCAACTTAAAACGCGCCACGGGGCGCGTTTGCACAGTGGTGAAGGGAGGGGGCGGGGCTTCAGGTGACATGTGTGCAAACAGGCCCCGTGGCGCGTTTTAAGATGGGGAATTAAATCCCTTCAATCCTGAGGGTCCCTGGGGCCAACTAGCCCAACAGGTACATCCAGAAAGCGCCACAGAGCTGCGTTGCAGAGAGGTGTAAAAAGGGGTGTGGCCTCTCTACACGTCTCTGCAACGCAGCCTCTGGCGCATATTGGAGGTTCCTGGTGGGCTAGTTGGCCCCTAGGGACCCTCAGGATTCAAGGGGACTTAATCCCCCAACTTAAAACGCGCCACGGGGCGCGTTTGCACAGATGTCACCTCAGGCCCCACCCCTCCCTTCACCATTGTGCAAATATTCTTATAAAATCATCCGAAATACGAATTCCTATTTACTCACCTGTTATAAGGAGAGACCTCAGTGCTGCATCTTTCAGCCCAGTACTGGTCCTGAAAAGTAATTTTAACCGTACTTACCAGTAACTTGAATTTCCTTCCATAGGATATCATTGCCTGCTTTTTGTTGAAAAAGTTTCTAAGTGTTGATTTTTGAAACATACAAATATTCCTCTAAAATCAGCCGAAATACGAATTCCGATTTACTCACCTGTTATCAGGAGAGACCTCAGTGCTGTATCTTTCAGCCCAGTACTAATCCTGAAAAGTAATTTTAACCGTACTTACCAGTAACTTTAATTTCCTTCCATAGGCTAACATTGACTGGTTTCACTTGGAAATTCTTCTAAGTGTGGAGTTTTGGAACTTTATAATATTCCTCTAAAATCAACCAAAGTACGAATTCCAATTTACTCACCTGTTATCAGGAGAGAACCCAGTGCTGCATCTTTTAGCCCAGCACTGACCCTGAAAAGTAATTTTAACCGTACTTACCAGTAACTTGAATTTCCTTCCATAGGAATCCATTGTCTGGTTTTCAGCAGAAAAGTTTCAAAGTGTCGATTTTCACAAACTACAAATATTCCTAAAAAATCGCCTGTATGACTTAAACGCATTCTTTCAACTGTTTACAGGAGATGCACCAGTGCTGGATCCAGGATCCAACACTGAGTAAGAAAAACTAACGATAACAGTTTTTAACTTCTAAGTGAATTTCCTTCCATAGGATCACATTGGTGATTCTATGAGAAAAAGTTTCTAAGTGTGAACTTTTAAAGTACAATAATATTCCTTAAAAATCACGACTGTAACCAAAACGCTTTTACTCAACTGTTTACAGGAGATGTCCCAGGACTGAATCTAGGATCCAGTCCTGTGGTTAGAAAAGTAATCCATAAAGTAACTAATTGCATTTAACTAGAAATTCACATTGAGCTGAATGTTGCATTGTGTTTGAAAATGTGTTGCCCATTGCAACAACTGTAACTACTGTACTTAAAAGTCTATTGCCTATGTGCAAAGTATTTAAACTAAAGTAATTCATTCTGAGAAAGTATTTTTTGTAATGTAATGTATAATGTAATTACAATGTAATTTAAAAATAAAATATTTTAAAAAAAAAAAAATTCTAAAAAATTTGGAAATCAGTATGAAAAAAATTTATCTAACAATTAATACATTTAAAAATTGTCATTTACAAAACCTTTGAAATTCACTGAAAAAACCGTAGGTTTCAGACATGTTATAGTTACAAATTAGCATTTAAAAAACCTTTGAAATTCACTTAAAAAACCATAGGTTTTAGGGACAGTTATAGTTAGTTGGACATTGCACTCGTACAAAACCCGTGAAATTCCCCCGTTATAGTTAGTCCAGCTAACTATAACTCGCGCCCCGCAATGCACTGCTGATGACGTCACATATTACATCACTCATGACATGGTCAGTGACGTCACTGATGACATCACTGATGACATCTCAAATGACATCACTGATGACATCATCCACGTGATAATCTGATGCACCTCCTCACACCCCAATATAACCTTTGATACACCCACTCTAAATTACAGACTGCCATTCGCAAAACCATAGACACTCCAACACCAATAACTACATACCCACTCACTGATTCTTAGGTCTACGCACACATCCACTCACTCACCCGTACAGTCACTCATACTTACGGTCACTCAGTACAGGACTATCATATGCACTCATACTCCTATATAGACACTCAAACACCGCCACTCATCCATAGAGGTACTCACACACCTAGTCAGTCATGCAAATAATTAAACACACTACCATTTACTCACCTATACAGTTATACACACACCAGCTCACTTACTCATACAAATAGTAGCACATTCTTACGCTCTTATACAATCACTGATACAAGCACACACTCATCCATACAGCCACTATCACAATCACTCACTCTCGCTTATAGCTATTTATATACTCCAACACACATATATACTGCCTTTCACATATGTAGTTACTCACACATGTACCACTGGGACATACATTCACTCACTAACACACTCTTACACACACTTACCCACCCATACAGTCTATCACAGATGCACTCTTGAAACCATCCACCCAGTGAATCACCCACTCACATCTATGCACAGAGTTGCACACACCCCTCCCACACAAACACTCAGGCACCCATACAGATACTCAGACAAGCATTCAATAACTCATATAGACACTCATGTAGCTATTCACAAACACATGCAGCCACTTACACAGCAACAGACAGACGGATACAGACATTCACCCAGTTTAGTCACTTACCCATGCATTCAGTAAGATACGTTAAATCACTCACTTATAGAGTCAGTCACGCACCTACTAAATCATCCATACAGACACTTACACACCCACTCATTCTTCCATACGTCTTTTCCTATATATATTAAAAATATTTAAACTTTACAGAAACAGTCACTGGATGATGTCATCAGTGATGTCATTTGAGATGTCATCAGTGATGTCATCAGTGATGTCACTGACCATGTCATGAGTGATGTAATATGTGACGTCATCAGCAGTGCATTGCGGGGGCGCGAGTTATAGTTAGCTGGACTAACTATAACGGGGGAATTTCACGGGTTTTGTACAAGTGCAATGTCCAACTAACTAGAACTGTCCCTAAAACCTATGGTTTTTTCAGTGAATATATATATATATATATATATATATATGTGTGTGAAATTGTGAGTGAGTTTGTGTTCATATATAGATATATCTATATATACACACACACACACACACACTCTCTTCTGCAGAAGAGAGTTTTCAAATTTGTTAAAATGACTGGTATCAACACCAAGATTTTCAGAAGCTTTGTGATTCTGAAAAGTGTTGCAGCTCCAGTGCAGTTCACCATCTGCCACTTTTATGGACAGATCACTATCTTGGCTACAGACCGATCAAGACCTATCAAATAGTGTGGTCAAAGGTGCAACATTTACAAATAATTGTAAGAAAGGAAGCCAAAAATTGTAATTAGTATTTTATTTGGGTACTTCACAGCATTTTAAACGCATGTCTAATATTAGATTTAAAAAATTGCACCTGCCTCATGTCCACAGAGCTAGGTGGGTCGCATAAGTTTGTTGTTCTAGAAATTGGATGTGGTTCTAGAAGCTTTGGGAGGCACTGCTTTAGATGGTTATTGTTAATCCATGTGTTTATAGCATGAAGACAGTTCTGATTTGTAGAGGTCTTCCAGGCCATCCATTTTTAGAATGTTTTGGGTTAGAAAAATAGGTAAATTTTCAAAATATATTTAAAGCTGATATTTTAGAAGTCAGGCAGCGCTGGAAAGACTTATTACAAATATTACTTTGCTACCAAAGGCGCTGAGGCTGTTACGTATTACCCATGTAGAATCATTCCACATTGACAAAGCATTTTTAACTGCCAAACTAAGGTGCTCAGTGCCTGTAAACTTGCATATGGTGGCCACAAATCTAATCTTGCAATGATATTGTCTCTAAATTCAAACTAATAATATCAGTACCTCGGGATGAATTTCATTGAACATAAGTAGCTCTTATTTCAGAAAAGGTTGGAGACCCCTGGTTTAGGGCCTACCATAGGGGTGACTTAAATGTATTAAAAAGGAAGGTTGAGGCTTGGCAAAAGGTTTATTGTGCCTGGTCGAAATGGCAGTTTAAATCTGCACACAAGCTGCAATGACGGGCCTAAGAAATGTTTGAAAGGCTACTTAAGTGGGTGGCACAATTACTGCTGCAGGCCCACTAGTAGAATTTAATTTACAGGCCCTGGGTACATGATGTACCACTTTACTAGGGACTTAAGAGTAAATTAAATGTGCCAATTGGTTGTAAGTAAGTTTCATCCATGTTTAAAGGAGAGCACAAGCACTGGTTAGCAATGATAAACTGCACAGAGTCCTGAAGCTATCAAAAACTAGTTCAGCAAAGATAGGAGAAGTAAGCCAAAACATTTAGGTGGGGGGGGGGGTGGAAGACCACAAGGCTGACAGATCTAACAGATGAGAGCCAGGCCTCCTTCAATTTAGTCAGCACAATTTTTGTTGTTGATGCGAAAATCTGGTGAGATGGCTTTGTGGCATGTGGCTGCAATCTTCACGTAGTCATGTTTCTATAATAAGAGTGTGGTCTGGTGTGGTTTCTGAGCTTACCAGTGAGCACAAACAGTATGGAGTACAGAAAAGAGGACAGGAAATATGCATTAGCCTATCCACAACCTAGAACCAAGACCTGAATCCACGTTTTCTGGATGAGGAGGCCTCACCCCACAGTATGCGTCATGCTTCATCATGGTAAGATGATACTCGAGAAATGAGGGAGTTCCCAATAAATGTAACGCCTGGATCGATCAGAAATCCAAATAATAGAAATACTTTAGAATAAACAAGGATGATTTCCCTTTTATTGATGGGTACCCTAGATATGGTTAAAAACCTACAACCAGGGTGATCTAGGTGCTAAATTCTTTTCATCCAATCAATTTGTCAGATGGTTCAGGCATACGGAACTAATCTTCAAAATACCCTTTTCAGCATCTTGATTCTTTTATTGACTTAAATCATAAATCTTTATTCAGATGATAAAATCACCATAAAAGAATACAAACAACATCTTTGTTATCAAATCCATTGCTAATACATAACATAAAATGGTAATAGTCAATAAAACAGTGAAACACATCCCTCTCAGACACTACATTTATTAGTCATGTCTTGATCTCCTGGACTGTTCAAGAAGTGCTGGGATGCACACCATTCTCTACTATATTCGTTCATTTTTATCCTGAAATCGTCAAAGGATGCGTGCTCACTGGTTTGGTGCCTTGCCCTGGTGGCACAGGGATAGTGAACAATGCTGTGTGGGGCGACACTTCGCCCCAGAACCAGTCGCACAGCTAAATTTGTGAATACACAATGCTTTAAATTTATCCTCCATTTGACACCAAGTACTCCATGCTTTGTTCCTCTTGTTATGCTTAAACCACACTTGATCCACACATGGGGTATCATGCTATTTCCCAGGTTTCAAATGTTGAAGATGTGACCATCCGGACCTCTGTCAAGAACACGAACAAACGCATAATTCGTCCAAGGCATGTTCTTTATTCAAACCCAATGCATTTCGGGCTTCGCGAGCCCTTCTTCGGGGGTAACTACAAGTAACAATAAAGCATTCACCATTACTGCATTATTCTTTACTTATACATGTATAAGAATGCATATTGTCAATATAATGCCAATTTAAAAAGGACCCTTTGAAAATCAAACAAAATGTGATATTTATACTGTTATTCATTTATATAAACAACTTTTAATGGAACCCCTCGTTCATCCCCCAAGTGTCTAACATACTCAAATTACGTCCGCCCTCCTCCCCCTGATACTTTATATATCCCATCCTCTAACCCGCTTTCAAACTACTCGCTGTAAACTCACCCTGCCCAAAACACTCCTCCTAGTCACATATCCAATTACTTTCCGCATGCGCCCTTCTTGCACCACAAACCAATCAAAATCACGCTCCATTCCCTATTCCCTGAAGCTCACAACACTCTACATGACACATCGTTCATCTTTCCCAACCTTTCCAAATCGCACCATGGTCACTTTTTTTCATCTCAATCATACTCACACAACTGTATACGCACCCATTCCTCTGACACGTCATCAATCAACATACTGCTATTCACGCACCCACCCGACTATTCTATGTCACATACACCACTCCTCCCATTGCACCCCTCACTTGAATCACTCATTCCTATTGCACCCTTTCTCCCACGCTCACACCTCTTAAAAACTCCAACATAAACCACATTTGTACCAGCGCTGCTTTAACACAACTTCACATACCTGCCAGAACGACTTTAACAAATCCTTCCCCGCATCTCGTTTCAGTAAAGTGTTGCCTCCCCCATGACGCCGCTCGATTTTTAAACCAAACGCTTTCACCCAGGTCCCTCCCTTATTCATTCATGCTTCCTAATTAACCACCTAATCTACCCTCACCTGCCTAAAAACTACCTCAAATTCAATACAAACCCAAAAACAAATACAACTCCCATAATGCACTGCATTGCCCTCAACAAAAATAACAAATGAATTACCAAAAACGTAGTTTTTGAATTGACACCATAATCAATTGTTCAACATATATTAACACATATTTTCAAACTACAAAATATGAATTGTTGTTTATATAAATGAATAACAGTATAAATATCACATTTTGTTTGATTTTCAAAGGGTCTTTTTTAAATTGGCATTATATTGACAATATGCATTGTTATACATGTATAAGTAAAGAATAATGCAGTAATGGTGAATGCTTTATTGTTACTTGTAGTTACCCCCGAAGAAGGGCTTGCGAAGCCCGAAATGCATTGGGTTTGAATAAAGACCATGCCTTGGACGAATTATGCGTTTGTTCGTGTTCTTGACAGAGGTCCGGATGGTCACATCTTCAACATTTGAAACCTGGGAAATAGCATGATACCCCATGTGTGGATCAAGTGTGGTTTAAGCATAACAAGAGGAACAAAGCATTGAGTACTTGGTGTAAAATGGAGGATAAATTTAAAGCATTGTGTATTCACAAATTTAGCTGTGCGACTGGTTCTGGGGCGAAGTGTCGCCCCACACAGCATTGATCTCCTGGACGCCATAGCAGCTCGCAGAAATGATAGAACAGTAAAAAACAGTCAGTGGGAAGCATCTGAAGATGCATGAAGGCTGGCCTAACTTGGTTAAAATTCTGGGGATTCAACAAAGGAATTAAAAACCGCTTCCTTGGCTAGCTAAAATATGAACAAAATGTAAAGTGTCCTGCGGAGACTTATTGTCACAGTTGCAGAGTAGCCTTGCCTCAGACCATGCCCACCTTAGACGTTTTGTCAAGGGCTAGTTTATAATGGAAGTGAATAATTGCGCTTTTTAGTACATGTATTGTGATGGCATTCCTTCCTGATTAAGTTGGTGTTCCTGTCCATAAATGGGTTGGAAATGTATATGAAGACCAATCATGAATGAATAGATTGAGGAATGGGCCATGTTGAGGGCTATTCGTTAAAAGGCAGCAACCTATTAACTTATCTTTAGTAAGAGGAAATTTTACATTCTAGATACCATCCTTTCAAGTCTTCAAGGCACAAGTTGTCATATGTGCAGGTCTTGCAGTGAAATGGGTCCTAGCTCATACATTTATGCCACTTTTCAGATTGCTAGTGATCTTTGCCCATTGATATAAATTGCCATCTGATGTAGCCTCTTTATGTTCTGGTCCTAGCTGAAGCCTCTACTAGAAGTACAGGAAGACTGTAATTCTTACGATTTTTGGGAATATGAAAGTATGCACCATGTCTTTCATCTAACTTGCTGTTTACCCTGAATTTACTGACCCAATTCCTCCTTTTTCGGTCTCTCTTACTAGACCGCACATGTGCTGTCTTCTGCAAGACGTATCGCTAGCCTAAAGTGCTCTTGGTGTCTTCCCATTGCTTATCATTGGTTGGCTTCATTGTCACTCTCATGCATTTGCTTCTTATTCATTAGCTTGTGTGGGCTTTCCTTCCTCTTCTTGTGTTTGACCCTCCTCTGGAGCATGGACTCCCTACTTGTGCCCCTGTGCTGCTCAATTTCAGGTGCTTCCTTTTTCTTTTTGTTTAAGCACCCCACAAGAGTGCATGTGTTTTCCAGCTGTCTCCCTAGTGTGCTTCTCTTCCTTTTCCGTGCTGCGATGTCTTGCCATGTGCTTCTCCCCCGCCCGCTCCTGTTCTCTTCCCTGTTTACTTTTCCTCCCCTATTGTTAGTTTGATTCCGTCCCTTCGCCCTCTGTGTTGCTTTCCTTCACCCTCTGTTTATCCCCCGCCCTCTGTGTTTTCTACACTCCCATCTCCCACAAAAGGTGCTGTTTCTTGTCCATGTTTCTCCTGTTACACTTGAGTTCCAGAAAATCTGAGCATATTTGGATCTGCAAATGGCCTTCACGAGTTTCAGTTCTATTTCACTGGGGAAAGAATACTGCAGCTCCATTTCTAAATTGGCGTCGAGGCACCAAGATCCCATGGACCTATAAGCATGGCTTGGGGTGTCTCAGTGAAGGAGGTCAGGGCCCTCTGCTTTCTTCTACTAAAGTGCATGACTCACCCCTCTGACATGTAACACCAACTGTGCTCCTGGCCTCCCAGAGTCACAGCAGAGTGAGTGCCGCAGAGGAGCAAAGTGGTCGCTCCTTATTTCTTCTCCCAAGTTTTAGGTTTGACTCAAAGTACTCACCAGTTTTACAACATCCCAATTTTAAGTTCTCACCTACGAAGCAGGTTTTAGCTGTCTGTAAGCAAAATCCTGTTGTGGACCACAGTGCTTTAAGTGGGATGAAAGAGGTGGGAAGGTCTACAAAAGGGGCCTGCTTTAAAACATTTGAACTACAAACCTGTGCTTTGCAGAGCATGCTGCCTGACAAGCAATTATGATGTGCCTGCTATTGCATCCAAGCATATCACAAAACAACAAATGTATGCCTAAAACATGCTAGACCTATTGGCTTTGCGAGTGCTTGTCAGCACTTGGGTATAAATGAGTAACAGCAATGATTGTGTTGCAATTCATTAGAATTGGGAAGTGCAATTAGTACATATGTGACTATCACAATGTGCACAGTGGTGAGAGGCCAAAGACTGGATGAGTATGTAATCTGAAAACGGTTATAGCTCACTGACTATAACACTGCCTTCAGCCTCAGCGCGCTCAAACGTGCCCCATTATGAAAACACTCCCACAACCAGAACTCACCCTGACACCTAAATGTACTTGGCTCACATGTACCATATAAACATTGAAAGACCTAATGTTTGTGAAGCGAGACATCTTGACTTTGCGAATACTTAGTAAATTCAGTTCCCAGTATAAAACAAAATTGTACAAAAGCAAAGAAAGTTTACAAATCTTAACACATTTAGAGTATTTGCTTAATGTAAAATGTGCAATGTATACACAGTAACATATTGCTAAGGCCAATAGATACCAAAGGTGAGAACTGTTGGCTTTGCTGATGCTTGTTCTCAGCACTTTTGCACTGACATCTAGGTCACCCCTTCTATTTCCCCACACCACCCCAACTTTCATGACCTTTAGTCCATGGCTTCTCTAATGACAAACAGTTTGCCTCGTGCATTGTTAACTTCCCCAAAAACGGATGTCTCCATTGCATCTCCTGACTGTTTCCTTCCTTTCTTTCTATACATGTATGTTTATATCCTTGAGGCATGAAACGTGTTGCCACCGGCCATAATTAATGCCGGTTATTTATATTTGTTGATCTAATTTACAGCCCGTTATTGCCCCCAGCATGCGTTTTTGTGAGCTAGGGGTTCTCTGACCTTAACTTTAAACCATAAGAGAGCTTATCTTAATTTTACCAGATAGCACCTTTGAGCACAGAAACAAACATTAATTATCCGAGAAATTAATTTAAACACGTGATAAATCTAGGCAATATGATTTTTCAGGTTCTCCTTGAACAGGGCATGGGAGGAGTGACAATTATTTTTTTTAAAGGGTTGTATTTCATACATTTGGTATGAGTGATGTAGAGGAGCGAAACCTGGCAGTGTAACTCTTGGGAGTTACCAGGATCAGAAACCTATAGACTAGAGCTGCAGTCTGTCCAGTGCGTCCTCAAATAAGAGCTATGCAGTATGCACTGTATGTAGAATTCAATGCCTGCAGAACTTAGAGCGGTGTTACAAAGCAGCGAATACTGAAATAATTGTCAACAGGACGGACACATGATATGCGTTTGGCCTAAAATTGTTGAGTTTCATCTACAAAGTTCTTTCTAGGATTGAAGATGTAATAGAAAGTGGCTTGCTTGCCACAAGCCCTGCTGCTAACTCAAGTCTTGAGGCTGAATGTGGAAGGGAGGAATGCACACTGTACTCTCACGAGGGTACAGTGGTCACTCACCTGCTGATGTGGGAATTTAAAAAAAACAACAAAAAACGTAATAGTCGCTGGTGGAAAATACGGCAACTTTTTCCATCAAAAACGCACTGCTCATGAGAAATACCATAGACGTCCTAACACATGGACCGGACATCCTTCATATGCATTTATTGATTAATTGGCACGAGCAGGTAGATGCTGTATAAAAGCAGAAACGGTACTTCGCGTGAACTAACAACGTTATGGCGGCGAACGTAACCAGGAGAATTGGATTAAATCGTCAAAACGGAATAATGTGATAAACTGAGAAAGGACCTAATGTCTGCCAACGATCGAGCGGCTGCAACACTTCCGCGGGGCCATTGAAACACCTACGCGGTGTGACGTGGCTAACAAGTGAAAAGTGTTTTATTACCATATTGTTGGGAAAAGCACTTTTAAATGTAGTTCGCCTTGTTTGAGGACGACGGCCACGCAGCGCTTCAAGGGAAGGAATATTTTCGTTCAGTTACGCACATCGAGCTGTGAACGGTTAAAAATAGTGAAGTCAGGGGCTCTTTTCAGGCGTCGCAGTTTTTTCATAATATAAAAGCATTTTCTTTCTGCATGGCTTTGTGTATTGCAAACAAAAAAATGTGCTCACGTACTGGGTGACCTTTTCCAAATGAAACCGTTTGGCATTCTCAGAAAGCTCAACTTCTTGTTCTGTCAGCCTTTTTTTAATGATGGATTAAAGGAGAAACTAAATATGGGAAGTCAGGCTGTCTCAGGCTTGTCATTAGACATCGCTCTATCCCTGCAGTGTTGACTTTACACATTTTTTGCACCTTGCTAATTACAACACTTTTTTTCTTCATTCATGCATATTTGTTTTTAATTATCTTTGAAAGCAACGTAAAGGTAGTACAGAACCTTAAAAATCTGAAAGTACGACTATGAAATGAGGGGGGTCAGTTATCATATGAGCCCTAATTCCACCTTCTAAGGTCAAAAATCCACCAGGACTCAAAATTCATGGAGAAACATAATCGGAATGGTGGATTAATTTCAAGCTCTGTGTACAGTGTTGTCTTAACACTGTGGTCACCTCCCGTGTAGGCCTTCTGAATTAGAGTAAGATTTCCCAAAAATTACGCAAATTGGTTATCCAACATATTAGGCAATTATTAAGCACAAAATGTGCCTTCTTATTCATTCTTGGACACACAGACTAATTTTACACCCACAAAAAATAGCGCATGTGACTTGAACAGCACTCGCGGTCTTTTGTTAAGATTTTAATAGGATTTGTACAGGAGTGGAAGGTAGATTACGCTTTGTACCGCAATGCGTAATATTAGCCATTTAGCTTAACGAGTGTATCGCAAAATGCTGGAAATTCAGGAGGTTATATTAGCGTAAACAAAATTTGACCTGGGCCTTCTCCCGAACTTGTGGAAGCGGACACTTCAGGCCCACCGGTTTTGTGACACACAATAGGGAAATGTATAATCTGATTGAAGAGATGTGGTGAGCAGCCAAGGTGCAAATATGTGGACCAGCTTTTATGGTGCAAGCTTCACTACCAAGCCACTAATGTAATTGCAGTTCTTTTTTGCATTCCTAGAGTAAGCAGTTATGATTCATGGTGTTAGTGTTTCTGAGACAAACCTGGTGAGGCTTTGAGGCTCTACGTTAACTGAGGGTATCAGTCTAAGATGTGCTGATGTCTTTAAGCATCAGGTTGCTACAGAAGGAGAGTTAGGTGCTTGCGTTTCGAGCATAGCAGAAGATAGCAGTAACCGCAACAAGGTGGTTGTACTGCTAAATTCTTGTTGAAAATAGATCTATATTTCTGCATCCAGAGGATCTGGCCATTGATAATGTCGAACGAACCTAAATGACGTTGGGACACTGGCTCATCTAAAAAGGTATTCTAAAGAAAAAAAAGAGTAGAGAAAACGGAAAGTATTAAGATGTATAGACACTTAGGAGATAGAACAGTTTCCACGTATGGCTTTCGGGTGGCACCCCTCTGCCTTTTCATATTGGGACCGAGGGAAGGAGGTGAATTACCCTCTGCAATTGAATCACACCCCTCAGTTTACCCTAGTGTCCCCTGTCCCCTAAAGGAAAATATTCCTTCTGTTGGGGGTGCACAGAGAGGGAGGTCTCAGTGTCACCAAACACATGCGGGTGTCGCTGAACCCCAAGTTGCAAACATTGCCTGCTTGGCTGGGGAGGGAGGCTTGATTAATGAGCCTGGTGTAGAGGACAATTTGGTCTTCTTGGTGTCTTCATCCCCTGAGTTGGAAACGCTTCCACCCTCTCGAGATTAAACTTTTGTGCTGTGGGCGAACTTCAAAACATTAAGCGGGTGGCCCAAGGATGGGATGTCTTGAATATCTCTCTGGGTTTCAAGGAGTTTGATAGTGTATAAAACTACGGATCTTCAGACCCTAGATTAATCTCTCGGAAAGCAATCAAACATCTGCTGTATGAAATTGGAAAACTATGTACGATCACCATGTCTATCATGTACTATATACAGTGTCACTTGTGAGAGGCCACGCCCATCAATTACAATCAGGTGCTGGCGAGAACTGTCGTGTCTACTGTGTTCTATTGTGCAGAATCAGTTGGTGCGGTTAACACTTGTTCCTGATCTTCAAGGTAGTTATTATACAGACTCCAGAAGTTTTTCTGGCGGCTTCTAGGGGGGAGCAGTTCACTATATGCTTTCGTTTGTGTATTACAAAATACCATATCTCTAGTCCACTGGGAGAGGGTGGGTGGGGGGTCACGTGACCAGTGCATAGCCAGGACTCTCTTCGCAACTAGAAGCCCCATGTCAACCAAGCGTCTAAGGTTCTTCCGCAGTTTTTTTGAGTACCCCAGTATTGCCAATAACGGGTCCGGGTTTATCGTTTCTTTCGTGATGTCACTCAATTTAGCGAAGATTTGCACCCAGAAGTTGGCAATAGGGGGGCAAAGCCACGCCAAATGTATAAAGTCTGCCGCACCTGTCCCACATCTCAGTTATTTGTTTCACGCAATCCAAATCTATGTAATCAGACGGGTGTGTGGTATATTCGATTAAGGAAGTGAATTGTATGAGACAGTGTCTGCCATTAAGGGAAATGCGCTTAGTCGAGTCGCAGCAATATCGCCACATGTCGTCATCTATAACAAACTCCAGGTCAGTCTGCCATTGTAGTCTAGCTCTAATATAGTGGTTGCGTCGCAATTCCTGAGTCTTCTTGTAGTTATGTGAGACTAATCTATTTGGGGAGTCAGTACGAAGCATGGTTGAGAGAGGTAGTACCTCTGGGGATTCCAGCAGCTCTTCACCGATCAGATCACGTAGTGCGCTTCGAGCTCTAAAATAATGAAATAGAGTTAGGGGGGTGGGCGACATGTCCTCCGACACTAATTCGTTCCAATCTTTCCCCTGTCCAACCCGAGAAAAGGAGCATATAGTGTCTATACCTAATTTATGCAGGGCCTCTACCATTTCAGGTGAGGTAAGAACTGGGAGCCACGAGCACCAAGCCGTGGGGGTGAGAGTATAATACGGAGAGTGCTTGTCGATTGAGAAGATTGTGCCAGGCATGCGTAGTAGCATTGATAGAGTCTAGTATTCCGGTGGTGCGACGCGCAGCCCGGAACAACGCCGTCGCCAAGTGGGCAGGGGACATCGCGATACGTTCTATATGCAGGTGAGGGGGGGTGTGTCCTGATGTATCCAGAAGTAGGCATGGGAAGCTTGGGCAGCCCGATAATAAAGATCTAGGTCTGGGGCGCCCAGACCCCCCCATTGAATACGGGAGAGTGAGGAGTTCCCAATTGGCTCGGGGTTGTTTATCGGCCCAGGCCAATTTTATTAGCAACGTTTTGAGATGTTTGAAAAAGTGTGCAGGCAGGACCATTGGAATATTGACAAACAGAAAAAGGAGTCTGGGGAGGACTACCATTTTCATGATGGAGATCCTGCCCAGAAGTGATAGGGGGAGGCGAATCCATCTAGCGACGTCATCTTCTAACTTCGCGATGGTCCTACCGTAATTTTCCTTGAACACTAAGTCGGAGTTTGTGTGAATCTGAATTCCCAGGTACCGCACCGGGTCTGTGGACCACTTTAAGGGAAACTCTAAGTCCTCAGGAAGCGTCGCAGGGGTGAGAGGAAATATAATAGATTTCGCCCAATTCATTTTTAGTCCTGAAAATTCTCCGAATCTCACTACTTCCCGTAGAACTGGGGACAGGTTCTGTGCTGGGTCGCGGTTGTATAAAAGAGTATCCTCTGCATAAGATGAAATTATAAGGTTATATCCAGGGAATCGAATTCACCTATGGTTGTGGTATTCTCTGAGTGCGCAGGCCAACGGCTCTGCAACAAGGGCATAAAGAAGCGGAGAAAGCGGGCAGCACTGACGAGTGCCCCTAGAAATCGACAAGGGAGCGGTGACTGCATTACCCACTCGCACTCTAGCTGCAGGGGCCGTATATAGGGTGGAGACTAGACGTATAAAGAGAGGTCCCAGTCGTTCCAGAATTAGGAACATGAACTTCCACTCTACCGAGGCAAATGCTTTCTCAGCGTCTAAAAAAATCGCTGCGACTTTAGTGTCCTGCTTTGTGTGCTGTATAGCACCGAATACAATTCGGAGATTGTGTGTAAGTGTGCGGCCCGGGACAAACCCAGCCTGTTCCGGCCCAACTAAAGTGGGCATGAGGGGCGCTAGACGGTTAGCCACTATTTTGGCGAAGATTTTCGTGTCAACGTTTAGCAGAGAGAGTGGTCGATAAGAGGAACAATCGTGAGGGGGTTTCCCAGGTTTCAGGATAACGACCAGGAGAGCCTCTCGCATCGTGGGGGGCATGGAACCACTCTCTGCTATCTCTTCAAACAATGTTATTAGGTGAGGGGTAAGTAAAGTTTGGAATTCCTTATAGAACCCTACCGTCAGCCCATTCTGCCCCGGAGCTCCTCCAGTGCGCATCGTGGCTAGGGCGTTGTGAATCTCCCACGTCTCCAGCTGTCGCATCAAATATGCTCTGTGCTCATCTAGTAGCCAGGGTAGCTTTATATATTCTAAGTATTCCAACATGTCAGAGTCGAGACCCTGGGACCTGGACTCGTACAAGTCTGCATAATAAGCCCTAAAACTTTCGGCTACTCTATCCGGGTCAACCACCCGCTCTCCAGTGTCGAATTCAATTTCTATGGGGTGGACAGCGGTCTGACGCCCTCTCATAAGGCCCGCCAAGGCAGCGCCCGGGCGCTCGCCCTCACCATATGTCCTTGCAACTGCGTATTTTCCCAGGAACTTAATCTCCCTATCAGCTTCTGAGTGGTACTCCTCCAAGGTAGTCTTAAGAGATTCCAACAAATGCGCATCGCTTGTCTCCGAGGATTCTTTCTCTAGTCGCGCCAGGGTCTGCTCTAGCAGGGCCAGCCTGCCCCTGATCGATTTCAGCACTCCTGAATGTTTGGAGATCGCAATGCCACGTATGTAGATCTTGAAGGTCTCCCAAACTTTTGCAAAGTGTGAAACTGACCCCACATTAGTAGCGAAAAAGGTTTCTATCGCCTCGAACATGTCCGCTTTGAATACCTCATCGAGTAATGCATATGGGGGGAAACGCCAGGTGAATGGGGGGGGGCCGCTTGACAGGAGATGTTTTAGACTTGGCTTTTTCAGCGGGTTTACCCCCAGACTTTTTGCTTTTTTGGCCTCCTGTTTTTGACCCTGTGTGTGTTGGTTTTAGGACTCTGGGCACTTTACCACTGCTAATCAGTGCTAAAGTGCATATGCTCTCCGTGTAAATTGTGTTATGGGTTGGTGTTTCCATGATTGGCCTATTTGATTTATGTGTCAGTCCCTAGTAAAGTGCACTGCGAGTGCCAGGGCCTATAAATCAAATGCTGTTGGTGGGCTGCAGCACTGGATTGTGCCACCCACGCAAACAGCACGTAAAGTGTAACTCTGGCCTGCCATTGCAGAGCCTGTGTGCAGCCTGGGGCTGCCATGTCGACTTGGCAAGTGCACACACTTGCAAGTCCCTAAACCTTCCCTTTTCTACATGTTAGTCACCCCTAAGGTAGGCCCAAGGTACCCCTGTGGGCAGGGTGCATTGTATGTGAAAGGTAGGACATGCCCTGGTGTGTGTGGCATGTCCTGATAGTGAATTACAGCCTATTTCGTTTTTCACTATTGCTAGGCTACCTGTTCCCCATAGGCCAGAATGGGCAGTTTTGATTATTACAGCTTATAATCCTAACTGACCCAGGGAACATGGTAGAAATTCGAGTTTAGTATGCCTGGACTCAGAATGATAAAATGCATCTTTTAGTGAAGTTGGTTTTACTATTCTGTGTTTGAAAATACCACTTTTAGAAAGTGGGTATTTTCTTGTCTAACCATCCAAGCCTGCCTCTGCTAGGTTGTGTATTCCTTGTCTGGAGTGTGAGTGACAGGGGCTGGGGGATGCCAGGAGACAGGGTGAGTCAGCACAGGGCTGAATAGCAAGATCTACATGTGGATGGGTGGGAGGAGTTGCACCTGGGACCTGAATAGGGCTGGGCCTTCCCTCCACAATGCTGGCTCCACCTCCTGTGGTGCGTCTGATGTCCCTGGCCTGCACTGTGAAAGGAAAGAAGGAGACTTGTCAACAAAGTGCTCCAGGACTGACCAGAACTGGTTTGGACTAGGCAAAGGCCTCTCTGCCTTCAGAGAACAAAGAGAAATTGAGGATAAAAAGGGGGACCCAAACCCCAGAAAATTAGATCTCGCTGGAATCAAGGAACCTGCCAAGAAGAAGAGCTGGAGAGCTGCTAGGAGGAGTACTGCCCCTTTGCTGAGTTATTGCCTTGTTGGGTTGGCCTGCAGTTGCTGCTTCTGCCTTGGGCAGTGAAAGGACTGGACTGAACTTTCTATTACTTGTGCTGAGAATCTCCAATGGCCTGAAACCGAGCTGGCCTCCTGTTAAGAAGTCTCAGGGACTGCAAAGACTTCACCACCCTCTGGGTACCGCTTCTGGAACCGCTGTTTCAGTTGCCACAGAGGAAAGGGGACCGCAACCGACTCCGTCAACCGACTCCATCGCTGGCCCAGTGTCCTGTTTGCACCGCAGACCGCACCGTCCGCATCTCGCACCGCAACCCTGGTCTCACCGACGACGTCCGACGCCATCGCCACCGAGCCGCTGCTTGCACCGTGACCTGTGGGCACCGCAGTTCGCATCGCTTCACTGTGCCGGCCGGACCAGACCGACGCTGTCGCTGCAACTGGCTCAACAATCGGGACCGCATCGCAGTTGGGGCACCGCTCGCACGCTTCGCGACGCACCGCTCCGACTCACACCGCTGTCCGACGCCAGCTCCCGCACTCCAGCTTGGTCACCTGCATCGCAACCTGCCAGCACCGCATCGAGCACCGTCTCGCCCTGCCCCGCACGCCTTGGACTCACCGACTCCGTCTGCGCGATTGTCACCAAGTCGCTGCCTGCACCGCATCGAGAGGACACCGCGCCCTGCACCGCTTCCATCTTGCACCGCAACCGCGACGTACGCCGACCGGCTCGCACACTCCGTGCCCGCCACCACGAGAAAAGGTACTGTGACCGAGTCTGTTCACGACTCTGCTGGCCCGTATCGACGCGGTCAGCTGGAACTGTTAGATTCTGTGGTTTTCAGCATCGCGGTAGACTCGGACGGAGCTACCGACTCGTACGAACTTTGTTTTTGAACTATTCCTACAAAGAAGAAGTTATCTTGCAACGTAATCACTTTTAAAGTACTGTATTGTGGATTTTTATCGTATTTGGTCTCATCTTGAGTATATTAAAATATTGGTTATTTTTCTAAACTGGTGTGGTGTCCTTTTGTAGTGCTTACATTATATTACTGTTGGTTATGTGCAAATGCTTTACACACTGCCTCTAAGATAAGCCTGACTGCTCGTGCCAAGCTACCAAGGGGGTGAGCAGGGGTTATTTTAGGAGTGTAACTCCCTTACCCTGACTTGAGTGGCGGTTTCTGCCTGGCTTTGGCACATGCCCTAGCCTACCAAAAATCCCATTTCTAACAAGATGCCAAAGTGAGTAATATAGGGGAGTGATCCGAATAAGTACGCGGGAATACCTCACAACTTCTGATACCAGGTCTAAGTGAGTCCGCTAAAAACCAATAATCGATTCTAGTATAGAGTGTGTGTGGGGCAGAATAGTGCGTGTAACCTCCCTCTCCGACGAGCGAGAGCGCCACACGTCCACCAGCCCTATCTCTGTCATGACGTCCATTATGGCCTCAGCAGTCGTAGAACGGCGGCGTGGCGAGCCCCCCGAGCGATCCAGCTCTGGGTTTAAAACAGTTATAATCACCCCCCCAAATTTGTGGCAAATCGGGTAATGTGCGAACTAAGACAAGATCGTGGAAGAACTGTGGACAATCGTGATTAGGGCCATACACATTAACCAGAATGCATTCCATACCTCTCCCCTTACATTTGGATATAACATACCTGCCATCAGTGTCCGTATGTAGTTCCTCTAGGGTGAGATGGGCTTTAGGGTTAAACCAGGTGAAAACACCCCTAGCGTGTGTGGTGAAGCCCGCAGCGTGAATGGTGCCACGAATTCTACAACGGGTCAGTGGGAGGTTCGCAACAGGGAGGTGTGTTTCTTGTAGGAGTGCGACATCAATATTGTGCCTAGTGAGGTAAGACACAACCTTTCGTATTTTGCGCTGGTCATTTAGCCCCCTGACGTTCCAGGACAAGAGCCTCATTCTATCTTCCATACTACACAGGGGAAGGGAGGGAAGATCTCAGCTATGACATCTGTTCGTTCCCTTAGCATAATTCTTTCTTGTGGCCAGTGGTCTGCGACATGTACTGCTTAGTGTGTGTACAGTATATAGAGAAAGCATTGTGATCTAAACAAAACCAAACATTAAAAACCATCAAACTCAACATTCCAAATAACCCCCACGCCATGCCAACCCAATTTGAGCACAGTCAGTATACCACCCCCCTCCCCTCCCACTCTCTCCCTCCCCCCCTTAGAAGAACCAGCATTGGCATAGCCAATAGGTCTCTCCTTTGGGACCTTATAAGTGGTTAGTCATGCAGCACATTATCCTGGGTGCTGTCCCGCCATGTATTGAAGCATTACCAGGCTTATCTGCACCACTTTTGCATCTTGTGCAATAGTTTATTGGTGATTTTTTGCAATCAGACTTTGCTGCAGGCCATTAGGGCAAAATGGAGAAAGTAATGCAATAAACATATGACACAGCTGCTTATAAAACGACTCTGATGTGTAATATCATTTTAGCACAGACAAATTCTGATCCATGCATAACTTGTGAAAAAGGGAATGAAACAGATTTGCCAACATGTATGCTGCTTGTTTAATAAGGAACGGAACAAACATTTGCGAGATTGAGGTGCAAATTAAAAAGGTCAGCAACAAAATCCGTGTACTGCCTAGTGATCCAGTGTCACGTGTGACACCTTCAGCCTGTCATGGCATTTTAACCATCGGCAGTTTGCAGGCCAGGATTCCATGCCTAAACTGTGAACTGCAAGTCCCAGAATGCAATCTGCAGTGCAAGGAGGTTGGAGTTTCCATTAATTGGAACTGCTCCTTGATTACTTGGAAACCTTTGTTTTTGTTTAACTTGGAACAAGAAGACTGCCCCAGCCATTCCCAACTGAATTCATTGATGCCATGCGTGTCACCCTCGGCCAGTCCTATGTTTTTGTTCCATTCTGGTACGTATAGTATGCAAGGGCTTCAGAATAAAAGTACTATCTATTGTCTAGGAACTAAAAGCCATGGCCGGCTGAATGTGTCACGTGACACCTGTGCACATTTGATCTTGATGTTGCACAGTATTGCGCAGTGCCTTAGGCTAGCCACATAAAATCAATGCCAAGCAGAATAGATTTGCATTCCTTTTATAACGCATTAAACCAACATTATGAGACTCAAAGACGCATGGCCAAGACACATACATACGTTTTGTCAGTAAAGTGTGATAGATAGATAGATAGATAGATAGATAGATAGATAGATAGATAGATGGTATCAGGCTGTGGTAGGGACTGTAAAAGCCCTCAAGTCAGAAAAATAACTGCCACTTCTTTGAAAAAATGTTGAATGCACAGAACAATCCCAGCCTTGTTGTTGCACCTTCTGAGGTTGATGAGGGCCACCACTCAGACCACAGGCTTCACCTTGATGAAGCGTGGCTTACTGCAAAAGAATATGGCCACTTTCTTCAAACAGAAGGATCTCATTGGATAGTGACATCCCTTCCTCTGACATCACGTCCCGGGTAGTCGTGTGACATCACTGAATATTGCTTATTATAATTAGTCTCTCCACACTTTTTTTTAAACATTTTTTTTAGGGCCTGTGCTCTGAATGCTGACATAGGGGTTCTAGCCGCACCAGGAAGCGGAACAGAAAATCGCTCAAGTTGGAAACACAGACTTCAAGGTGGGGGGCGACTAGACTGTACCATCATGGGCGCGAGTACAGTTGTATGCTTTATCATTTCAGATGAACGTTTAGCAAGAGAAACCCCCTTGAAAACAGAAGCCTTTGCATAGTTAGTATATTTTGTAGGCGGACTGCCTCTTAGGTTTTACGTTCATTTAGCAGTCGCCTCGTCCCCACCCCTCCACCATCGCCACCCACCCCCTTCTGCCGACCAGAATTGATCACACAGATTGACAGCTCTGTGCTCTCTACCTTGCTTAGCTATGGAGCGATATTATTACCCACGCTCAGAGCACTGAAAATGTCATTAAAAAACAAAATTGTATTTTTCTTTCAACCTGCTTCACATCCAAGCCAGAGAGATGGAAAACCGGGAGGCGAAGACTGCGGGAAATTCTCAACAGCGCCTAGAATAAACTCCGTTCCGTTTCTAAAGCCAGCGCAAAATCTCAGAACAGGGAACGTTTAGATTAATATGTGCAGCTAAGGGGCCATGGTACGGTACACATCAGCCATACTGTCAGCGCGTCGCAGAATAAACGCCTCGCTCTGCGTCCAAAGCGGGTCTCGGTAAATCAAGTCGGTTCTTTACCGGCCAGAAACCATCTCTTGCAAGAGGGTCCGGCCCACGACAGGCAGCGGAGTATCTAGACACCAATGTGTTACAATTTATAATTCAAAGAGATACATTAGCAAGTCAACTCATAGCAACTATTGACAACAGCACAGCGCCGAGAAGAAAGACGCTATAAATGTATTAAGCATAGAATTATAGTAAAATCAGAGGTCGAAGTGGGCGGGATCTGACAGACACACCCGGATGCCAGAAAACACTACTTGTAAGAAAGTGTTGCATCTACTCACTTGTAATAAGTTATTATAAGTGACTTGTGACGTCACTGTGATCCAGTCAGAATGCGCCCTTTGCACTGCACATGGAAAGCTGGTGTGCCAGAAACACTGTCACTGTGCCCAAGCGGAAGCTTGTAAAGAAATGGTATTTATTTCAGCGCACCAAGACAATGCTGGGACCTTGTACCCGAACCCCTGCATTTTAACGCTGTTTAAAAGTTGTGCATGTAATTGTGAGTATGTGAATACGTGCACTGGTGTATATATTTGGCTATGTGTGTTTGTGTGTGTGAAAGCACGAACACGAAAGTTAAAGCACTTTAGGGGGAAAAAAAACAGATGGCCCCTGAACGCGCCGCTGATCAAACAAGCAACGAAAACAAGTAACCTGATACTGGAATGCAGCCTGCCGTCCAGCTGGCACACTGCGCGCCACTGATGACTGCGCTCGCTCCCGAGACACATAGGCTATGGGAGGGAACATTTAAAGGTAAGGCGGGACATACCCGAGCCTTTGGCCATTTGCGTGCTTTATTTTGTGGAAGCCTTACGCAAATGGCCAATCAAATGCGTGGCCGGAAAAAAAAACATGAGGAAAAGATGTGTCAGATGGAAGTCCTTACTAGAAGCCTCGCAGAGCAGCGCATGCGCGCTGGCTCAGGCGAGACCTAAAAACTGGCAGACAGCCAGGTAGTGTGTAACACGCGGGGGCGGATGTTACCTAAGCACTACAACTAGCCATCAGCATTATTCCACACTATATTGAACGTTGTATAACAATCGGTCCTGTATAAAGAAATAACAGCCCAGGCACGCATTTGAACTAGGAAGTTTCGCTAACAGTAGCTAATTGGAAAAAGTGACCGTATTGCAGGGGACCCCCCCACATACTGAGGACTATGCTAAATGTATATACAGAAAGCAACCACGTCTTCAAGCATATAACATCCACAAGTACTTGCATGCGTTTTAGGGCAATTGCTTCGGGCTGCAGGTGTCCCAAATAGATCTGAGGGTGCCAGGGCAATCGGGGCGTCATAACCATGGATGCCAGAGAAACAAAAAGGCACAGAGTGAGTGTCATCGTCTCAAGTTCTAGGAGAGGGCTCTCTCAGGTCCAAAGAGTTAGTCATTATTATCTAGGTGGCCCTCTGGCGAACTGTCCGCTGCATCGGATAATCTCGCTTCAGCTTCATCTCGCTTTTTCCGTTTGGAGGATTCCTTGAGTGCCTTCTGCAGTGCCTTCGGGTCTGAGAAATTTCGAGACGAGCCGTCAATGGTAACGCGTAGCCTGGGCGGATATAGCATTGCATAAGTGATATTTTGGTCTCGAAGCGGTCGTTTGAGTGTAGTAAACTGGCGTCTCGCCTCCTGCACTTTCATTGTAAAGTATGGATATAGGGAGATCTTAGAGCCCTCGTATTGTAGCTCACCCAATTCTCTGGCGCGTCGCAAGGCAGAGTCTCTATCCCGGTAGTTCAGCAATTTGGCTATCATCGGGCGTGGAGGTGCACCCGGGGGCGGGCGCGGGCCCAACGAGCGGTGGGCTCTCTCAACCACGAAGATTTCCGAGAAGGCATCCCGGCCCAGCAAGGTAATGAGGAGTTTTTCTATGAATTGTTCCCGCGTTGCCCATTGGGGTAGACTCCGGGAGGCCCGTAATACAGATGTTGCTCCGTCGGGAGCGGGCTTCCAAGTCCCCAGTCTTGTTCTGGAGTAGTACAAGTGCCTTGGCCATTTGCTTTTGCGCCACATCTGTTTCGGACTGGGCCTCCTCAATCTCTGTGATTCTGCGCTCTGACATGTCTAACCGTTCTGCCTGTTTATCCAGCCTTTCCGTCATCCTGTCCATTCGGAACACCAGAGAGTCAATTTTCCTGTCGATCACCGACAAGCTTTTCTGTAACGCTGCAAACATTTGTTTGACCTCACCTGGATCTTCCTCCGAGTTCTCTGTTTGGGCGTCAGCAAAACCGGCCTCTCCTGTGTCTTTGGTTCTGGAGCGTTTGGCGTCAAACGGGAGCTTTGTCTGCGTCTTATCCACCTTCCCCCCCATGGTGTGGACCGCCTGAAGGGGGAGGGGGGCAGAAGCACCGCAGGAGGTCACGGCACTTAGGCCCACAAGCCGCGCGCCTTCTAACCTTAGTGGTTGAGTCACACAAGTCTTCCCAGGGGTATGGCGCGCTTGGAGGGGCGCCGAACTGCAGAAGGCCAGGCGTGTTTAGTAAGAGGATAGCAACCCAGCTGAAGTGAGCAGGCCCCCCCTCGGGGGCTGGGGGCCCAGCACGGCGCAGCAAGCAGCGCCAGCCAAGTCCCTGTCTCACAGCAGCTCCTTCAAAGATCAGCAATGCGCAGGGCTCTGTCTCGAGATCTATGGATGGGCCATCTCCGTGTCAGTCTTAGTGTGGAGAGTGAAAGCCACTGCCCAGTAGCGTGATCAGTAGGGCAGAGAGCATCGAGGCGCAGCGCCTTCAGACCTCAGGTCTTGGGAGAGTATGCACCCCCACGGAGGCCCCGACAGTAGTCGCACAATGCTGTGGATTTATTAGGGCAACGCACTGCGCCAATCAGCCCAATCGCCACGGAACTGCGAGCCCCCAGGCCCACACACTGCAGCAGCGTAGGCTTCGTTATGATGATCCAGGTATTGTAGGCCCTGCACCGTCAAGCCAAGTGTCACTCAGTTTGGCGGCAGGCCTCAGCCAGGCCTCCTCTAGCGAGGCCGCAGTCTTTCCCCCCGCACACACCTCCAAGGGTACCGAGCCAATGTCCCACTGCCAGACGTCGCAGGGCCCCACGGGCTGCAGCCGTCTAAGAGTGAAGAAGGCGCACTCCAGCCAGGGGGTCCCAGGCACCCCGACCGCCTGGTGTCAGCAGGGGAAGACAGGCAGGGCAGCAAGTAAGCGCCGGGGCCGCACGCCCTCAGATAATCCGGCGTGCAGGATCGCCAACCCCCTCGGGGTCCTCTCGCAGCGGCTCACCGAAGGTATAGGTGCAGTCGGAGTCCTCAGGCAAACGGGCGTGTCCGTCGCGAGGGCTCAGCAGTCCTCCGGTACAGGGACTCGCACCAGGCCGGCTCATCGGGACGCCTCCACTGGGCCCGTAGCTGCCCAAAGCTGTGTCAGGAGGGAACCCCACCTCCAGGATGTCTCGGTCGGCAGGCGGGATCGCAGAGGCCGTCCGCCGCAGCGATGGTCCGACCCCCGCAGGAGGGAGGGATCCGCAGGCGTCGGGGATGAATGGCAGCTCCGGCGGTGAGTTCAAATCGAGGAGCGTCGAACTCGCGGCCGCTCCTCTCCTCCACACCGTAGGCCCTCACCGCGTTTCAGGCGTTCCTCATCGGTCTCCGCCACAAGAGAGATGTCGGTAGACAGGTAAAGCCGCTGGAAATATGCAGGTAGGATCATCGATTGCCAGGATATCTTGTGTGTGGTGCTGATGGCTCGCGGAGCTCTTCCAGTTCGCGGCCATATTGCGCTACGGCAAGCTCCGCCCCCAGAAGTCAGATGATTTTTAAGAGCCTGTAATGTGATGGTAGCATGCAGGGAGACCTGTATGGACTGGATGTGGTGGGTTCTCAAACTTCTTTTGCAGTTGCTATCGGAACCTTGCTCAAGATTGCGTAACACACAGCCACAAGCGTAAAAGCCACCAGTGAGGACTTTTAAATGGAAGTTCTCTATTAATCTTCATTTTTGTTTGATTTTCTACTTGCAATGAAAAATGCTGGAGACGGCAGAAACAGTGCTTTTTTTTTTTTTTTTTACACCTGCATTATTTGTTTGAGAAAAAAGTCATTGCTTCAGCCATTTTCTAATAGACCCCTTTTCACATAATAGCACCCTGTCAGCCTGTTCAGAATTGCAGTGCCTGAGACAAAGGTAGATGCCTGTGCATGCTAGTTTATGTTGAGCACTTTTCACAGTGAACATTCACAACCCAACGAAAACGTGTCCTTGTCTAATATCAGTGTCAGCGTTTCTTGTAGAAATGCGAATTAACTTGAATACATATTTATGGAATATTGCTCGATTAAAAAGTGTAAGGAAACGAGTTTAGAGCGAGGTTATTGAGTACTGTAGCATAGTATAGGATGTTTAAAGGAATCTAGGCCACATCCAGGATCAATTTTGTATTCTTGGTTTCACCAACATATCCTAGTTAACCCATACTGTAATTAGATGAGCTCTGACAGTCTGTGCTATGCCCATCACCTCTCAGAATGAAGCATAGAAAAAAGTAGTGGGTGGCATTCTTCAATTAATCTCCTCTACTCGGGGCTGTATACTCGTCTATGGTTTTTTTTGCACATCAAGCCACCCAGACAGCACCCAGCCATATGCAAATCAGTCTTGGTCGTGCTACAATAGGAGCACTTCAGTCAAAACTGCCAGACCAGGTCCCCAGTGAACAACAACATAAGCAACCACGACTGGTTTCGGCCTAAGTGTCTCTTCAGTTGGGTGCAAGCTTGATTCTAGTGGCACAGTGAGCACTGGGCCCACAGACAAGGCCAAAATAGATCAAAACTGTTCTGGGGTTGCTTTGAGTCCCTTCTGGAGGGGACTTACGCTGGCAGTTTGTGTTGACCTGGGCCGGTGACCAGCAGGGTCCATACTGATCTGCCTCTGTCCAGGGTGGCATGTTGGGCGAAACATAATGGACTGGAATGTGTCCTGAGTGATTGCTAGCGTGTGAGATTATTTCAAGCATTCCATCCATCACCTTGTTTGTTACATCATCTCAAAGATGCTAGTTATTCAGTCCTGTCACCCTGTAGTCTGACACCAGGAACTATCCGCCTCCACACAAGTCTAGGCTGGTGGCTGCATATCTGCATATTTTGTTGAGTTGCATAGCCCCTTCGTGCTTATTTTTGGTATGCTTAGGATGTTTCAAACATTGTGAGCCTTTAACAAAAAATGACCATGATCACTATAATAGGTGAGGGTGGCAAATTCTTTGAGAAAACTACTGGTGCATTTGTTGTTAGGGTTGCCTGTAGCTATTCATGTAAATTTACGCAAGTAATATTGACAGTTGCAATATGGAGGATTGCTGTTTCCCACAAATGTCAACACTATTGCTGGGACGAGAATGTCCTCTGCATGGTGTACAGTTATGTCCCCTGCTCTAAGTGCCCAACTGTGAGTATCTGGCATCCTATTTATTTTAATATTTGACCCAGCCTCATGCTAATCTAGAGTGTATGTGCCATTTGGTAGATGATGGAGTTGAAAGTACGGACAGCAGTCTCTGGTTAGGGTGTGACAGGTTATTTTATTGAGGCCAGTCTTAAGTCTCTCTTCATTATCACTGTCAATGTAGCTGTTATTAGCCAGGTGCAGAATGCTTACACCTCTGTGTGCCTTTGTTGTGGGTGCTCCAGTCTGGCGACGACCTTGCGGTGAGGAACATCGCTCTACATAAATGCTGCATCTGTTAGACAGTCTGAGAAGCACACGTGAAAGGAGCACCAAATTGGTTCTGAAGGAGCAGATGCAGAATGCACATCCCCTGTCTGCTGAACCTGTATAAATGTAGGAGCTATTAATCCACTTAATATTCCAGTTTCAAGTTCTCTCTGACCAGGGAGGGGGCGCTCCAGCTCAGAGTACCCAGAGGACTGCTGTTCAACCAGGGTTGGAGCGGCAAGCTTCCCCAGAGGTGAGTGGACATCATCTTAGATCTGATCTCAAGGAAGAGCTGTCTCCTTGTTTTGAAGCGCATGAAAGTACCCTGCTTGCGAAAAGAGGGAAGCATTGAGCCAACCCTGCAAGAGGAGCTGGCTGCCAATATGGGCAGGAAGCAGTTGACCCTGAAGTGGAGGGTCTGTGCACGGTAGACTTCCGAAAGCATGGCTAATGTACTTCTGGATTGCAACCTGTCACCCTCCCCCCAAGCGAGGGATCTGTGGCTCTACCTGTAATGTGCCCAAGGGGTTCTTGCCACAGAACCATCTGTTGTGAAGTCTATGGCACTTGCCTGAAGTGGGACCAAACAAACTGTTCACAAGTCTTTAGCACTTGCTTGAAGTTTGCACCCAATTGGACTGTGACGATGCTAATGCTGAACCCATAAGTGCTTAAGTGGCTCAACTGCTCCCAACTTGACTCAAGAACCAAAGCGGACTGCATCGCCACGTTGACCCCAGGACATTCCAGAGGAGCCGCCGACTTAATAGCCAGTACATGTGGAAGTGGGACCCTGTGGTTATCTGTAATCTCCAACTTCCCACAAATTCATCATGTGCCTGGATGAAGGCCGATGCCTTCAAGACAGCCTGGGATCCTGACTGTGACCTAACTTTGCTGCATCTTCCCACTCCCACATCTGCTCCTGGGACCAGGAGTGGAGGGCTGGCGCACCTGCTGCTGGCACATCTTTCACAAACCGAGGGAGTACACTGAGAGATGTGTGCTGAGCTCTGACACAGACTCACTTTTGTGAGAAAAGTAAGGCACAGATACTGAATGTATACTTTACCGCGGGCGGGCAGGCAGCTGCACCTGTGCCAGAGAGCTACACCAGATTTTCTTTGCTCTATAGAAGAGGGGCAGTTGAAGGGTTAGCATTGGGGGTACCTTTGGCTAGGGTACAGTGGTCATGTGCCGGAGACCTAGATTACCTGCATATTGAAGTATGTAGTATTGCTTTTAAAGGGTTTTAAAAGTACTTACGTTTAATAAAACACAAGCATTGGGATGGCTAATCGGTTATTTTGCTGCTTGGTATGTGTTGAGTGGTGAGCTTGATGTGCCCTCACACTAACCTACCTGTGAAGCCTATGACTGCTCACCATCGCTAAGCAGAGTTAAGTGCCGAAGGGATTGCACTTGACCCTGTTTGCAGAGCCATAATAGAACAAACCCAGAGACATCGAAGACAAATAACTTCTGCTCCCAAGGCTGAGACCGAGTAGTCCCTGCTTGCCCTGTGGCTCTCCAAATGGGGTTTCATACCCCTTTGTTTTCTAGGGCTGCCTGGAGGGACCACTCTAGGTTTCCCACCAGTAGATCCCCATGGAAGGTGCATCTGGTCAGCTGCACATAGGCAGATACGACTGCATTGTACACTGGGTACAGCACCTTTCTAGACTGCTGAAGTGGTAGACTATTTCCTTGTCTAAAAATTTGGACCCTTGGATTCTGAAGGCTACACAGGCTTATCGTGAGTTGTTACCCTTGCTGACCCTCTGCAGACTGACTTTGCTACTAATGTTGACAGAATGGAGGCTTCTAATTAGCCCAAGTATTGGCACTTCAAACAGCGGCTTGTGGCTCTCTCTATTCCTCATCCTAGAGCAGAGGAAGGATCCCTAAGATCTCTGCAGTTATATGCTCCAGTCAGCTTGGTGTCATTGAGCACACTGTCGCACTTATTTTTTGCATTTTTTTAAACTTTATTCTTAATTTGATTTTGTAGTCACCCACTAGCTGGTTGACTTGCCAGCTAACCAGATTGGGAGAGGCCTAAAGAAAGCCCTTTGAACCGTTGGACTTGCTACTATTCTGTAAGTCAGACTATTTTCATCACTGAGGTGTTCACCCTTCCTTCCCACCCTCCAGACCGCCACCCGAGTGAGAAGCCGCAGATCAAGAGGCGCTTTTGCCTATAGTTTGTGCGATATCCTCATTTTGGGTGACCAGCACCACTAGCCCTAAACTCGGGAGAGATGCCTCCTGATGTGAAGTCAGTAAAAGCACTTTTTCGAATTGGAATCATTGCCCTTCATTTGCAGGTCACCAGGAATACAGGCTTTTAGTTTTCATCGTCTTTGTTTTATTCTGTATTGTTGTAGGTTTTTGTGCCCAGTTGCTTTTTCCAGATCTTTCCAGTAGTGTTCATGGCATCTTTCAAAGAGGGGTATTTAATAGAATGCCAATTATTAACTACACTAAGATTCTGCACGTTGTCCTTTAAAATATAACTGTGGTATGCTCAGTTTATAAAGGTAGAAGGAGGGCATGGGAACACAATACAGCTCAGATAAGAGTATTAAATGGGAAAGCAATAGTTTTGTGGAAAGGTGGGCGTGAAAGAGACAGGAAAGAAGAACATCATCTCAATTGATAGCTTTTTGGGTGTTTGCTATCTGCCTAGCAATCTTGTTATATCGATAATAAATATTGACCTAAACATATCGCAAAAAAACGGAAATATCATGAAGATATGGATACCTTACATGGGTCAGTGTGAGTCTACTGGAAAATGGCAAAAGATGGAGGGGGTGAAAGTTGGAGGGGGAAGCCATGGAAAAATGGGGGAAGGGGGCAGGAAACGAGAAAAGATGGGAGGAAGAGAAGGAAAGGCAGTAGACAATATGAGTGGGAAACTGGAATTGATGAGAAGGTGAAGATGAAAGATGCAACAGATGACTGGGAAATAGACCAAAAGAGTGGAAGAGAAGTCATCTTTTGTGGAGAAAAATGGAGAGAAGTTTGGGCCGAGATGATGGAGGTTGAAGCAGGGTTTTGTAAGGGAAATGACATCCTGGAAAGCGAAGTGTCTGAAAGAGAAGCAAAAATATACAGGGACACAAAAAGTAGGGCAGTGGATGGACAAGGAAAAGTAAGCGAGAGGGAGGCAGAAAACTCCCTCCCCGTAAAACTGAATCCAGAGAAGAATATGATCACAACCAGAGAAGGGCCCAGGCTGAGCAAACACAGCCTCAGTGGTTGTTGAGGTTTCCTTTGCTGGTATGCTCAGTTGAATACTTTGGTCTTTACTCAAAATCCATGTACAGTAAATGAAATAATCAAAGTTTCTCTGCAGCCATTGCTAGTGGTGCTTCAGGAAGACTGTTGTGATTGCAAGACATGCAAGTATCAGTCAGTATACTTTCTTTTAGCTAACAGTCATGAAGTATATTTAAAACGTGAGTAGAAAGTTAAATTTAACAGTATCATAGGAAAGCAAGGCGTGACATACTTCTACAGACTATGTACAGCATATTTGGATTTGTGCAGCGCCTGTGTCTCCTTATAAGATTATTCAGAAAAAACAATCTTTCTTAACTTGTATTCCAGCATGTGTGTTAGAGGAATGGAATAATGTGTTATCCTGCTCCTTTTTACAGAGACGAAACTGCATCGGTGTTTAGGAAATAGCCTTTTACAGACTTTCTGACGCATAGTATCATAGGTTTTAGGAATGACTCCAGTTTTTTCAAAGCCAAAGACATTTTTGTAAGTCGATTCCCGGATGATTGTAAGACAACGGGGGTAATTTTAATTCGTTTTACTGGTAATAGTTAAGGTAACTGATGAGGAAACGTCGGCGGTCATGGTGTTTTCCTGTATAGTTATCTATTTGTGCTAGTGTCACCCGATACTAAGTGTTTTTTTTCCTCTAAATATCCCCCATTGTAGGAAGATATGAATTTGAATGAAGACCGGAAAGCACCTTTACGGGGAAAGGACTTCCACATAAAAAAAGAGATGGTTATGCAATATATCAACACTGCTTCCAAGCCGGTAAGTAGAGTTTCTCAGGGAACTGTGGCTCAGAAGTACTGACACAACACAGGCTCTTTCTGACTCTCTCCCCAATCTTCAGAATGTATCCAGCACGAGTACTGTTAATGATTCGGGCCTCAACAGTTTTGAAACCTAGCAGTCTGACATTCATTTATAAACCTTGAAAGTTAATGCGCTTGCAGTAGAATTGCAACATCCCTTTTGATCATCTGCATCCTAGAAGTCCTCTTTGCAACTTTTTAGCACAGGCTTCAAAATCTGAATCCGCACACTAAACTGTGTATAGTGCGGAAATTTATAAATAGTTTAACCCTTTAACTTACAACAGATGCCCAACTCTGCACCAACTCAGTCTGTCGGTCTTTAGATCTTTGCCACCATGTTGGAATGGAGCACAGCTCAAAATCCATCAACTTACAGCAATTTAGAGTTCATTCAATGATGAGAGGTTTGGTAAAGTTTTAAAAGTTTTCTTTTTCATTAAGAGGTTAGTAATATTTTTGTCTTTTTTTTAGATTAGTCAGATGTATCCAGTTACAGAAATTTCAAGAAAAATTTGGTTAGAGGCAGCATGAAAAATAACAGCGTGTTCCATAAAGGAAATAGTCCCCATCTTAATCTAAAGGACCTAACCTAGCATGAAACCTATAAAGAGTTCCTTGTGGAAAAGAGGAAGGATTCGGAGCATCAAGCTAATAGTCGCAAGAGAACAAACTCCTCATTAAGGGCAGTTCTGGAAACTCAGATGAGTTCACCGACAGTTGCAGTAACAACCATCAATCGAAGTTAAAAAGAAATTAATCATAGCAGTAGCTTTGATTCAACATAAAGAAAAGACGTCTTCTCAGGAAGGGTAAGGAAAACAAGAAAATCACCATTAGCAGTAGCTTACAGTAATTCAGGCTGCACAACAAGGTACTAAAGGGCAATGTAGTGAAAACAGTGGATTAGGGGCAATAGTAGACATCATTCGTCTGATCCCGAATGTACCAACTTCATGCTGAATCTATTGCCCTGACCAAATAAGACTAGATAATGCAATTAGTCAAAGGATACACTAATCATTTGTGAGGAATACCTTGGGATTATCAACTTCACGTCATTACAGGCTACATGGTTAGAAATGAATCTGATATCTAGATGGGCTTTGCTTTTGAGGACTGTAGAAATGTGGCACAATGAGTTGTTGCGTCCTCACTCCTGTCCTTTTAATGCTAGAGGATTATGTTGGGACAATGATTTGAGTAGAAAAATGGCTTCCTGTTTGAACTTCTAATGGGCTGTAATGGGGGTGGTCCATGCGATTGAGTTACCTAGGAGAGTTGAGGTTTGTTTGTAGGTGATATCTTTTTTTATTGTTTGACTGTGCTTGCAAATGCCATTTTCTGTTGCCTGAATATAGACCTTCCATCTTACTTGAAGACTCCTTTCAGACCTGAGAACAGGAGGCGCTTCGGGCTGCTTTCCTTTTGTGTTTTAGCAGTGTTGGATGTTGAGGGTACCTGTGTAGAGATTGTGAAGCATGAAATGATCTGCCTGTTGTGTAGTTCTGAGCAAGAAACAAGGATTGTTCTTTTTTGATGCCTTGTTAGGACTGTGACGTAATGGCAGCTACTGAATTCTCTCATTAATGCACAAGGTTAGTCTGTTAACAATGAACATGTTAAAATGAGGGTGTAACAATGAAAATGTTAAAAGTAAAGTCCTAATGAGTTTCAGCTGGGTTGTTGCATGTTAAGTTACCAATATTTTGAGTTATTTTACTTGATAATACCATATATGTTTGTCTCTTAATTGGACGTTCTAATACTGTAGCAATGATTTGATATTTTTTTCCATATCCTCTTAGTGACATTGATAGTGTAAATGTTTAAATGATTTTATTAAGCCAAGAAATATGAGCATATTTAAAGGACATAGGCAATGTTGCACCAGTGAAAGCACTAACTATTCTAGTCATACATGAATAATAGTTCATGTAGGTATAGTTAGTGCTTCTTGGCAATAACTATTTCTACATGATGCCTAGTTCTGTTGGTGACCACATTGTTCCTTTAGAATGTTTAGTGCTTCAACTAAGGGGTTATTTATCGGCTTGTGGCCAAAATTTAGAAAGTTTTGTACCATATATGAAAGCATGAATTTCTGGGTTACAGGGCATCTTGTTCCAATAGAAGGTGGAAATTAGTATTCTGTGACTGAGATGTCCTGTGCACGATTATGAACATAATTATGAATGATGCCAAGAACCTTGTACTGTGTTCTGGTTGCCACAGGGAATCAAGGTAATTAAAGGTGGATTGATGAAATCTGGCCTCTCTTCCTCTTGTTGAAGGTAAAACAACTTTTTCTGAAGTTGTAGTACGAATGGCGGAGGGGGAGTTGGAAGATTGAAATTCCTGTAACCTCCACTTGTGAAGAATTGAGTGTAGCTGGTGATTGACACCTGTTCTTCCTTAAGATTGTGTTTCAATTGACGAAGCTGCTGACATCCAAAGTTTGTCACAATTCTAAAAAAAAAAAAAACGGTCTACCTCTTACAGTGATAGCAAATATCTATGCATTGATTTTGCAGGAGAAGAATGGGGCTTTGAAAAGCTTAGGTAAAACGCAGTAGACAGCAGAACTGGCTAATACTTTGCGACCATAAGTGAGGGGTTCGGTCTGCTCTTGATTGAGGTACGGTCTGCTGTTATTTATCCATGAATGTCGTCTCCAATCAACCAAAGAGGTCATGTATGTATGATCTTGAAAATAGTTATTGCTGGCTTTTGCCTGCATGCATTTGAAACATAATACCATATGTTTGGATGTGGTTGAGGTGCTGTAGGCAATGATGAATGGGGAACCAAGAGAAAATGGGAAAATTATGTAAGTGATGTTAAAATTGTGGCAGGCAAGGGTGGCAAGGAGTTTCTGAGCAAGAAACCCAAAGTGCCACCCAAATTACTTGATTAAATTTCTAGGTAAGGACCACAATCCTTGAACTGCTGGTGGTAGACAGTTTAGAATATTAAAGAGAAGTGAAGACAAAAAATTGTAAGATCTGCTCCGTTACCTACTTAGAGTACATCCTGCCAAACACCTGGCAAGGCTGATGGTATGCATATCTATGGTGAAATTCGGCCTTCCATTGATCCAGCAATGAGTGACGAAGCCTGGGAATTGGCTATCCGCCTACTTGCCCAAGATTTAGCTATGAGAGTTAGGATTCAGCCAAGGGCAACTAGACTTGTAGTTCTAGAGACAAGTTATTGATAGGGAGGTTTAAATCAAGCTTGTGTGATTTAGCAAAGGATTGTTATGTTAAAGAATTGCTAAAAAGAAGTTTTATTGTGTTGTGTCTCTACTTTGTGCATGTGACCATCAGTAGTACTTTGCGCTTACGAGCACTGTCATCTGAGTTACAGAAAGAATGGCGAGGTCTACAGTGTGTGCAGCAGATTAATACAAAGTAGCAGGATTCAGTGCTGATCTTTGAAGGTTTTTTTCAGAAACATTTCATTAGGGCAGGGGATTCTGTCGCCCTTCCACTTACAACGTTGTATCAGTGTATGTGTGAAAATTCAATCAGCTGTGTTAATCAGGTTTACGAACGTCACTACCTGGTATGACTTTGAAAGGGAGCTAGCCGCCCCCCCTATTTCTCAGAGCGGTCCCTTGGCTTGAATCTCCCATGTACACTTCCAAAATGGCCCTACATGCTTCTAAAATAAGAGCATGTGCAAAAAGGATTCTATGTGAATGATAAGGCGGGTTATACCCCATAAAGGAGATTACAGTGGGCTTTCACCTCTGAGCGGTCTGTGGAACCATGAAGATGTGATTTACAACCTCACTCCTTCAATCACTGGTGGTTGTGTCAATATCCGTTATTGGTTATTGAACTTCTCTTCCTTAGGAGCTCAAAGCGGGGTTCCGCGCAATCGATGCTAGATTCGACACGCTATCCTCTCGGCTGGATCGCATGGGGGAACGACTGGATAAACCTGACACACGCCTCAACACGATAGAGGAGCGAGTATCCACACATGAGGACCAATCCACCACCATGACTCCCCGTTTAGAACGCGCGGAATGTTTGCTGAAAACTGTAGCGATAAAGAACGAAGACGTGGAGGCCACGTCTCGGAGAAATAACATCTGCATTCTTGGCCTTGCAGAATCAACCAACATGGGCCGTCCTGAGGAATTTGTGGAATCCCTCCTTACTGATCTATTTAGTGCTGAACAGTTCTCCTCCGCCTTTATAATCGAAAGAGCACACAGATCCTTGGGCCCCCGCCTGGGGCTCCCCCCGCCCAATTGTGGCCAGCATCTTGAATTACAGGGACCGCAAAACCGTCCTCTGACTTGCCCGAGAACATTCCCCACTGCAATTTCAATTCAGAACTCTGTCTATCTATCCTGATTTCACACTGGCAGTGCAGGAGGCTAGACGCAAATTCACTGAAGTGAAGGCACAACTTAGAAAAATGGGCCTTAAATACGGCATCGTATACCCAGTGAAATTACGTATACTTGTTGAAGATAAGCCCAAATACTTCGACAGTCCTAAGGAAGCCTTGGCCTTCTGCAAGCAACTGAAGGTCAACAATCCCGATGATCGCCCTTCACCCTCTAGCCACCAGTCACCCGTCAGACCACTTGCTGCCAGTGCAGAACTTTCCCCCCCTGACTAACTGATACCCTCCTGGGGCTGCAGAGTGGTTTGCGCAGTTCCTGATTTAACTTCTGAACAATAGCTCCTGAAGCGCTACCAGCATTGACGATCTACTGGCTCACCGTCCCATCCGATTTCCACTACCTATGAACGATCCGCCTGAATGATGTTACATCCCGGGAGCTGGCCGCCGAGGAGTTGCCCGCCTCGCACGGATGACTCCGATTGTTCTATTTTTGGGGGTTTTTGTTTCGGGGTCAGGTAAAAAGAATTCGTCAAACCCTTCTCGCCTGGTGTGGGTGGAGGGTGGGCGGCATGGAACTTATGCAACTCGTTATTTGTTTTACTGTTTTCCCCTTTCCCCAACCCCCCCCCCCCCCGACTGTATTCCTCCCTGCTCCAAACAATAGTTGGGGTACCCTCTGGCACAGAGTCCACGCTATTATACTACTCTGGAGATGGGCACTCCTAGGGCAGAGGTTGAGGCAAATATGCTGACCTGGAACATCCGGGGTCTTAATCCGAGAAAGTGCAACCTAGTACTCTCCTACCTGCACAAACATTGCATTAAAATTGCCTTTCTGCAGGAAACCTACTTACCCCTGCAAACGTCCCCCCCCCCCGTTCGCCTCGTCATGGGGAGCGAACAGATACTTTGCTGGGTACAGCACATATTCAAGGGGGGATCTGCATTCTCATACACCACAGTCACCTGTTTACTCACCACTCTACAATAGCCGATGACCAGGACAGGTACATACTGGTGGCTGGAACTCTGCTGGGGAGGGAGATGGTGCTCCTCAATATTTACGCTCCCAATTCAGATGACCCATCCTTTTTCAACGGAAACACTTCCCTCCTAGGCAGATTTGACCCCAAAGTCATTTTCATTGGTGGTGATCTAAACTTATGGCTAAACCCCCGACACGACACTTCAGGCAACAGCCTAGGCAATAAGCCCCAATAACTTCAGGTCCTCCACGCCTTGCTATCCTCCCAGGCTCTTTGAGACGCCTGGCGCACACGCTATCCCAACACACCTGGTTACACTTTCCACTCAGCCCCTCACTCTGTCTGGACACAGCTCGATTATTGGTTTTTCTCCGCCATCTCCTGTCACTGGATTAGGGACGTTAAGATGCACGCACCCTCTCCCATTACGCCCCAGTGTTACTACAAGTCTTGTTCCCCCATGCCACTGGGTGGGAATGCAGATGGTCCTTCCACGCATCAGCGCTACTAGATGCAGTGTTCTGATCCGAACTCTACACCGCAATCCTAGAAGATTTCAAACTTAACTCAGGTTCCGTCTTGCAACATGCCGTCCTATGGGATGCCTTTAAGGAATAAATCTGTGGCATTTGCATAGCTAAGCAATTCGGAGTGCTGCAATCCTTATGAGGCGACCTGGCCAGAATCAAAAAGGAACTAGCAGATATCTGCCTGATATCCCTGCCCCCACGCCCACTGCACTACATAAACGCGCTGCCCTCATGACCGAATTTAACAAGGTTGCCGATAGGGAGGCCCTACTTCTAGGCTGGCACGGTGCAGCACGCCGCTATGGGGAGGGAGAACGCCCAGGTAGAACACTTGCTCATCTCTTGCGACCCCCCAGGGGAGCGGGACATGTTACATCCTTATGCCTGGATGACTGCAACAATGTCTCAGACCCCACTGACATAATGCGGGAACTAGTCGCGTATTATAAATCTTTCTACGCCTCCCGGCTTCCCCCGACTTTACAGTGCATATGGCTCACCTGGAGGAGGTGGCAATGGTGTGGCTTACTTCAGGGCAGGCGCAATTCCTTAATAAACCCTTCTCCGCGGAGGAGATATCCTAGGCGATAGATTTGCTGGACGGGGCAAAGGCACCCGGACTGGACGGCCTCACTGGCACCTTTTATAAAACTTTTAAGCAAACTCTAGTCCCACACCCAAGTATATGCAGAGGCGCCGGAAAAGGGGGCACTCCCCCCTACAATGCGCAAAGCGGCGATTACATTACTTCTGAAACCTGACAAAGACCCTACAAAAAGCTCTTCCTATCGACCCCTCTCACTCCTAAATTACGACAATAAGATCCTTGCTAAGGCATTAACAAATAGGTTATCGCTCCAATTAGACCAGATCCTCTCGCCCATTCAATCTGGGTTTATCCCCCACAAATCTACGGCATTGAACCTCAGAACGATATTCTTGGTGCTCAAGAGATTGTCCACATCAACACCCACAGCGGTTGCCCTCCTGATTGCCGAAAAGCCTTTCGATTCACTCGAATGGCCTTTTCTTCATGCTACACTCCGCCAGCTGGGCATTCCTAGTGGCTTTAATGCTCTAGTAGTCACTCTCCTATACTCCCTGCCCACAGCCTTCATACGGGTGAACATCTCACTCTATGATCCCTTCCCAATCTCACGCAGCACCAGGCAGGTGTGCGCGCTCTCACCATTACTGTTGTTCGTTGCGATGGACCCCATGATCAGGCATCTTCAAGAGAAGCATCTTCATCGGGGCCTGTAATTTAGACACGGCCTTCTTCTGATGTCTATGTATGCACCCTCCACAAACTTGATCTCCACACTTTAGGAGACTTATTCCCGGACGGACACGTTAAGACAAGTCAATACACCCCACGAGACTGCGATATCCTACATGGATAAATTCATCCTAGCTAGGCTGCAAGGCACTCTACGCTCGGTCGTGGCAACTTACCCACTTGCACCCACGGAGTTCCCCCCCTCTTACTTTGCTCATAACCGACCCAGACATCTCGAACTTGACCGCTAAACTATATAGATCATGTCTAGCTCTAAAGCGCACAGTTGACGGTGTCCGTCGGCGATGGGAGGAGGACCTGGGACACCACCTATCGGACCAAGACTGGGCTTATTGCTGTGCCCAGACTAAAAGAGTCTCTCCCAATCACCGCCATAAGTTACTGCACCTTAGATTACTCCATAGAACATACATCACCCCTCAGAAGATGGCCAAATATGACACTTCTAGGTCCTTGCAATGCCCTAAATGCTGCATACTAGATGCTGATTTCGCACACACGACCTGGGTCTGCCCTCGGATCAGTGCTTATTGGATTGCTATATTCCAGACACACTCCCTCATGATCTCGGTAACAGTTAAGCCATCCCCCATGCTTGCCTTACTGGGAAACATTGCAGAAGTCCAGGTCTGCTACCATAGATTCGCAGCCATTGGTTTGCTATTGGGTAAGAGACAAATTGCTATACACTGGGGTAGTTGGGTCTGACCTACTAAGGGAGCATGGATCTGTAGTATGACGTACTGTGACATGCAGAGTGAGATATATTCCAACCTCCTACCTCCCGCCTGAAAGATATCTGGCAACAACTCAGCGATTCTCTCATCTCCCTATTACCCAATTCACAGTCCACACCCACCCCCAAAGCCACCACTACAATGACCACGAGCCCCAGACATCACCCTCCCCTTCGTCTCCTGCTTGTAGTCACACTTGAACTGAAGGGTGTTTCGACTTTCCCAACGGCAACCCCCTTAGATGTAGGTGTCCTTAGATCTCCCACTACTACTCTATGTTCACCATCTCGTAGGACTCTATGCTCCCCCCCCGAACCTCCTTCCCCTCCTCCTTCTATTGCACCCCCTTATGATTCGTTTTTGCATTTGTTTTCTGTTTCTTCTAATATTACATGTAGCCTTGCATACAGTGGTAGATACTGCCGATTCGTACAGTAATGATGTTAATACTATTGACAACGTCGCTATGATGCCTATTGCTACTCTGTTCGAGAGTCCTTTGATAACTAAAACAGAAACGAGTCATTCCAGCTGCATGTTTTGTTGTTGCTATTCTATAAAAAATTCAATAAAAAATAAAAATTAAGAACTTTTCTTCCTTAGTGGAACTTGTTTACAGTTTACTAAGGGGTATAACTCCTGAACATGCCACCTCTAGCCTTACCTGGAAAGGTAGCAATGCTGTGGAGCAATGAAAATACTGCTGTTAGCTCACACTGTTTCATTCACACAGCACTGATCAAGCTAGCGTGCCAAGCCTGTCAGCAAAAGTTATTGCATATGCTTGCTGGCATATTCTTTCCCCTGGGCCACAGCGTTCAGTGGTGTGCGCAGCGGGGTCCGGGGAGATGAGATGAGGTGAGCTTGAGTGGGCTGAAGCTAATCAGCATTTCGATGAAGGAGAACGCGCTAACCCAAAGTGTAATAATAAGCCACAGACATAAAGCTGTTATATTGGACTCGTTATTGTTTTGTTTTAAATTGTAGCCCTCCAAACCCAATTTCAACCTAGCTCATTTAGAAGAGATAATGAAAATTGAACTTTTAATTGAAGAGCAAATGAGTTTTGATCCTCATCGCGGTTAGATCTATTACAGCGTGTCGTTGCTTGCTCATGCATCTTTAGAACATCACCCACTGACAGTTTGGGTCCGGGCTTAAGGTACACGATTATGTTGTGTTAATTGTCAGTACAGAAATTATGGATTGACTCCAATAAAACAATTACTTTCCTCTTTTGTTAATTACGTCTAATCTACCGCTTTGCCCTTCTAATCAAGGAGCCAGCGGCTCAATTGCTTGTTCAGCGCTTCATGAGGCTAGCCCTGATCCACACACGTCTGCCGCATGTTTATCCCTGCCTTGAGTTGAGCATTGGCAGTAGCCATGTCGAGGAGATCTAGGACCGGGATTACAGTTTGGATTGCCGAGACCAGGATTACAGTTCATATTGCTGTGTGGTTCAGGGAATAGAGTGTACAGGGTAGGAGGTAGGAGGTAGGAGAAGGATATAGGCAAGCTTTTTAGATGCAATTCATGTGTGTTGTCATTTTTTTAGGTTTTCACTATTATGGTTTCCTGTTCTATATTCAGGTATAAAATTGTATGGCAAAACTTGTAACTGGTAGCCATTTGCTGAGCAAGACTGAATCTGACCCTGCTTTGAGTAATACACAGTCACTAAGTTGCTGGGCATCTTAGTAGTTCTTGTGTGCATCAGTGCGGGTAGTGTAGTCAGCCCTCTTTTGAACAAAACTCACACACAGCCAGCGTGAATGGGCTTGATAGGCAGGCTTTTCGTCCTTCAGTGCAATGTCCTGTTACTTGGGGACCTGACTGGTGTAGGAACAGTCAAGCCAGTTTTAGTGCAGAGTTGTTACTTAGAAGTTAAAACATGGCTGAACATTGCAAAGGAGAAAAATTCTGTAGCATTGGGTACTGGCCAGAAGTTATTTTTGCATCTTAAGATGCCATTTGAGAAAGTGCTGCATTAAGTATTTAATATAAAAAGGGTTTCCTGATATAGTACATTAGTGGCTTTGCATCTGAGACCTTGGTACATTTTACAGCAAGTTTTGGGTTGCTAAGCTCCGAACAACATCACCACATTGATTTTGCAACGTCCGGTGGCACTTAGCCTGGTTGTACCTGACTCATCCATTCTGAAAAGAAACGCATTCTCTGTAGAATAGTTACCAGCAGCTTAGAGATCAAGCAGGGTGTGGAATTGTTTACAAAAACCTTCTTGTCCAGGTGGTGATATGTTATTCAAGTCTATTTGTCCAGTAAAGAAATACACTGGTCCCACCTACAGACTAAATCAGTTAGTTCGGCCAACATATATCTTTTTTTTTTTTTTTTTTTTTTTATAGAACCTGACAATCAAAACCAATGCTTTTTGAACAATGCTAAATTATTTTTTACTATGAAAATATTTGGCAATGCTGCATTTTAGGAGAACATATTGTAATCTGTTTTTTTTAATTTCAAATCGGTTTATTGAATATAAATTGAACATACAAGAAAACAAATCTGTTTTTTTTTTTAAATTTCAGTTCCCAGGACAGATTTGATGTGGGGCTCATGCTGTCCGGTTACAACTGGTATTAAGTTGTGTATTTCATAGCAGAGTTTAGAAACTGTCAATTACAGATTTCACTTGGAGCACTAAAGTATGTGCTTTAACCCACTTATCTAGAACTATATCAGATCAGTGATCAATGTTACACACATCTCTGCTGTGGATGCATTAAAACAATGCCCTTCTCACTAGAATTCGAATCTTAATCATACATGGTACACACATTTATTTGCATAGGTGCTTTTACCACCGGTTTTCCGACTGGTATTAGAATCTGTAACCAACCAGCAGGATAGACATAGTGCTCAGCCTGTTAATAGCCCACTGGGCAATGACACAAGGATTGAAAAGTTTTCTTGGAGATTAGGATGACCTGTGTAATGCAATTAAATGCAGCACCTCAAACACATTTTAATTTGCAACATACTGACTTATGTTGTTTTTTGCCACTAAACTCTGTGCTTGGCCTCCAGATTTGTCCTGCATGCCAGTTTTGCGTTTCTTTTTTTAGCAGAGATTTGCCATAGTTCTTTACATTTGGCTAATTACTCTTCAAATCCGGCCAACGCGGAGGTTTTTTTTTGTAAACTGCGCCTTTTGAAGAGGTAAAAAGACAGTTAAACTGCTGAAGAAGTAATGTATCTACTCTTCTTTCTTTACTTAACTTTTACAACCAGATATATCTTTGACTTGCTCCGTTCATCTGCTGTGAAAGCAGGAAAGGATTTGGAACGGTTTTGGAAGGGCTTTGGGACGGTTTTTGTTTACCACAGTGGCTGGGAACACCAGGTCCGTTGATCAAAATAGGTATAAAATCGTCTTGTCCTTAGTGGAAATCCACTCTTCTCGGGCATCGGGGAATATAAATTCCACACCCCTAAAAGTGATGGGCCGTAGCATAATCCTTTAGCACTTAAATGTGAAATACTGCCTTTAGTTTATCTTTGATATGTTAACATGGCAAATGCCAGACAGAGTGACAAGTACCACTGAATTACTAAGTAGGAAAATAGCGTTAAATCCCTTGCTGCTCCGGGGGCATCTGCCCAACACCTAATTCACAGATTTATTTTTTCCTGCATTCATGTTGATCCCAACTAAATGCGTAAATAGATGCATGATTTTATACTATGCATGTTGTGGAGGGAAGAGGGGACTGTCTTTTGGAGTAATTCATATAGTTCTACAGGTAAAAGTAAGCAGATAGTTTTGCCCTTCTTAGGGTATTTATTTACTCAAGGAGTGCTTGCTTCCCTCTCACACACAACATATTTAGCACGGCAGAAGCCGAGCATTGTTTTCTCAGACACTCAGAGAAGGTACATCACATGCTGCAGCCGTACAAGCTACCCTCGCAAACAGAAAATATACATGTTGTCCAACACCAGTGCCAGCTTATCTCATTGATAGAAAGTGTGGTATGACAGGACCTCAAGACACATGCTTGTGCTCACGCACACACACATACAGCCCAAGCAACAGTGCATGCTTCCGTACATGCACACAGGAGAGGTGCAGCAGTGCAAGATTCTCTCAGACGTGGGAGAGAAGCTTGGGAAAGAGAGAGCCTAGTCAAAAGAAGATGATCAATAGCCAGTTGGGGAATTGAAGGTAAGTTGTAACTAATGTTGGACCAAAAAATAGAAGAAAGTTGTTATGGTCCCGAGTCTATGAAGGAAAGCTTTCAAAAGGGTATCTCTTTTGGAGAGATGTGGTGCAGCGGCCAGGGCAGCTGACTTCGGAGCACAGGGCTCACGGTTCGATCCCCGGCTTCGGCGGCAGCTCAGCTCAGCACTATGTGACTGGGCAATAGCTCACTTAATTTCCACGACGGCCCCCAGCGCCTTACGGGTCGTAAGGGTGAGTAGTTTGCGCTTTACAAATACGGATTTGGTTAAAGGATGGTAGTCATTCCTTGCTTTACGGTGGTGTACCAGGTGAATCTTTTGTTAAACAGCAGTGAGCAAAAGATCATCAAACGGGTCCTCTTTTCCAGTCTTCTGGTAGTTGCCGTAGGACCCAATTTATTAATTTACTACTAAAACATGTTATTAGCATAAACTTCATGGTCAGGATCTAAATTCCATACCTTCTCCTTACTTAGATGACAGTTATGCATAAACCCAGACAAGTTATTACACAATTTCTTGTTCACAAATTCAGGACCGATAAACGGTGTAGTTGAGACTCTGCGGCGCTTGTCAAGCGCGGTTTTCAGCTCAGCTCTTCCTAGAACAGTTCTGTTGGCCATCATGGATTCATTATTCTGTCACTGAATTGCAAGGAGAAGGGGAAAAAAACTTAAGTGAAATCCAGGTATCTTTTAAAAAATTGCTGCACAACATAGGTAATTAAGAAATTAAAAAAAGAATGTACTTAAGTGGCTATGGTGGCACTGATGAGTGCGCATGTGTAGTGTGGGTATATAGGGACAGTGTAGGTGGTGGTGGTGGAAAGTGGGTAGTTTTAGTGGTATTGGTGAGGTGGTTTGGGGTAAGAGGTGTATTTAGTTGAGGGTTGTATTGTCGGAGGTAGGATGTGGGTGGCTGTGATTTTGTAGGTGGGTTGGGTTGTGGTTTAGGTGATTATTAGGTGATGGTATAGTTGTTAAAGATTGTAGAAAAATATTGTGTAATTGGTGTTGTAGGGTTATAGTACAGACACAGGCAAAGGTTCAGTGTATGTGGATTAGGTGAGGATATAGCTGTAGAGTGAGCATCTGAAAAGTGATAAAGGCCTAAAAGTGCAAAAGAAAAGCACTGAGAAAAAACATGCCATTTGGAAGAAATCCCAAAGCTTCACTATCACATCATTAGGCGAGTAAATGCATCAACTTTTGAAAACACACCTACATACTGGAAGTAGCATCTAAAAAGCAGTACTCCTCTTTAGACTTTGCCAGTTTTGTCTACATTGAGACAGGATTGACCTATGCATTTGATCCTTTTGTAATATAAGGATGTTGGACATTGTTTGACAGCTTAAACCTGTACACGTACTACTAGGCATGGGTGGAAAGTACTACTATTAGGAATTCACACACATTTTCAATCTTAAGTCTAGAAAGCGGAGCCAGTTGAAGTTTTACAGCCATACTACAGAGAATTTGTTTATTTGAAGTCATAGGAGTACGTTTGTCTCTCTCATGGACATTGGAAGTTTTAACGGTAGGCCTAGCTTTTTGTAGTTTCCTCAATCCACACAGCAGTATGGATTTTTTTGTGGGATTGTTTTAGCAGAACTTAAGTTCATGCCTCTCCTGAATTATGTTCTCAGTCATTCTGTATCTGAACCCACCACTAGTTCTAGTAAGGTTTTAATTAACTCTTATCTTTGAACTTTTCAAGGCTGTGTTGAACAATTGCAGAGGACACTCTTAATCTGGATGTTAGACAAGCATGTAAATTCTACCTTAGTTAGAATTAAGACGTTCAGAGGCTCTCTGCATCAAATACTGCTGCAACAAGCATGCACACTTCAAAAATCTCAAGCTATGTGCTTTTATCCCTGCATTATTCATTATTCTATACATCAGTGGAATTACGGGTTTATATGCCTATTCTACAAGCCAGTGCTGTGGCAGCACCCAAAGGAAAGCACTAATTTGAGATGTGTGTTGGGTGTCCCACATAAAATGCCCACTTCAAACCCTAGAAGCTTCACCTGGGAACAATTTGCAGCTTTGTCAGGAAGCCCTTTTAATATCTGCTTGGTCTTTGTGTCTTGATATCTTACTTTAGTAAGTTACATTTATCTACCTATTTAGATGTCAAAACTGTGGACCCACTGAAGACTTTGTGTAATTTTTATTGTGAAGCAAAAGAAGAATGGTAAAACCACAGCAACAGTGTGTGTGTCTCTGGAAATACAAGATGAAGAACATAACTTAAGCACGCTTCAAGCACCAGTGTAGTTTAGTGCTTAAAACGCAGCTAAATCCCAACACCACTTCCATTCCCGGATAGTAAATGGTGGCGGGGTGATATTAGGGGCAAAGGAACTCTGAAATAGGACTATTTCCCACACAAAGACAATGAACTTAAATATTTACTTATGTATTCCAGGAGCATTTCAAGGGAACACTGTCAAATATCTCCTCTCTCTACCTTACAGGACAGAAAATCAGACTAGTAAAACAATAAAACGCCAAGTATTCAGCACATGAAACAGATCACTCTGGTTCAGTTGAAGCTGATGCAGTACCAGCTTCTGGTTTAGTGCAAGAAGTCCCTTGTAGTCTTTGGTTGCTAAAATTGCAGCAGCCCCCCCCCCCTCATATGTGGGATATGGGATTATCAGTATAGCTGGAAAGAACAGAGAGGCCTACATCTTTTATTTTGGTGTCTGTTAAATCTGGTCCCCTCTTGAGCTTCTCGAGGCTAAAGTCTGCAAATAGGTCTTCCACCCTGATCTGTCTTTCCTGTCACTACTCGTAGCACTCTTTCTCCGAGTACATTATGTCTGCCAGGATCATCTGCATACCTTCCCTCATTCCATTGGCACCTCTAGTAGAAAGGTGCAATGAATTTGTGGCAGTCAATTCGTTATTCTCTGGAACCCCAAGCATCTTGTCGGATAGGAGTTCTGTTTTCAAGTCAATAACCTCTGATGACGAAGATGTGCTACATGAATCTTGGCTATTTAAGGTCATCTTTCCCTTGCTCTGCCTTTGTTTCAACATGTGCCACAGAAGCATAAACAAATTCCTCAAATGTTATCTTCCTCTGGGGGGTTTTTGTCACATTTTTGGGATTGTTTTCTACTTGGGAAAGTCGAAGGGTAGGAGTCCGCACTTCTGCTCCTTTGTAGACGACCTGTCCAGGGCACCCTCCACTTAGGAAATTGTGTCTACTATTTTCCATGCACACAAACTCCATCACAGTAGCCGTAGTAAACCGCTCCCTTGGTGTTGAGAGAGATCCCAGCCTTCATATCTGTTTCTCCTCATGCACCTCTACTACTCGCTCTAAGATACACTATTTGAGGAGTATAAATCAAATGGGGACCTCCAGATCCAGTACTCTATACATCAGCTATCCCACTCTGTCTACATGAGTGTGCCTCCTTTTTAGGTCGTGCCTAGACAGAGCAAGTGCTGTCTCTTCGAGACTTGCTGTATCTACTCAGTGGGCTTACAGCCTGCCCATTGCTTCTTTTAATTTGTTGCTTTGTGTGTCCTTTGCAAAGGCTTGTTTCTCTGTGGTTAATGTTGGTTTAATGTCCCTCCTTTTTGACTCGAACCCTCCCGTAGAGCATGCCCTTATTACATGTAGGCTTAACCTTTTGTGCATATAGGTTTGTTTAAGCGCACTTTTTTTTTGTTTGTTTCTGCCCGTGTTTTCAAGATGTCAACTTTTCTTCCCGTACGTGTTCACCCGACGAGAGTTAAGCAATGATTGTCATGAAGTGTATCGCCATTTGTCATTTTGTTTCCGTTCCGTATTTTGTTTCCAATCTGCATTTTTTCGGGTTTTGTCATTGCTTTATTTCTTCCAACCGGCATGTCTCTGCATGAATGTTTTTTGTAGGCACGAGGAGAGCAGACGCCGAGACTCAAACCCGGTTCCCCAGTTCCAAAGTCGGCAGCTCTGGATGTTGTGCCACATCCTCTATTGAGGATTCAAGGAGAGTGCATTTGTTTTTGAGCTATCTACCTCATGCACGTTTCTCCCCCTGCATAGTGCTCTGTTACCTGCCCCTTCCCTGTAGCACTGAACTGTGTGCTTCTCCCCATTGCCTACCCTCCTCCCGCGATCTCGATATTCTTTAACGTCCCTCCAACCCTCTCAGTTTTGCTTTCACATTCATCCCCCGCTCTCTCATGGTTTGTCTCTGCGCTCACCGCCCCACCACCCTTTTTTATTTATTTTATTTATTTATTTTATGCGTTTTTATATAGCGCGGACTTTACCCGAAGGTGTCAGAGCGCTTCACAATAGGAACAGTAACATTACATGAGGAGAAAATTACAAGTGAGCATGTTACAAAAGCAAACGTTACATTACATGAGGAAAAAGTGACAATTGTGCATATAACAAAAGCAAACAAGATACAAGAAGAGGTAGCAAATGATACGTTACAAGAGGAAAAAGTGACAAGTGTGCATGATACATAAGATACAAAATACAAATAGAGGTATAATACTGCAATAAGTGGCAGTCACTCAGAACACACTGGGAAGGCCCTTCTATAGGCATGGAGTACAGAATTTCCTATAATGGAAGAGCTTCCTTGAGGGAGTAGAGGGCGTGAATTAGATTTGGAAGTGTCTTTGAAGAAGAAGAAATTTGAGGTCAGTTTTGAAGGACCGAGAAGAGGTGGTGGTCCGGAGCTGAGGTGGAAGTGAGTTCCAGATTCTCACCGCGTTGCCAGAAAAGTATTGGGCCATCATTTCTTTCCTTTTTGAAAGTGGGAGGTTCAAGCAATACATTTTCCGCATTACGTGATGGTCTAGAGCCTCCAGAGAGTTTCAGTTTATTCGCCAAGTAGCGAGGAGAGGAGTGCAAGGCTTTGTGGGTGATACAGGCAGTCTTGTAGATAGATCTTGCCTCGATGGGAAGCCAACGGAGGGAAGATAAAATGGGTGTGATGTGGTCGCTTCTTTTGGTCCCATATATGAAACGACCTGCTGAATGGAGAACAGATTTAAGGGGGGACAGGTGGGATTTGGGGAGGCCAGTAAGAAGAGAATTGCAGTAGTCCAATCTAGAGAGAACCAGCGATTGGACCAGGGTTTTTCGGTCTTGCTCTGGGAAGAAGCGTCAAATCTCCCAGAGAAAGCCCAGTTGGTATCGAGCAGACTTTGCAATGGAATTGATGTGGGAGAGTTTTTTGTCGAGTATGACACCAAGGGATTTTGCGCTGTCGACAATGATGGGTTTATTGTTAAGTAGATACATCTGATCCATCCATGATTGAACCGGAGGAGGAGAGAGTGAGGAGGAGAGGAGGAGGAATTCAGTTTTGGAGGGATTCAGAATCAGTTGATGAGTTAACATCCAGTTTTGAATGGAGTCGAGAGTGGAGTTTAGGATGGAGAGATCGTGTGTGGAGGACACCTTGAGGTAGATTTGAGTGTCGTCCGCATAGAGATGATAGAGGATCCCCGATTTACTTAGATTTCCCAATGGTTCCAAATAGAGGTTGAACAAAGTGGGTGCAAGTATAGAGCCTTGAGGAAACACCTTGACCTACCGCCAAAGGAGATGAGTCTATTCGCTATTTTGATCATTTGGGATCTATCCGAGAGGAAGGAAGCAAACCATTTAAGCACTGTGCCTTCTGTGCCCATTCTCTGTTGAAGAGTGTTAAGAAGAGTGTTGTGATTGACAGTGTCAAAGGCTGCAGAAAGGTCAAGGAGAATTGGAAGACAAGATTCCCCTGAATCGAGTATCCGCAGTGCGTCATCAATCACTTGCAGCAGGGCTGTTTCAGTGCTGCAGTTTTGAATGAAGCCAGACTGGAAGTTGTCAAGAAGATCATTGTCCTTGATATGACGGGAAAGTTGTTTCGCTACACATCTTTCTGTGATTTTCGCAAGAAAAGGTAGGTTGGTGATGGGGCGGAAGTTGTTGAGGTCGTTCGCATCAGCAGTGGGTTTTTTAAGAAGAGGGGTAACCTGCCCAGTTTTGAAGGAAACAGGAAGGGAGCCTTGACAGAGGGAGAGGTTAACCAGAGTGGTCCAATAGGAAAGAGAATGGGTGTAGAAGTCGATTGCAATGGCACTAGGGATGGGGTCAAGAGAATGGTTGGAGGGCTTTGTTTCGAGGATGCATTTGAGGAGGGCATCTTCAGAGATGGAGTCAAAGTTCTGCCAAATGGCTAAGGATTTGCGCTCCTCTGGAGGGGTAGGATGAATGACCTGATCCACAAGGGATTTCACTTTTTCGTCAAAGAATATAGCGAATTCCGCTGCTTTCTTTGTAGAATCCTCCAACTTGGAGGTTGGGGGAGAGCAGTTTGGATTCTTGATGAGGTCGAATAGTTTTTTGGGTCTATTCTTGGCTGAGTCGAGGAGGGTTCTGAAGTGCGATGCTTTTTCAAGGAAGATGTGCTTGTGGTACTTGGATCTTGCTGAACGAAGCGTGGCCAAATTATTGGTGAAGGGCACTTGTCTCCATTGTTTCTCCAGGATTCTTAGGTACTTCCTTTCTTCATAAAGGGATTTGTTGAACCAAGGTGCTGAGGGAGTAGGCCTTTTCCTTTTGCTTTGAAGAGGAGCGACGTTATTGATTTCGACTGAGAGGCATTGGGAGGTGAGTTCATTCACATCCAGGTTCGGGTCTAGCCTTGGAAGTGATAGCAAAGCCGACTCACAGAGGGTACCGAGGTCAATATTTTTCGTGTTACGGAACCAGGAAGTAGTCCTCTTAGGTTGGCCGAGAGTTATAGAGTGTGATTGGTGAAGAGCGAATGGGATGAGGAGGTGGTCAGACCAGTCTACATGAATAGGGATAGCGATAGTATGCATGCCTGCTTTAGAAATAACAAGGTCCAGGATTGAGCCCTTGGAGTGTGTTGTTTCTGTGCAATGTTGGATAAGATAGTTTGCAGAGAGAAAGGTGGCCAGCATATTCGCAGAAGAGTCTTCCAGCGAGCCCCAGTGGAGATTGAAGTCACCCACAAAGATCTGATTGTCACTTTGCGAGTATTGGTCGCTGATGAAGTCGGTGAGTTCTTCCATAAACGAAGGGCCACTACCAGGCGGGCGGTAAATGGCATGGAATCTGAGGGGTGAGCGGTGGTGCAATTGAAGCTCCAGAGATGGGCATTCAAAAGTGCGGAAGGAGCTGTTAGGAAAAGCCTTAAGTTGAAGGGAGTTTCTAAAGATGACTGCAACACCTCCCCCAACTTTGTCTATTCTGTCATTTCTAAATATAGAATAGCCTGTGGGTAATAGGAGATCAAACATAGAGGGAGAGTTATCGTTGAACCAGGTCTCTGTGAGGAAGAGCATGTCAAAATTGCGAAGGGTGATGGTATCAGAGATTTCGAGTTTGTGTTTTATTGCAGATCTGCAGTTGTGGAGCAGACAGCGCAACTCTGTCGAGACTGTTTTGGTGACAGGGGCACTTGGGCTATGAGGGGTGATAGGGATATTGTACTTATACGAGGGAGCTCGGGAGGATTTAGGTGGATGATTGGTTCTGATAGAGGAGATGGTTGGAATAGTGTAGATAGTAGGGTTACTTGGAGAGGAAAGTGGAAGAAGGGTGGCGTTCGAGGACTTGAGTGAGTTTGCGATGTTTGTAGACGACAGGTTATGGTTGGCTATTTTGGGGTGTGGGGGCGAGGTGCAACCCGTGGGAAGGTGAGTGTTTTCCAGAGGAATTGAGGTGTATGGAAAGGTGGAAATCTTGGAGCTTAAGAGTGAAATGGGGGCTTCAAGCTGGGAGATGGAGGTGATGAGAGAACCTAGCTTATTTTCCAGAGAGAGTAGGGCAGAGCACGGCATGTTGGGTGGCTCGATAGAAACAGGAGGGGGTGCAATTGGCGGCGGAGGGCAGGGAGAGGTGGGGATACGGGAGGGGAGTTGGGGTACAGGGTTCAGGGGTGGGGAAAGGTGGTGGTTGAGAGCAGGCGTTGGTGCATCAGAGGTGAAAGGAGTGTTGTCTTTGTTGACGTTGCAAGAAGGATAGGAATTGAGGACATAATTAGGGGGAGATAGGTGAGGAACGAGGCGGTGTGGCGGAAAGGGAGGGGGGGAATGTGTGGAGTCATAGGAAGGGAGGAGGTTTGGGAGGAAGAGAGGGGAGGGGGTTGTGAGGGAACAGGCACCTGGCAGAGTGAGGGGGGTTGGGAGATAGGGAAGTTGAAGAGAGAAAGTGGTTCTGCTGGGTCCGGGGGAGGGAAAGGGAAAGGGTTACCAAGGGGGGAAAGGGGGTAGCACAGCATTACTGGAGGAGTGGAGGGAAGAAGAGAGATGCAATGGGTTTGTAAAGAATTCGGGGTACATGGGGAGGAGGGGGTAGAAAAGAGGAGGAAATAGGAGGAGCGTAAGAAAAGTTGACTAGGGGAGTAGGTTGGAGGAGAGGTGGACAAAATAGGGGGGTGGCAGGTAGGGATAGGGGGGAGGAGATAAGATTGGAGTACCGGGATGGTGCAGATTGGACGAGGAGCGTATTAGCTAGCGGTAAGGCTGATGTGATGAAGGGGGGGCGCACTGTGAGGGGGGAAGAATGGGAGAGGAGGGAACAGGGGAGGGGGGGAAGAGGGTCGGCTTATGCCTCCCGAGGGTGCAGCCTATGTAGGGGGGTCAGGGGAGGAGATAGGGAATAATGGGTGGAGCTAGATGAAGAGTCAAGGGAGAATCCGGTCGCAGAGGAGGGGAGTAGGGAGGGGAAGAGGTGGTCAAAGAGAGAGAGACAGGTGTCTTTAGCTTGGATCATGACAGTACCGTTGTTATAGAGTGAGATAGTGAGGGATCCGTTAAAACACGCAGAGGGGGAAATTATTAGCGGTTTCCCATGAGGGATAGAAGAGGAGGAGGTGACATTAAGGGAATTATATAAGCTGGTGGACCAGGAGGGGATGTCGTGAGTGAAAAAAATGAAATCGTTTTTGAGCCTCCCATACCGACCATTGTAGAATTGATCAACAAAGAGGGAATCAGGGAAACATTCAATGGTGTTATGCTTGAATCGTTTTGCTGATGCTTTAGTCAGGTTAGGAGGATAAATGATTTTGTAGCAATTAATTCCAGACTTAACTCGAGAGGTGGCCATGTTGGGAAAGTGAGGAGGAGGGGGGTGGTGGGGATATGAGAAGGGTGTTACTAGGGTAGCGGTGGTGAGGAGAAGTATAAGGAGAAGAAGGGGGCACATATTCTAGAAGTCGGGTGACGATACGCTAACTGATGTGCTGACAGGGAAGTGGTGAGATTAGGAACAGGTTGTTACTTCAGAACAGGACTGATTCAACAAGATAGGACTGAAGATAGAGTGGTGAAAGAGGAAGAAGAGGGCACAAATTCCAGTAGTCGAGGGAGGTTGGTCGCCATAATGCGGGGTATGGCTCCTTTGTAAAGTCAGGCATTGTAGACTCAAACCTCCTCAGTCGTCATGAGGCCGCATAGAATTGCTGACCGTCGGAGTCAATCAAGGTACCTTGGTCACTACCTTGGTCTCGGGAACGGTGCTCACTCCGGGGGGGGATCAGCGCTCACTCCAAGGGCTACTCGGGATCTCCCAGGGTGCCTCGGTCCTCAGCAGCCACGCAGGTAAGGTACTGCAGCTCTCTGGACTGCTCTGGTCGGGAGTAGCAGCAGCAGGCTTGTGCTTCTTTTCTCTTTGCATGTGTACCAAAGCCCCATTCAACAGGACACACGAGGTCGGCCCTCCGGAGCAAGCGTTCCGGAGTGCTCTGGTGGCATAGATGCGGTCTCTGCCGTGCCCGAAGGAAACCGCGCCCAGTAGCCTCCGATGCAGCCAGTTTCTGCTGTCAGGGGTCGGCGCGAAGTCTGGAATTATCCTGCGGCATTCACTGCAGAATGTGGCAGCAAGATACGTGATTATTTGGCAGGCCTGATGCGGAGCTAATAACTGTGCGTCCGCACTCGCCACCATCTTGCGCCGATTTTGGCAGGTTCAATGACCATGCTATGTCTTGTGCACCATCAGGATAAGCGGAGCTGCACCCCCCTGCCTGTGATGAGTATACTGCAAGTGACCCTTCCCCTTGTTGCTTCCATGCTACCCCGTGGTGGCGCCAGCGACATCCAGTTTTAGAGCTTAGACAAACTCCTGAGCTGTCATCCGAATCACAGTGCTCCCTCCTGTAGCGCCTCTATCTACTCTGCGATGCCACGCCTGCTAGGCATTAGGCCGCCATGGTGGATAGTTCAGGGCTCCACACCAGAAGGGCTCTGGTTGGTGTCAGCAGATGAGACCCCCAGAAGGGAATCGCAGCTGCCAATAACAGTCCCTACGCAGGCCCTTCACACAGAGAAATGTCTCTGGATCTGAAGGGCTGAATTGCACCGTAAAGATGTATGGTAATAAAAAACATGGTGCTAACTAATGTAATAGATGCTGCAGTAGGAACGCTACATTTACTAAAAACATTTGCGCACTTCTCTTCGACCGGAAACCCTTAACATGGATTACATCTGCAGGTTAAGTCTGAATAGTTATTTTGGGTCTGAAAATTCTCCATGGAAACACTTTCTTCTAGTTTTCGAATTTTAAATGGATACATTTGATTAGCAGATGCTTGCTTCGGTTACTCCGTGAAGAAATTAAGGGTACGGGTTTTATGGATTTGTCGCTCTGTTCATCGGCAGAGCATAATCGTTTAGCCCCCTTTGCACTCGAATATTCTCGGAACACTTCTGCTACCGTTCTTTTATTCCCATGTTCTTAGACGGACTTCTCATGCCATGCCCTGTAGCTAGAACTGTCAGCATTTGTATTCTTCACATAAGTTTCCTTGTTTTCAGGCACATATGGGAAGATGGAACTAAGTATAGAAAAATGGCCCCAGCTGTTTGTTTTGAGTCTAAATTACAGATTTTTTCAGTAAGTTGTAGAATGAAATCACTTGAGGTTTCTGAAACCCATCATCCTGAATCTAAATTTATTGCAGATGTTGGTTCAATTAAGAAACCCTGATAAGCATAACTTTTTTTTCGCTATATTTGAATATGAAATGCCTTCCTTAATTATGGTGCTGGGCTATATGTAAATGGAGCACACAGCAGCTTGTAGATCTCCTTTAGTTAAAATACAGCAAAATGTTAGACGTGGAGGCGCTGATTTTGGGCTTCTTTTTCCACCAAACATGAAATGGAGATAAAATCTTCAGATGTGTGCTAAAGTAAACACAGTGGAAATGTTTTGTGACATTTATGCACATTGTATTTTGTGGTTTAGTGATGCTTTCCTAGTTTTGGCATTAAATTAACATTAACAACCGAAATGATCGTTCGGCTGCAATTTCATTTTGCAGTCGAGAGATTGTTTCTCACACCTTTCAAGATGCAAACAACTGGAGTGCAGCAGATGTCCTGAAAAGTAATCTGAAATAACCTATCGTAAGATTAAGTAGGCTGCTTGATATGTTAATTCTCAATTTACTCAAAATTGATCCATGCACATTAAGTAATTAAACTCATCAATTTCTGGAACAGGTTGTAAAATGTAAAAGGCGTGGAAAGACATTATCGTACACTTGAACAAAATCAGTGTCTGAAATGCTTAATGATCGAGTAGTAATAGTACTTACTTGGAGACTGCCAGGGGCGCAACACGTGCTCCTGCAGCACAGGCGGACCCCCACCCTTCAGGGCCCCGCCCCCATCCAGCGGAAAGCCAGTCAATATCTGTGAGGCATGGAGTGTCAGGGGCCCTTCACCGTATCCTAACGGGAAGGGGTGGGGGACGTTTTGCATTATGCCATTGTGTTTTTGTTATAAGCAGTGTTGATTTCCAATATATAAAAAAGATAACGCAGACTTTTATCATTACTTACTTTTATTTTCATGTATTAATGCATTGAAAAGTTTTGAACTGCAGAACTTTAGAATGTCTAGTAAAAAGTCCTTATCTGGCTTAAAATACTTAGACTGTTTATGCAAGCAAAGTATAGCTTGTATTTTTGCTTAACACTATGTAGTTTTTCAAAAATTCCTAACTGCCTATTTTTTAAGTCAATTTTTTTGCTATTGATGTCTATTTTATTACCCAAAGAAAACAAATTATTTCTATTTGTGCTAACAATATAGCAGTATGATGGCTCAGTGAGATGAGGCACTCTCACACTTCTGCCCCCCCAGTCACTCCAGGAAGCCTCTATTGTTTCAATCCCCAAACCAGGGCGTGATACGTCCAACCTCCGCTCATACAGACCCCTAGCGATGCTCAACGCAGACAACATTTTTGGGACAATCCTAACGAACACACTAGCACCAGTGATCCTGCGGTTAGGTCACAAAGACCAGAGTGGCTTTGTTCTGGATCGCAGTACCTCTCTGAACCTCCTCCGCCTATAACAAGTTCTGGAGCAGGTGCCAGGCCCTGGGCATGACCCAACTGTCTGCTGCTGGACTTGGAGGCGGCTTTTGATTCATTGGAGTGGGGCTACCTTTTCGCTGTCATGTCCAAATTTTGCTTGGGTCCCGCATGCTTGGGCTCATCAAACTCCTATACACCGCAACACTGGCCCGAGTCAAGACCAGTAGATATCTCCCTGAACCAATATGCATAGGCCGAAAGAAGGGCTAAGGCTGCCCCCTTTCCCCTTCTCCCTGGCTATGGAGCCCCTAGCGTATAAACTGAGGGAACAGGGACGGGAATGGGGAAATTCCACTTTACAATGATGACATGCTTCTCTATGTGCAGGACATTACTAAACCCTGGACCGTGGTCAAGCGCCTGCTTACCCCTTTTGTTGATATCTTGGGTCTGTGAGCCAATTGAGGCAAGTCCTGCCTCTTCACACTGTCTGCCACAGCGGACGATCCTGCTCTCTGGAAGGGTGAGGAGCTGGTGCAATGGGATGTACCATGATGCAGCAGCGCTGGAGGATGGCAATATACGCTGTGTACTGTACTCCCTCCATGGGCAAATAGCGTTCTGGAAGACCCTTTCGCTGTGGGTGGCAGGACGCATTGCCCTTCCAAAATGGTGGTGCTCCCACGGCTACTACACTACTTCGTGAACATCCAATATACCAGAGAGAAGTCCATCTTTGTCACACTCGAGTATATGCTTGGTGACTTTTTCTGACATGGTGCTTGCTGCTGTTTAACACTGATGAAACTGTACCTGCTGACCAACAGGGTCGGGATAGGGGCTCCCAACTTTAAGCACTACTACTTCACTGACCGTTTGCAGTGGGTGGCACAGTGTTTTGCTGAATGCAACCTGGATGACACAGCAACACTACTTTCTCCCCCGTGGACTTTGGAGAGCCTACTGCACTCTTTCACCCACTTGCTCGCACGTTCATTCTACCCATGCGTCTATTGTCCGTGGCACTGCAATGTTTTTGCTGTTGCCTACGTTTCACTAACACATCGGTGCCGTATGCCCCGTTGATGGCACGAATCAACACACCCAGAGGGCGCCCACATGTCATGACGATCACAATCACCCCTTGGCATGAAGTGGGCCTCCAAACCATAGGTGACCTTTTTTATGCTAGACTCATCGGTTTGCTGACCTGCGATACCAAACTGGACCCCTCCCCGGGCCAGTTCCTCATGTACAACTCGATCATTGATACACTATGAGCACATTGGGGTTCATTGGGATCATTGCAACCCGAGCTGAACGCCTAACACGTGTTTCAATACCTGCATTTACTAGGTACGGGATGCCACTTAGTCATGTGGTTTACCAAAGCACTGCGCGAGGACACCTGCTTGTCTCTCCCGATGCTCTGTGACCAGTGGAATGAAGATCTGCGCATAGTGTGTAGCGACGCGAAGTGGGCTGCGGTCCTGGCCTATTCCGCCATTGTCTCGCGGAATGTGCGTTTCAGACTAATACAGTTCTGTGTCCTGCATAGAGTGTATCCCAGTACTGCGTAGGTCAATCAGTTCTTCCGCCGTGCGGATGCTTCTAGTCCCTGTTGCCTGCGCAAGGATAAGGATTTCATGCACATGTTCTCGTCATGCCCCCAACTGTCAGATTACTGGGCATCTGTCACTGCCCGCCTCCCCTGCACCACTGGAATAACCTTGCTGTGCACTTGGGACGTTTGCGCCCTTGGCCTTTTCAAGAGTACCAAGAAAAACAAAGCTGTTACCAGATTCCTCGACCTAGGGCTTCTTTTGGCTAAGAGTGCTCACACTCTATTGAAAATAGGGAGGAGCCCTCCCATGCCACTTGCTTGGTCTCGGTCTGTGCAGATATGGGCGACTGCCTTGGGCGTAGCCATACAGTTGGAGGAACTACCAGGTGTCCAGAAATATACCAGATTGCACCAATGGGACACTCTGCTTGAAGCCTTTACATCTGGGCAGATGCCGTTAATCCCCTTCTGATTGACCAGCCTACTGCACTTGTCAGAACAGAGCCTGCTCCTTAGACCTGCGCCCTTGGTCGGTTACTGCAACAGATGCTTCTCCTGCCGTCCTCCTCGACTGTCTGTAACTGCAAGCAAGACCCCACTCTCTTTTTCTTCCTCCTCCTGGTTCTGTCATTTAATTGCAGTAATGGTGCTCAATTTGTGCTCTTATCCCTTATGGGCGATGGACAGCCATTTATATGTGAAAAGAACTTGGATGCTTCTTGTGCCGACAGTGTGCAAGGTAGTTTCTTTCCCCCTGTTTTTTATTAGGTCTCGCCTAGCGACGCAGCGCATGCGCTGCTCGCCTTGGCGAAATCTATTGTTGTCGGTTTCTTGGCCGAAGGGGGACAGGAGATAAGCACGCGTAGAAAAGACAGCAGTTGTGCACGCATATGGCGGCGTTAGCAGAAGTCGGAGGACAGGGAGGACAGGAGATGTGCACGCGTACGGCTCACGGCGCGTTAACACGCCTCCTGACGTGCACGCGTTCTGTGATACTTTTTGGAATAGATATGCACGTGTCCGGCGCACGGCGTGATCACACGTTTTGCTCGCTCGTTGGCTCCCTGCCGCCCCTTGTTAATAATCGCAGCGCGATTTAAAAGAAGCTTTCTTTGCAGTGAATTAATGTGCCTTGTGCAAATTTAATAAGGGAGCGAGCAGTCAAAAACACGTAAATAAAATATTTTAGTGCAAGTCAGATTCATGAACACATTCAATTGATCAGCAGTTAGCAAAGGTAAAATACATTCAGTTCATATCATTTTTTAAATTTACAAACAGCAGTGTTGGCGATTTGGAAAACACGGACCGAACCCGCCTCTGCAGATCTCTGTATTGCCTACTTTATAATGTGGAGCACATTAACTATTCATTCTCCACACTCAAAGGGTGAAAACGGGAAAGCCATACACAAACCGTTCCCTTGTTTTTGTCAGTTTACTAATTGATCCTTCACGCATAGCATGGCATGATTTACTGGGGGCTGTGGGAGACGAGGTGACCATACATATGGGGTGTTGCTTGCTATAGTTGTGTTTTTGGGAATGCGCACTGGAATTGGGAAATAGGAACTGAGAACTCTGAACAATGGTACTTTATGGTTGATTTTAAGATAATAGATCCCAGGTTGGTGGGAAATTGACTTATTCGGTAGCATAGTTCAGACCAAATATTAAAAATGTAAGAAAACACATTTTCTTTGAACTTTAACAAACAATTGTTGATTTAACACAATCCAGTTATGTGACTATGTCAAACCGATTTTTATGCTGACTTGGTGTGCTTAGTAAAATAAAATTTAGATTTGTGGAAGGCACTAGAATGATTGAAAGTGTACTCTGCAGCTTGTACCTTTTCATGGTATTCTTTTGGGTTTGCCTCTTATGATGTTAGACATCTACACATTATGTATGACTTTTTCAAAATGTTTTTACAGCGAATTAAAATAAATATAACTTTTGCTGGTTAGTTGGATACATTGTATAAACGTAAAAACGCACAGTGGAGAACCTTTATAATTAACATTTAGATGCTATTACTATTTCCGTGTAAAGTCTAGTAAATGTACAGTGTAATCCATTTCTAACAATTATTTGGTGATGTCATTTCTTGCTTCAAGAAAGATCAGACACTTTGAAAAGCTTTCAAAAATGATTTAGCCAGGCAATAATGACTCAAAATAGTTTATTGCATTGTTATGGCCAAGTAGGTGAAATGGTGAAATTCTGATTCAGGACCAGTCTATTTGTTTTTTTTGTAGTTTGCCTTTCTTTGACGTGTTATGACGATTATGCCATTCATGGCAAACTTATTGTATTGAATGCATACACAGAGGGTCTTTGTTTGTGCATCTTTTAGCCACTGGCTTCTTTGGCCCTGCACGCCTAAATCATTGGCTTGTGATATTACCAATCACATCTCTTGAAAATTCTTTTGCTCCTTCTCGTGCTTCCCTCGTTGTCGTGTCAATGCTGCCAGGAATCTGAACTTTGTTTGAGTCCTCTCTCTGTTTTGCACAGCAAATCAGTCAGGTTGCTGGTTGTTACTTTTCTGTAATGAAAATGTTTAAGAACATTTTCCCATTGCTCCCTTGCTGATCACTGCTCTGTCACTTAAACCATATCCGATTATGGAAACTTGCTCTATCTGAGTTGCCTGGCTTGCTTACTTCAGGGGCTAAACATCATTCAGAATGCTGAAACTCCCCCACGATGTTCGGTCTCACATCTAAAAACAAGCATTTGCAATGCAATAGGTCTCACCATTGTGAGAGTTTGAGCTATTGGCGTTGTAAATGACAATGCCTTTTATGTATGTTTTAAAAACCTAAACATAAATAAAAGGTATTGTTATTTAGAATGTCAATAGCTTAAAGTCGACGTAAATGCGAGACCTATTGCATTGCAAATGCTTGTTTTTATTTTTCTTTGGTCGCTTATTTTTCTCTGCGTTGCTCTTGTTTACCCTTTGTTACGATATGTATGCATCTTGTGTATTATTACATCAACACTACCATCGTTACAGCTAAATGCCCTGCACTGCTGTGATAACGATATTGTTTCTAAAAATGCTCAATAAAAATAAGTTTTAAAAAATGGCTCAGTGGGCTGAATGCTTACAACTGACAAATGCAGTGTTTTAGGGGTCATGAGTTTCAAACCATGCAAGGCAAACTCAGCCAATCATCCTTTCAAGGTAGGTAAATTGAGCACCACAGTAGGAAAGGAATAGCTCTTATTTCCACTTCGTAGAAACAGTAAAAGTGTTGTATTTAGCGCTATTTTTAAAAGGTTATTAGTATGCCATCACCAAATAAACCTCTTTTAGAATGCCAGTGCCAAAAATGCAATGAGTCTGTTTGGAACGTATTATACTCGTCTGACTGAACCAGCTGTAACATTTCAGTAAGACATGTGACCCTTAAATCTCTCCTAGGTAGAACTATTTTCTGAAATTGGGAACAGTATTATATTTGGTAACTTTGCATTATGGTTATTTTTTTATTTTGGTTAAGATTGTTGACTCCATATTTACGCAGTTATCCATTTTAGTCTTATCTGTGCATGCTTTTTTCGTAAATTTGATATTTTATGGACACGTTTACAAAGGTTGTACAAGAAGACTTTGATATGTTTTGAGAGAAAATTGAAAGTTCTTAACACCTCTTTAACATGAAGATTGTAAACGTTCTGTAGTTAGTACTTTGGCAAATTACGAATCTCTGCACTCAAGCCAACTAAATACAAAATGGAAATAACCTCCTAACAACCTTAACCCGTGTAAGAATGTCATTTCCCCCAACAGCTCTCTTCAATACTTCTGCTTCTTATCAGTCCTTTTTCAGTCCTCCATCACTGACTCAAGTCTCAGGTGGGGAAGTATCTGTCTTCATCTTTGTTGTCTTTCCACAGTCCTTCTCTTGAAGATGTTCATTTTTATTTCCTCCCATAGCAACTGTGTGTGTCCCCTTCTTTGCATTTAGGCATTTTTGGGTGAATAGGTGCATATACAGATAGTTGGAATTTCTAACCGTTTGTGACTCCCTGTGTTGCATTTTGCCCCTATAGGTAGAGGTTCCCTATTCTCAACCTGGTTAGCTTGGGAAATTTAAGTTTGACAAATTAATTTATCTTCCAGAAAAGAGCGCTATGGAGACTTCTTTTTCTACCAGTCCAGAGTTAGATGATGATCTTATTTCTGTTAACCGCGCAGTAACTGGATTTCCGTGGAAGACCGCTTTATTGTAGTCAGCCAAACCCGAGTAAATGTATATGCGCAATACAAGGGTTCTAATAAGTTCAAACAATATTTTGAAAAACGCCCTATTTTGGAGAGACAAAAGAAAATCTATAGGTGGGAAACTTATGACTGAAGAATGGTTCATTAGGAAACAATGATAACATTTCAAGGTTATAACTCCTATTACCAGAAGAGCAAATGGCTTGATCAGCGCAGAGTGCGATTACCCTTGTCCAATTCCTTTAGTAGATTATAGAAATCAACATAACAGACTTTGTGCCTCTTATGCGTTAACCTTACACAATGTTTCCCTATAACTTGGCCAGAAAAAGGGAGTTTTCTTGGTCTGATATGGGAGAGTGGGAGAGTTCGGTGGGATACAGGTTGGGCTTTTTATGTTTAAATATTTTTATTAGGTACTCCAGAAAGTTAGCAAGGGAAGCATAGGTGCTTTTTTCAATTTTTAGGGAGTGGTTGGTAAAGCTCAGCAAGTTTTTTCTACAGAGTGGAAGAAGTCATTCCATTGAATACCGTACGAGGGCAAATATTTATAGGGATGCTCGGTACCTGCCAGATTTGACAAACAGTATTTATTTGCTTGTGGATTTACAGTGCAGACCAAATCAAGATGATGTCAGAGCGCTGTACGTTGTTCACAAAACATTTGGAAAACCTCTAGGATGGGAGATAGCTTCTCTTTAGAAGCATCTAGCTGCTTAAATTATTAATCTTTTTGCTAAAGAGACAGTTATGATTTCGTTTTGTTCACCTGTTAAAGTTTCTTAGGGTTGAAACAATGATTGATTAAATTGTTTAGATAGTACTATTTCAAATTTCACAGCCAATTATGAATTAAACTCGTGAAGAATCATTAATATTTTATTCTTGGGGCAACCTTCATTCATGTGTGGCTAGAATACTAGACTTTTTCAGGTAGACAGTGATGTATCTGCAGTAATTAAAATTATTTGTCGGCTGCACTTTATCAACATACCCACCTTTGCCCTGCGTGTCACTTAGCTTGCACCTTTTCAGCTGCGGGTTTCTGAACTGTCTGCCTGAGCAGAATATTCTTTAAATGTAGTTATGTTATCCAGAGCTGTCATAACCCAGCAATTTACTGGGGCCTGGACCAATTTGCTGCCCTGACTAAGTTTGGTGGAACTTAGTTGTCCAATCTTGACCAAAATAATGCTCGTACCAGTACTTAATTTGAGATGGTGGTTGCAGGTTGGGCCCAATAAACTGATTTTTGGGAACCATAACTTATTTTTACTCAACAGACTTTGAACCAGAGCAAGAGAGAAACACAAACTGGGTTAAGAAGGAGAAAGATAAAGACGAAAGAAACAGTGATAAAGGGAAAGGCAGGGTTGAAAAAAACTTCCGAGAGTGAATTGAGGGGCAGGGATTGTCTGGTAGTGGATTATAGAGGAGGCATGAGGGCAATCAAGACTGTGCAGTCTTGGTATTCGGCACCCAGACCTTTGATGGTGCTGGCCATGGGCTTCTGAACAAAACTTTGGGCCTTTTTCTTTAATAAATTGAGTACACTTCTAAAGACTCTTAAGGAGAAGAGGAAAGTTAGGAGCACAACTACTAAAAGAAAATCATGAACTAATCAAATAAACATGTCGGTTTTGAAACGCAACCAATCTTAAACAGTATAGGCCATAAACCCACCCCTTTAAACCTTTAGGCGGCAAAAGTTAAGCGGACTCTTTTCCACCCTGCATATGAAGCGATTTTTGTCGCATCAACAGCTGCCGGACTATATCTATTCTGCTGCCTTACCATCTCTCATGTACGTCGGGTCTAGAAGAAATGTACACCTCCTGTCTAGTCTCACTCAGTTCAGCCATGAACTAGAGCGATGCCTCAATTGTGCTCACTATCCATTCTTTTAAAACATTTTTATTAATTTCCACCTAACATTACAATGAACAGATTCAATACTGCATGGTATTCGAAAGAAAATATAGAGGTAAGTACATATTATCTTTTAGGGTACAGAGAAAAATGGAAGCGTATGTTATATTCTAGCCTATCTTTTGCCCTAATCCCGCTTAGAACCGTTTCATCATGAAGTGTTGTCCCCTTCTCCCTACCTTCCAGCAGTCTCCATTCTCTTACATCTTCAATACCCGTATAATCACCATGGACCTTTACCATGCATAGTATCCTCTGCCATCAACCATTCACTTAAGTCTCGTAACCAGTCTTCGATGGTCCAACTTTCTGAAAGAAATGTATAGCAACAGGTTTCTACTCAAGATGTTGGGGATATCATTTTATGTCTCATTTCGTCCTTTATGAGCATTGGGCGAAGACCCAAAATAAAATGCCTGATTGCCCCGCCACCCCCCTTGAAATTGCATAGTCAATTAACAACCATATCCCAAAGACACTCACCACATGCTATGTCCAGATCATGTGCAACAAATCAGCATGCCCTGCATTACATCAAGGGCATGTGTCCGGTCATTTTGAATAAACATTGCTTAGTATAACCAGTATAACTGGTGTGTAATATCATGTAAGAAGGCAAAATCTAGCATAATTTCTCAGAGCCTTAGACTGAGAACGCTTCCTTTCTCATTTAGTGTCCGACCGCTGGGTTTAGAGATTTCTTTCCCATTTTGCTGGAACATTTAGGACTGACTCGGGTCAGTCCTAACAAAGCGCCCTATAAAGACCAGGTACAGTCCTACCTCCAGCTAACATGTCTTTCTTAATTAGTTGAAGATTCTGCTGTTGCTGTAGTGCCGTGTGGCTGACATCTGAAAAGGATGTTGTTCTTCTATGCAGCATCAAGCTCTTAATGCTCAGAACTACCAATCACCTTCACTGTAAAAGGTTTACCAATTCCACCAGGAGTGTGCCATCTCCAGTCTGTAACCCAGCAGGGCCTCTTGTGTGGCGCTGCAAAGCTCGGTCTTCTGCCACAGGTACCAACTTAGTTGCTCCCAAAACCTCATCCGTGAAAAGTTGCTGAATCTCAAGGCTCACATTATCCCTTGAGGAGTAAAAGGGGGGGTCCCCAGGACTTTTCCCCAGGAGCCCTCCAGCTAATTATCCAGCACCTTGGCAACTGTGCACTCATCCACTTGTATGAACTTCAGTGTCAGTCTCCTTTATTGCCTCTCCACCATGTATATCCAATAATCTAGGAGTGCCACCTGCTACTTCAACTTTTGGACATGAGCAAAAACTCCCAGAGTGTGAAGCTAGTGTGCCTCATTGTCTCACAATACTCCTTGTCTTCCTCTCAGGTTTCCTTATGTGTGAAGGTTTTTGAGGGGTAGTAGTTGAGTTTCGATCTTGGTCGCCTTTTGTTTGTTTTCTTTTGGAGTCATTCGATTAAGAGTTTGTCACCTGACCTTAGGAGAGCACTGTCCCAGATGCACTTTTAGTACTACTACGCTACTTTCTGCAATTTCCCCGTTTTCATGTCTGATTTCAATCTGCTGGGGCTCAGGTCCTCGGCCCTTCACCACTGCCTGGCCAAGGCTTTGTTCTTTGCAGTCCCACTGTCGCACAGGATGGCAAAATACTCCCCTTGAGTACCAGCTGCATAGGAGAACCAGTTGTGGTGCCCCTCCTTGCACCCATAGTAGAGCAGCTCTGCCTCCCAAGGCTACCAACTATGCTGTGACAAGTGGACTGCTCAAAATATCCCTTTCTGCTCATCAACATCTTTGACAACGATTTCAAGGGATATAAGAGGGGTGTTGGGGTGGTGAGTACGTAGCTGAGGCACATCGCCTGCATGATGGCGCGGGGGAACAGACGTTGGCACTCGAGGCCTCTGCCCAGCTTGAAAACAAAGCGGTGCTGGATCCTTCAGGCCTCCATCTAATGAACTTCAGATATCCTCTACTATAGATGTTGCAATATTACTTTGCCATAGCTGGTATCAGGTTAGGTCACTTGTGATCTAAACTCAAATTTTTCATTTTTAACATAATCGGGTCCAAGGGTTAGGCTTGTGTGTTCACCATTTTATAAAAATGAAAATTACTAGAGGCAGTGTTGAGCTTGTGCTGTATATTATCCTTGGGTGGAGGGGCACAGATGGGCCTCCCTTTGGCGCCCTGTTGTATGGTCTTGTCATTGATCTGACTATATTTTGATGGGTTTCGTTTGCATCATATACTTCTGCTACCTCCTTGGTCAATACAGGCAATTTCAGTTCTCCTCCCTAAGACATGTCAGTGTAACAGGAAGCACATGACGGATGAAATAAAAGTACAATACAAAATTAAAAGGAGAGAAAGTTCATAGACCAGATAAAGCAGCATCACTATAAAACGGTAGAATCGGACATACAACATTGCAAACCTTTCTTTAAAAGATAGACTTAAAAGCATTCTGAAAAGATGGTAAGTGTAATGGTAATTTCTTATGCAGTGGGTGACAGCATCAACAATGTAAAACATTCTGTTTTGAACAGTCTTGTTTGATTTAGCAGTATCCATCTTTAACACATCTTCGCTTCATGTGTGAATTGAGGCTTCAGTGATTTGTAGTTACCTGTAACATATTCTGCTTGCTGAAGCATAAACTTTCTGCAAATGATACAATAGTTTAAATCAGTGAATGGATAGGAAGCCTGCGCACGCAGAAAAAGAAATGAGTGATATCATTTTTTTTTTTTTGCATTGTTGATGAACAGTAAAGATTTTTCTACCACTGGTGGACATATAGGGAGATCTATGTTTATAGATAGACAGTAGTTAACTACTATAGGTTGGTAGCGCATTGATGTTTTTACTGCAGGTGGAGCATAGTTTGAGAACTACTTCATCACTATTCTCTCACCATACTGACAAATCCTGTGGCTGAATTGTGTAATGCCTTCTATAGCATGACATGATTGCTTGGTTAATATGCTGCAGGTTCCTTTCATTTTCTAAACATCTGTTGTCTCATCAATATTATCAATTATTTTGTCATAGCAGTGGGGTACCAAAAGCTGGACTACAGCACCTCCTTCCTGGGTCTACCTCTACACCTTCAGCATGAATGATGTAACTTTGTGGATTTATAACGAAAACAACAAGCAAACTGTTAACTTTTTGGAAAACATAAGCTTTGCGACTGGACCAACTTGCATGTGCCGCCACCTGCAAGACTGGGCATATGTTGGAAAAAGTCTTATCTTGAGTATAGATTTGGTCAGCTTAGAGATCATAAAGAGCTCTTACCTGCTGCCAAGACTAAAGTATATCGTAAGACAAATATAAGCCAACTTAGTGGGCTATTGACCCCAGAATGAAGATATCCCTTCCCAATTAGATATGTTTCAGGTGGTGCATTCTGCTTCTTACAGTGGGGCCTTAACAGAGAAATTAATCAAATCTTGTATGAGACTATTGCAGCAACAACTAACAGGGTTGCTACTCCAGCCACAACAGAGTCATACAACAAATGGTTAATTCATAACTTTACAAAATTGAAGAGAACCAGCTGAAAATTGAAATATACTTCTCCACACATCAACTCTGAGTCAGACAAGGCCTGATGTAAAATCAAGGTGAGGTAGAATGTAGAGGCCAAACTAGTATTCATAACAAATAAACAGTGTTTTTTTAAACATTTATTTATTGGACTTTATTGAAACTGTCCTTGCAAAAATAGAGGCAGTTGGGGATGGAAATGGTGAAGGGTGAACTTCTAGCTGGGATGGGGTCTCAATAGACAGAGCGAGGGCATTTAAAGGTGGAATAAACAAATCCGGAGTAAGGGAGAGCCTCCTTTCCGTAAGCTTGATTTCCGTATTAACCACCCCTATGGCCCTCTGAAGCATTTTATCTATGGAAGTTTGAGGCACTGAGGATTCAACCCTAGTTGTAGATCTAGGAGGCCCCAGCCTCTTCCCCATTCTACGATGTACCGAAACCTTGCGACCCAGCGTTGGGGGTATCAAACCTAAACACCTTTTCCTCTAACAACAGAGCCCACAACCAGCTTACAACCAGGGGATCAATTAACACCAAAATCCTATAGCTAGTGGCCCACTCTCCTCAAACCCAATAGGGGGCCCTGCCCAACCACTTACAGTTAAGCCAAGACACCAACACCAATAGCTTTAAGTCCTGCACAGCCTAACAGTCCTTCAAGGGCCGGCCAGTCTTTAGATCTTTATTAATCCCCAGAAGAAGGGCGTCACGTCGAGACTTAAGAACCAAGCTAGCTGAATTAGCTAGAGGTGCAGGAATTCAGGCCTTTTTAGAGCGTCAACACGGACAGTCTATGCAGCAACAAACTGGGAAGAGTTCAGCAAAACAAGAAGCAAGTCAGTGGCAGGAAATACCTTATGAGTTGGAAACCTGTTCACTGGCGGTAGCACAAAATGGTGAGAAACGAAACCAAGAGGGCTGACCCTGCCCTGCCTCTTCCTGACGCTGATGGGCGCAGGACGGGCCCGCCCTTGGCCCGGGCTTTGCTGCGGGAAGAATGGCGGTGCTGATAAGCACAGGTGGGGCTCCTCCCCACACACCTGTGGTAGCGCTAGACTTGCGGGGCACCCTGGGACTGATAGTCCCACCAGGGAATAGCGCGTGACTGCAAAGATGCAGAGCGGTCGATTTCCACCCCAAAGTGGTGCCTCTGTGTGGGGGCAAAGTTCTCAGCCGGTTACCCCCGTCGCGGCAGTGAAGGTGAGCAGCAAGCAGCAACAGCAGCGTCCTGGAACCCGCGCTGCGGGAAGAACGGCGGTGCTGATAAGCACAGGTGGGGCTCCTCCCCACACACCTGTGGTAGCGCTAGACTTGCGGGGCACCCTGGGACTGATAGTCCCACCAGGGAATAGCGCGTGACTGCAAAGATGCAGAGCGGTCGATTTCCACCCCAAAGTGGTGCCTCTGTGTGGGGGCAGAGTTCTCAGCCAGTTACCCCGTCGCGGCAGTGAAGGTGAGCAGCAAGCAGCAACAGCAGCTTCCTGGAACCCATTGATCATTACAGTATATTAGATCTGTGATCCAGTCTTTGCATTTGGGTGCCTGTCCTTGTCCCCAGCGACAGATCTCTTGGTGATAAAGTGCCAGAGCAACATATCACCTGTAGGAGGCAGACGATTCCTTAACATACCCCAGGATAGCCATAAGAGGAGTCAACAACACCCTCTCCTCTATTATTGGGGAAAGGGTCGCCTGCACCTGTAGCGATGCACTTGCTGACATGACCATGCAAGGTGTAAAAATAAATCTGCTCCATCCATCCCACATCTGGCACATCAGCCGTCCAGTTTAACACCAAACCTGTGCAGTTTGACAGGGGTGTAGTTTGTCCTCTGAAGGAACTTATAATGGATGATTCTAAGTCTGCTACTAGAGGATATCTGTCCTGTCTGCACACAACAGTAATGTCATTGTTAATCAGAAAGAGCAACTCTCAATTCCAGTTCCCAATTTTGACGGGCTTTACCCCGGAAGCCTGAAGATTAAGCCAGTGCCGAGCGATAAAGTAAGGAGACCAAGTGCTTAGTGCTTGTGGCCTGTAGCATGTTATGTAGTGTGGTAAAGGTAGGAGGTTCAGCTAGGAAATCTAGAATGGCTGCTTTAGAGTTATATTTCAGTCTAATGTTCTTAAATACATCCAGGGGTGATGCCTGCACATCTCCTATGTATTCTGCTTGTGTAAGGAATCGACCCTCACAATATAAATCACCCCAATGAGTTAGGCCCCTTCTTTTGAGTTTGAGCTGTCCCTAGCATCTATGTGTGACCGGCAATAGGGGGTGATATTCCAGAGGGGAATTGATAGAGCACTTTCCCACTTTATGGCATAGGCTCTGCCATGTTGTAGTGGTGCAAACAACCGAGGATAAAGAGGGTGAGGGGCTATCCGAAGGAATACCAATGAAAGGAGCTGGGGAGGATTGGTGCCAAGTACCTTGTTCAGTAGCCGGATGGGGGAGAATAGGGGTGGGGTGAGACCAGTGAGTAGCATGAAGGCGGGTGCATAAATAAAGCTCCATGTCTGACGCTTCAAATCCCCCTTCCTGAACAGGTAATGTGAGAGCATCTCATTAAATACGGGGCTACCTCCCCGCCCAGGCGAGCCATATCCTCTGACTCTTCAATGCTCGGAAGAATGATTGGGATAGTGGGATAGGGTTGTTCAAAAAGAGGTACAATAATTTAGGGAGGATTGCCATCTTCATTAATGCAATGCATCCTGCAATTGACAGTGTGAAAGAGATCCGTTGTGAGATTTGATCGGTGATTGTATTGAGTGCAACTCTGTAATTGAAGTGGATCACATACTCCCTATTGTGGGATATATTTATACCCAGATATTTAAATTCCGCTGAGCACCATTGTAATGGGAAGTCTGGGATGAAGGGTGATGTGACCTGCATAAGAGGAAAAGCTGTGATTTTTCCCATTTAATGTGGATTCCTGACAGCCTTCCAGATTTAACATACTTCCTCAACACACCATTCAGGCTTAAGTGGGGGTCCTGAAGATAGAGTGTAGTATTGTCCGCGTAAAGGGAAATTAGTTGATGCCGGCTCGAGTATCGCAGTGCGAAGTCACAATACTGCTCTTGCAACTTGGCGGCTATGGGTTCAACTGCTAGGCCGAAAGGTATAAGCGAGAGCAGGCATCCCTGTTTGGTGCTCCTTGTTATCGCGAAGGAGAGGGAGGGACTGCTGCATTAATGCGCACCCTAGCCGTAGTTTTGGAGTACAGCAGCTTGTTCCAGGACAGAAATGTCTAAGTGAATCCCATCCTTCAGAGACTTGCATGCAGGTAATCCTATTCAAGGGAATCAAAGGCTTTGGTGGTGTCTAAGAAGACTGCCACGGCATCCAGCTCTGGGTCGACATATTGCAGGACTGCAAATAGTGTATGCAAGTTGTACAAAGTGTAGCGCCCAGGTGTAATAATTGGGCTGTTGGTCGACTGGGGTGTAAGCCGTGGTCAAGTAGCAACCCCAATCCTTGTCAGTACCATTGAGTTGGGTAATAATAAACATCTGTTATTCAACGCCAAGATAACCTTCTGGGTGAACGTGTGCTTTACAAATACACATACGTTATGTCAGGATAAGGCACAAGCAAACCCCAAATTAACCTGTGCTCACCCCCTTGGTAGCTTGGCCATGAGCAGTCAGGCTGAACTTGAAGGCAACGTGTAAAGTATTTGCGCAACACTTCAAACAGGGAAAACACCATACAAAATGGATCCCACACCAAGTTAAAAAAATAGAACACATTTTAATAAATAAAACAAGATTAAAATGGCACACATAGGCTGCAATGGCAGGCCTGAGACTTGTTTAAAGTGCACTTAAGTGGATGGCACAACCAGTGCTGCATGCTCACTAGTAGCATTTAATTTACAGACCCGGGGCACATGTAGTGCACTTTACTAGGAGCTGATAAGTAAATTGAAAATGCCAATTGGGGATAAGCCAATGTTATCATGTTTACAGGAGAGTGCACATGCACTTTAGCACTGGTTAGCAGATAAAAAGAGGAGTAGGAAGGCAAAAAGTAGAGGGGAAGACCATCCTAAGGCTGATGGGTCTAACACTGGGTATGAACCCATACTGATCAGGAAGTACCAGGTGAGTCATGAGGGGGGTTAGCTTGTTAGCAAGTAATTTAGTAAGTATTTTGCCGTCACAATTAATTGAGGAGAGCGACCTGTAGGATTTTCACTGGTCTGGGGGGTTTGCCGGGTTTGAGTAGTGTTATAATTAATGCCTCACGCATAGACATGGGGAGCTGTGTCACCTGACTCGCCTCCTTAAAGACGACGCGTAAAACTGGGACTAAGATGTTAGTATAGGTCTTATAGAATTCGGTGGGGGGCTCTGGGGCTCTTCTTGTTTGCAATTTTTGTATTGCCCCATGGATCTTATCAGTTGTGAAATCCTGTTCCAGAAAGGTACTATGAGCGTTGCTTAACCAACCTAGAGCTACATCCTCCAGATTTGAGCCCACATCCACAGGCTCTCTCTTTTGGGAGCTATACAGGGAGCTGTAGAAGGGCGTGAAAGTGCGCAATATACTAGCAATATCAATGTGTATCTGATCTTGCTCCCCCTTGAGACTAATCACATCATTAGCGGCCTATGGATGTCTCATCATAGTGGCTATTACCTTCCCCGGCCTCTCACCCTCGCTAAAGGCTCGCCTATTTGCCAGTAAAACAGCTTTTCCCGTGTGCTGTGCTATCATAGGGTCGTTGGCGACGGATTGTTGTGTTTCTAACCGGTTTGGGTCTCATTCCACCCTAAGTAAGTGGCCCTGAAGAGAGTGTAGTACTCCTCCACTCTTGGCCAGACAACCCCCCCTCCCACCCGCAATGGTAACATTAAAAGCCTCCCAGACCGTGCCAACAAGTGGCATGGTCCCTTCATTTCTTTCAAAATAATCAGAGGCTACCTCAGCTTCTTAGTAAACTGACAATCTAGTAATATGAGTGGGGAGAGACGCCAGTAAGCACCTCTAGTGGGGATGGTGTAGGGATAGGCAGTGTGAGTAGATTGGGGGATTGATCTGAAAAGGTTCTCGCTAGGTGTCTGACTTCCTGTACTCAGGTTACCACATCCCTGGAGACTATTCAGTAGTCCAGCCGGGGCCAACTCCCACGCACCCCTGAATAAAAATACCCTCTCTTGCAAGGGAGTGGCTGATACGCCAGATGTCCATGAGATCGCGGTCACTTATCTCGTAGGTAAGGTAATGCTGCATCACGGTAACTCGGCGAAACATGCCAGCGGTCAAGGACCTCATTGAGAACCCAATTTAAGTGTCCTCCCCAAAGCAGTAGGGGTGGGCAGTCCTGTGAAGGCAATTTGGCCCCATAGACAATCAAACAAACCTGGGTCATCCTTATTTAGCCAATAACAGTTGACTATGGTAATGTTGTGTGACAGTAGTGCTCCCCATGTAATGACATACCTACCCTGGCTATCATTCAAGGACTCCTGTGGTGTATATGCCACTCCCCTTCCAACAAGGAGTGCAATGCAACTTGCGTAAGAGAAGTAGGAGAATAGCCTGTAAGAATCCCATTTCCCAGCAAATGGTTGGAGGCTGTGTAGTCAAGTGTGTTTTCTGTATAAGTACTATATTGATCCCATGCCTCTCAAGGTAGGATAATGTATGCCTGCGCTTACAAGCAGCCCTAGACAGAGCAGCTGAGGTTGACCTCCCCTCCCCCGGGCTCCCAGCCGGGCTCCCGGGCTCCCAGGCTGCCTGCGTAGGAATTCTGATGCCTGCTGGAGGGTAGGGAAAAAGTGTTGCTTGCCCTGTACTTTGATCCGAAGCCAGCTAGATAGACCATAGCCAGGGGATGGTGCTCGCTGGAGCCTTTGTTTGATCGGAATAAACTTAAGTCGTGCCTCTTGGACTGCTGCTGTAAAGTCTGGGAATAGTGAAAATGTCATTGTCATCGAAGTTCAGGGTCCATCTCTCACGAGCCATTCGTAGGGCAGTGTTGTGATTATGAAAATTTAGGAGACGAGCAATGATTGAGCAGGCCGGGGCCTCTCGTGGAGGCCATTCACAGCTATTGTTCGAGGTGCACATTCCACTAAGCAAAAGCAGACTAATTCAATAAGGGACACCAGTAATTTCTCAACATAGTCCTCTAATTTGCGCATGTTAGTGGATTCAGGCACTCCCAAATATGGATATTAATGCAATGGGAACGTGCCTCTAAATCCTTATTCTTTGAGGACGTGCTCCATGCTGAGGATGATGTCTCCTCAGGAGGATTCAGTGTCCTACCTTTGAAATACGCTGCTTGGCCTCTTGTAAGCGGCCATCATGTTTCTCTAGTTTCTATGTGAGGGTGTCCATTCTAGCACCCAAGTAGTACATTTTGGATTAAATTGAAGTTAGGCTCTGCTGCATTGCGATCAGCAAAGCCCTCTTATTCTCCTCACCTGTATGTTCTGCTGAGGCCCGTCCGGTCAAATTAAAGCTTTGATTGACGTCCATCAGATTTGCCCATCATTCCTAGTTGATTTGTCACAGACTAGATGTTGCCAGGGCGAGTCTCCGTGCACCTAGTTATTGATGGGAAGAACGTGGAGGACAAGAAGCTGGGGGAGGGGTGTCCCGTCATGAAGAGGCTCCAGGCCTGTATGACCAGTGGGCGCCCAAGTCCTACCTCGCCCTCACGTCAGGTGGGGGTTGGGGGGGGAAGGGGGAAGGGAGCACAAACAGACCCCCACTCAAGGGATTAGGCAGTAAAAGTCTGTTTTCCAATACCACGATAGCACACTTGGGGGCGTGTAAAGCTGCTATCTGGCACTACCCGTAAAGTCCATGGAGTGGAAGCAACTTCATATCCCGTCCTGAGCGTTCAGAGCTAGGGCACCTCATGCACAAGACCCGAGCTCTGTAATGCCCTGTGGGTACGGTGCTAGGGTCCTCCCCAGCCAGCAGGGGCTTCCACGGGCATCGCCCCCCCCTGCCGATCTCACCACAGCTGCCAGACCCTGCTGCGCGATCTGCACCTGGCGGGCCCGGCAACCACGCAGCATATGTCGGAAAGCAAAGCCAATCTGTGACTTCCACACGCTCACCTCCAACCTTACTGGGCCGTGTGGGGCTCCACTCATCACACCCCCCCCACACCGCCCCCAATGCAGGGGGGGGGGGTGCCTGCAGGCTGCGATTGTAATCTGAGCTGCAGGAAGGCCCACAGACGCCACGTTCCCTGGCCTCCACCCCTGGGATCCGGTCACAGGGCTGCCAGGGTGCGGCTCTCTTCCAACACCCCCAGACTGCAAACAAAGCCGAAATCTGCTTCTTCTACTTCATGACCTGCCTTATAATGTACACAGTGCCAACAGCGACTACATCGGCCTACGACGGGGAAGGATTATGAAGGATACCTGCACCCTACTGCAGGCACCTCACAGAAGTGCAGCCATCTTGAGCGCTGGCTCTCTGGCGCCCCCAGCAACCCTGGTTTAATCCCTAAAATACATTCTTTGGTTTTTAAGAAAATAGCATAATGGGGTGCAGAAATCTGCTTGATTTGATTTGAGTTTATAAAGCGCAACAAATACCCGGAGGTGTCTCGGCGCTGAAGAGGGGAGGACAAAGGGAATAAGATTACATTTTAGTAAAAAGCCGGGTCTTAAGAAGCTTGCGGAAACTCCGGAGAGAAGGGGCTGATTTGCTTGCCAAAGGAAGCTTGTTCCAATTTCGGGTTGTGCAGACCAGAAAACTCCTGCCACCTCAGGAAGAGAGCCTATAGGGAGGCACCACCAAGTTCATCGCTGAACTAGATCTAAGGGTCCTAATGAGCACATACCTGCTGATTTTTTCCCCTCAGGAATGCTGGCCCTTGACCCCGAAGTGCTTTATAGGTTATACCAAGCGCTTTAAAGAGAGTTCTTTGCCGAACAGGCAACCAATGCAGTCTAACCAGAGCATGTGCGGCCAACAGGAATCTTGGAATCTTAATCAGCAGTCTAGCTGCTGAATTTTGTAGAATTTGTAGTTTTTTCAGCTGAGCCTTAGGAAGGTTAACATAGAGGACGTTGCAATAGTCAAACCTGGAGATTACAAGGCAAGGATCATGGTGGACAATAAATTGGAAGGAAGAAACTGTGCTATCTTCCTGATTTATGCGCAGCATGAAGGAGGAGGTAGAGATTACCTTGTTAACCTGTTCCATGTAGGTAATGTAAGCGTTAACCAGGATACCCAGATTTTTCACTCTGTTCACAGGTACCGGAAGGGAACCCAATTCTTCCGGCCACCACGAGGGATTCCAAAAGGAAGTGTTACCAAATAGAATATCTTCCATTTTTGTAGAATTCAGCTTGAGGCAGTTCACATCCATCCAGATACCAACTTCTTGCATGAATGCTCGGCATGAATCACTCCGGTCTGGTCCACTTCTGGAAAGAGTCACAACAATCTGGGTATCATCTGTATATGAGACAGTGGAAAACCCAATTGACTTCACCAAGGCAGCCAACGGTGTAACATAGATGTTAAAAAGAGTTGGACTCCGCGCTGAACCCTGAGGAACCCCGCAAGGCAGAGAAAAAGACTTTGAAGTGAAATCCATGGCCACTGTCAGGGTTCGCTCAGTCAAAAAAGATCTGAAGAGGGCCAGGGCAGCCCCATCTACACCTTAATCCACCAGCCGGTGTGACAGTAGATCATGCTCGACCGTGTCAAAAGCTGCTGTCAGGTCGAGGAGGATGAGGGCAGCACTGCCTCCCCGTCAACTGTAGCACTGATCCATTTCATTGGCTACAATCGGAGCCGATTACGTGGAGTGCCCACTATGGAACCCAAATTGGGAGTCGTCCAGCAATCTGTTACTGTTCAGGAAGGCCGATAGTTGGGGATTCATTTCTTTCTCCGTTATGTTTGCAGGGAGAGGTAGTCTGGAGATTGGTCTAAAGCTGTTAGGATCAAGAGAGCTCAAGTTGACTTTCTTCAACAGAGGAAGAATAGAGGCAGTTTTCCACGCTTTAGGAAAGACACTGCACTTAACTATTGAATTAAAGAGAGTCGTCAGTTGGGCAGCAATCAGATCTAGAATGAGATGTATAATTTTTGGAGGACAAGGATCATGAGGGGAACCTCATTTAGTTGAAAGAATCAGTTCTCCAACTCAGTATACTGTAAGAGAGTTGAATTCAGGGAACGACTGCTTATTGACGTCACAAGGACAGTTGTTGTACCCGGAAGGTAGGGTTGCAGAGATCGAGGTGAATTTATTAAAAATGACTTCCACTTTGTTCAGAAAGAAGGATGCCAGGGAGTGTCAGAAATCCTGATTGGTATGTTCTGGAATCGTAGTCGCAGGTGAGGAAAGTTTGGAGACAACTTGCAAGAGGTCTTTGGACGAGCAGCTGGCTGCTCTATAGAATTAATGAAGTACTCAAATTTTTCCTTCAAGATCAGTTTTTTATAGTCCGCCAGCAGGAATCTATATTTCACTTTCTTGTCTTTGTAATTTTCCCTCCATATCTGTTCTTGTTTCCTACAGGATTTCCTAGCAGCCTCCAGCGAAACCATGGACAGGTGGGGTTGCTCCTCCTAGAAAGGGACTGTTTGACAGGCACCAGCCCATTCATTGCTCCAGATTGTCATAAGGCGTAATTGGAAAACCATTTCGTCGTGGGAGTCAGTTTTTAAGGGTGGAGGATTAGCGAGAACCAAGAAGAAATCCTGGGCATTGACCTTCCTAGGAGTCCTCTTAGGGGCAGTATTACGATGAACAAGGATTTCCCATCTATCTGCACTGTGGTCAGACCATGTTATCGGGAGGATAGCCAAATTAGTAGAGAGATTAAAGTTGGAAAAAATCCCATCTAGAGTGTGGCCGGCACAGTGGGTAGGCCCAACCACACCTTGCTCTAAGCCAACACCAGACATTAGCTCAAGGAGAGCAGCCGTATTCTTGTCGGCGCCCTTCTCTAAATGAAAATTGAAATCTCCCAAGAGAGCGAAATCCGTTGTGGAGAGAAGATTCTAGGGACTGACCAATTGCATCAAGAAAGTGAGTTTTTTGGCCTGGAGATCTATAAAGTAAGAGACCATTCAGCGACTGAGATTTGGAAAGTTCAGATTTAAAAATCAAACCATCAAACTCGATGTTGGGAATCGGAGAGAAGATGGCCGTGTAAATACCCCTGTAAATAATAGCGTGCCCACTACCTTTCCTGTCCCCCCTGTCAAGCCTGTGACTCCTAAAGTAAGGTGTTACTAGAGCAGTCATTTCAGGACCTGCTGACTGATCTGCCCAAGTTTCTGTCACAAAGACGATGTCAAACTGGTGAGAATCTATTAGTTCTGGTGCTTGACCAGAGATCTTGCGTTGATTAAAACACATTTAATCCCAGGGGCAGATTCTGGTGGAATGATCACCTGACCTTTGTCTAAAGGGGCAGACCTGAGAGGCCGTACATACTCTGGTACAAGATGCTCTAGTCTGATCCGACATGCAGCCATCAAGAACACATGAGAACGTTCTCTTCCCTACCCCGACGTCCTTCAGGATTTGAATCTGATAGGCTGTATGCTAATGACTCTGAATTGGATGCTAAAATTGGTGGCAAAAACGAAAAATTTGGAAAGACTTTAAGCAGCCATGTTCATCGCGCTTCCTTACAGCATTCTTTCCCCCTTGACTGGTATAAGTCAGACATGATTAAACATTTTATTGGTTGACGCTTGGAACCTAGCTAGCTATTGGCGGTTGATCAGAGGTTTCCCTGACTGGGCTTAAGTGTGGAAGTGATATCTCTCTTGTGTTAATGCGAGCCACTATGGCTGTTTTGCGAGGTGCAGAAATGTTGTGTTTTTTTGTGTGCGCATAAACTATTCCAAATCGCTGTGGTCTGTATTAAAGTTCTGTTTGTGATCTGCTTCAAGGGCTGTGTAAATACCACATTATGGTGCTCAGTTTACTCATATTTTGTTCTTTCAGGTGGAGCACGATGCCTGCAACACCTCCCAGACTTATGGTGGCCAGGCTCTTACATTTTTGGGACTGTGACCACATTGTGCAAGCTGTGTGAGAGCACAGCCCATGGACCATGGATAATAATAAGATACATATTATCCTGGAATATAGGACTCAAGTGCATTGCCAGAAAGACACCTTTGTGGATGTCAAACTAGTGTTATGCAAACAAAAATTAAGTACGCTAAGTTATACCCAGTGAAGCTACGGGCAGTGTCGATGTAGAGTCTCATTTCTTATCCTCATCAGAAGAATTGTCGATTTGGATTGAGTCGATTGAAGCTCAAGGGAAACTGTGCCAGGGGCGTAAATCCATAAGTACAGACAGAAAAAGGGTAGAGCCTCAAGGGAGGCAAGCACAGAAGCAAGCTGCAAAAGAGGAAGAGCTTGGTAGCGAAGGTTGCAACCTACCAAGATCGATGAGGCCTACCATCAGATTCATAGCATGAAAATACTGGTGAAGAACAAGACGTGGAAGGGACGTCCAAGTCGGAATAGATGGGAAGGGCTACCTCTATGACTACAAAAAATATTGCACACTAAAATAGTGAGCGGAGTGGCAATTAATATAAGAATATATATAGTTGAATCTCCTCGCCTTTTGGGAAATTAAAGGTCAGAACAGAGGAATGCACAGTTTAAGGTGGAAATGCCATAAGTGTGTAATGAGAAATACTGTGAAAAGGATAGCTATGCTGTCAGGGTCATACCACTCAACTTAGATTATCAAGCTCCTGTTTTACATGCACCACATAGTATCCAACTGGAAATAAGAGTTAATATGTATAAGGTTTAGGGTTACAATGGTGAGGTAGTTTTTCAAGCCTCCGCTTGGGGGGACGGTGGTTACAACAGCATCTAGAGCTCCTGTTTTAGAAGGTGATAGGGCGCATTGGAGCAGACGTTTTATAAAAATTGCCATTAACACCAAGCACAAGTAGCCCACGAAAAGGTCATTCCTTCCAGCATGGATTATAGAGTGGGGTGAGTTTAATCTCCTCCTAATTAAAGAAAGGTGGTAGGACTCATGGTTACCAGAAATGTGAATGTCCAGGCATAACACATACAGTTTCATAACGTAGTACATCAAAGGATTGGGTGCTCCATCCAAGCGACATAAAGTATTTTCATACTTGAAATGCATGAAGACCCATATTGCATGCCTGGGAAATTCCCACCTTACTAGAGTAGCTATGCTGAAAATGACAGGGACAGTAAACGGGCATCATTTAAGCAGCATACTCAGGTGGGACAATAATATGCATTGCCCTGGTAAAACACATACCAATGTTGAAGGAAGGTTTACTGTATCACTGGGAAGTTTGAAGGGGGAGGTGGTTAACTTGGCAAGTATCTATGCCCGAGTACTACTCTGGCGCATTTGCTAGATCTATTGAGTAGCAGCCCCACTAGGTATGTATGAAGCAGCTATGGTGTGGGAAGGAGATTAGAACACAGAACTGGAGATTGATAAAGACAGATTAATTTCCCCTGCTACCATGAGCTCTCTGTAGAGCTAGGTTACAAAATGTCAGTACTTTTGAGCGTCATTGGCAATTTGATAACTTCAGTAAAATGCACGCAGACAAAGAGGATTCCTTTTATTCACCAGTGCATGGGATCCGTACAAGAATTGATAGTTTCTTGGTAAATTTGCGAAGGGGGATGGCAATAACCATGGGCGAGTACCTTGGCTGTACTGGATCAGACCTTGACCTGATATAACAGCAGATTGCTCTGGACTGCTCATGCCCTGGGGTCCCTACATGGCATTTACAGGTTGAGGCACTTGCGAATACCTCATTCTGGGTAACGGTAAAGGAGCATGTAGAGCACAATTTTAGTGAAAACGAAAGTACAGTAGGAGATAATGCTGTGGTAGAGTGGGACGCTCTCGAGGTCGCAACGGGGGGTAGTGCCTAAAGAATACCCATGGTGTTAAAAAGACCATTATTAGACAAGTAAACACGTTGGAAGAAAAACTACGAGACTTGACTATGAAGGTGCTGGCAGACCCTAGCCGTCATATGTCAAGGATAGATATAAGAAAGGAACATGCTGAGTAGGTTGACAAATTGTGGAGCATAAGTTATAGAAAATACATAAACAGGTAACATAATCTGAGTAACAGAGCAGTGTGTGACAAGTCATGGATAAGACACCCATGTGTGCCTTTAGGAAGGAGACCGGGGTCATACTACACACAGAGGGAAATCAAATAGCCTTTATGCCATGTGTGCCTTTAGGAATGAGACCGGGGTCATACTACACACAGAGGGAAATCAAATAGCCTTTATGCCATGTTATATGAGGCTGTAACTCAGTGTCTCTAAATGTGGAAACGGAGCATGTCTCTCAGTACTTGATTGACATACCAACATCCAGATTAGATGTAAGATCAAGGCATGCATTGAAGGCCCCTCTGACTACTGAGGAAATGGTTTCTGCCATGGAGAACCTAGCTAGAGTCTGGACGCCAAGGGCAGATGTCTTTCCCCGCCAGTGTTCTTAGCTTATGAAGGAAAGTTAGCCCATAAATTGCTGTCTGTGTCAAATGATATATCTACCATGGGTGGTATGGCAGTTTCAGACAGGGAGGCAACGATAGTGGTTTTGCTTAAGGCAGGTAGTGATTTATTAAATGTTAAGTCATAGAAATCACTATCCTTGTTAAACAGGGAGTATGCGATATTAGGACAATTGATAGGCAAAAGACTCACACCAGTATTAAAGGATTTAATACTCCCTGACCAAAACTGTTTTATCCCTGGACGTAGCGCCACATGTTAATATTAGATGACTATTCTGTGTGATTGATTATAAATTGTTCATGAAGCAAACACAAGTGGTGGCCTCCCTAGATATCGAGAAAGACTTTGATGTGCTGTTGTGGCCCTTTTTTAGGTGGAGCCTGGGCAGCGCATGCACTGCTCTGCAAGACATGCTGTATTTTAGACTGTGGCTGGAAGCACCTCCCATCTTTTCCATTATTTCCTCTTTGTGTTCTTCATAAATGCATGTTTTTGTTTGGTCAACATGCTTAATTACTCTTTTGGTGTCTTGGACCATCCCAGTAGACTTCCCCGTTGCTTCATGTGGCCTTTCACTGTTTTTAATTTATGCTCCTTCGTGCTCACTATTTTTCTTTGGGGTCTGCCTCGGGCTAGTTCTAGCTCGTTAGCCATATGAGGCCCACCTTCTTGGTTGCCAGCGTCTTTCTCTTCTTGATTCACTCAGGAACGCCATCTCGGTGCTTCAGGTTAGTCTATTCCTGACCTAGATTGCTTTTTCAATTTATTCGCAGGCCTCGGTTGATGACAGAAGGTTGGGCTGGGCTCTCTAAATTTCGCTTCCCTTGGTAAGCTCGGCAAACACCTCAGCGCATACCTAGAACTCTATTTCTATATTACACGTCTGTCAAACCTACATGTACGGGCAAGTTGCAGTGTTTTTTTTTTTCATGTGTTACATAGAACAGTGCAAAATGTCGAGACCAAAGGCTGTGTTTGTGCCATACCAAACAAACACATTTTCTTGGGTAATTGGAGAATAGATTTTCACCAATATTAACAGTGTGCAGAAATAATTATTGTGTTATTCGTGGGGACTCTGGGATAACGTGTTAGTTAAATGCACCGTGTTCTGATTAACAGTGACAAAAGATACAGTGGCACTAACTGTGTGAGCTTCGTGGCTGCCCCCCTACCCCTTGGTCGAACATATGATAGCCTTTTTAAATGTAATATGCACATGGCCATTCACTTACACTTGATCTCCTAGATGGTTGACCACTACGCCAAGTCCCACTGAAACCAAAACACGAAACTTCTGCTTCCTGTCCTCGTTCTATGTAAATGTAGGGCGTGGTCTGTGTCTCTGGGAGATTGAGTCTGAGGGGTACCTTGCAGCTTTCCAGAGCACCTAGAGTAGTTCTGTTTCTAACACTTTCTCTGCGCTTCCCCGTCTTTAAGAATACATGTTTCTTAGCCCTAGGTATGTGATAATGGTTACTACGTATTGGTATGTGGGTTTGGCATAGAGTGCTGCACTACTCACCCTCACGGATGACAACTTTGCCCAATACAGATGGACGCTCCCAAATTGCAATGCGCTTCTCCTATTTTTTTTTTCCCAATGTGGAGAGCACCACCAAAGTTCAATAAAACAGATATAATCCATCCATTGTGGGTATCAAAAACATAATTTCTTTATTGTTTTCTTTTTAAAACAGCCAACGCGTTTCGTCCATGGGAAAGGACTTCATCAGGGCTTGTATTGCAACTGAGACTAATAATGGTGAGGAAGCGCCGCGAGACGAGGCGGTGAGATGTCGCCCAGTCGGAGAAATGGAACTAGACCCTCCTTAATCCAGGGTCTTAGAACAGTAATTCAACTGAAAGTTTTTAGGTAAAATCGCCAAGAAGTACGGCGGTTAGTAAAATCGATATGTTCGTGACAAACTGTACCCTCCTGGATCCAGGGTCAGTGAGGAAGTATATAAAGCGGCTCCTGTGCCTTACTGACACCTCTTTGACAATGGTCAACAGTCTTCCTTGCAGGGCCACATGCTTGTTCTGGTACTTCTTTGGTTCCCCTCCAGCACGCACCATATCTGCTTCAAAGATCTTCATCCATACCGTCAGCACAATTAGGATCTCTTATCCTGGATTGGTTTACGTGAATGGCTACGTTTGAGTCTCACTCGAGTTGTGAAGCCTGCCGAGCGTGGTGCAGGAAGTGCGGGCTGTGGAGCAAGAACAGCGTGGGCTCAGTTTATTGAAATTGAACGCAGGCGTCAAGGTAATTATGCTGCAATAAGAGATCCTAATTGTGCTGACGGTATGGATGAAGATCTTTGAAGCAGATATGGTGATGAACCGGTTCTTTATTGGAACAGGCTGCGACTAACTAAGGTGTGAACACTGTGATAAGGGGCGTGCTGGAGGGGAACCAAAGAAGTACCTGAACAAGCATGTGGCCCTGCAAGGAAGACTGTTGACCATTGTCAAAGAGGTGTCAGTAAGGCACAGGAGCCGCTTTATATACTTCCTCACTGACCCTGGATCCAGGAGGGTACAATTTGTCACGAACATATCGATTTTACTAACCGCCGTACTTCTTGGCGATTTTACCTAAAAACTTACAGTTGAATTACTGTTCTAAGACCCTGGATTAAGGAGGGTCTAGTTCCATTTCTCCGACTGGGCGACATCTCACCGCCTCGTCTCGCGGCGCTTCCTCACCATTATTAGTCTCAGTTGCAATACAAGCCCTGATGAAGTCCTTTCCCATGGACGAAACGCGTTGGCTGTTTTAAAAGAAAACAATAAAGAAATTATGTTTTTGATACCCACAATGGATGGGATTATATCTGTTTTATTGTACTTTGGTGGTGCTCTCCACATTGGAAAAAAAAGCTATATTGGTCTTGGAGACTACCCCTTGGGAACAGCAGGAGCAGTGGAGGTGCACACTTTTTGAGCATATTGGCTCAGGACTTTGGACTTCTCCGTGGGGGATTGTTGTATGTGGGGAGGTGCGTCACCAGCACATGTCCTTGTGTAGGTTTTGGCTTGCTGTTTCAAATTTCTAGGGTCGCTTCTCCTATTTTGCGTGGTTTCTGTTATGGTTTTCTAAACTTTTTTTGGACTAATCACATACAATCTGAAATGACCTCACAACTTCTGACCTACCTGACCTTCGTTGCATGCTACCTATTGCGCAAAACACTGATGTCTACCTGCCTTTGTCTGTGATCTGCTTTAATTGTTACGTTGATTTCGATTATACCACCTTGCTCTAGCCTATCAAGCGGGCGACGATGTACAGCGCTCTGATATCCTGTCGGGTCATGTTCGCTCTTTATAAAACTTTTCAAATAAATAATGCATGCAGATATAACTGATATGTAAAGGTATAACATTTTCATCACGTTTTACAAAAGTTCAAATAATTCTGCCTATTTGTAGGTAATTGGTGTTGTCACTATTCAACAAACATTAACAAAACCATTATGTATTGCTTTAAAATAGCGCATGGATGGAGGTGCACACATCATAAAAGGGTAGACGTCGAGGATACACACCTATAGACCCCCCATTTAAAAAAAATAAAATACAGCGCGGACTTTGAGATAACCGTTTGCACAAACCAACAAACATTGGTTTATCGTTCTCCTGCAACACATCATGCTTAGAAATGTACGAAGAATCTGTCTTTAAACCTGCCCAACCATATACTCCAAACGGGGATCACCAGCACAAAGAGAATAGGAGCTCTTTAGTGCCCAGTCAGGGTAGGCTGCACTGTAAGAATGTTGCAATTCGTTACAGTACAGGTGTTAATGCACACAGTCCAACAAAAGACATACATTGCCTTGTGCAGCAACCAGTGCAGTGCATCAACAGTATAATGGATGCTGTACAGTGTACATACACAACCTAGTTATCTTGAATCAGGGGCATCCTTACCATTAACTCAACAAGCATTTGCAATGCAATAGGTCTCGCATTACTGAAAGTTTGATCTATTGATGTTGCAAATAATGTTTGTTAGTTTTTATTTTGTTAAAAAATATCCCAGCAGTAGCATAAGTAAGGCTTCAGTACCTTATGTGGCTAATAGAGGTCCCTTTACAACTCCACAGGCACACCTAGTCACTGCCTGTGGTACTGCACCCTTTTCTTGCTTCGTGGATTTTATTTGATTACTTATGACAGGATGGGTATCTCGGGTCAGGTGCTACAATGGTTCTCGTCTTTCCTCCACCACAGATCACAGAGTCAAGGCTAACCACTCTCTCTCCCACCGCTCTCCAGTACTCATGGGTGTCCCCCAAGGGTCCGCCCTATCTCCTATCCTCTTCAACCTTTTCTTGGAGCCATTAGCTAACTCACTAAACTCCACAAACATTCTCTTCCATATGTACGCTGATGATACGCAACTTTAATTGAAAATCTCATCCCCAGAAAACATCAGCTCACTTAACACTACCCTAACGTCAACTGAACACTGGTTAACCGAGAACCATCTCCTGCTCAACACCTCCAAAACAGAATTCCTACTCATCTCTCCTCCGAACCACATCCCCAAGATTGACCTTTGGCTGAATCACCTCACTGCTTTCAACTACACCCCTCATCATAGACTCAGCCAAATCTCTTGGAATCACTATGGACAAGCACCTTAATATGAAAAATCATATCAGCAATGTGTGTAAGGGAGCTAACCACTTGATGAGGACACTTAGAAACATCAAACCTTTCCTCCCACAAACTGATTTCAAGCAGGTGGTCCAAGCGCTTGTCTTGCCGAGGTTAGACTACGGCAGCGCTACGCTCTGTGGCCTTCCCAAATACACCCTGTCTCCACTTGGGGCATCTCTGAACGCTGCGGCTAGACTGGTTACAGGCACCAAACGTAATGAGCACATATCCCCAGTCCTAAAATCTCTTAAATGGTTGCTTTACGAAGCACAAATCCAATTAAAGATTGCTGTTCTGGCGCACAAAGCCCTTCATCTAAAAACCCCTAGGTACCTAGCCCAAAAGCTTGAAATATCTTGTGGAGGTAGAGCCTCAAGAAGCGCTAACACCTTCCTCTTGAAACCACTCATCCTTAACAAAAAGAGAACTTGTCACCGAGCCTTCTCCGGCGCTGCCCCAAAGATATGGAACTCTCTTCCACCGGAAGTACGCAGAATCTCCTCAACGACGGTTTTCAAAGTGGAAGCTAAAAGATTCTTCATGAATAAATTCCTACCTTAATTGGGCTAGGTTCACCTACTCGAAGTCACTGATCCTACAACCATTGTACCATGATTCGATACTGCTCTTCTTTACAGCATATTGTGATCTCCTGCGTAGCTAGCTATATACTTGATTATTGTATTATCATCATTTTAGTTTAGTATTACTCCCCTGATGTCATCTGTCCTGTAATTGCGATCATTCTTACTCCTACTTGATGTCGATATTGCATTTGTCCTTCCTTCCATCCTAATGTAAAACGCTCTGATATCCTTCGGGATCTTGTTTGCGCTATATAAAACCTTATAAATAAATAAATATGCTACTGCTGGGATATTTTTTAACAAAAAAAAAAACCTAAGAAACATTATCATTTGCAACGCCAGTAGCTCAAACTGTCAGTAATGCGAGACCTGTTCCATTGCAAATGCTTATTTGCTGTAATTTGTAGGATGGGGTGGCAGAGAACATGTTGAGGTGGATACAATTATTATACATGAAAGCCTGTGGCAAGGGTCTGAACAGGTCAAACATTATTACAGCAACAATGGGAAATTTATAGAGTCACGCAGCAGAGATAATAATGGAGTATTCAAAGATGTTTGCAAGGAAGTCTAGATTCAGATTCACTCGACTGAATTATTTACAGCTAACGTTTCTGTTTCCGGCGTGGATAGCCACAATGGTACCCCTGGGTGTCTGACTCTTGCCCAAGATGCCTGCATGCACAAGAAGACTTTTACCACAAGTTGTGGGAATGTAACCAAATGCATCAATATTGGTCCACTAATACAAGAAGTGTTGGGTAGATCGGTGACAATTGATCCTTTGGTGTGCTTATAAGGAGAAATCGAGAAAACCATACAGGTGTGTTTAATTACGGATTTAGTTGTCTTATTAGCCAAGAGAAATGCTGGCATCGGATGGAAGGTACCGAGATGTGAAGTGGCTGCTGATGTTAAGAAATGGGCTATGGCCAAGGTGTTTGCTTTGCACATATAGCAGAAGGAGGGTAAAGAAGTGTCAGTTGATATGTCACAAAATTAGGAGCATTGTGCCACTCCCCTAGATTGCTGCATCTTAACAAAGATTCCACGAGTTTGGCTCTTATGTGACAGACTAAAATGGAATGAGCACATGTAACATTGGAATACCAGGAATAAAATTCATTGAAAGGACAAACTCGTGGAATCTTTGTTAAGATGCAGCAATCTAGCTGTGCGTCCGGTATGGGAGTGGCACAATGCTCCTAATTTTGTGATGGATTTTCGTATGCGTGGATGAGGGCGGACCATGTTCCCGGGCTGCACACACAAAAGACTGAGCAGAATATTATTTGACAGTCCAATAATTGTGGAAACAGGTGTGCACTTGGACATTCTCTTTTTGAAATGTACTTTTTCAGTTGATATATGGACACAATCCTTTTGGCTACTGAGCAAAGGCAGATGAACACTGACCATGAATGATGTACGAAGCACACTTTATGTGCATTATCCTAGAGAATTTGATCTAAATGTGAAATCAGTAGGGGCAGGTTCTAGATACTCAGAAGTACTTGTCTGAATGGATGGATGGTATACAAGGGGTAGAATCCATACACAACTATTGATGAAGGTACGGGAAAGTGACATGGATACAGTCCCAGTTTGCTGATAGGACAAACGTCTTTAAGTGCACTGTAGCTGGGAGCAGGAGTCTCGAGGGTGGGGGAGATTAATTGCTATTAGGAGGTTTTGTTAGTTATTTACTATAATAGTATAGTCTGCTTTGTGCATGTATCAGGCAATTTAAGAGATTCTCTGTTACTTGATTCACTTTAACATGTAAAATCAATAAAGATAATTGGAAAAATGGAGCATAGGCTAGGCAGTCTTGGTGCTCAGCAACTTTGGTCTTTACTGTGTTGCTTCTCACATTAAATAGAAAGTATGAAGTCATATTTTTGAAGGCAGAAAGGGGTACACTACTGTGCATGTATTAACTGATCACATTCCTAAAAGCGAATGTGCATAGCGAATGATTTGCTTTTATTCGTTGCTTAATTGGTCTTTATTTTCATTGCAAATCAGTGGAGCCCAATGAAGCGCCTTTTAGAATCAAATCTTCGCAGAGATGAAGGATGTCCAAGCACCCCGCAGAACTACAGTTGCAGGTGGCACTCGCAGTTTGTTCGCCTTCCTCGGATTTTAAGTAGTTTTAATCAGTATCAAAGAACTTTAATGTGCTGTTGAATAGGAGTTATTAGGCTGCCCACAATCTCTGTCGAAGGCTTTTACCTATCTAGCCTTCATCAGGAACAAGACTTACCTTGACACGCAGTCAGATGCTGTAGCATTGTCGTCAGTGTGACCAACTCTGCTTGGCATGCTTGTTGCTTAATGTGAAGCAAATTGACTTGGCTGAGGACTGAATTGATAGCTATCTCGTCAATGGAATAATATCACCGCAGCCCAAATAGCCCACATGGCACTCTCGGTTGTAGCTAAAGATGCATCCCTGCCAGTGACTAGCACGATAGATATTTTACGAAATGTCAGATATTACAACAAGCATTGGCAAAGCCAATAAGTTTGATGCTTGCGTTCAAGCTATGAAAAAAGCAATAAACAAGCATTTTCAATGCGATAGGTCTCTCGTTTGCGAGCGTTTAAGCTATTGGCATTGTAAATGACAATGCCTTTTATTTATGTTTTAAAAGCAACACATATATAAAAGGCATTGTTATTTTTAATGCCAATTGCTCAAACTCTCGCACATGCGAGAGCACTTTAATGGTGGCCACGCCCCTTTCTAGACGCTGTTCGCGTATTCAGGTTACAGTGAGCAGCGTCTAAAGAAAGGGGTGCGGCAATATTAAAGTGAAAGCGTATGGGGCGCTTTCAATAAAAGTGAAAAAAAGAATGAATTTAGAACGGTTCTGCAGCGCGCCCACTAAAGTGAAAGCAGCCGCGCTATTAAATAAATAAATAAGCGCGGGCGCTAAAGTGAAAGCGAACTGCTCCGTAAATTAAATAAGCGCGTCCGCTATAGTTAAAGCGGACCGCGCTGTAATTTAAATAAATACATTAGTAAAAGCTTGCGGCATGCTGCGATGTCGTGAGTGGAATAGGGAAAGATCATTAAAGAAAATAGTGCTCAACGACACCAAGGAGGGACTATTAAGCCTATTCACAAATGAAAAGCAATGATTTCGCAAGGACAGTAACAGGAGCCAATTGAAAAGATGGGCGGGACATGGGTGGAGCTTCTATGCCATACCTCAATCAGGCCTCAAAAAATCCACTTGCCCACTCGCAATTTGGAGTGAAATTTTATCAGGCCTATTTTTAGCACTTACTCCACCTTGCTGATGAGTAAACTTAACCTGGAAGAAACAGGTGTTCTGTTCATTAAGAAAGTGAATGAGCAATTAAGACGCCTTTAAATCATGTTTTTATCTTGACATTTGCTGACTGCTCAAGGACAAAGGTCAAATGTCAGTTTGACTTTTTACTAATTGTTGCCTTTCTATTCCTGGAAAATGGTTTTAACTTTTCTTTCACTTATGGTTTTTGTCAAGTGAGCTGACAAGAATTGTGAAACAAAATGTAAGTAGCAGTTTTTTTTCTCCAACAACATTTAAACTGCTTGTAAATAAATAGTACAAGTATTTAAAAATATAACTGGAATTATGAAAACTTTTTTTTATAGTTCAGAAGTGTGATGCGAAAGAAATTTAAATAGGAGCAAAGTAAATCAGAATACTTGGTGATGTGCAAATGACAAATATTTGCAGACACTTTATTTCCAAACCTACACTATATAGTTTTAAAACCACATGTCAGGGCGGTGGAGGTTGCAAGGACGCATCCAGATTACCCGGCTCAGCCGTCCAGGGCCCCAAGAGCACCACCAGCCCGACGGGCTCTCAGTCCCGGCAACGAGATGGATCCGCAGACAACCCGTCCGCCGAGCAAAGCCCTTCCAGAACTCTAGGTTTGATGTCTGTGGACTCGGACCTTTCCCGAAGCCCTACGATTTAAAGAGACACGGGCACACCTAGTAACAGTGCCAAGATGCCTCAGTCCACCGGGGACCGGGATACACATCCCAACAAATTACAGGACTCGGAGAAATCTGCCGATGCTGCGGTCACATCCGGTACAAGCGAGGGGTCCACCATGCAACTCCTAAGCTAAGCGTTTTAGTTTAGCCTGTTCATTTTGAGTTAATAGGGCGACAGATGCTTCAGTTCCAGAAGTATAGGGTGGGGGGTGGTAGGGAAGGGAGGGCCAGGACCGTTGTCCGCTGTTTAGGATTGTGTTTATTATCATTATTAAGTTTGTTCAATGTCCACAGCACCATAGCATCTGACCATCACACATGCATTTCAAATCCACGCAGTACAAGACAGAGACCGAAGCTGCAACCACTCAAAGCTCTGCCTGAGCCCCCTGGGGGGCTAACGCCCTGTGATTCCTTGACCTCACACATTTAGTATGACGCAGCCAGTTAATAAGGGTAATCCCCTCCGAGTTCTATCATGGAACGTCAACGCGATGCTTGATCGAATCAAGCGCACAGCTGTTTTGAAGTATGCTCAACGACACACTCCTGACATACTCTTACTCCAAGAAACTCACCTACTGGGGACCCAATGCTCCTTCCTCGCTCGATACGGGTTCGACAGGGTATGGCACTCTGGCTTCGAGCAAGGCTCATGGGGGGGGGTGGCGATCCTTCTGCGGCGTAGCCTTCCCTTTGTTCTCACCCACGCCACTAGAGACTCACAAGGCCGGTTCATAGCTATAACTGGGACGCTAGAGGGGAACATCCTCAACTTAGTTATCCACATATGTCCCGCCCGCCACGCTCACATCATCACTGAGACCGCTTACTGATATTGTCTATGCCCTACCCCTGGGACAAACGGTAATAGGGGGTGACTTTAATGCAGTTATGCAACCTGATCTCGACACCACGGGCACACCCTCTCCTGGTAGGAAAGCACACGCAAAAAGACTGGTTGATTGGGCGGCCACCCTGGACCTCTGCGATGTCTGGAGAACCTGGAACCCCCAAAGCTCCCACTACACCCACCCTTCAGTGGCACACCACACACAGGCGTGAATCAACATGATTTTCATGCCCGCCCCCGAATGCCACAGAGCAACTGACATTGCTATTCTTCACCGAGGAATCTCAGACCACTCGCCCCTTCTCCTGTACCTAGGTGACTCCTCCGACACGCTTCGGCCTGTCTGGAGGCTAAACGCTTGGTTCCTACAAAACCGAGGTTAAAAAAGCAATAGGGGAAGAACTCCGCCAATACTTACTTATTAACCTAGAATCAGTTCCCTCCCCGAGCACCCTCTGGGAGGCAAGCAAGGTCACTATACGTGGCGTAGCCAAGGGTCAGCTCCGGGCACAACGACTATCCCAGACCAACCAACTGGCCCTTCTCGAGGCGCAGGCAGCCGCCTGGAGAACAGATCAACCGGGGCGCCAGAAGACTCGCGTGGCAGGCAACTTGCAATCATACGCGAAGAGATTAAACAAATCTTGCTAGAATTGGCCAAATTGGTATGGCGTTCCTCTGTCACCCGAGTGTATGGTTGTGGTGACAAGAACGGGAAATTGTTGCACAGACTGGCGTCGTACCCTCTTGCGAACCGAATAGTTCCTGAGGTCCGGGACTTCTCCGTGGCCACCCAACATACGTCACCCGCAATAGCGCAAGCGTTCACAGACTATTACTCCCGACTATACTCAGCCCATAGGCCTGAAGCCTCCCTTCCGGGTCTGATTGATCAGAGAAATGTTAGTCTCCCCTGCCTAACTGAGAACGAGGCGGCCGGCCTGGATCTTCTCTTTACCACAGAAGAAATAAGTAATGCAATCTCCTCGTTAGCGTCCAGGAAAACGCCGGACCCTGACTGATACCCGCAAGAATATTACGCCGCCTATCGAGACCTTCTGATCCCCCACCTCTCCAAACTATTCCATCACATCGCAGAGGTAGGGGCATCCCCCCCCCCCGAGACGGATGTGGCGACCATCGTGGTTATCCCCAAGACTCAACCGCTCTTGTCGGCCTGTGCAGACTATCGCCCGATTTCATTAATTAACACTGAGGTAAAGATATATGCCACGATCCTGGCCCAACGTCTGCGTCCACTCCTTAATAAACTGGTCCACCCAGACCAATGCGGCTTTATGCCGGCGCGTAGTACCAGACACTGCTTGTGATGCCTACACCTGGCCCTCGCGAATCGTCAGTCACTTACCCCCTACCTAGCGCTCCTCCTTGTTGACTTTGAAAAAGCCTTCGACACAGTTGATTGGCTTTACCTGGAGGACGTGCTATCAGTAATGGGTCTGGGTCAGCACTTCCGTCGCCTCCTCCGGGTCCTGTATTCCAAGCCCAGAGCTAGAGTACTTATCAATGGGGCCCTCTCAGAGGCATTCCCGATTAGAAAGGGTACAAGACAAGGCTGTCCCCTCTCGCCCCTCCTATTCGTGCTGGCGATGGAACCCTTGGCGTGCCTCATTCGGACCCACGACCCGATCCAGGGCTTGTCTTGGGGGAGCCATCACGTCAACAAAATTGCTCTGTATGCGGATGTCCTGCTCTTTGTGGCAGATCTGGCCTGTTCCGGACCCAGATGTCTCCAGGTTCTCCAGGCCTTTGAGCAGGTCTCGGGTCTACGTCTTAACCCGGCAAAATCGACCTTGGTACCCCTTCACCTCTCCAGGGAATGCTTCGACTGGCAATCGACCATCCCCATCAGGCGGCAGTCGTTTAAATACCTGGGAATAGGGATAGTCTTACTTCCCGAACTAAAATGGGCGCTTAATATTACCCCACTTGTCAAGAATGCTAAAGAGGATCTCAGACGTGGGCAAACCCTACCACTAAATCCATTAGGTAGAGTGGTTCTTTTCAAAATGATGATCTTCCCTCGCTCCCTGTACATTTTTCAAAACACCCCCTTCCACCTCTCACGTAACTGGTTTAAAGATCTAGATAGTATGGCTACAAAGTTTCTGTGGGGAGGAACGAGAACACGCATAGCCCTTGCTCGCTGCCGGATCCCACCCTTCGATAGAGGCATGGGCCTGAGTGACCTTTATCTATATTACTTAGCCACCAGACTGCTCGTCCTCCATGACTGGTTTAACGGGGGCTGGTCTGACCCGGCCTACAGAACCGAATTAAGACATGGGATTCCCTCAAATCCAGGCAATTCTATATGGCAGTCCAGTGCCCAGAGCTCTACCCTCAGTTACCCGAGCGGTTCTGCTGGCCTGGCGCGCGGCCTTACGACATACGTGGTGGAATAACAAGCTGAGTCAACAAACACCTCTCTGGCAGGGTGAGTGGCTGGGGGAGGTGGTAGCGTTAGAGGGGTTCAAAGGATGGGACCACATTGGTATATCGCAGCTAGGTGACGTATGGGTGGGTAACCACATCAGAACATTTCAGGACTTGCAGGGACGCTACGCCCTCCATGCTTCACAATTATACAAATACTTACAGCTACGACACGCCCTCAACACCCATCTATCAACCGGCATCACACTCCCCGAATTTAGTACGCTGGAGGCACAGGTCATGATGGGGAACTTGGGGAACGGGGGAGTATTATGGATATACCTCTCCCTAACTAATAACGGCCCAACAACGCTCGACTCGCTCAGGCGCCAATGGGAGGGGTGGCTGGGCCCCCTGGAGGAGGAGGACTGGCGTGATGCCCTAATGGTCCCCAAGACCATTACTACCTCAGCCAGACTCCGCTTAATTCAACTTTATTATCTCCATACCGCCTACCTAACCCCAGAGTGCCTCTATAAGGCGGGCTTGCGACCTTCACCGGACTGCACGCGCTGCGGACAAGAGCCGGCAGACTTTCATCATATGGTCTGGTCCTGTCCTCACCTTACCCCTTACTGGGAAACATTGGAATCTGAGCTCACAAATGTTCTGAGCTGGCAGGTGCCCCATAACCCCCGGCACCTCATCCTGGGAGTCATGGAGGGCTTAGATGGGTCTCGAGTAGACCAACTCTTCCTGGTGACGGCTACAATGGTGGCTAAACGCGACATTGCCGCGGCATGGACACAATCTGACCCCACAGGTTTAGCTAAATGGCTTAGGGGAGTGGACTGGTGTGCCGCCCAAGAGAAACCCTTATTTGAGGCCATGGGGTGCCCAGCCAAACACACAAGGAACTGGGGCAAATGGTTAAATCAGTTAGGATGACTGGGACTTGTCTTTTTAAACACATTGATTGAATTGTCTATGTACGGTGAAAAAGGACCGATATGCATGCGTGCACATAACCAATGCAGGTACTTACTAAAGTGCCAATTACCAATGACTAATCGTGCTGTAATGTTGTTTTTTGTTCACTCAAAAATCAATAAAGTTGATTATCAAAAAAATAAATAAAACCACATGTCAGCGACAAATTCTGTGGCCATTTCATTGTAAAATCTGCTGAATGCAAATTACAGTGTGCTGCTAATTTATGCTTTAGTTGTGTATTTATTAAAAGTGATAGTTTTTACACATGATTTGAGAAACATTCCTGCCCTCGCCCTGATGACAATGGAGTTAATGAACTAAGAGGCAAGTCAGTGGTCATGTGTATCTTTTATGTGGCTAGATTTGTATTCTATATGGAGTTAATGTTTAGTTTATTAAATCAAACAAAATAGTTTTCTGTACAGCAGACGTGCTGAACTTGTGTATTTAAAGGTGCTCTCATATGTGATAAAGAAGAAAATGGCGTCTCGGTGAATTGAAATACTTGCCCAGGATCACATAATTTGAAACCAGTTTATGGGTCAAGAGCATTATAATTAGGTTGAGTAGATTATTTAAGTCACTAGACCTGCAGGTCTAGAAACATTTTTTGAATTTTTTGAGGCCTGTCAATACAGCATGCCTCGCTGCCCAGGCTCGACCTTAAAAAGCCTGCTGCATCACAAAACAATGAAAAAGATTGCTTTGTGTGTACAGTGCATAATGGAGGTAAAACATTAAATGTGTGAATACAGAGTGTACTTTTAAGATGTAAAATCTTCTTTGTACGTTGCACTGGGAGCTGGATACACGGAAACCGCCAATAGAAAGAAGCAGAGACTAAAATACTCCTGTGGGCCGATGCAGGTTTTTTTTAAAAATAAATGTTTTTATTGGTTTCGTTATAGAAAAAAACTTTCCTGCATGACATGACTAAATAGTGGGTCGGACTGGTAATCAAAAGCATTCCTGGCATTAATGTTATACTAGCCCCCTTCCCTTGTACTTCTCCCCTCTCTCCCTTTGTATTTAATCAATTCCTCTGTCTCTCTACATTTTCCCCTCTTTTTTCGCACTGCTCGCGATCCTCTCTCTCGCTTTCTTTCTGCCTTCTGTAATTCATAGTGTGGTTGACAAAATGCCAAAGGCTCCAGCACTAGCCCAAGTCCTTTAAAACTAACTTCAGATGGCACCAGCCCACCGGGGAAATGCCCAAAAGGCCAGTTCAGCCCAGAATGCCATATTGTGAGAGTTTGGTCTCTTCCATAGCATATTCACCCATCCATCCTTCCAACTAGCTATCTTCTACGGCTGTGCAGAGAGAGGTAGTATGATTAGTAATCTGGGATGTTTAAAACTCCATCTGCAACCAAGGGAGACACTAGTTTCCTTTCTCCCCCCAGATCAAATCCAGTAATATAGAAATAAGGGCTGTGAATATTTGCCTCAGCAATGTCATAGGGCTTTTAACAAAATAGTATAGCAAATCGATTCCAATTGCTTTTACTGCCCTCACTATATTTCTCTCTACGACATCTGATATAGTACTATATATTTACACACCTAAATTCTTTAATAGTTGACTCCTGTGGGAGTTACAGCGTTGATAGCTCTAGATGTGGGCTTATCCAAGATGTGGTTGACAAGGTCTCAAGCCAATAGTTGAAGGACGCTGGGCCAAAGAACCCATTATGAAGGAGGATGAACAAAAGCCCCTTAAAGTATGAGTAGAATTAAATGTTCAACATGAATGGTGCAAGTGCCAATAAACGTCAAACCTTAAAACCGAATTATGAACAGTGTATCGAATCAGTGTGTGGTTACTCGGTCGGTATCTCTGCAGTTGCAGAGTGTGAAAGATTGCGCAAAAAACAATTGAAATGCCATTAATGAAGCATATGAGGATGTGGATTGGTGATCCGAAATTTGAAATTTTAGCCGTCCATGGTGATGCAGTCATTTAAATTCATCTGCGCTGTCAAAATCCTCTTCGATCCTTTTTTAAAAAAAATTGAACGTCACTTTTTTGACCTTCACACAGATATGTATTTTTCCAATAGTGACATTATACATTACAGCTTAATAATTTATTTAATACCAACAGCCAATATTCAAGTAGCTACATGCCAGTCACAGTCACTACGATCACACCAACATAATTATCATCCTTTTCTTTTTTTAAACACCACTCTGGAACTACATGGATTTCAGGCATCACACAGCTGTGGCCAATTTACAGTAACCAAGGGATCAGCGTAAAAATATGTAGTTTGTTTTATGGTGCAACTGCACTGAAGAGCGCGCAGGAATACCAAGTGATCCGCTATTTTACCACGTTACCACCCTGAGACCGTAATGTTGTAAAGTGTTCCATTGACGTACAGGTGTGGTGTTGTGCAAAGGATTCAGGGGAAGACTGTGCAGTATAGCTTAGCAAAGAAGATTTGCCAAAATGAAAAATGTCGGATCTTTGGAAGTGCACACTGAAGCATGCAAAGGGAATTTAAACTTGAGAATGACGACCAAGCTCCGATGTAAACCAAGTTCTCTGTTTTAGCAGATAGGCATTTTTTTTTTTTTTTTAAGATTGCTAATTGTTAGTTAGAATTTTTATGGCATTTCCAAGGTACTCAAGGGCACAGGGGTACTAGGAAAATATTGAATATGCGACAGGAAAGAGAAAGACAAGATAAGAAGATTAGGAAAGAGCCTACTGTATGGAGAAGTATGGACCAAATTCCATAGAACGCTATTTTTTTATGGGGTTTTCCTGGGATAGCTGACTTGGGTGCCTGGCTGCCCAGTATGGGTTGTCGCACTGCCATCTTGTCTTAATGATGCTAACGTCATAACAGAGCTTTACACAATTTAACTATGATACTGTTGTAGCGTAAACGTGTTCGGGCCTCATACATTATTTTATTTGATTTAGTTTCTCTAGTCGCAGAATAACAGCTACCATATCAAATCTCCTAGGTCCCCCGATGGATCTTGTTCTATGCTGAAAGGGACTGGAATATTTAAGGGATGAGCGATTATCATATGAGGACCTGGAATAGATAATCGCTAACATTCAATAAGAGAAGCAATCTCTCATGTAAAACCCACTCTTAATTAGTTAATCATCAAATCAATTTTTAATATAGCCACAACCAAATAAATGAAGCATAATCAGCAGAATATTTTATCATAATATATTTCTGTTTAAGAATCAAGGGGTTAGCATACAGCCTTAATTTTGATCCGGTTTAATGAGCATTCCCAAATTCTGCGATATTCAGAATTGAGAGAACTATATTTCTCAGCCGAGGGAGAATTTATTGACTCAAGAATAGGGAATTAGCAGGAAATCAATTGAATCTCGTACAAACCCTCTAGGAAAGTTCAGAAAATATCGAATGACCAGTTCCAGTTCATAGGCTGAGTAGTCTGCCTCCGTCTGCACAGCAGCATCAGTGCCACAGCTGCTCTGTTATGATTCCTTTCAGCCGAAAAGGTTCCACTACAATAGCATACCAGCCAAAAGCAAACACAGCATTTCGTTACTGTTCACGTTGTTTCTGGAAGTCCCAATCGTCAGTCTCTGTATCGCAAGATGGGTAAAGGGATGACACCCCTTAGTTCAAAATTTAGGCAATTATACTCCATCGATTCCAGGTTTACACCCCCTGACATCGCCAAATTTATTGGCCCACTCTGTCCCATTGGTTACTCGCGATAGGATGAGATGATGTAGAAAGTAAAAAGTATACAAATCCGGAAGATTTAAGTAATCCGTACCTCGCAATTTCCTTAGGACCACTGTAGCTTTGTCATATGATCTTTTGTTGCATTTAGAAAGGCGAATTCATGCTCTCATCTCGTCAGTTCATTCTCAAGCATTGCTCTAGGAAGTAACTTTTGTTGCAAGTCTAGTCAAGTAAACTACAAGCATGAAAGAAGGCGATTGAGCATTAGAGCACAAGAGAAAACTTCACGAAAAGTTCCCATAGGCTACAAACTATTCAGTTCATAAGTTCATACTAGAAAAGAAAGCAAAGTTTGAGGCCTTCATGAAATACAGCTCATGCATGATGAATTTGTGCTAAAATATGAATCTCACATTACATAGAACAGTACATAAATTCTTCAATTAAGCATATTAATATCATTCCATTATAAATTGTAATTAGTTCATGTAAGTATAGGGTACTCATAAAATTTTAACTTTCACTATTATTTCACATATAATTTTGTAAGTCTCTTTTGCACGTTGTACATTAATACATCATACAGGATTTAAAGGCACACTTGAAATAAACTTTTACGAAGTGCAAAACATAACCTCATGTAACACCTACTTCTGTTGTTGTCAGTGCTCGCATTACACATTTCAGCACTTATCATTAGTTTTCCTAACACATAAAGCATCTTTATTCTTATATAGAAATTTTCTGTGTTATCGTTTATTTACCACGTTTATCTATGTATAAGAACACGTCACTAAAATGCCAAATTTCACATCAGCTTATTGACTGTTAGGTTTTATCAGAAATCTACATATAACATTCTGCATGCTTTTACGATGCAGCATATAAATCAGAATTTCACGTGTTTCTTGATATATGGAAACTTATTACACAATTCGTCATTATCATGTAAAATAGTGTTAAAAACCATTTCTATGCAAAATTGTCGTAGATAGATGATTGATAATCTCTCTGCTCCATCAATTCCCCCTTTCATGGCGAATCGAGCCATCCCACTCTTATCTTTATCTGATGTCACATTTATGAGGTGAATGTCTTCATAACCTTTAGTCTAGTTTGTTCTAAGGGTTTTAATTCAATGTAGTACCCACATTGTCTATCCTCTAATTCGATTTCTGCTTTCTTTCTCTTTATTCCCCTAGTCACTTTCTCAGTTTTTGTACGTTTATAATATCTGATGACCATTGTTATTATTAGTACGCAAATAGCAAAAGTTAGTATGGGTGTTAATCTTTTCCCCACTAAACTACATTCCATTGCAAACCATTTTCCCACAGAGGTAAATCCTTTACCAATAGATTCCCACGCGCACCATCAGCTTTTAATTCAGTCAAATCTTTTCCCAAATTTAAAATATATTGCTGATGTATCCCCGCAAATCTTTGCTTTTGTCAGGGATGCAAGTACAGCACTGTTGGACTTTTAGCATGCAACAGACTCCGCTCTCTTTTGCAAGTAGGACGTCTAACGCAAGTCTGTTTTGTAGCACCATAGATCTGATAGCAACAATTTCAGTATCTATGACAAGGAACCCTCCTGCTGTATCGGTTGATAAACGATCGACCACAGAAGAAAGTTTTCGAATTTGGTGAGAATTTAGAATCACCCCAACTGATGGTATTATTGCACCAAAAATATCCCCAATTATTTCAACAGCACTTATTCCCCTTCTTAAATGTGTGTTTACATTTGTTGGTTTCACTAGCTTGTCCCACATGATAAATGTTTGGAAATACTTTTCCCATATAGCAGCATCCATACCAATGTTTTGGTCACCTATAATAGGCATTTTCCCACAGATATAATACACCCCCGGAAAGATTGGTTCAGATCCTCCAAAATATAAACCCCATCCTCCCACTATCTGGAAAGTACGATCACATTCACTGGGACCAACAAACTTATTATTAAATTCAGTTCTGCGTCTCAATATTCATAGCTTTCTTTTGTATTGCCAATCCAGAGCCATAGCAGACTGTGCATCACCCTTTTTAATTTCACGCTCTCGGTGTGCCCAATGTGGAATCTTTGATTGTTTCAGCCTTTTTCTTTATTTTCCCACGTCTATCTTCAACTGAATTAATAAAAGCTTTTTCAACGTTTTCAAAAAGCAAGTTATGTCTATGCGCATATACTGTGTCTATACTTTGTGTTGGTTGGAAGAATTCTCCCATTATTTCAGCAGTTCACGTATCCGGTACAATGTTCATATTTTTCTTAATTGGGATTTCAGAAAAGATCAAATAATAATTTGAATAATAATCTTGAAATTGCCCTCTGCAAAAGAATAAACTAGTTAGTACACTACAGGAAATGCCATGAGTAAGAGGCAGGTGATGTCACCCCCCTGATACCGAGGTAGGTAATTGCATGCACACAACAATCTCTAGCATCCATAGTATCGACATATTCATAGAGAAGTTTAGTAAAGACTTTTAAGGAAAAGTCATTAATAGATTGATCATGATGTAAATTCTTATCAGTTAGGTCATTAGTTACAATTCCATTCTTTTCTTTCAACGGTTTAGTAACCAGGGTAGGGTTAATGTCATGCTTCACATAGACATGATGAGGAAGATTTAGAACAATAAGTAGCAGTACAAGAATTATAGAAAAAGCAAGCACGCATGCGTTTACATTTTAACGATACCAGGTTTGGATCTCCCATCTCTCTAGAAAGGGAACTCCTTGTTTTCTGTTGAATTTCGAGAGTGCTTTATAACGTAGGATTTGCAGCAAGTATCTCTTTGAGCTTTTGGAACACGATTTTGTTTTTCTCCCACTGTTACAGTTCACAGGTTTCAAGTTTTGGCATAATCCAGTATATTTTTCTCTTCAGTTATTCATAGGCCATTTCTTTTGTTTTTCTGCCTTGCCAAACGTCCCTTATCGCAACAGTCTCTCACAGTTTTTGAGAGTTTAAATCCTTGAAGCAACAAGCTTGGTATGCCTTCTCCCAGTCATTTGCTGCTGCTAAATAAGTCCATTTTGGCTGTCTGTGAAAATGGTAACTCTCAGTTGTTCAGTAATGCTGCAAGCCCTGGTTAGCGCCATCCGGTCAGCCACTTGGGCTGAATACATTCCTTGCAACCATGAAGCTTCCTCCAACATCTCTCAAGCATGATCCATCCACAAACATATGGTCTGACTCAGGCAACAGTACATTCAGAATATCCGGACAAGGCTTTGTGCAAAGCTCAGTGACATCCAAACAATCATGATCTGCTTCATCAATCACAACTTAATTTCCTGGTAAGGGCATCAATGTAGCCGGATTCAAACTTGTACATCTCACCAGTGACACATTCTCAGCACCCAGAATCACCTGTTCATACTTGGTTAACCGGCTACTTGTGAGATGTTGCGTTTGAGTAAGCAAAATCACAACAGTGTGGTACATGCACTTTCAGGGGGTGACCCATCACAATGCTCTCACACTGCTCCAAACTCACACATGTGGCAGCAAATGCCTTTAGACATCCAGGCAATGCTGCAGCTACAGAATTTAATGTAGCTGAAAAGTATGCAACAGGTCTGCGCGCAGTTACGTGCATCTGCGTTATAACTGACAATGCGCAGCCTTCACGCTCACTGCAGAATAGAGTGAAGCTTTTGTTAAAGTCGGGCATTCCCAGTGGTGGAGCTCGACTCAGACTCTCCCGCAGTTCGTTAAAAGAGCGCATGCATTCATCACTCCATGGAACTGGATCTGACACATCCTTGTGCGTATGCCTCTGAAGTGGCTTAGCTGTCAATGAGAAATTTGGAATCCACTGGCAGCAATAACCAACCATTTCCAGAAACATGCGAACCTCCTTTTGTGTGCTTGGTGGATTCATCTGCAGAACGGCAGTAATCCGATCTTGTGACACCTTTCTGGCTCCCTTCTCAATTTGATGTCCTAAGTAAAGGACCTCCCACCTGCAAAACTGTAATTTTGTTGGTGACACCTTATGTCCACTCACTGCCAGCTGATCCAGTAATGAAATGGTGTCACATATGCAAGCCTCCTGAGTACCTGACGTTACCAGCAGGTCGTCAATGTACTGTACCAGAACAGAATAATTTGGCATTAGCAATGATTCCAATTTCTTTTTCAATACTTTATTGAAAATGGAAGGACTCTCTGTATACCTTTGTGGGACTTGGCACCATACCAAGAGACTGTTTCCGAACCCGAAAGCAAATAACAATTGGCTATCTGGGTGTAAGGGGATGGAGAAGAAGGCTTGACACAGATCAATGATAGAAAACCATTCAGCTTCACATGGAATCTGATAGTGTGTCACGGCTGGATTTGGCATGTTTGGACAACATGGTATCACAATTTGATTAACTTTGCCCAAATCCTGCACAATTCTATACTTTCCGTTCGGTTTGTGAATTCCCATCATAGATGACTTGCATGGGCTCCCTATGATCTCTCTCAAAATTCACTGTTCAATCGATAACGCAATCAGAGTTGTTATACCAGCAATGGTCTTGGGACTCCGATTATATGGTGGAATTCGAGGAAATTGTGCATTTGGTTTCAAAGTGATTCGTATCGGAGCCACTCCTTTGATCATCCCAATATCTTTTCCCGTGAAATCCCAAACTTCAGGTAACACGGTCTCTCTCAATTCAAGGGGTAAATCATCACTGGTTAGTAAGGGAAATAACCCTAAAATTTCAGTCTTTTGTTTTGCCATTTTGAAAACAATGTCTTCATTAGTATGAAACTCTCTATTCCTTTCGGAGCGCAATAGATTGAACAATTCAATTTGCATAATAGGTCTCGAACCAAGAGATTTACGGGGCTAGAATCGCATATCACAAATTTGTGCTAATCCTCAAACGATCTAATTTGTACCTTACAGGTTCAGTTACTGGGGTTGACATTAATCGGTTAGGAACTCCTACAACTTGGATTCTTTCTCCCGAGAGGGGTAGGTTGGGAACTTCCGCTGTTCTCAAAGTGGAACGAGTAGCACCAGTGTCGACAAGAAACGAAAAAGGTGCCATCCACATAAGGACCACTCTGGTCTACCTCTCAGGCTGTGCCAAGCACGCATTCCTCCTCCCCGCTCAGGCACCGTCATTGGGACGAATCGGAATCACTGTCATCAATCTGTATCAAGTATTGCTGGGCTACTTACGGATTTAATCATTTGTATGGAATCCAAGTTCACATTATATTTCTGCATTTGACCATTCATCCAGGGCATAGGAGCTTGTGGCATAGTCAAATTTTAATTTTTCTGTCTTTGAATCTGCTGATTCTGCGTCACCTGCCCATTCGTCTGATTCAGTGGATTAAACCTTCACTCACGCTTTCAATGCCCGAACTTGCCACAATTGTGACATGGGGTAATCATTTTCAACATTTCTGTAGAAGTCCCTCTTCCTCTGCTTTGAGTTGTCACACTTTGTTGCTGACCTCCTGCGACTTCTCTCATACCAGTATTTGTCTGACCATTCCCCTGTACTAAAACGGAACAATCAGCACCATCTCCCACATAACCCTTCTTTGCTGCCTTCATCTGAGTCAACATCAATTTTTCCTTCAGCCGCTTATGTTTGGAATCCACTTAATCTCCGCAATAATATGCATACCGAAGATTCTCGTCTATGGGCTTGCTCTGCCAACAAATCAAATGCTGTTCTGTCATTGCACCTATTTCAGATCTTAATCCATACACAAATCGATACACAAAATGTCCCATATCTTTTCCTGACACATTTTCCATACCACTATACAGTTTAAATGCCTGCAGAAGCCTCTCATAATACACATGCACTGTCTCTTTCAATTCCTGTGTCGTCCCGTCAATCTTTACAAAGTGCCCAAATATAAAAGGTTTCTGTGGTTACTAGTGCTAAACATGTCCATAAGTGATACACTTGCTCTGTTTTGTATCATGAATTTAGTTGTTACAGGCACCACTATTTATTTATTTTTACTCATTAGGGTGTGATTTGTGAGGTGGAATAGGTTTAGAAGAGGGTTTTTCTTATTAAGGACAGGGATAAGTCTTTCATAAATGTGCAAGATAGTTGTACCAAGAGTGGACTCTTACGGAGCCTCTGGACATGCTTTGAATTCAGGACTCCTTAAATAGGACGTAAGAAGCTTATTGATGCAAGCGAAGCATAGGATTTGAAAATATGCTGTTGAAATGTCAGACATACACTAAGAGGGTGAGAAATTGAATTAACTGACACAGATGTGCAAAAATTCCACATAGGCTATGTGGGGGTGTATGGTTTACCTTGGCCTTCTAAAGTGCTAAGAGTAGCTGTAAGAAATTGTTAGTTGGGGGGTCAAGTACCCACCTCAAGTGGCTATGACACAGACAGCCAGCTTTAACTTAGATGCAATGTGTACAATATTTATGCAGTGCTAAAATAGTAATAAAGTTGAAATGCAAAGCAACAAAAGTCCAAAATCAAATTTGAAAGGATTGTCAAATTCAATTAATAAAATTACAATAAACCGACAAAAATCAATAAGGGGAACCGGAGGTAAGATATTTTTAAAAGTTTTAAGTAGAAATGACACCAAGAAGCACAAAGTGACAATGATAGTCAACTCTTGTGGTAGAACAGCACCTATGTGCAATTTCTCCTTGACTACAATGGGAAATAGGTCACCCACACTAACCAGGTTTGTCCTGGTCATAAATGTTACTTTCTGACTTTAGTCTTTCAAGTCCCAATCCACAACAGGAGTGCACTTTTAAAGTCTCCAAGACCTCATCGACTACAATTGGAGACATCCAGGGTGGCAGGTAGGAGAGTCCAGTTTCCACTCGTCAGCTGGGCTGTTGCAGGAAAAGGCCTCTTGTAACTTGTGTCTCTGTAGCTTTAACAGGAGGTCAGACTTATGACCCTTGAAGTTCACTTCTTTGTCCTAGTTATAAGAGGGGAAGCAGGTCTAGTCTTCTAGGCTCTTTGCAGGTCTTGAACAGCAGGTTCCGTCCTCTTCTGACCTTCAACAGGTCCAGGACTGTTCTGAAATGGGTGCCTGGACATGCCACAATTCTGCATGGCACGAGCTAGTGGGTTGGAATGACCTCTGGGCTAAAGGTTTCAGTGGCTACCCCCACCTGCTTTGGATATTTTCAGGATGGCCGAACTAAAGTTGGGCTCTGAGGGCTGGAGGTGTGCGTGTCCTCCCACATCTAACACTAAAACCCAGTTCTTGGTAGTCGCTGTACCCACAACAACCTCTGAGACAGAAGTCTGGTAGATCAAAGCTAAGTTGTGGGCAATGAGACATGGGATACACAATTGTTATGGCGTCCTGCCTTCGTCCTGTGAAGTGCACCCCAAATGTTATCAGTAAACCCAGCAGACTTGTCAAAAAGGCTCTGGAACTGTAATGTCAAAACGAGGCCCACTGTGATTGGCTCCCTACTGGCTGGGGGAACAAAAGGGCCCTGCCCAAGAGTCAGCTAACATTTGCCTGTGATGGGGAAGGCATCTTTGGAGTTCGCCTCAAGTATCCTATCAATAACCCCAGCAGGCCTGTCAAGCAGAATGTTTCATTTAAGCAGGACCTTTTAGAGTCAAAAAGGATCTTTACAGCCCATCTTGCATATTCCTTCATGTTCAGATGGGTCATCTCTGCTCATTCAAAGTAGCCTACTGTTTGATCTTGAGAAGAAGTTCCCACCTCTTTCATGCCTATTTAAATGCTAATTACAGGGTGGCCGAAGCAGGAGAGCAAAATGCAGATTTAGCTTGACAGGGATTTCAGGCAGAGCAAAGGTAATCTCTAAAAGTTACTTTACCATAACATCTAGGAAAAAACCTGAACTCGCAATTGAATTGGTTTTTAATAACTATTAAAAATAGTCGTTTCATTATTTTTCTAGCTAATACTATTCCTGATTTACATTATTAGTATTCAGTATTGTATTCCAATGTGTTTCTATGGAACTGCCAGCATTGCTACTGTGACAATAGCTTTGAGGGGATAGCTACTGTAAGAACATTTTTAATGTTAAAATGTTTGTCCTTTTAAATATCATGCACCTTCTTTTAAATACCATGCACCTTATACGCAATAAGGTCTACTTACGCGTGACTTAGTAACATATAAAAGGAAGATTTAGGCCTGTCAAAAGTTATTATTTTTACTGTTCAGATTTGCAGTTAAGACCTGCACAGCCAGGCTGGCAGTAATATTTACATTGTCACTGTAGTGGTTGGCACATTGAGTGCTAAAGTCCACTTGTGGCAATTTACAGGCCCTGGGTACACCTTGGTGCGATATACTAGGGACATATAGGTAAGTTAAATATGCTAATCAGGGTATGCCAATTTCACCATGTTCGAAGGGAATAGCACAAGCACTTTTCCACTGGTTAGCAGGGGGAAGTGCACAGAGTTCTACAGCCATCAAAAATAGGGTTCAGCAAAAAGAAATCTGCGGTGAGTGTACAGAAAGGGCAAATTTCTAACAGTAGCCTAAGGGGTTGCACCATCTTGGGTACAGATATGATTTCTGTGCAGTCACTCAACGGACAAAGGCAACATCTGCTTCACTCTTTCCCGAAGAAGGGCGGAGCACTGCACCGTACAAATAAGCATGTATATCACTCTGAAACTCATGAGCAATTTAATTGATGTGAGGGAATGATGTATACCTTCCTAGCCCAAATGTCAGAAAGGGCCCATTGTAAATCTGTGGGATCCATGGAGTCGGAGGTGTATTTGTAGAAAGCAGTCAAACTTAAATGTTGTGTTTTCTTTTTTGCACTTTAATGATACCGTTGTCCTTCTAGGCACACGCGATTAGCATTTTCCCGCACCAAGTCATTGGTGTTCTGTGGATTTGCACAGCTCGCTAGTCACTTATGAGGTGCTTGAGTAGGTGTGTTGGCGCTAGACCCCACATAGTAAGTGAAAGAGACACTTCTTCAGCTTCTTGCGGAATTCAAGAAGTGAGGAGGAGGCTGTAATGTGTTGAGAGTGGTCGTTCGGGATTTTGGGTGCAATTTAGAAGAATGAGCGACCTCCAGTTCTGCTTTTGTGGATGCGGGGTGTGTGAGCGAATGAGAGAAGAGTAGCTGATCGTAGGTGTCTGGTCGGCTGGCGAAAGTGCGCAGTTCAGGTATGATGGTCCGATGTTTAGCGCTGACAGCGTCAGCCTACTCACACCCACGAACACTGAACAACTGCCCTTCCATTGGGACCTTCTCACAACTCAAACCACAATCTCCATCATGAACTCTGTATACTCATGAGCACCCACGGACTCATCTCACCACATCTTCAACCTTGGGAGCAAGATGATCTGCAACAAGCTCAAGTCCTGAATACCTCCATCACCACTGCCTCTTTCCCTGAGGATTAGAAACACACCGAAGTGAGACCCCTCCTGAAGAAACCATCTGCTGAACCAGCCAAACTGAAGAACTACTGGCCTATCTCCCTGCTCCCCTTTCCGGCGAAGGTTCTCGAGAAAGCAATCAACCAGCAACTCATCAAAAGCCTGGAACACCACAACCTCCTGGATCCCTTAATACTGATTCTGAGCCAACCACAGCATTAATACAACGCTGCTCACAGCCACCGACGTCATCAGGGCCCTCCTGGACAGTGGCAAAGTAGCAGCCCTCATCCTCCTGGACTCGTCAGCTGCCTTCGACACCGTCTCCCACCACAAGTTGATCAACAACTCCACCAAATCGGAATATAGGGAGATGCCCTCAAATAGATCGCCTCATACCTCACCGGAAGAACCCAGAGAGTCAGTTTCCCACCGTTCACCTCAGAACCCAAGAATATCTGCAGTGTCCCATAAGGATCATCCCTCAGCCCCACTCTCCTCAACACATACATGACCCCCCTGGCCAACACTGTCGGATCAAGTGGACTCAACATTATCTCATACATCAGCAGACTCCTCCACCATCAGGGCCAACTTCCACAGATGCATGATGAACGTTGCCAACTGGATGAAGGGCGACTGTCTCAAGCTCAACGCTGACAAGACCGAAGTCCTCATCTTTGGGAACAACACCTCGCCATTTAATGACTATTGGTGCCCTGTGGAACTCGGCCATTCCTCTGCCCCGACAGAAGGTGCCCGCAACCTTGACATCAGCTTGGACAGCAAATAATTTATGTAGAAACAGGTTAATGCAGTCTCATCCACCTGCTTCCACACCCTATGCATGCCCCGTAAGATTTTCAGGTGTCCCCCAACCAACACCATAAGGATTGTCACTCAGGCCCTCATCACCAGCAGACTGGACTACGAGAGAACTTTCTACGTGACAATCACTGCACACCTCCTGAAAAAACTACAGATCATACAAAACTCAGCGGCCAGACTCGCCCTCGACCTTCCCAGACAGACTTGCATCAATCTGCACCTCAAGAAGTTTCACTGGCTCCCGATCAAGAAGAGATGCCAGTTCAAGATGTTGACCCACGCATACAGAGCCCTGCACAATGAAGGACCAGCATACATCAACAAATGAATGACCTTCCACCAACCTACCAGACACCTGAGATCCGCATCACTCTTCCTCGCCGACAGTCCCTGGATCCGCTGAGCCGGCAGTGGAGGACGCTCCTCCTCTCACCTTGCGGCCAAAGCCTGGAGAGACCTTCTGCACCTTAGGGCCGCCTCATTGCTCCCTAAATTCATTAAACGACTCGAGACCTGGCTGCTCGAATGAACAGACACCAAGAAGCAGCTAGCATCTCCAGCGCCTTGAGACTTTCACAGGTGATTTGCCGTGCTCAATAAATCGTGACTGATTGTATGTAGGGTGCTATTCCTCAACTGACCATGCATTTTCCAGGTGCATATTTGCAGCAAAATTCTGCAAAAAAATCTCATGAAATTGAACAAATAATATACAGTCTACATCGTCTGTGCCGACCAAGTTTAAAACTCTACATTGAAGTCTAGATTCAAAGCTGTTTGTTAAAAAATTGAGAAAAAACAATGATCCTTCAGATCTGCAGACGTCTGCTAAAAGTAAGAACACGAAAAAACCAAGCACTTTCAATGCCAGTAGGTCTGGCCTTGCCAAGCAGGTGCAGTAGTTAAGTGGTGTGTGTTTTTTATTGAAAGCATATGACAGAAGGAGTGCTTCTGCCTAAACGTGGCTTCTGTATGGTCCGAATTAAAATTTTAGGCTTAAAAATAGGTAAACATCGCATGTAATGTTAATATTACAGTCAGGGTGCTTCTTAGCAGGCAGGCGTACGTATGATAGGTATTTATTATTATTACTATTATTATTATTATTAATTTTATAAGGCGCACAGCTACCCAGAGGTTTCCCAGCGCCATTGGACACACGCTAAAAAGAGAGAGACCGCTATTGGTTAAATAACCACGTTTTTAGGCCTTTGCGAAAGTTGTTGTAGGTAGTTTCATGCCGAAGTGGCGAAGGGAGTGAATTCCATAATGAAGGGGCCAGATAAGAAAAGGACCGACCGCCCAAACGCGACCGTTTGATCCTAGGAACTACAAATTTGGCATGGGTAGAGGATCGAAGCAGGCGCGTAGGGAAATAAGGATGGACTAATGCACTCAAATATTGTGGTGCTGTGCCAGTCTTGATCTTATGCATATAGCAGAGGGTTTAAATTTGATGCGATTCTCCATCCTGAGCCAATGAAGGTCACGGAGAGAACCAGAATTGGAGGCTTTTCTAGGCACCTGGCAGAGCAGTCTGGCCGTTGAGTTCTGAACTACCTGCAGTTTACAAACCACCTCCTTATTGGCTCCTAAATACAGGACGTTGCCATAGTCCAGCCTGGATGTAATCAGGGCCTGGATCACTGTTCTTTGTGTGGAACTAGGCAACATCCACAGTATTTTTTTGAGCCATTTCAGGAAGGTGAAGCAGGTTGAGGCGACCTTAACTGCTTGCTGCCTCATAGACAGCTGGTCATCTATGACTACGCCTAGATTGCGAACTGCTTGCACCGGTTGTGGAAGATCGCCCATTTGAGATGGCCAATGTCGGGGGCTCCAGAGGTCTTTGTTTTTCCCAAGGATTAGAACTTCTGTTTTCCCACCATTTAATTTTAGCTTATTGGCAAGCATCCAGCTAGCTATCTTATGTAGTCCTACCTGAAGAGATGACTCCTTAGATACATCATTGGTGGACAGAGAGAAGATTAGCTGGGTATCATCAGCATACGAAAAGATAGATAACCCAGCCTCTTCCGCTATTGTAGCCAGGGGACTAACATAGATATTAAAAAGTAAAGGGCTGAGAATAGAACCTTGTGGCATTCCATAAGAGGAAACATGAGTCTCAGAGCTTGCAGACGAAGAAAAGACCTGAAAAGTCCGATCGGTCAGGAAGCTCTTAAGCCATTTGAGAGCCGATCCGCTGATGCCCAGCAATTGCAAGACTTTTAGTAGGGCAATGTGAGACACAGTATCGAAAGCAGCACTCAAGTCGAGTAAAATGAGTGCCACAGTTTCACCCAAATCAAGACGTTGGCATAGAGCTTCTGTGACTCCCAAGAGAGTGGTTTCTGTAGAGAAGCCAGCTCTAAACCCCGATTGTGAGGTATGTAAAAAAAATTGGGAGTCGACAAACTGCGCCAGCTGCTGATTGACATGTTTTTCTAAGATTTTAGAGAAAGCTGGGAGTAATGAGATCGGGCGGAAATTAGATGGTTCCGCCGGATCGGCTTTCGCTTTTTTCAACAGAGGAAAAACCATGGCATGTTTCCAAGCTGCTGGTACTGTTGCTTCAAGCAGTGATGCATTGAGCAACTCCATAATAAGATTGAGTGATGAAGGTTCCAATTTTTGAAGGATAGAGATGGGAAGAGGATCTTTGGGTGAGCCTGATTTAAGGCTATTTAAAATACGACGATATTTGTTTAGTTTTAATGCATATCACAGGAAAATACAGTTCTTATTGTTAAAATTTAAAGGTATTAGTAGTTGTAAATTACTCCTGCTGAAGAGAGATTAAACCCACAAGGATAAAAAAACGGCTTTGAAGAGACTGAAAGGAACCCTATCTCGCTTGGGCAAGTCTTTTGAATGAGTAACGTGTACCAGCAATTCCTTTAAGAGGGTAAATTCCCCTATGCCCACAGAAAGTGAAGTAGCCTTTCGGTAATGCATGAGAAGTCAGTGCAGTCTAATTGTGATTAATCAAAGTATCTCAATTCAAAAAGTGATCATAAACAAAGGTAAGGTGGTATAAATTTTGTAATAATTAGAATCTCGACTGCCCACAGGTCTTGACAGTGCCTTCTCTTTTCGGACCAGAGACCAGATCTCAATAGAATCTAATTGTTTTTGTTTTTTAAACCCGTGGAATCATTTCAATGCTTACCCCTTTCTTCTCCTTCATGAGTTATCAGTAGAACTCCAGACGAGCATTAATAACATTACTCCATATTATGTGCAGCCAAACTATTTTCATTACCTTGAAAAAGCTCCAGGTCTGTGCAACACCAAGGGGTGAAACGTGTTGGCTGTCTATCATACATTAAGTCCACTGAAACAAGAAAAAAATAAAAATAGACGAGACCAAGAAAGCAGCAACTGTTTCTAATTAATACTCAAGTTGTATCATTTGGCCTTTGTTTATGATCACATTTTGAATTAAAGTACTTTGAATAATCCGTATAACTGCACTGACTTTTCCTGCACATCCCAACACAAATACACTGAGAGCAGGAAAGCCTAACTGAGGCGTACTTCTCTGCAAAATCTTGTGATGTTGTATCTGAACTGGAGAGAGGCTGCCACTGTTTCCAGTCCAATCTTCAGACGTGCTTATAGAAATATTTGATGTACATGGGGCAGAAAGAGAGCAAAACATGTCTAATTGATATAAACTTTTAGGGAAGGATTGACGAGCAGGTCAAGAGATAGGCGTAGTCAGTGTCTTTGTGAAAGCTGAAAATGTGCATAGAGGGCATGAGTAGGGTAACACGAAGGGCGCAAGTGAGGCAAGCACCGCAGAGGGTGAGGGAAGGAACTGACATGGAGGGCGAGGTGGGCAGGAGAAGCAACAGGCAAAAGAGAAGGAGGGCGCGGGTGGGGAGGAAGGAACACGTTGGGTGGGGGGACTGCAAGCAACACTTAGGGTGGGGATGGGAAGGAGAAACAATGCACACCGTGGAGCGGGCGGTAGAGAAGCCCACAAGCAAGAACGCAACGAGGGAGAACACAGAAGTGAACCCAGCATGCAAGGGAGTGAGTGGGGTGAAGCACGCAGACGACAGTGAGCAACATTTAATGCACAGGGAGTGAAGTAAACAAGGGAGACAGCTGAAAAACACATGGAATCTCATGGAGTGTTTAACCAAAAACCATTAATGCTTGAAAAGCAAGCAGTGGAAGCATTGAAGCCAGTCATTCAAAACAGATGATAAAGAGGCTAAGCTGCATGGAGGGACAAAAGCAAGACTGGCAAGCTGGGATATGAATAAGCAGGAGGCAAATCAGTGGCAGGAAAGCCTACCAATAGTAAGCAACGAGAGGCTCCAAGCCCCTTTATATTTTTGGGAAGTCCATAATATTTCTTTCACAACTTGACAGCTGTTTTGTTTGGTAGGCTCGACCTAAACAAGGGACCGAGCAGAAGTAGCTTTTGTTCCAATTATGGACTACAGTGAATATAAAGAAAAGACTAATCCAAGAACAGGATTCAGCCCGATATGCAAAAGTACCTTAAAGGTATTAATTAGCACCTGTTGATTAGACCGTGACATCCCCACAGCATATGACAAGTAATAAATTCACCTGTTGTAATACTGCCTTAGGTTGCTTCATGTGTTTTTTTTTTTTTTAATAGAGTGATTGCGTTATCATGGGCAGAAGACATTTTAGTATACCATTTGTGCAAGTGCTGCAATGCTAGATATTGGATGATTAGTGCTGTGGTAATTTTTGAAATATTTAAGCTTGTGTGTACATCCAAGGAAGCTAAAGTTTATGGCACTGAGGATGGGAGAATGGCCTTTCTTAAAGCACTTACCCAAATGGCATCGCCCTAGTGCTAACATCGAATGTAGGGTGTGCGGCTATCATGCTGAAGCAATGGAGCACATAGTCGGTGCATGTCCCGCATTGCTCAACGAAAGAAGGACCTTGCTGCGGGGTGAATGGAACAAACTTGGAGTTAGATCATGCCGACAGGCTATAATAGCTGCTTTGAACCCAGAAAATACGATTCTCAACATTCGGTTCACTAAATTTGTAACGAGCGGCCCAAAAACTTTGGAAAGACAGGGCCGCAAGATCTTTGCCCCTAGCAGCATATCCACGACGCCCCTCGAGCAATTTACGAACCCTTGATCATCCTGTGTCGTTAATCAGAACACTGCCTTCTCCTCCATTTTAATTACTCCCAAGCTTTCATCTTAGAATTCTTTAGAATATTTATGCCCGGCTGTTCTTTACCTGACTTTAAAAACGATGCTACGGTCTTTTGATATCCCAGGCTTCCGGACATTTATGGATATTAATCTATTTGGGACATTTTACTGCAACACATTTTCAGCAACATTACCACACATTTATTTTTTTAAATCAATAATTCGTTTTTTAACTCCTTTGTATATATGAAGTACACTTTTTAAATTGTAATGGTTTCAAGTAATCAAACAATAAAGATCAATTGAATTGAATTGCAAAAGTGTGTACATCCAGGCCCTCCATTTGAGGGATGTTGGAGAGCTAACTCCAGCGAGACTTTTTGCAGTCCAAAGAGTCTTGCATAGATCTAATCACAAGTCACTGCAACATCTAACTATGCGTGGTTGAAGACTGATTTGAGGGCTGTGTTGAAATGATCTGAGGGCTGTGTTGAAATCATCTCCAAAGGCAATCAATTAAATGTGATGCATTCAATAGCCTTATCTTTCCATCAAATCTGGGTCTGGTGGATTTATGTCTGCTCTGAGTGTCTTCTGTTCATGGTAACATGTTTAAATGCTGGTGGGTCCAATCAGCTTTTCATTATATCGTGGTCAATAAAATGAATAACATTGAGTTGGATAACTATACATTTTTATTATTAAGCGTCACGATGCCCAATAAAGGAATGTGCACGTTCTAAATATGCGGTGTTATTTTCACTTGAGGTCAGTGTGTGGTTTCGTTTTTTCTTATTTAGAAGACTTGGCCCCTTTTAACTCTTCAGTCTCCAGGTATTATAATAGCAGCATTGCATCAAGAGACGTTAGTTTGTCCAGTATTTTAAGCAGATTATTTTATTTCTAATAATTACTCTCAAAGGAAGCACAAAATGTTTGCTGTGGGTATTAATTACTGTACTATTAATTGTACAGGTTTAAGATGTAACAGTTACATATTTAGAATTAATATTTTTAAAACTACTAACATCATAGGAACCTTAATCCTGGTGTACGCAAATCTTAAACTCTTGGATGTGATAACCTTTATGTGGCCGACATGCTAAATTACACCAGCTAATGGAAATATACAGCATTCTTATGGTCTGCGTGAAACACAAAATATCAGTCTACTGCAAGCTTGAAAGCAGTACAAAGTGCACATTTTGTACTGTTTTAACTTAAAGCCAGTACACTAAATCCATTGGGGATATTTTAAATTAATTCTGCTGTAATGTCTCCATCTCTGACCTCTTGAGCTTGGATATTGCTGTTTGTATGATATATAAGGTCGCCAACAGTTCTTAGCCGCACTCCAGGGACCATGCCACGACAATAACTTAGACTTAATATCCTCTCCGTTCCTAAGCCGTCCTGATTTTCAAGATAAACTGAAATTATCAAGTCTCCTATTTCTCTGCCCCGGTAGGACTGCATTATATGTTGTTGTAAACCAGAATCTTATGAATAAGCGATGTTTTTTGTTTTTAGGGTTGCGAATTGAGCTGGAGAGATTTTTCTAGGTTTGTAAAAAAGCATTTATAAGCACGCATTCATTCTATGTTCAACTATGTGAGCTTATATTCCCCCTACACACACTCACACATACTGCATTTTGTACTGTTCTGGTGCAGTTAATCAAATTCTTCTATATATCAATATATGAAATATGATACCTGAATCTACGTAGTGTGTAAAGAGCGTTCACAGCCGCCATTTTGTGTTAAAAGGAGGGAAGCGAAATTGCAGGGGTTAAAATGTATCCCTGTGGAGGTAGAAGAAACCGGTTGGTTCCCATATATTGAAAAAAACACCATGGCAGATTTTAAGAGGAAGTGCCCTTGAGAGTCTTCCGATCTTCCAAAGGGAGCCATTTTATTTAACACTCTTTCTAACCTTAATATTCAATGGTTGATTATCAGTATTACTCTGACATACTGCCATCTCTGTTCACAAGTACTGCTGCCAATGGTATGTGCCAAAAATATACCACTTCAAAGTGTGCTCAGGTCAAACGTATTTGTGTCCCTTCTGGAGCAACATAGAATTTGCTGTCCTGTGAATGACGATCAGGCTTATCCGTTCTGTTTTCCTCCTACACACAAATCCTATATAGATTTGATCCAGCATAAGTGGTATAAATATTTTAAGTTTAACTTTTACTTCACTGCTTACTCATCTATCACTCTAACTGCACGCCCCCCCACCGCCCCCCTCAGTTTGATGGATCTCAGCATTACCCTCACCACAGAGGTGAATGGTCCTCTGATGGATCTTTCTCTGTCGATAGCAGGGGTGGGAATTAGGATGTCCAAAACACATTAGCCACCCAATGAGGACCATTAATCGGTGACTAACTCACAAGTTTGAAATCTGCTTCAAATAAACTATTCTCAGGAACATACTGTGAAAAATAAAGTATCGCAATGAGGAGATCCAATCTCCTACATAAAGTCTAACCAGAATGATACACTCTAGAGGCTCTGCTTCTGCGACACAGAGTAAAAGAAACAGAACTTGATATTCTGAAACAATTAGCTGATTCTCCCTACAACGCATTTAGATAAAACAAAAAACAATTTAACTCCATTTCAAATAAAGAACATCAGGACACAATAATAGACTCAGGCAATTTAGATAGTTCAGTTATTGTATTAATGTTCCAAAATCAATACAATTAATCAGTTTCTTAAAGCATTTCAGTCCAAGAGTATTAAAGCATGTAACGCAAGACTACACATTTCCTCAGAGGTTCAAATTCAAAGAGGATGGTTTAAACAAGCATTAGGTATTCGGTTAGAGATTCCTACCACCGTTAAAGGCAGAAGGATAGTTCAATCATTTTTCACTGCATCTACAGATCCAAAGCCAAAGGGTAAAACATTTAATTTTAAAGTCCTCTAAGGGCGAGTCAATGAGCATTGGCAAAAAGGAAATATGAAGCCAAAATCATTTAGTTAGGCAAAGAAGGATTCCAGGTCAACTTCATGAATGCAGCAGCATTAGGGAGGATTGGAGCTTCGGGTTTCCGTTGGTCTTTGGTTGCCCCTTTGTTTGTTGTTCAGTGAGTAGCCACACCCACCGGGGGTAGGCGGGCTACAAAAAGATGGCAGCTGCACGCAGCGGGGGCGTCACTGGTGTGCTAAAGGCAAGCCAGTCTGCACCTGTCTGTGCCTGGACGATGCCAAGGGGGCCCCCATTTACTCAAAGGATTGAGACGGCCCCTGTCCATTTGGCACCAGGCCATTTTCAATACACCGCCAAGAAGCTGTTCTAACTCACCACAGCCACCCTGGATCACTGCAGGCTCTCTATGGATGGAGTGTGGGGAGCTGTGGTAAGTGCGAGTTTACCTTTACAGTATCGCATGGGGAAAATCCCTTAGGGAGGAACATGCATTCGAATTTAAAATTAGCCCAATGTTTCACACTAAACTGCCGCTTACTACCAAACATAAATTTCAGATCTTGGAGTTTTTGACTGATCAACTACCAGAAGCTCTTTTTCTGGTAGAAACTTTGCTCACCGCACAATAAACCCCAGATATTTTAGATGCCGTTCCTCAAGATTATGCAATCCTGAGGCAAGACAGACCCAAAAGGGCGAAGGGATCGCAGTTATTTTTAAACGGCACCTTCAATGCAGGTTTTCAGAAATGAAGATAGCCGGCTGCAAAGCAGCCTACTTTTCTTTGTTGCTTTCTGGTTGTTGCACCTTAGCTGGCCTCCTAATATATCGCAAACACAAGGAGATGATGGACGGAGCGCTGAAACTTTTCAGACACTCACCCCCAGTCACAGATCTGGGTTGAATCCATCATCACTCTTTAGCTCACTTTGCCACCTCAGTTCAGACCCAGCCATATGCAAATCAGTCTTGACCCTGTGCCTCATGGGAACAGTCCAGCCTGAACTGCCAAGCCAGGTCTTCCCTGAACCGGAAACAAGCATCCTGGCACCGGTTTCTGGGTAACACCCTTCATCAGCCAGGCTAGCTTGAATCCAGTGGCAAAGTGAGCAAGGGACCCACGTCTGGGCATACCCTGCCAACTAGGGCGAACAAAGCAAACACAAGGAGATGATGGCCGGAGCGCTTAAACTTTTCAGACACTCACCCCCAGTCACAGATCTGGGTTGAATCCATCATTCTTTAGCTCAATTTGCTACCTCAGTTCCACGTCAACCACGTCAATGAGGTATATCTAGGAGAATGGCTTGTTACATGAAACCCAGTCTGGATTTAGACCAAACTTCAGAACTCTTATTGGCTTCGAAATCATTGAGACTCATTGCTGATGAGGACAAGACGGCCGCCCTCGTCATGCTGGACCTGAGTGCGGCCTTCAACACTGTGTCTCATGGTCTTCTACTGGAATGACTGTGGTAGTACTGTGTTGGGGGTCGGTCTATTGAATGGCTGGCAGATTACCTTCAGTATTTCAGGTACTACTGCAGCCATGTACTTCCAAGATCCTCCCACTGCAGCAGGGAGTACTGCAAGGTTCTGTCTTGAGTCTGACTTTATTTAATCTATATATGTGCCCCCTAGCTGATGTGATTGAGCGTAATGGCATTAAGATACTGTTGTATGCTGACGACACTCAGCTAATTATCACTCTGGCGCAGTACGAAGGCCCTGCAGCAGATAGTTTTAGAACATGTCTGGTGGATCTAGTTGAATGAATGGACATCAGCTGCCTGAGACTTAATGCCAATAAGACGTAAGTCCTGGTTGTAGGTAAGCAACCATCGATATGTTTCTCTGTCTGGTGGCCAGACAACCTAGGCTCGACACCAACTCCTAAGCCAAAAGTAAAAAATCTGAGCTTTGTATTTGATTGTACCCTGTCTTGTGTCAGCCAGGTAAACGTCCTGGCTGGAACAGGCTTTGGTACTTTAAAAATACTTCCATAAATCTTGGGGCTCCTTCCTGAATTGGCAAGGAAGACAGTAGTTCAGGCCCTTCTAGTAACCAGATTGGATTACTGTAATGTCCTCTACTTTGGGGTAACGCAGGACAAACTGAAGAAACTTCAAAGGGTCCAGAATGCTGCCACACGGATGCTCCTAAATATTCCTTGATACTCTTCTACTGGGGATGCCCTCCTTAAGCTCCATTGGCTCCCTAGTAGGGAATGAGTCTCTTTTAAGGGACTTTGTATTCAGCCATAAAATCCTGAATCAGAGCGGTCCTCATTACCTTTTGCCCCTGATTAGATGGTACCATCTAAATAGATGCCTCAGGTCTTCAGGGGCAGCACTGACTTCGATTCCTAAGATAAAACGAGCACATTTGGGTGGACGCTCCTTCAGCTATCTGACAGCAAAGCTGTGGAAGTCCCTCCCTTCTGAGTTCTAGTTTCTGTAAACTTATCAGGGCTAAGGGCTTTGTCTTGCCGAGAGAGACTGGCGAGAAAGGCTAGGCGGTCGAGGTGTTCGAGCCGCGGGGGAGCCGCAGGAGAGCCGCAGGAGAGCCGCGAGAGAGCTGCAGAAGCCACCGGAGCACCAGAGCAAAGTGCACTGCGGAGCACGGGAGCAGGAGAGCCGCGCGTAAGGACCGGAGCGGAGGTGAGGTGTAATTCTACCAACTACCCCCCCTTTTTCACGCTTCTTGCCCACCCTCCTCCACCACTCATGGCCCCCCCCCAGCAGCAGCTTGAAAACGCCCAGACAGTGCCTGGGCCAGAGCCTCACTTGAAGACTCATCAGGAGACAGGGCGATTGAGGAAAGGACCTCAATATAAAATACTTGTGGACATCTCTTGGATTCCTCCAGCAGCTATTAAAGGGGGGCAGCTGCCCACAGAAGATTCTCAGCAGCCCCTGACCCCCCCCGACCTCCTCGACCCCCCCCCCCCCCCAAACTGAACCCACTCGGACCCTCAATACTTTTAATACCTTCAATTCCCATGTCAGCTGCAATACCTTCAATAAGAGCAGCAGCTGTGAGCGAGTGGCAACAGTGAGGGAGGGGGGCGGGGAAGTTGGTGGAGATCAGAGGTGAGCAGAAGGGGGTGACAAAAATCCCCAAGGAGCAGGACAACGCCCAGAGGCACAAGGAACAAAAGAAAAGAAAAAGCACCTTGAGAAGGCTCAGAGCAAAGCAGATCAAGCACAGTAAAATCGACAACTGCCCCTCCCCACTCAGCGGTGAGGGGAAGAGCATTCGGAACTAGGCAAGGGCTTGAAAATCATACAGAATCATACAGGATACAATAACAAACAAAACCAACCAAATAACAAATAAAAAACCTTCAAGTCTTCAAATTTAGTCAAATCCATCACACTCAAATATAACGGAAAGTGGACCTGAATAAACCACAAACAACTTTTTGGAGTGTAAGGAAGGTACAAATTAAGCACCCCTAACCTCACCCCCAACTTCACCTCAAGGAAACATAAAGAGAGGAGAACAAGGCATCAGCCACTGGAGGAGATAAAGAAATAAGCACACAAATAAAAATAGGGGGCGACCCCCACATTAACATAAAACAGTTGCGAAAGGAGGGACAGCAGAGAGGAAGATAGAACCTAAGTCCATTAAACAATTAAGACATGAGATCAGGGCGTGTTCGGGGGGCCGTCCAGTCCAGACAAGTAGGGAGTAAGAGAAAGAAGTGTAAATCGGGCCCACCCACAGCCCAATCTTTCGACCAAATCTCCCTCATTTCAACAGAGGTCGACTTAATGGACACCGCGCAACCAAGGAGGGGTTCCTCCTCCAACCCCAAGGTCTCTCCAACCCAGCCTAAAATGTATACAAAATTCAACTTCTTAAAAGACATTGGTGCTACTGTCTATTCAAGCAACGCAGCACTTAAAGGGCTTCAGTCCCCCCTTCAACCGGTTCAAACTCTTCACTCGCCACAACTAACTATAGCTTTAATACACACTCAAGCCAGTGAGCCAAGCTTATCTCCAACAGCAGATCACACCAACTCAGTTTCCAACAGGAATTTAACTTCAAGCGCCCCGGGGGCAGCCACCACCTTACCCAGCACAACAGCAGCGGCGCCTATGCCGGCTACGAATCGTCCGGCCCAAAACATCGGACTTCTGGCGACCGCCGCACACTTAATGAAGCCTTCAGAGGGTCACTCAGGGACCCAGCCAATTCAACTATTGGCAGACCAGGCCTCAGATAGTTCAGACCACTCAGCAACAGCAACGCCCCCGCCCCTAGCAGCAGGGGATGTTCAGCAAGCGCTTACACCAACAGTTCTAACAGGAACAAGTCAGCCAATACCCACGGAAAAGAGAAACCAGAAAAATCAACTGCAGACAGCTCCCCAAACAGCTCCCCCAAACCCTTCAGCGGATGAGACAAGCAGGATGCAATCTCTATCGGCACTTTACGGGAAAGGCACTTGCAGCCTGCATCCACCTACCACTGCCGACACTACTAACATCAATATCTCGGATCTTAGCCACACTAGTATCAACACGCTGACTCCAACAGCTATCATTAACGAGTGCAAGCAGGAAGAAGGAAGGGCGTACTTATCCTATCTGAGCACTCAAGAATGGGAAGACATGTTGGCAGCATACTCCCCAGACCGTCACATAGGCATACCTCCTGCGAAGCCGACTTCAAATCCTTCAGCTGACAGCCAGCCCCCAAGGGACAAAGGGGAGCGAAAGGAGATGGGCGGGCCAAAAGAACAAGATGGAAGTGTTTGGGCCTCCATCCTAAATACCATGCAACTGTCGGTGGAGGCACTCCAATATCAGTCCGATAAAATGGACATACAGCTCACCCTATTAAACACCCTGGCAGTGTTCACAGCAGGCATAGATGAGAAATTGGGGGACCTCAACGGGCTAATTAGAAGAGCACAGACGGAGGCACACATCCGATGCGGCTGTAGTCAGATTGTGGATAAACTAACAACCCTTCCAACAATGCTTACAACGGTACTAAACGAGCTGAAGAACACATCACTAGCCAACGCTGTCTGCTCTCCAGCAGGCGTCCCGATTTCTGAACCCCCAGCCCTTGAAAGCAAGGAAGGAGAATCGGGCAGCTCAACTAATCAGAACTTTAAAGGCAGCGACTCTTGCACCCAGCATAAAGAGGGGTCTCCACGCGCTACCAAAGAATGTTTTAAGACCGTTCAAACGGACTCAGCCATTACTAAAGCAAATGCCAAACCACGCCGCCAGCAGAAACGGAAGGGACGGGATCAAAAATCACTTCTCCTCAATCAAGTAGCTACCTACTCAATCTTCAGCAAACAGTGCTCCAAATCAGAGTCTGACCCCAAAGAGGGGGGCAAGCAACACATAGCTCCGTCTCAAAAAAGCATCCTCCAAAACATAGTAGCATCTCCCGGGCCTTCTAACATCGAAAGGCCTCTAGCTGTTACAAATAACAGAAACTCGCCACAGGTAATGTTAGCTCTCCACAGAGGAAGTGCTAACACCGACCAAAGTGTAATTCCCATATCTTCATTACAAAAGCCATCAAACAATCCAACTTGGCCTGACGGACAAAGAGAATCTCTAATAAGCACCGATTCTACGACAGAAGAAAACAGGGCGTCCAGAACGGACGCAATCGAGCTAACGACCATTAATCATTACGTCAACAAAGATCAGATAAACAATACCTTAAACCTCAATATCGAACAACTTGTTTTACTGAGTGAAGGAAAACAAATATGGAAGGCCCCAGATCAGCTACCTCAGGGCTCACTCTACCTGCAGGATTCGAGGCCACCCAGCGAACGAACACTAACCAGCAACAACGTAACCAATCAATTACAGCCCCCCCAAAGAGGTGCAGCTACCGGAACTAAGGGAGGATGTACAACTTAACAATCAGCAAGACCGCTCATTATACGCTGGAGAATCCACAAATCTAGCACGGGCCTCAAAAAGACTGCCAATCAGCTTGATTCTCCCATTGCTCAAACCCGAGTACACATCAAAAGGGCACCAAGACATACTAAACAAGGGTAATGTCTTGAAACCATTGAAGGGCATTCCTAATCTAGCAGATCTGAATACAACTGATCTTCTTGCAATAGAGTTTCTTACACCGGAAATGCCTGAGGCAACAAGGGTGTCGTGGAAAACAGTTGCGATCGCTCGAAGAGTATTAAACGAGCACCACATTTTCGAAGCTTGGGGAATCAAGGTTACCTCTTACCAAAACCCAGCCTACCCAGCGCCTCTTCTAAACCCCAGTCCAAGGCCTGGCCTCAATCGCCGCCCAAAGCCCCCAATCTCCGTTCTTAGAGGGGCACTGGGATCCTCTCCTCAATCAAGGCCTTTCTTCCGGGGTTCTAACCGTGCACCTTTTGGCGAAGAAGCTGCACCTGGAGATAGTTTTCGGTTTGCTGAGCCTATCACAAGAACTCTAACCCTCTTTCCAGCAATTCAATGACATCATAGCCAAATGGACACAGGCAACAACCAACAAAAAGGAAGTAAGTTTTGCCTTTGCTCATGGAATATCAATGGTCTAGCCTCAAAAGCCTCTGACCCAGACTTTCTGCAATACGTCGAAAGGTTTGATATAATCCTGTTGCAGGAAACATGGCTGACAGAACCATTACAAATACACGGGTTCCACTGCTTCACCATACCAGCTACAAAAGGCGGAAAAACCGGTCACTGTTCAGGTGGGCTGGCAACTTGTATATCGACAGCTACCATATCTACAGCAGCTGCAGTCGACTCTGGAACAGAGGTTGCCTTAGCAACCAAACTCCTCCTTTCTTTGGCGGGCTCACAAAAAGAAGTAACGATCGTCAACGCATACATCCACCCGAAACGTTTAGCAACCGATTCGGCGAAGCTATTTGGCCAAATAATTACCTATATAGGCAGTACTGAATCATCAAATATCATACTGTCGGGGGACTTGAACCAATATTTACTGGGATCATCAGACGAATATGAAGCAAGATTTCAAACTTCATACTGCAATATACCAACACAAGGTGTCTTCACCCACGGGAAAACAAACAAGATAAACAGAGGCCTCCTCGAGGATCTGGAACACTCCAATCTCAGGGCCCTCAACGGAAGATTCGCAGGCGACACTCCTCCTGTAGCCAGTTACTATACTGCAACAACTTCCTCGATTTTGGACTATACCTTCACTAGTCTCTCGTTGTTTTCATTCATTATTAATTTTAGAATGGGGGACAAGGGAGATAGTGATCACCGCCCACAAGAATTAACTTTAGCCGCAACTGCTCCCTCTGGCATCCAGCCTGCCCCAGTCTCGGGCCCCATCTACACATCAGACTACAAGAGAATCAAATTCACGGTAAATAACATTGAATCCCTGTCAGAATCGGCATTAAATCTCATACCCAATCAACATGGATTACATTCAAATCTGGGAACGTTTCACCAAGACGCTTGGAGAACAACACGCGCCGCAAATAAAAATGAAGCACACTCTGCCACTCGAGCAAGTAAAAAGGCTAACTGCAGCACAAGGCGCGCAAATTAAAAGCCTCAAAAGATCTATAAACGGCTCAATAAGATCCTTGAGTCACGACCCTGGGAACCTCTTGCTACTCTCCTCTTTGCGCCAGCAAAGAACTAATCTAAAGAAGTTGAAATGGGGCATTAATAAAAACCATGAAGATGACATCTGGGCCAAACTTCTCCAAAACATAAAACAAAACGACAGCGCCCTTTTCTGGAAAACGGTTAATACAATCATTAACCCGCAACGTGAGGGAATCTTATTGCACATACTAGAGGAAACCTGGGCCAATTATTTGTATACCCACTTCAACTACTTCACAGCGGGCTCCCTTCATCTGGACAAGAGCGGGTCAGCTCCAACTGATCGCGATGCGGCTAATCTAATAATCGATAGTCTCATATAAATCCTTAGACGCAAATCAACTGCTGGAGGTAACGTCAGATGAAGCTTCGCATTAGCTAATTAAGCAGCAGATCACAAAGGCAAGAAAGGAAGGGGCGCCAGGCCCGAATGGAATCCCGCCCGCTCTGTTTAAACAGAGGGCGACAAAGTGGGCAAGAATACTTCATCCAATATTCCTGGAAGTGAGACAACGGGGTGTCATCCCTGATTCATGGAAAGGCTCCATGATCGTCCCTATCCACAAAAGTGGTGACAAGACTTCGCCCGGCAATTATCGGTTAGTGGCACTAATCGATAGAGGCCAAATACTTTGCGGGCACGTTGTTGGAAGAGCTTACAGCCTGGGCGGACACAAATTATATAATTCCACTAAATCAGACAGGCTTCTGCAAGAAAACGGGTACAACAACGAACATCTTGACATTATCCCTGCTTATAGACGCAACAATTATGAAGAAAATGCAGCTGCACCTTTGTTTTATCGATTTTAGTGCCGCCTTCGACAATGTGGACAGATCGAGACTGTGGGCGAAGCTAGCCAGCTGGGGTATCCCAACTGCTCTTTTAAAAATGATAATGCTCCTACATACCGATACCTGGGTACAGGTCAAACTTGGCACAGGGACGCATTTGACAAGGAAAGTAAAAACAACGAAGGGCCTCAAACAGGGCTGCGTGCTGGCACCCATGTTATTCAACTTATTCATGGCAGACCTACCACAATTACTCGACACCAGCAATTCTCACGCACCCAGAATGGGGGGCACAACTCTGTCCAATCTCCTTTATGCTGACGATGTAATCTTGTTTAGCCACACAGCAGTTGGCCTGCAACATCTTCTTAACAGCATGCAGGATTACGTTGAAGCAAATAAGCTGTCAATCAACTTAAAGAAAACTAGAAGTATGTCAATTAACAACAAAAGGAAGGCAGTGAGAAGCTGGCAGCTGGGCGGTACACGAATAGACTCAGCGGGAGTCTATAAGTACCTAGGTGTATACATTGATAAAGAAGGAACATTTGCTCGACACCTAGAAGAGATTAAAAGAAAGGGGCTGGTGCTAGCATTAACCATGAAAAGCCTAACATCTAAACTACTGGGCCCAACATTGTGTCCCCTACTGAATGTAGCACAGGCTAAAATCCTACCCACAATAACTTATGGTAGTGAAGCCTTAAGAGGGAGAGATGCAAAACTATTGGATACAACTTTAGTAAAAGCATACAGAACCACGTATAGCCGTCCAAACTATACTTCCCCAGCGCAAATTAGGCTGGAATTCGGCCTACTGAAGCAATCATGGGCCAGATACGGCGCATACATCAACTGCTGGAACAAAATCAGACTATCGGCCCCTAAAACTCTAAATCAACTTCAATGGCAAGATCTTCAGCAGAGGGAGGATTCTCCTGCAAGAAGCTATCTTCAGGAGGCTCTAGCATGCACTGGACTCTTGGCCCTTTGGAATACTCAGACCCACCATTCAGTTTTTAAGAAATTAGTTTGGAAATCCCTGAAAAAACTGGCGCTGGTGGAGGACAAAGCAGCCTTTTCAGCAAGATCGCACGCCTGGATGACTGTGAACAATTACAAAGTCCTAGCTCCCCAAAAATACTTTAATTTGGGCTACCCGAAATCACAGAAATTAAAATTCTTAAAACTTCGCCTTGGCTTGATCCTGTGCACTCAGAACCTTCCACCATGGAAGAGGGAGCCATCTCGAACATCTTGTAGTCTGTGCAAAAATGGCCAGGGCGACATTATCCATTTATTATGCTCCTGCAAGGAGCTGACACAGGAAAGGAGACAGCTGCTAAGAGTCCCCCTAAATCAAAGAAGCATTCACTCAAGGAGACTAGCAGTTTTGGCATGCTTTGACCCAGCAACACCTCAATTAAACTGTAGACTAGTGAGATTCCTAGATGCAGCCGAGAAAAAAATGCCATCGAACACCTAAATTCCTTCCAGGCTAAGGGGTAGCCCGTTAGGCAACCAATTCATGCAGGTGGCCGGAAACCGAGATAACCGGGACTACTGTGTGCACTCTTTTAACTACGATACGAGACTGCCTCCAATAAGGTCGACTTGGGAAGCCTCCATATAAGCACTTGGACTGGTCTCTCAATAACGTCCCCTCTTGGTTAATAGCACTGCCCAGACAGAGTAATAAAGCCGGGTAGAACGCACAATTTATATTGAGAGCTATGTGTATGAAGAACAAAGCATTTTTAACCTGATAGTAATTTAATTGTTTTAAGCTTTTACGATACATGAATTTTGCATATGTGTAATTAATATTTCATTATGATTTTATTGTCTTATTTGAAATTCGTATTGCAATGGTTTTAAGTAACTATGCAAATGTAATAAAATTCAAATTCAAACTCCCTTCTGAGCTGAGACTAGAACGCTCAGAAACCATGTTCCGAAAAAACTTAAAACTTGTTTTTAGACAACTGTAATAGCACAGGATCACTTGCAGAACCTTTGTGGCCTATGGAAGTCTAGCACGGGGGTACTCCGAATGGAGTAACCATGCGCTCTATAAAAACCATTAACATAACATAGCATTAGCAAAAAGGCAGTCCAAAATCGGGAAAATTAGAGCATTGCGATAAAAGTATAAAATCAAAAGCGTGATAGGTTGTGTCCCATAGAAAGAAAAATTAGCATTGCGTTGAGAAGTGGTGCTTTCTCGCATTGAGAGGAAAAGAAAAATAATGAGGTTGAGTGGGTGTGTGTTATGAAGAAAAATAATAGCGATGCGTTGCCCCTCCTTTGGGGTTTCTTCTTTTATAGTCCTTATTGCACCATAATGACGTGGGTGGTGTCACTCCACTAGTCAGTCCATCGTATGATTAGTTTATGTATATAGTCCCAAAATACATTTAGTCACTCCTGAATTCTTTCCCAAGCATTTCATGTGAATGACTTGACTTTCTGGGCCTCACAGGTTTGTCAGCAGTAAGAAAGATACTATGTAGCAGTCTAGTGTTTAGGTAAGTGTAAGTGAGTGATTAGGTGTCTCAGTGAACGTATGGGTGAGTAACTGGTTGTGTTAATGTCTGTATCTGTCTGTCAGTTGGTGTCTAAGTGGCTGTATGGGCGTGTGAGTGGGTACATGGGTTTCTGTATGGGAGAGTGTTTGGTTGTCTGAGTACCTCTGTGGGTGTCTGAGTGTCTGTGTGGATGGGTGAGGGGTGTGACTGCCTGTATGGATGAGTGACTGGGTGAGTCAGGGGCTGTATGGATTAGTGAGTGCGTGTGTGAGGTGCTGTATGAGTGAATGTGTGTGTATGGCTGTGTCAGTGAGTGCGTGTGTCAGTGGTATATGGGTGAGTAGCTGGGTATGTGAAAGGCACTATAGGTGAGTGATGGGTTATGTGAGTGACTGGTTATGTGAGTGACTGTATGGGTGAGTGTATGATTGTTTCAGTGACTGTATAGGTGAGTGAGTACGTGTTAGTATCTGTATGAGTGAGTGTGTGTGTGTAACTGTATGGATGAGTAAGTGGCTGTGTGATTGACTGTATGGGTGAATGAGTAGGTTTCTGAGTACCTTTATGGGTGACTGATTCAGTATGTGAGAGGCTGTATGGGTGTATGAGTGGATATGTTAGTGGCTATATTAGTGAGTGAGTTGGTGTATGAGTGGCTGTATGGGTTTGTGATTGGATGTGTGTGTTGATCTATGAATCAGTTAGTGGCTGTGTAAGTACTCGTATGGGTGTGTGAATGGGTTTGAGAATGGTAGTGTGGAAGTTGGAGTGGGTGTATGAAAGGTTATATTGGGGTGCAAGTGGGTGCATCAGATTCTGTGGATGGTGTCATCAGTGATGACAGTGAAGTCATTTGAGATGTCATCAGTGATGTCACTGACCATGTCATGAGTGATGTAATATGTGAGGTCATTAGCAGTGCATTGCGGGGCACGAGTTCTAGTTAGCCCAGCTAACTAGAACTGCTGAATTTCTCTGGTTTTGTACGAGTGAAACATCAGCCTAACTATAACGTCCCTGTAACCTTTGTTTTTTTTCAGTGAATTTCTAAGGGTTTTTTGTTCCATTTCCTAACTATAATGTTCCTGTAACCTTTGGTCTTTTCAGTGAATTTCTAAGGTTTTTTTAAAATGCTAATTCCTAATTATAACGTCCCGGTAACCTTTGGTTTTTTCAGCGAATTTCTATGTTTTTTTAGGTTTGGACTGCACAGCGCTTGCGCTCTGCTTGTGAAATCTATTGATTTTAATATAAACGTATAAGGGGCTTTCAGCCTGCCCCCTCTTTCCTGCTTTTCATAGGTTGCTGTGCTTGCCACTTACTTTTCTATTGTTTGTGTCTATTTTCCTGCATTTACCAATGCTTGTTCCTCGTCTGCTTCTCCTGTCAGTTACCTGTCACCGAAATACTGTTAACATTCGCTTTGGTGGAACTATTTTTGCATAAATTTCTGCATTTTTCTGCTTTTTCTTCTTGCAGCAGATTTATATAAAATTTGACTCAACCAGAAAGTGTTGGCAGCCATCTTGGGACTGGCTTAAGCCAAATCCCAGAAAAAAGTAAAAGAAAGAAGAGGGGGCAGGGTAGGAATATTCCTACCCTGCCCCTCTTCTTTCTTTTACTTTTTTCTGGGATTTGGCTTTAAGCCAGTCCCAAGATGGCTGCCAACACTTTCTGGTTGAGTCAAATTTTAGTAGGATCCGCGAGTCCAGTGCAAGGACTCGCATCCTCAGCTTGATTTTTTTTAAAGCTGGATATCTTAAAAACTACTGAACGGATTTACATCAAATCACAAAAAGCATGCTTTCTGGACCAAAATCTAGCTTTATGCCAAATGGTGTAAATCCCCATAGACTTAACATGGGGAATATGTGTTTTGGGACCCCCTTTTTTCTCGTCCATCTCTTGACGGATCACCCCGAAACTTTCAACACAGCAGCAATGCAATAGGTCTCACTTTTACGAGAGTTTGAGCTATTGGCATTGTAAATGACAATGCCTTTTATTTATGTGCTGTTTTTAAAACCGATAAATAAAAGGCATTGTCATTTACAATGCCAATAGCTTAAACTCTTGCAAAAGCTGTGACAGCTCCCTCCAAGTGAGAGCAAACACTAACTCCGCTCCCAGCAAGCGGCAACTGTCAGACTGGTCCTGCTTGCTGGGAGCGGAGTTTTCATTTGTTTCCCTGACCGCTGTTAAGCGGGCAGTAAAACAGATGAGAGAATTGCTCCCACATGCAGAGAGCAGCATTTTTGTCTGCTCCCTAAGTGTGGGATCAGTACCGGCTCCCGCTGGAGGTGGGGAGCCGGCAGTGATCGCAGGTGCATTGAGGCTCCCCCCCGTAGTCTTCAACAGTGGTCACTTGGTGGGATCCAGGGCACCCAGGAGCAAGTGTCCAGATTCCGGAGGTTGGAGTCCCTGGGGCTGAAATTAGCCTGGACTGGGGGCAACGTGGCCCCACTCCCCTTCCAATATTTGGTTAGGCCCCAGGGGATAGGTCACCGAGGCCAAAATCGGCCCAGGATGGGGACCTGGGTGGCTCCTTTCCCCATTAATTCTTGGCCTATACGGGGTGAGGCACCCCTCCCCCATTAACCTTTGCCAGGCCGTTTTCGACCTGATGCTCATTTCACAGAAATTAAACTTCAATGGGCAGCACTTACAAATATAAATGTAGCCTCTGCCCCAGTTGAACCTTCACTTGTGTAAAGGACCAATGGACCTGACCTCCTCGGCTTGATGAAGGCAAAGCAAGTTTTTTCTTTGGAACTCCACATTGAAAGACTATCTGAAATGCTTGGTTGAGGTGAATGCAGCTTTGATCTATTGGAGCACAATTTGTAGGTACTCTGACAAGTGGGTTCTTTCTTGTCCTTACCTGGTGAGAGCAGAGTCCATAGTTCTCCCTTTAAATTACTAAGAATATTCAAATGTGCAAAATCACTTGGAAGCTTTGCCTGTTTGGCCCCGCCCACCTTAGTACTATGCAGATATCTTCCTGCCTTTTACCAGGATGGACAGCTTAAGTGGCCCCCAGCATGTTTCTCACTGATTTTAGTGACACGTTCTTAATGCCGAGGAATTTGAGGACATCTCCACCAAAGAAAGAAGCACTTACTTCATATAGTTAGGATAGGATAAAATTTATAGAGCGCACTAAAACCCCAAGGTGTCAAAGCGCTATAGCGGAACAAAGGAGTCAGCAGAAGCGAAGTGGCAAAGATAGGGAAACTAAGATGAGTAAAGCCAGGTTTTCAGATGTTTTTTAAAGGAGACAAAGTCCACATCTGAGATATAGGTAGGTAGGTTATTCCATAGTTTGGCAGCTGCTACCGAAAAGGAGCGTCCACCCCATTGTCTTCCAAAATCTGGGGATCCCAAGTTTTTTGCAAAGAGAGGATTTTGGTAGTCTCCCCGGAATGTACCTTTGAAAAAGGGCATTCATTTGAGAGGGGCCCTTATGATGAAGGGCCTTAAAGACTAGGCACAAGGCCTTAAAAGAAATACATTTTCTGACAGGGAGCCAATGAAGAGAGCGAATCCCCTCCGTAACCGAATTCCGCTTGGGAGTGTTAAGGATGAGGTGAGCTGCAGCATTTTGGACAACATGAAGTTTGTTCAAGGAGGAACTATTGATGTTCAGGTACAGAGCATTGCAGTAGTCCAACCATGTGGTGACCAGGGCAATGATGACTGACTGGTGCAGTTCAGATGGAATATAGGGAAAGATCTTTTTTAGGGTCCTAATGATGTATAAACAAGTGTTGATAGTGCAACTGACCTGCACATCAAACCTCCAAGAGTTTTCAAAGATGACCCCGAGATTTTTGGCTGACCTGACGGATGGGAAGAGGTCCGAAGACATCTGGCCATCATGTGCTTGACCAAATGGAGTTTTGAGAACCAAACACAAGCATCTCAGTCTTTTCTGCATTAATCTTCAGGGAGTTGTCCTTCATCCAGCAGATAATGCTGGACATGCACTGGTTGAACCTCGCCGCCACCAGCAGCCGGTCCTTGGAAATAGATATAATTTGCGTGTCGTCTGCATACGACAGCACTTGAAATCCTAATGAACACACCAGATGAGCCAAAGGGGCCACATAGAGATTGAAAAGGTTAGGACTCAGAGATGAGCCCTGTGGTACACCACAGGGGAGACAAAGCTTTGGCCTTGAAGCCTCCGCAGCTAACAATTTGAACCCTGTTAGACAAAAAAGAGTGGAGAAGCTGCAAGGCTGTCCCACTGACCCACACTTGCTGAAGACGCTGAACCATCCGTGCCAGCTAGATGGTATGGAATGCTGCCAAGGTGCCAAGCATTACCAAGATAGCCGCCCCACCCTGATCGACCTAGGATTGGATGCTGTCAGTGGCACAATGAAGGCAGTTTCTGTGCTGTGACCAGCATGAAACTCTCTTTGAGAGATATAAAAAATCCCCTGGGTTTTAATACATTTCGTCAGCTCCTGATTGATTCATTTTTCCAAGATTTTGGCAGGAGCTGGTAATAAGGAGATGGGATGAAGATTTTTCACATCTTGGGGATCGGCGTTACCTTTCTGAAGGAGCTGCGTAACCATCGCTTCCTTCCAAATGGCAGGAAAAGTGCTAGATTGGAGTGTACAATTGAGCACCTTCTGTAGGAATTTGGCAATATGTTCTGGAGCAAGTTGAAATATTGTATACGTGCACGGATCCGAGGGAGCTCCTGATTTTAAACTCGGCAGTAGATCCTTGGTTTGCTGAGCAGAGCTCTGGGGGAAGGCAGCAAAAAGAGTCTCAGTAGGACAGTGAACAGGTTTATCGAAAGAAATTTCATCTACAACAGGCGGGTTAAGGTCCCGTAAGATGTTGAAAACTTTATCTTGGAAGTAAACTGCTACATTATCACAAAATTCTTGGGAATAATTAAGCGCCCACTGCGTAGGAAGTTCTGATAACTCCTTTACTACTTTAAACAGCAGCTTAGAGGAGTTGTTAGCTGATCTAATTTTCTCCATGAAAAAGCGTGCTTTAGCCTGTGCTATGGTCTGTTTCTTATTCCGGAGAAGTTCTTTGTTTCTCTTTTTCACTAGAGCATGGGTTAGCCCTCCACTTCCGCTCTTGTCTACGGCATTCCTGCCTGAGGGTTATGAGTTCTATTTAATACCAGGGGGCATAAGCTTTACTTCTACTGACAACCTTGGTTTTATAGGGGGCAGCAATGTCCAGGGCAGCAATAGCCCAGTCTCGAAAACCGTCAGCAGATAAGGGAAAGGAACTGTCCTTAACTGCTATTGAAGATTCTAGGTCTAGTTCCCATCCTTCCCCTGTAATCTTATTTAAGTTCCTACAGAGTAGTTGCTTAGGGGGGAAAGAGCACATACCAGTAGTAGGGACAAGGAAAAAAGAACTTAAACTGGATCAGCCAGTGATCAACCCAGCTAAGGGGCTGGACTTCCTCAATTACCAGATTATTGTTAAGAAGGGCCCTTGTTTGGTGGAGATTTACCTCTTTGCACTCATCTTCACTATAGAAAGATTCATGTTTTCACAAATATCTGGATAAAGACTCACGAGGAAATGTTAAATGCCAAAACGCAAACAAGGTCACTGGTGACATTCCCTCGTCCTCCATTACGCAGCTGTAGTGTAGAATACGAACTGGACATTTACCCAGGGAGGTAGCACTTAGTAATTGGCCAGTAGAAAGTACTTCACTTTGGTAGGTATTTTGTGCAAAACTGTGGACTCTTTTGAATAAAGGGGCCGGTGCGGTTCCGTTGTGGCCTAGTCACCGACACAGCTACTGATAAACCCACTCAGACATTTACACACCCACACACTCGGGCACTCATGCACCACCTGACAGACACACTCATGCACCCACTCACAGATGCACTCATGTACCCACTCACAGAACTACTCAGACACTCACAGCCACTCACAGACCCATTCAGACGCTCATGCATCCACTCATAGACCCACTCAGACAATCATGCACCCACTTAGATACTCAAGCGCTCGTACACATACCCATTAGGCACTCATGCACTCACTCACATACTCACTCTCAAAGGTTAGTTAGGAAATAAAATTAAAAAAACCTTAGACATTCACTGAAAAAAACAAAGGTTACAGGGACGATATATTTGGGATCAGATTTCACTCATGCAAAACCAGTGAAATTCAGCAGTTATAGTTAGCTGAGCTAACTATAACTTACCCCCCGCAATACACTGACCTCGCATACTACATCACTCATGACATGGTCAGAGATATCACTCATGACATCACTGATGACATCATCCACAGAAACCACACCCACACCCCTATACAACCTCTCATACTTCCATTCACACGCCCACACACCCACTCACATGCCCATTCACAGATCCATACAAGTACTCTCACAACCACTCGCACAGCCATAGAGCCATTCACCTAACCACTCACCCACCAATACAGCTACTCATGCAACCAGTCACTAACCCATAAGGCCACTCACACACCCATTTATTCACCTATATAGCCATTCACACACTTGCTCACTCACCCATACAGCCTCTCAACACAGCCACTCACTCACCCATACAAGCACTCATTCATGCACTCATTCACCCATACAGCCATTCACAGACACTCACTCTCCAATACACACACACACACACCACCTCACTTAACCACAGACCCACCTGAACACCAACTCACTTAACCAAAAACCCACTCACTCACCCCCTCACTCACCCATTCACTTACGCACCCAGCCATTCAGATAACCATTCACTCACCCATAGTCACTCACCCACCCAATCACCCACCCACACAGATACCCACTCACCCATACAGCCACTGACACACCCACTCACTCTCCAATACAGCCACTCGCTCACCCACACAGCTACTCACACCCCCACTTATACAGCCACTCAGACAGCCACTCACACACAGCCACTCACATAATATGTTAGAAATAGTATCACTCAGTAGTACACAAAGTATACTAATTTAACTTTTGTGGTACCTTGGTATATATGTTTAACACTCATAAACCTTTAGAAAACACTTACTAGATGATGTCATCAGTGATGTAATTTGAGATGTGATCAGTGCTGTCATTGGTGATCTCACTGACCATGTCATGAGTATGTCATATGTGAGGTCATAAGCAGGGTCACTGGAATTATGCGATTGTGCTGCAAGTTTTGCATAATTATAGATTTGCCGCATTTGCCACATAATCTGTCATCTGCTGCATAATCTGCAGATTTTAACAAACAAAATATTTGTTTCTAACTCACAGTTCAAAAGTTAATAAAAACGCAGCAGCACAAGTTGCCGCGCAGTGGAAGGCCTTTTGCTAAGGTTGACTGATCACCTGTCTGTTGCTTATTGCTATATTTGGGTATTAAACTGGTACTAATGAGGTGTACCCAATGCCCAGCCAAGTGTAAAAAGTACAAAATAATGACTTAATACTATTTAAAAGATCTTCAAAAAATGCTGCGATGTCGCAGGACCGGACAAAAAGAAAATGGCGGGCAAGCTGCATTTACTGTGTTTGTGCCCCAGAGAGACCACCTCCGGGGCTGTATTTATAAAGGGGAAGGGGCTTCGTGGCACCCCACACTGAGCCTCCAGAGGCCCCTGGGAGCCCACCCCCGGGGCCAAAATTGGTTTGTGTGGAGGGGAGCTGCGCATCCCCCCCCCTTCCCGAGCCTCTCAAGACCTCGGGTAGCCCACCCCCGGGGCTGAAATTTTAGAAACTGGTGAGTGGCCTGCGCGGCCCCACTCCCCAAGCCTCAGAAGGTCCCGGGGAGCCCAACCCCGGGAACAAAATTTTACAAAATGGGGAAAGGGGCCGCGCAGCCCCCCTCCTCGAGCCATTAAAGGCCCCGGGGAGCCCACCTCTGGGGACGATTACTTTAAGCGAGGGGGAGGTTTGGCCCCCCCCTCCTTGAGCCATTAATGGCTGGCTTACAAGCTATTTTCCAGGGAGCCCACCCCCGGGGGCATAGCAGTTTTCCTGCCTGCGCTTGTGTTTGCTCTTGCTTGGCGGGAGCATTTTCAAAACTCCTGCCAAGTGGGAGCAAGCACAAAGTCTGCTCCCAGTGAGCGGTAGGTTTGAAGAAGCTCCCGCCCGCTGGGAGCAGACTTTTGATGCTAGTCTCTGCCCGCACTGCAGCGGGCAGGAAAACAGATCAAAATATTGCTCCCGCCCGGAGGGGATCAGCGTTAGTAGCTTCTCCCTCTGGGTGGGAGCAATACCGGCTCCCACTGCATGCAGGGAGCTGTTTGCGGCTATGGGGGCCTTCAACAAGTATATGGTGGGTGCCCTGGATGTGCACCAGGGAACCCACCTTTAAAAAGAATGCGGGCCCCCCGGGGGATGGGGTCCTTGAGGCAGATAGCGGCTCAGGGAGGAAGGCCATGTGGCCCCCCTTCCCTTAAAAAAATACACAGCCCTGGGGGATGGGGTCCCCAGTGACTTTTTAAGGCTCGGGGGAGGGGGGGCTGCTCGGGTAGGGAGTCCACATGTCCCCCCCCGTCCCCTTAAAAAAATACACGGCCCTGGAGGATGGGGCCACCCATGGCCTTTTTAAGGCTGTGGGAGGTGGGGCACTTAGCCACCCTCCCCTTCAAAAAGTACATGGTCCTGGAGGATGAGCCCCACCCCTCACCTTAATTTTTAGAAATAACCCTGGGAGATGGGACTTTACGTATGGTAAAAAAAATATTACGAACGGCTGGGGAAAAAAATAGAAATTGAGTGATAAAACCAAAGGTTAAAGTAACATTATAGTTGGGTGAATGTCAGTGACAACCTTAACGGTTTGAAATGAAAAAAAAACACAAATTCACCAGTTGTAGTTAGCAGAGCTAATATATAACTTGCGCCCACGCCAGGCACTGCTTATGACCTCACATATTACATCACTCAAGGTATGTTCTGTGACGACATTTATGACATCACTGATAGCATCTCAAATTTTATTGATGACATCACTGATTACATCATCCAAGCTTCTTTTGCACGCATTGCTCTATAAACAGGCACAGCATTAGAGCTATCAAAGTAAGTGCAAAATTTAAAGCCTTTCTTCCGTCAGTCAGGGGAAGGCTGGTACAGGTGTTCACAGACAACACCACTGCCATGTGATATTGCAACAAACAGGGTGATGTGGGATCGTGACCCTTTGTCAAGAGGCTTTTCGCTTCTGGACTTAACTGACACACCAAGGCATATCGCTAGTGTTTCAACACTTGGGCTCTTCACTGAGAACAAGCAATGTCAGCTGTTTCGCATGCTGGAGTTTCCAGCGCTGATGTTGCTCGGAGACTCTTTTCGTCTCGAGTGGAGCTCCAGCTTCCTGTACGCCTTTCTGCCAATGCCACTCCTGCCCAGAGTTCTCAAGAAGATCAAGCATGACCTGGCTGAAGTCCTTCTTGTGGCTCCAGATTGGGCACGGAGATTCTGGCATCCCAAGCTGTTGAGCATGAGCACTGGTCTTCCAATCAGGCTGCCTCTTCTGGAGGATCTTCTGTCGCAGCAGCAGGGCATGTTCCTGAGTTCGAACGTGAAAAAACTTTGCCTTCATGCGTGGAGATTGAGAAGCCACAGTTTACAGCTTTTGACCTCCTGCACGAAGTCTGCAATGTTATCTAGGCAGCCAGGCATCCCTCCACCAAGATGGTAAACGCTTGCAGTTGGAGCTAGTTCACGGAATGGTGTACGGATAAACATGATGACACTCTATCTGCACCCCTTTCCCAAGTCATTTTGTTCATTCTGTACTTGGAACAGCAGGGCTCTGCTTTGGGCACATTAAAAGGCTATCTGTCCGCCATTTCTGCTGTTGCAATATCAGCCATCCCTATTCAAGTCCCCTATTGTACCTTTCATTATGGCACAGTGGGACCTCAACCTAGTCTTCACATTTCTGATGTGTGCTTCCTTTGAGCCACTACACAACTGTCCACCCAGGCTTCTCATCAATATAACTGCCTTCCTAGTGGTGATAACATCTGCCCAGAGGGTCAGTGAGTTACAGGTACTGTTGACACATCCTCCATACTTCAACATCTACCCAGACAAGTTGGTCCTTTGCGACTAGAGCATTCTTTTGACCAAATGTGGTAACTCTCTTTCACATAGGCCAGTCCATCACTCTGCCTACCTTTTACACTCCACCTCACCCCTCAAAAGAAGCGGAGATACTCCATCGGCTGGACCCAAAAAGAGCATTGATGTTCTACCTTGATCGCTCAAATGAGTTCTAGGTGGACGATCAACTCTTTGTGGGGTACTTTGGAGCAAAGAAAGGGAAGACGGTGCAGAAACGGGCCATCTCATTATGGATAGTGGTCTGCACGCATTGGCCATAAAGCAATCTCCTGCGACCACTGGGTTAGCTCATGGAGTTCCTGTCCTGGATATCCCTCCGGCAGCAACGTGGGCTTCCCCGCACATGTTTACGAAGCACTACTGCCTGGACATAGAGGTCCGGCGTGACAGTCACTTTGCCCATTTGATCCTACAGGATTTCTTAGTTTGATCTGTTTCGCGACCCTCACCTCTGAGGAGGTATTGCTTGGGTTTCTATTCTACGTTAAGAAATCTGCAGCTAGAAGTCTCTATCAGATGAACAAGTTGCTTACCTTCTGTAATGCCTTATCTGGTAGAGACTCTAGTTAGCCGCGGATTTGTTACGACCCACCCATCCTACCCGTGGATTTTAGAGGAAAGGGTTGTTCCCCTTTTTAAGGCCCTTGCTTGGCGCACCAGTGGTCAGTGTTCCGTGTGTCTCCGCGCTTCTGGCGTGGAAAGTCGCAAATAGAAACCGACATCCATGCACTGGGATGGTGCCTATATAGGCACTGTGCACGTCACTTCTGGCGTGGATGATGCCACGTACTGTTGCGCAGGGGTACTGCTCACCAAAAGTTTCCGGATCCAGTCTGATGCCTGGGGAATATTCTAAGGTATGGAATCTGCGGCTAGCTAGAGACCCTACCAGATAAGGCGTTGCCGAAGTTAATTAACTTTTTCTTTAGGAATTGTCACATCATAGAGCTTGCACATCACTTGTTCAAGTAGAGTAGCAGTGTATGTCAGGCATGCCAGTCACAAGGACATGGGGCTTGAGTAACAGCTTGCATCCATTGGACATGCCACCCACACTAATTGTACAACCACAATGAAAAACCATCTGTTGCCAAGTGCATGAATTCCACCAATGTGAATGCATTGGGAATCCATTATGTTATTCCTCCTCTGAGGACTTCAGTCTGAAATGACACCGCAGCGTAGCAAACCAGTTTTTGGCAATAAACGGACGCAGTTACTGTAGGGCAGCATGTTAACTGGGGGTATAGAATTCATGGGGGATGTCCTTGTTACCACTGATGATGCAGGACACAATGTAAAATTGACTAGTTCATTCAACAAAACGCCCCAAAGTAATCACTCAAATTCACTTGGGAATCCAGCAACCACACGACATTCCAACTCTCATCACCAACATATCCCATGTCATGCCACACATATAGACACCATCCCGTAGTTATTTAGCCTAAAATAAGTCATTACATTGCCTTAGAAAATGCCCTAAACGTCATTATTTTAATGGTGGCAATCATATAATATTATGTGCAATATACAAAGCAGGCTAATTTCATTATATTTATTGTGCATATTTCCACAAAAGCTTCAGGCACGGCACAGTGGTGCTTTTTGCTTTCGTCATACTCTGTCTTGAAGGTTAAATCCAATTGATGTTCTTGTGCTTAATTTTGATATTCGGTTTCATTTTGTGCATTGCTGATAACGCACGTCCATGCACCCCCCTCAAATGAAATGGAACGATACTTTAAAGTGAACATACACGTATGCAACTACAAATGGGGCACACGTTGGGGAAACAAGTTAAGGTGCTGTTGAAAAACAGATTTTGCCGCGTGTATTTGTAATACAAATTCGTTTATTTTCTGAGATTATGCTCTAATTATCTTCTTTCAATGACCTACCTTTGAATTTTTTCTCTCCAAATACCCACTTCTCGTTTTAAGGACTGTGAAGGAGATTGTAATCTTCTTAATTAAAAATGCACAGCTACATTGCTTGCTAATTGCACATATGATAATTAGCCCAAGTTGATTTAACGTTCTGTCACCATCGCAAATAGTGTGTTGAAAAATTATACTATGCGAGAACCATAGTTATGGCACGTAGCTTTTGGATAATTTACTGAAACTATATTTTTGGTTTGCCAGTAACGTGCACCTTCTGGTGAGGAGTGCCTAATGAATGCAGAGCAAAGTTATTCATCTGCACGTGGTTGCTTGGAATTTGCTTCTTACATTAAACTTTCATCGCCCACCACCTGCACATCCCATAGTCGATATATGTTCATTTGTTATGCAGTTGTATATGGTCTTTTAGGAGACCGTTTACTTTAAACTGGTGTGGTAACCACAAAGCCAGATTAAGGCATGTCGGGGCCAAAGCTGCAACACCTTTTGCCCCCTTGCCACTTGTTGAGGTTTTTGGGGGGGCATAAACAACAAAATGACACACTAGTATCTTGTTACAGAGAATGACAGTGTTTGGTCAAAGTAACGACATTCAAATAATACGATACAGTTATATAAACCAGCATCCACATCACAGAAGTAGTTTTAATCCTAGGCAAATTGGCCCACGATTTCCCCCAAACTCGCCGATGTTTATGGGGACAGCTCCTTATCTCAGAAGGGTCGTACCTAGAAATGATCGTCCTTGTGCCGCTGGAGCCCTCAAAGATACCGAGCAATATCTGGAAAGAGGAACCTCCCATCCTAGGACTTCCGTTAGGTCCTCAACCACTGCGGACTAATAGTTTTTAATCAAGGAGCAGGATTACACCATGTGATAAAAATCGGCAGGGCCCATCCCACAACGGGGGCAGGAGGGGACAGAGTAGGCCCGCTGGATGCATTCGGGCCAGGGAGAGGTAGACATAATAAAGGTAGTCTATTTGTATCAGTCGCAATCTAGTAGAGCTAGTGAGCACCCTGGGAGCCATCAGTGTGTCCCTCCAGTTCTCATCTTCGATAGGGCTCATCCAGCTCTTCCATCGGGTACATGGATGGTCCAGCATGCTGGGAGCGTTGATTAGCAAGGTACGGTAAATCTGGAAGATTACACCACGGCCCAAGTTACCCATAAGGAGCTTGGCCTCAAGTGGATTAAACTCTAGTAGGGTGTCAGTCTCCAGGATGTGAGAGTGAAGTGCGTGACGGAGTTGGAGGTATTTATAAATTTGAGAATGGGCAAGGGTATAAGTGGTTTGGAGGTCTTGGAAAGAGCTTATGTGCGTCCCAGACCAGACGTCGCCCAGTTGTGCAATGCCAATAAGGTCCTAGCTCTTCAAAATCTTGCAGTGCTGCCACCTCCTGCAACCAAGTGCTATGCCAGATAGGTGTTTGTTGGGTAAGCTTGATGTCCATTGTACATGTCGGAGAGCAGCCCTCCAGGCTAGGAGAACCGTTCTGGTCACCTGCGGCATAGAGTTAGGGATTGGAGACCCATAGAGCATGGCTTGTATTTGAGGGAAACCCTAAAAAGATAGCCGGTAAGCAGGATCGACCACCCCTCATTAAACCAGTCATGGATGACTAGGAGATGAGAAGCTAAATAATAAAGATGGAGATTAGTCATCCCTAAGCCACTATCATAAGGACCTTGTTGACAGTGAGCGTATGCAAGACGGGGTGGAGACCTGTGCCACAAGAAGAATGCTGCAGTCCCCTCCAAAGCCTGGGACCATGTCTGCAGCAGGTGAAACGGTACATTTTGAAAAATGTATAGAACCCTTGTTAAAACCATCATTTTATATAAAGCTATGTGGCCCATTATGTTTAAGGGGAGGGATTGCCACTTAGCAAGGTCAGTCTTAGCCTTTCAAATCAAAGGTTGGAGATTGAGGGTCCAAGTGAGTTCAGGGTGTAGGGCAACCCAGATGCCTCAATATTTGAAGCTGAGCCGATGGAGAGGACTTTTTGTTTGCCAATCAAAGCACTCTCTAGATGGAGCCATGGGAACCAGGATTGACTTGGAGGGATTCATTTAAGACCTGAGGCATCCTCAAAGCATCGCAGGACGTGAAGACATCGGGTCCACTCCTGGCGGGGTCCGCTAGATAAAGAAGGAATTCATCCATATATAAAGCTATACAGTCCTTTTGGCTGTCGTCCCACAGCCATCCCCTCAACTGGGTATCCATACTGACAGGTTGTGCTAGTGGCTTGATTGCAAGCACAAAAAAGAGTTGGGAGAGGGGCAGCCCTGCCTGGTCCCTTATCCTATGGGAAAGTCTTCAGAAAGGACACTATTAATCTGGACCCATGCAGTAGGGTTGGAGTAGAGGGCTGGAGTCATGCCACAGAATCAGGGTCCGACTCCAGCCCGAGTCAGCACTAGTTGTAGTTAACCCCAGTCCACCATATCGAAGACCTTTTCAAAATCGATAAAAATATATAAAAAGATAAAGCTAGGTCATGTGGCAATTGATGACATTGAGCCAGGGCTATGTGAAGGTGTTGAAGGCAGTGCCTTGTGCTGCGGGTTAGCATGAAGCTGCGTTTGGTCCGGGTGAATCAGCTTAGAAAGGACTTGCTTGAGGTGGGTTGTCAGCATTGTAGCAAAGATTTTGATCTCCCTCTTATTTAGGGGTATTGGACGATAGTCCATGACGTGGAAGGGGGTTGTATTTTGGAGATCACCACAATAGTGGCAGAGATCTCCTTATAGAGGGGCAAAGGTGAGGAGTTAGTATCTGAAGGAATGAAGTGCAATATTCTGTGGGAAAACAGTCGGGTCCGGGAGTTTTCCCAGGAGCCATAACTGACAGCGCTTCTCCAACTTCCTCAGCTGTAAAGGGCTTATTTAGCATGTGGGTTTCAGGGGCATAACGCAGGCCCCCGCGGTGCAGGGGGCCCCTAAGCTCCAGGGGGCCCCCTCAGCACAGCACTCTGGCTGCAGATCTCCTGATTGAGCCCGGAGGGGGCCCCTCCACGTGCCTTGCAGGGAGGCCCCCTCAAGTTTCGTTAAGCCAGTGGTGGGTTTCATCTGGGGATAGGCATGGAAGGGGAATGGCATCAAGGAATCAGGCAGGGCATTCTGCGTCTCTACCTGAGGGGGCCGTGTATAAACCTTGATAGTTGCGGGCCAATGCTTGTGTAATCTCCATAAGGGTGTGACATCGATGACCATACTAGTCAGTAATTTCGGGTATGATCCTGTCCTCCTGTTGACAGGAGGCCAGCCAGTACAGCAACATCCATTTTTGTCTCCCCATCCATAGATCCTAGCTGTTGTAGCCCGCCAAAGGTGTTTGGCATTTTCAAGTGATTGGAGATGTATTTCTTCATGAAGAAGACGCAGTTGGCAGGAAATGTCATCCTGGGGGTCAGGCACAAGGCATCGTTCCAGGCGGAGGGTGCATGCTTCTAGCTGGGTGTTGATAGGAGCGAGCACTCTTCTGTGCCCTGATACGTCCCTGGGCAAATCCCCCCATGGTCGCCTTGCTGGCACCCCACAGGGTGCTAACCCTCGGGACCGAGCCCTCGTTGCTGTGAAAATAGATCTTGAGGTTCAGCACTAAGAGCTTGGACGAAAGACCCATCCTGAAGGTACCAGGCATTAAGGTGTCCCATAGGGCGCTGGCTGGTTTTAGGGGGGCCAAGATGAAGGAGAAGAGGGGAATGGTCAGATATCCCACAGGGCAAAATTTGGACTTACGAGATAGCTCGGCAGTCCGTAGCAGGCAAGGAAATCTATTTACGAGTGAGTATGGTAAGCAGCTGATATGTGTAAATTGACAATGCCTTGAGTGCCATGTCCTCCAGGCATCACAGAGGCCGAGATTAGTAGCCCAGTCCGAGAGGTGACGCACCCCAGTCCGAGAGGTGACGCACCCCAGAGCGCCTAGAGATGGTAGGGGACTCATTGGTGTCGATTTCTGGGTCAGGTTCTACATTAAAATCGCCTCCAATCAGTGTCAGACCCTGTGGAAGGCCCAGGAGGAGGTTGAAGAGGTCTACAGAGGGATGCGGGTGGTGTGTATACGCTCACTAGGGTAATAGTCTGGCGCTCCAGTGTTCCTGTTAGCGCAAGGAAGAGACCCTGTGGACACTTGTTTCATGAGAAACAGAGAAAGGAAAGGAGCGTCGTAGTAGAATGGCTACTCCCCTGGATCCACGGATATAACCCACATGAAAGACCCTGTCAAAACCCTTATGTGCCAAAAAGGGGCAACGATTGCCCATAAGATGGGTTTCTTGAAGTAAGAGGGCCTCAGGGAGGTAGCAATGCGCAAAAGTGAGGACAGCTGCGCACTTCACGCGGTCTAGGAGATCATTAGCATGCCAAGACAGTACTCGAAAGGTTATCATTATCGAGGACAAGGGTGATAATGTGCAAAAGGGCTACGAGAGAAGGACCTGTCATATCTCGCCCAAGGATCAGGGTGTGTGGTGGCTTGGCATTAAAAAGAGTTGTGACTGGAATTGTGCTGTGATAGATATAAGCGTGTGCCGAAACATGGGAAAGGAAGCAAGAAATAAACATACATACATACAATGCAACTGAAATATCATCAACATGTGACTGAATCCACACCCCCCAAACTCCCACCCAGCCCAGACCCCAGAAGCATCTGTCGTTCTGGAAAAAGGAAAATCGTTAAAGAAAACCACGTATACAGCAATGAAGAAACATCAAAGTGAAGAACCCCATCTTAGTGAAGGATAAATCGATAACGGTCATCGTGTCTGATTGAAACATTCATAAAAAAGGTAGAAAACAAAGCAGACGAAAAAAGCAAGCAAGCAAACAAACAAAGCTGTCCCCGTGTTTTTGAACCCTGCATCTATAAGAGAATCAATTTGTGGGGCTTCGAGAAAGGTCTTTGTCTGTGTGGAGGGTAGCAGGCATGGACGATGGTAAGTCTGCGGTTATCTTGATCCAGTCCCTTTTCCTTCCTACTAGGAGCAAGATTGGATTGCACTGTGAATGGTGATGGGGGCCGTGGCTCGGGGGATTATGAAGGAGATTTAGATCGAGTGGCTTGGCGTCACCTCTGGGATTGAGTGCGCGGTCTGCGCAGCTGGGGCATCAACAGTGTTTCTTAAAAGTCAGTGGAGCCAGACCGGCGCGACGAGGAAGCGGTGTGGCTGTGGAGTGGATGATCCTCTGTGAGTTACTGTCAAGCAGACTCTGGATTATAAAAGAAATGTGATTTGTTAGCGTGAATGACTCGGAGTTTAGCAGGGAGTGTTGGGCTTTACTGGAACCTCATTGCCCTGAGCTTCTGCTTGACCTCTATGTAGGAGCGGCGTCTCTGCTGTACCTCACGAGTGTTCTCAGGGAAGAGGATAACCTTGACATCTCCACATCAGAGCTCAGGTCGTACACGAGCTTCTCTGAGGATTGCATCTCTATCCCTATAATTAAGAACTCAAGCATTCATTGGTCTGGGTGAGGCACCTTGAGGAGGCTTGGGGGAGGGTCAGTGCTCGGTGGGCCCTTATTATTGCAAACCAGGAGGACAGATGTTCGGAGGGCATCCAGGAGTTGATCCAGAGTTCTAAGAAGGCCACTGTCCGTTTAGATTCAGTGCCTTCCGGGATGCCAATTATGTGTACATTGTGCCGGGAGCGATTTTCGGCATCTTCAGCACATCTGTGAAGGTCTGTCGTGCGGGTAAGCAGGCTAGAGACCTGGGTTTTAAGGGTTGCAACTTCATCTTCTACGGTGGAGATTTGGGATTCAGCTTTAATAATTCGCGCTGTAGCATTTCGGAGAATTTGGCGAAGCAGTGCCACATCCATTCTCACTTCTCCAATTTTAGTCTCCGTTCTCACTTCTCTGATTTTAGTCTCTAGTGCAGCTTGTGAAGTCCGAATGGCTCGGAGGATTGTGGCGAGATTGCTGAATGAAGAAGCAGATTTATCTCCTCCTGTAGGTCCAGGTTGCCCGCTTGTGGGTCCAGTAGTTTGTCCATGCGAGTTTGCGATGTCGTGGAACGGGTGGGCTTATCCTTACCCATAGTGTCGGAACAACAAGGTCTTTTAGTTCCTGTGAAGAGGAGGAATCTGCCTGCTTGCCATGAGACAGCAGCAGCACGAGCAGCCGACCTCATGTATGTCGTAGCGATCGTCTGCCTCAGGAGGAAAGAGGCGTAGGTGGAAAGCTGGTTAGGGGCAAGGCATTGATGCAAGCAATACCAAGGGAACGCTTGGAGTCTTCACGGCCAGGCAAATTAAATGAGGATGACATGGGGGCTCTCCAGCATGGCAACTAGTCATACAGTAATTGAATGTTCAAGATGGGGGCCCAGGCACCATACTATGCAAGTCCATCCAGATCTATAGGACAATGAGCCAGGTGAGGGATCAGGCCGGGGTATAACATCAAAGTCACCCCTTCATCGCCAGGTCAAAACGGGGCTTACTGTATAGGCAGGCCGTGGGCACAGCAGAGAAGAGCGCTTCAGCAAAGCATCAAATCTAGTTTTCGCCTCACAGAGCCCATGGCCTCCCGAGGGTCAAATTACAGGTCTTGAACGAAGGGCCAGTCTCTCTGATTCACACAGGCAGCCTTTCGGAGTCCAAGGTCGGGAGAGTGGTGCCTGAGGAGCCTGGTGATAAGGTTCAGGCCCAGCTGCAGGACCTATAGGGTCCGAAGCTGCCGGAGGGCCTGCCGCAATGAGAGACTTAGCAGCACGTAAAACCGCACCTCCTCAATCGGTCTGCGGCATGTAACCAGGGAGTGAAAGAGACCGGAGCATATGGGTTCAGTAGGGGAGCGGGGAGCTGCGGCAGAGGCAGTGAAGCCCAGTGCTGGCCAGGGCGCAAAGTACCGTCACTGGAAAGGTGGGGAGAGACGCAGGAGGCAAGCCGTGACCCCACAACAGTGTATCCACCCCTATGTGGCCAGGCCTGACATCAGTGAGTCACCGCCATTCCCCTGGTGCAGTCGCTCGCTATCACCAATAAAGAGCAAAATGGTGCCTCGTCAGTGAGGCCCGATATCCCTTGGCTCTCCCAGCCGACAACCCCTCACCACTGCAGGTCTCTCGGGTGGTTGTAAGCAGGCAGATCGCCGACAGTTCAAAGCCCTAGCGGCACTATGGGCAGCACTACAGGGGGGAAGGACAAGGCGGACAGGCCCCTTGAAGTGCCAGGCAGCTCACTCAGACCTTGCTGGCGATTCTCCTTCTTCTTCTTGCAGGCCCCCACCGCTATGGGGGGCGGGGGGGAGGCTTGGAGAGGGGGGGTGCGGAGTCCTCTGTGGCTTGTATCCCGGATGGGGCCTGGGCCAGCGGCCCCTCAGCCGGCGTGGCAGGGCCTCGTCCCGCTAGCTAGCAGGCATCTGGGTCACCTCTGAAATCCAATTTACAGGGATGCCCCCACCCCGTTCTACAGAGCCCGGGGACTGCACAGGCGCATCCGATGACAGTTAAGTGTCCGAATATTCGGCGAATTAGAGGGGGTTAGTGTGGAGCTGTGCTAGAAAGTGGTCACCATGATGGCCTTCCAAGCCGCGCTCCCCGTTATTGATTTTTAGTGCAAATAGGAACAAGGTGTTCAGAGGGGATGTGGCGAGAACTAAACTGAAACGAGGGCAAACTTGGTAACAAAATATACGGGATACATTTTTTAATTGAATGATGCTCGGAATACACTTGTTTATCATTGTCCTTATAATGCCATCCTCTGCTGAAGTATTAGAACTTAAATATGTGTTCCTGCGAACATCCATATGTCCATGCAATGTCACAGACAGCATAGACTTTGCCTCGGCCTCTATCTTTGCTGTTAGGCTTTTTTACTGGCTCATAAAGTCTAAAAGAATAACCAAGCACTACCCAAAGTGATAGTCTTGGTGTACTCCACCAACTAAGACTCTAGGTACTCCGTCTGCAATGAAAAGCAGACCGAAGTCTCCTTGGCTCTCCCTCCACCGTTGACTTGGACGAGCAGTCAAAGCCTAGCTCAAAGAATGTGGTAAGGAGTGAGTCATGGTACCTTGCAACACAAAATCATAGTTGCAATAAAGATATGAATGTCAAGCCAGAATTTTAACTGCACAACTTTAACACCCCCTCAAAATATATAGCACATGTGTGAACCAATATAATTACACAAAGCGCAATAAAGTAGAAAAACCAGGCTCTTCCAGATATGTGCACTATAGCCTAATCATGATCACTAAATGTTTGCGAACATGATATATTCTGGGAAGTAAAATCACAACACGAGTTAATGAATGGAACATTGGACTGGTTCAACAGTGTTGGCAAATGTATACTGATGGCAGTTGCTACCTGATTGTGACTCCACTCTAACATGGAGGATAACATTTATCCTACCTTATCTAGAATACTCCGTAAAGAGGACCTAAATCTTTACTGTTTGAGGCTCAGTAACACTGAAAATGATCTGAAGCAAAGAAAAATCTTATAACAGTTGTCAATTCAGTGCACCAACAACAAGCAACAAATGGACAAAGTCTTGGAGTTCATGAAAATGAGATACTATAGTCAGAAAAATAAGGCTTTCTCCTGCTTTAGGATTGGGTAGTGTTGTCCCATTAAAATGGGGGTATCGCAAAATCCTGGTGACATAAAAGCTCTTGGTCAGTGGCTCCTCACTAATGAGGGGCAGGGTGGAACAAACCTTCAAGATGAAGTGGGGCAGACTACAGTCTAATGCACAGCAAAGGATGCAAGCCCACAGACACAAAGGATATGTTTTAGACCACACCCGTTTCCCTTGGTATGACGACTTCACAGGTCAAATGAGTGCTGGATCTCTGCCAAAGCAGCAGCATGTTTTAAAGAAGAAAAAATTATAAAATATTGATATACCAAGCACATATCACCTGCAGTTGCCCCCGCGGCCCCTCCCCCCCCCAGCGCGACCGGCGCAATCCAGCTCCCCTCCCCGCCTCCCAGCTGTCCAGCCCTCCCCGACCCCTACTTAATGGCGGCCACTGCGGGGACAGGCGAGCAAGACCACTGACTCATTGTCAGTGAAATTGCTCTCCCACCCTCGCAGATCCACCATTAAGTGAGGCCTGCCCCTGCCCCTGCACTCTCGAGTGTTGGTGATCGAGGCCCTCCTCCACCCGCAGGTTTCCCTGCGCCTCATCCCTGGTGGTCCAGTGGACCTCTGTCTCCTTCCTCTAACTCTGCTCTTTCACTCGTTTTTCTACCCTTTTTTATCTTTCACCTTTCTGCACTTTTCTGCATCTCTGCTCTTTTGTGCCTTATTTCTGCTCATTTTCCCTTCCTCTCGCTCTGCCCTTTCACTTGTTTTCACTCGTTTTTCTACCCTCTTTTATCTTTCACCTTTTTGCATCTCTGCTCTTTTGTGCCTTATTTCTGCCTATTTTCCCTTTTTTCTTTATCCCTTATTTCCTCCCTTTACCCGCCGCTGCTGCCCCCGCGGCCCCCCCCCCCCCCAGTGCGACCGGCCCAATCCAGCTCCCCTCCCCGCTCCCGCCTCCCAGCTGTCCAGCCCTCCCCGACCCCTAGTTAATGGCGGCCACTGCGCGGCCGCGGGTGCGCCGCGTCAAAGGCAAGTCCGTCTGCGCGCGACCGCGACCAGCGCCAGGAACCCTGGCCCTCCGCCCCGCCAACGCTACGACCCAGCAGCACTCCACGCACTCAACCCAGGCCGCAACAACAACTGCAAGCTAGCATCACCAGCCGACTCCCACGGACCCTTCAGCTGTCACCGCTGCCGGCACACCTGCAGCACCGCCAAGAACACGGATCCAGCACAACCCGCCCACAAGACCACAACCGAACCGAAGACCCTGCAATGCATCCTCCTCAACGTCCGATCCCTCCACAAACACGCCACAGAAATCTGGGAGCTCCTCGACAGCACCACCCCGGACGTAGCGTTCTTCACCGAAACCTGGACCAACACCACCTCGGGACCGGACATCGCCATCCCCCAAGGATACAAGATCTCCAGGAAGGACCGCCCCACCCGCCCAGGAGGAGGAATCGCCATCGTCCACAAATCCAGCCTCCGCCTGAGCACATTCCCTGACGAGCCCACAGAACTGATGGAACACCTTCACTTCAAGATACTGGCCAGCCCCACCGCCACCCTCCGAGGAACCCTCATCTACCGACCCCCTGGACCCCGCGAACCCTTCGCCAACTCCATCACGGACATTATCTCCCCGCAGGCCATCGCATCCACCAACTACACCCTGCTGGGAGACCTCAACTTCCACCTCGACAACCAACTGGACCCCAACACCACATCCCTCCTGGACAACCTCCACAACATTGGACTGCGCCAGATCGTGACCGAGCCCACGCACTCAGCAGGACACACCCTCGACCCCCTCTTCACTACAGGAAACTCCATCACCTTCAGCCACACCACCGAACTCCCATGGACCGACCATCGTTGCGTCCACTTCACCTTCAGAACCCCACCATCCACAGACACCAGCACCTGCTTCCACGAAGAAACTGGACCAAAATCACAGACCAGCTCACCTCCTCACTCAACAACTCCACCCCAACCATCGCGGAAAACGACGACCCAAACACCGCAGCCCAAACCCTGCATAGATGGATCTCGGACAGCACCAACACCATAGCCCCCCTCAAGAAAAACAACAATACCCGCGCCAAGAAAGCCAGATGGTTTACCACCGAACTTCGAGAGTCCAGAAGAACATGCTGCCGCCTCAAAGGCCTGGAGGAACACCAAATCCACAGAAGCCCACGACAACTTCAGAACCGCCACCAATGCCCACCATCAACTCATCAGAGAAACGAGGAAAAAAGCGATTGAAGACAAAATCTCCACCCACGCGCACAACAGCAAGGAACTCTTCAGCATCATCAAGGAGTTCGCCCAACCCACTAGCGAGTCTACCGACACCCCTCCCTCACAAGACCTCTGCGACAAACTCAGCACCTTTTTCCACCACAAAATCAAGAGCATCTACGACAACTTCGACGAAGACAACCAACACACTAAACCCTCACCAACCACCCCCGACACCCGGAAACCAGTGATTGACGACTGGACAGCCCTCACCACCGAAGACACACTGAAGACAATGAAGTCAATCCACTCGGGGGGGCCCCCACGGACCCCTGCCTCCACCACATCTTCAACAGAGCCGCCGACACCATCGCACCCATGGTCCGCCACACCATCAACCGCCCCTGGCGACCGCCTCGTTCCCCGATGACTGGAAACACGCCGAGGTCAACCCCCTCCTAAAGAAACCCTCAGCGGACCCCACTGACCTCAAAAACTACAGACCCATCTCCCTGCTCCCGTTCCCAGCGAAAGTCATCGAGAAAGCCATCAACAGCCAACTCGCCACATTCATTGAAGAACACAACATCCTCGACTCCTCCCAATCCGGCTTCAGAAAAAACCACAGTACGGAAACCGCCCTCCTCGCCGCAACAGACGACATCCGCACCCTACTGGACAAAGGAGAAACAGTAGCCCTCATCCTCCTCGACCTATCAGCGGCGTTCGACACAGTCTCCCACCGCACCCTAATACGCAGACTCCACGACGCAGGAATCCAGGACAAGGCCCTCGACTGGATCCGCTCCTTCCTCTCCGGCAGGACGCAGCGGGTCAGACTCCCCCTTTCCTCTCGGACCCCACACCTACCACCTGCGGAGTCCCCCAGGGCTCCTCCCTCAGCCCGACGCTCTTCAACGTCTACATGGCTCCACTCGCCCCCATCGTCAGAACATACGGACTCAACATCGTGTCATACGCAGACGACACCCAGCTCATCCTTTCCCTATCCAACGAGCCCAACACCGCCAGACGCAACTTTCGAAAAGGCATGGAAGCTGTCGCCAAATGGATGAAAAACAGCTGCCTACAACTAAACACCAACAAAACAGAAGTACTCATCATGGGCCCACACCCCGATGCCTGGAGCGACACCTGGTGGCCCCCCGCCCTCGGAAACCCGCCAACCCCCACGGACCACGCACGCAACCTGGGAATCATCCTGGACTCCGAGCTCAAAATGGACTGCCAGATCAACTCAGTCTCGTCTTCCTGCTTCCACACCCTCCGCCTCCTTCGTAAGACCTTCAAATGGATCCCCCTCGAACACCGAAAGACCGTCACTCACGCCCTGGTCACCAGCAGACTCGACTACGGCAACGCACTCTACGCCAGAATAAACAAAAACCTCACCCGCAAGCTACAGAACATCCAGAACGCCGCCGCAAGACTGGTCCTCAACCTGCCAAAACACTGCCACATCTCCCAGCACCTGCGCACACTCCACTGGCTCCCTGTCGAGGCGAGAATCACCTTCAAGATGCACACCCACGCACACAAGGCCCTCCACGGCACCGGACCAGCATACCTGAACAGCCGACTCAAATTCCACGCACCCCAAAGGACCCTACGATCAGCCCAGCTCTCCTACGCCGTCGTCCCCCGCACCAGAAAGACCAGATCGGGAGGCCGCTCCTTCTCCTTCCTCGCGGCCAAAGCATGGAACGCCCTTCCACTCCACCTCAGACAGACAACATCGCTCCCCATCTTCGCAAGAAACCTCAAAACCTGGCTCTTCGACAGACCCCCTCCTTCATGGATGGAACCTGCACACCCCCCCCCCCCCACCCCTAGCGCCTTGAGACCCTTACGGGTGAGTAGTCGCGCTTTAACAAACCCTTGATTGATTGAGTTGTGACAGTATTTTTGACAGGGCAGCCCTCCTCATGAGGGGTGTAGATAACTTCAGGTTGTAGGAGCTACTTAAAGAAACACACATTGTCAAGATTTCATAGGCATTTAATATGTGATCACGGGAAACATGCGATGAACAGCTTCATGTCCCATCTGTGGGAACTTTAACCAGCTTTTTTTAATACACGAAAACCACAAAAAGGTGTGTAAACACATAACCAATCATGATACAGATTTCTTCACTATTATGGCCAAATACATGGTGTGTTGTTGATCAGAAGATGCAAGTATTACACAAGCAATAAGGATCTAGTTAATCACAACAAAATAACTCCTCCTGGTATATGCTTGATGCAAGATGGCGACAGGTAAGGTGTCTACATATCTTAGTGGCTGGGATCCTTAAATGTGTCCATACAGGGGTTTACACAATACCTTTGCAATAAAGGTTTGGCATTTAGTCTTTGCTATATGTGGACATAAATTGACATTCCTTGCTCGGAAAGTATGGCAGCAACTTGTTATGGGAATTATACATCTTGTGACAAGTGATTGTGTAGCTATAAGGACATAACTTTAACATTAGTGCATATTACTTGTCCACGTGACAGACCTTATCTTTGAGTATCGCAGGACAAGCCTACAAGAACAAAATTGATGCCACACAAAATAAAACAGAATTCCAGAAAGTGATGTCTGCTTCTGTGGACTTGTAGTATGACTAGGGCAGAGTAAAGATCAGCAGCATGGAAACACAGCAGAGTTTAAGCAGGACCCTTCAGGCTTGAGGAAACTAGCAGTACTTGGCTCCATGTTCTGAAAGCAGCAGCAGGTCTGTGTCCTAGAGGAGTTCAAGGAGCTGGAGGAAGCTCCAGATTTTTTTTTTGTCTGAGTTCAGACAGTTGGGCCTTGATCCACTACCAGTAAGAGCCTGTGCATTCTTCATGTTCAAAAGGTCCAGTCGGTTAAACTGGTACAGAGTTTTCTATGGCATCCTGTTTTGTGGGAAGGCCCTTTTCCCAGAATGCATTGTAGTTGCCGATGTCTATGTGCAGATAATCACGTCTACCTTCCAGTGGCCTCCTCTGGTGGGAAACATGTATTCCTTCTAGACAATCCTGGAAACCAAGAACAACGAAGGAAGAGGAGGGGGCTGTTGTCCTCTGTGAGATCCATCTAATTTCCTCCATTTTGCAACCCCCAGCCATTAAAAGTAAATGCATGTCTGAGGTTATCCTTAATACTGCGTCTTTAACTACTGTTTAGGAGCATTTAATATGCTCACGGTTTTCAATGGGCTCAATGTATACTTCTAAAATTATGTACATAATATTTTGAATATTCCAAAAGGATATAAATATACAAAGAAGCCACCAAATCTCTACACAGATCTTTAATTTACACAGAGAAGCTGGGAGGCTCATCCTGTGGGTGCTGCTATTTTACTACAGAAACAATTAATTATCATCAGCAAGGGCATGTGCAAAGTGGTTAATGGTGGCTTACCTCTTGGGACTACTTGGTGGGGAGACTAATGGAGTTCAGACTCGAGACAAATGGTGGCTGAGAGATGCAATATTTAGCAATTGATGGGTTCTTCTGCATTAGAGGCGGACACACTATAGAAAAAGCAAATAAAGGAAGGACATAGACCAAGGAAAGCAATGGGAGATGCTTTTCCTGAAAGTGTTGCGAACAGGGAGACAAACATACTCACACACATACCCCCCCGCTTTGAACTTGTTTAACAAACCTACACAAGTTCAGTTTCTTCATTTTCAAATTGAGTATAGAATAGTCAAAAGGGTTTAGAATTTTTGGGTGGTATAAAGTAGGATTTCACATTTTAAATAAATATTTATTTGTGACTAAACAAAATATGGCATTAATATACAACTAAACTCATTTTAGGGCCCTAGTGTGGTCTGGTGTATGTCAAGTGTCTAGTTTTCAAGATTTGTGTTTTGACTAGGTGCCAGTTGGACTTCAAAGTATTAATATTTTGATATTTGGACTAGTAATGGTACATTTTTTGTGCATCCGGGAGTGTTGATTTTGTAAAATGTAAAACTCTTGGACAAGGAAGCATTTTTCCCGAAAACAATTGCAGTGTCCTTTTATCTGAGACAGAGGCTTAAAGGAGTGTGCAAGAGGTTCTGTGGAATCATGGGCTGATCACAGGGTGTGGCTAAAGGCCAAGCCATGCATAAAGAGCCTGCTGCAGATTGCTCTTCACCATGCACAGTAGATTCTAGATGTTGCAGGGCAGAAGTGCACCATTACTTTCGGGAAGCTGGTTCTTAATTTGGTAAGGTGGGGGGGCTGGCCTTACCTGCTTCATAAATGAACACTAGTTAGGTCGCAAAACAGTTATCAGTGAAATTCTGCTCAAACTTTCATCTGTGTTACAAGCAGAGGACAGTTCCCCATACAAATGCATGCTACGTTCAAGCAGGACCCCATCATTAAAGTCAAGACAACAACCCAATAACATTTCCAAACCAATTAGTAACAAGAGAGAAACATTTAACGAGTAAAAAAGCACAATTGGATAAGAGGAAATCAGACTTTTTAAGGCAAAAAGCAGGTAGAAAAATGAAAGCGTCAAAACTAAATATCAGTTTTTGGTTGACTGGAATCTATGTTCGATTGCAGGCCAACTGTGGTGGAGCAGATCTCTGGTAAGTTAAGCGAATCACGCTGGTCATAGTTTTTATTTTATGGCATAATCTACTTTAGTTAATCAAAGTCTTCCAGTGGGACAAGTTCCAAGGCTGAAACTGGGAAGTGTGCCCCTTGAAGCCAGATACATTGTTATCAAACTCCTGCTGAAGTCCAGGGCTTTGGTGCCAAAAGCTCAGTTTGTAACAAAGCGAGATTTTGTAGTAGTCTAGATTGCTGCATCTCTGAGGTAGTCCCACCCCAGTCTACGATTTTACCTTCAGACTTAGTCACTTTTTTGGTTCTCAGAATCAAACAGCAGGGCAAAGTTAAAGCTGTAGCCGGGCATGGTTTTGTGAGGCTTGATATGTTTACTGCAACGTCTCACTGATCCCGATTTCAGTGTGCAAAAAGATCAGAGTCAGGTGCATCTGGTTTTCTTGACCCCAATTACCTCGTACCTGTCCATCTAGTCCCATTTTTCTCCAACTGATGTGGGGAGTTAATCCTTGTCAGTCCTGTAGCCTTCAAGTCCACAGGGCGACTTCAGATCTCTCTCCAGCCATGGCGTATGCAGGATGCAGTGACCACCTGAACCTTGTTTCAGTTAGGAGTCCTGATTTTTATATCAATGGAGTAAGCAAGCAGGAGGCTAACAATTTAACCTTTGGAAGGCAGTTCTAATCAATTGGTGCTAGAAGAAGTCGTACGTCTTTGAGTAATTTTCTTCGAGCTCAGCTTCCTTTTTTCAAGATGTTGTCTTCCAAGGCCCAGGAGAGTACTGTGAAAGTGGTGGTGAAGTGGTATTCTGTGCACTAGCCAGCCCCCAATCATGATTATTTTCTCACCAGTGGCCCACCTCGCTTTTCTGACCAATTGCCCACCTTGTTTGTCAGCACTTTGGTTTACTGCAAATATTCAGAGATGCCCTAAATCCAAGATGGCTATCCCCTTTATCCAACTGGGGGTGTTCTGCGTCTTCCCTAGTCACTCCCCCCTATTCGGATAAGGTGACATTTCCTCGGTCAGGCTCCTTCCCACTGTCTGTGCCCTCCCCTCTGTCAGTTTCACATCGTGCTGGGGTGGCCTTGGGAATTAATAGGAGCAATTCCTGCCAGACCTATTTGACATTCCAAGTCAAAAGAAGAAGTGCTAAGGCTGTCTTTTGCTTTAACCATTCCTGTACCCCTCCCAGATAGGTAATCCCTGGTAAGTGACCAGTTGCTGGCAATACACCTGCTTTCCTGGGCTCAAAGACCAAGCTATTGTCCTCTATCATCAAATTTGTTAAGAATGTGTATTGTGCTTCTTGAGTAGAGTTGCACAGTCAACGGTTTCTTAACACGTTTTCTACCAGGCAGCATCAAGTGCACTTTCGTAAATTTATTTTTCCACTACAATTATCAAAAATCTGCTTTAACCACTGAATTAGATTTTTAAAACAAATCAAAAAATACCTTTTAATATTTTTCCTAGCGTTTTCTCAAGTGGAGATGGAAAATAAGGATTGTAAACCAACCTAGGCTTGTAGTATATTCATTATGAATTATTCCGACCCTGTGGACTAACCAAGCACACTGTAGAGTTGACATATCTAAAATATAAATTAGTTTTTGTATATGGCAACTGCACTTTTTCCTGCTATGTATAAACTGCAGCCTAGCCAGAGCACAGTGGTGCTCGTGGCAGCCATAGTTTTTTGGTTATATATGTGTGGCATACCACAGCCCACATACGACTTTTAATTGGTGCATTTTTTGACCCATCTACCATGTGCTTAAAAGAAAGTTAAATAAGCCCAGTAGATGAATCCAGTGCACAGTACACATTTCAGGAGGAAAGCATAGGCTGTATACCCCAATTTAGCAGTGGCAATGCTCACAAAGTCCTAAAGCCAGGCAATCCTGACAGGACAAATGGAACGACCATAACAGTGATAACCTTTCTTACAAGTACAAAACTAAAGCAATACAATGAAAAAAAACATTGTTTAAGGGGAGAGAAGTAACATTTGCTGTTAAAGTCCACTGAAACCCCCCACCCCCCAAAAAAAGTAAAAGCTTTAAGTTGTAGTGACCTTATAGTTTTGAAGCAGAACTGCAAAGCCACTGAAATTAAGCCATTAAGGCCGGCATAGCAGCTGAAACTCCCACCTGCACTACACGGGACCTCACACATGTTGTGACAGGTCACATTACATTTTTGTTACCTAACTATTTAATTTTCACACCCTCTTGACCATTCTACTCTAAATTTGGTAAAAAGTAAATTAAAAAAATTAATTAAAAAAGCTGAATGAAATGTTGCCATATCTGGCAGGCTTGTAGTACTTAGCTCTGGGTTGGTGCATTTTGCTAGGTAGATACATGTTGATTCAGGTGATGAAGAGAAATTAAAGATAGTCACTGTCTATTGTGCACACTTGGGTTATGTACAGAATTGTTATGCTGCCTCTTCAGATCAAGAAAGTTAATAATAAGGAAACAAACCCTTTGGTAGACTTAAATTATCATGATATTTTTGAGTGATTTCAAAACTGTGAACATGGAGGAAACCACTTCTCTTTTTGGGGAAATCAACGCCATCTCGGCTTAAAACACCCTCCCTCTGTTCTCTAAAAAGGAAGTTGTTCTGTCACCTGTATTGAAATTTCTCAGTACAAAGATTTAGGGGTTGGCAATTTAAGAAAACACTGATACATAGTGGACAAAGAGCAACTACATAGCAAAAACCAGAGAGAAGTTAGGTTAGTGCTATGTGAACATTTAAACTAAAGGCATATTTTAGTTAAGAAAATAGGGGACCTGGGAGAGAGTCAGTGATTTTACAGAAGGAGATGGAAATATCATTGCGTTTCCTCAAATCAGGAATCCAGCTGTTTGAGTAATTATTATTTATAGGCTGCACAGTATATCCACATCCCAATACATACTAACGTGAGGCATGTGTACTTTGCAGACAGGCCCTCCACTGCCCAGCTAATGACCAAAAAAAAAACCTGTCTTTTGAGGGTCTGTACCGGCCCTCCTAACCCCACCAACCACCTTCCCCAGCCACTCCCAGCTTTATCTGCCAAGACTCACTACTGTGCCATATTTAGTTATTTTTATTTCCTTCAAAGTCTGGTTCTAGGCATGGACTGGCAGGTGGATTTTTCAGATTTATCGAATCCTGGGCCATGAACTGCTGCTGATAGCTAGTGTGAACCTTTTTCTGAACATGGTCTCCCTCCTATTTCCTTGGTATGCCTCAATTCTTTAGGTTTTCTGTGGGACTGGGCGTGTCTGGTCCCCACTGTTCCATCTGCATGTGTTTTGTGGAGTGTTTAGTGAGGTTGCTTAAATTTTGTTACCTATTGTTGATACTGCTCCATAATTGCTGCTCTGGGGTCAGGGTTAGGAGGGGGAAATGGGTTTCCTCAAGTCCTCCCTCATCCTGTTATGGGGAGGAAAAGTGCATTGCCTGACCGTGCTGGAGCCTGCTTCTGGCTGGGCCCCTCTCCTTTCCCAGAGTGTTGGGTCTCTGCCATACATGCCTGCTTTCTATTGGGTGCACCTGTATGCTGAGACATTTTGTGTCCGCTGTAGGTGCCATATTCAAGTGCAATGCCCTCTGTGGCACGTTCCTCACATTGCTCTAGGTCCTGCATGGCACGCCTCTGTAATTGTTTTGGGCAGTAATGTGGTTGGCTTCGAAGGGTTTCTGTATCACCTTCTCTATCCTCCAGTTTTGCCTCTGTTTCCTGTGTGATGATGAATCCATTTGGCATAGGAGACGTTGGTCTACTAGCCCTCCTTCTGCCTTTCTTCTTTAAGGCTGTCTAACGTTGACTTGAGGGCTCTAATGTGTGAGACCCAGTCTTGTTGTTGAAATCGGTTTCTGGTTCAAGGGTCCAGTCACTGAACCATGTCCTCTTGCTGCCACTTGTGGCTTGCAGGTTCCTCACCTTCTTTTCAGTCTTTGTCTACCTGGCCTTCTGTGTCAGAGTGTGGCTATAGAATTGTGATCACCTGGCATGTACTCCTGCTGAGTATTATTTGCTTTCTGAAGGGACTCCTTTAACTCCTATTCTATTTGTAGGACAACTTTGGTCTCCCTGGGGTTGTAGGTGCTGTGCTTTGAAGAGTCTGCCATTGAAATTATGCAGAACGTAAGGGTGGAGTACCTTCTGCTCCAGCTGGTTGGACACTGACATGTCTCCTGGGGAGATGTCTCTTGCAGACCCATGGTTTGTGGGGTTTAGGCGGCTCTCATCACATGTCTGCTTGCTGATTCTGCCTCTGTGTGCAGGCACCTATGCATCCTATAGCTTTTTGTCTCTTATTGAGGTCTTTCGCAAGCTGCCGTTCCAGGTCCAACAGGTCTCCAACTGCTCTCAGCTGCCCTAGACTGGAGGTCTAGGCCCACTTCCTTCCAGAAATGCTTTTTCTGGAGGCTGGTCTTCAACGGTAGCCACTGATACAGGAGTCACAGGTTTGGGCTGATGATTATGCCTCTGCACCTGTGGCCATTTTTGACCAAGGGCCAGCCTGCTCTGCTTTCTTAGGCTGCCTTAAAGATTTCTTCTATTTATATTGCCAAGGCTCTACTTTTGGCCGACAACTATGCCATTTCTTGCAACACCTTCTGGTAGATGTCCTTCTGGAATGACCCCCTCAGCGCGTCCTTTCTAGCCTCCTCTGCCTCCAGGTCTGTGCTTGCAGTGGGAAGTAGTCTTCGTCCTTTCACAGGTGTTTTTTCTGCTTATCTTTCCTTCCACTTCCGATCTGAAGGGTGTTAGATGTATCCTACTAGGTTTATGTGGTTGCATCCCATCAATGTGCCATTCAGTTGTTTTTTGCTCAGCCTTCAGCCATCCCAGTCTGCTTGCAGTTGATGGCTTTGACGTGTCATCTATGTGGCCTGTGTCATCTCTGACGTGTCCCTCCAGTTTGCCAACACTTCTCTTCTGGTGTATGTGTCTACTGAGCTGAACATAAGACATGCTATCTGCAGGACATCTGTGTCCCTGCTGTTGGGTCTTCTCCCCCTACTTTTGTATCTCACTTTTGGTTAGAGGTGAGCTTTGAGAGGGCAGGAGTCTTGGGTTGTTATGCGTTGTCCGTGCAAGTAGTTGAGCTCAGTCCCCACTTTTGTTTTTCGGTGATTTTTATACTGGCCTCCTGGTGTGATGGTTTGTTTTTGGCAGTGCGTAAGACTTCCTGCTCATATACTCACGCTAGTAAAGGCTGGCACAAAGAAGTGAATGAGAAAGTAAAACTTAGATTTTTTTTTTTTTTACTTGAAATCCCATTACTCTGATTTTATCTTCCTCATCCTTATGTCCTTATGTTGAGGAGAGTGGTCGATGTGTGGCACTTTCTGGTTCAATCATAAGGTAGTCTACCCAGAAGTTATGTTTGGACAAGCTCTTGGTATATAGTGCCTGGAGTAGGAGGACAGATCTCCCCACATCGATGGCAGTTTTTTCTCTTTAGGTGGGCAACTAGTTGCCCGACTCGAGAGTGCACACGTCAGCCTAGTAAGGACTATGATGACGAAGATGGAATCTGAGCAATGGGATTACCAATAAGTAATCAAAGTATTACGTGCTACCGAATTTTCAGTCTGGTGGTGTCCTAAATCGTTAGATCCTTAATGCAGAGTAAAATTAATCCCAAAAATCTGGCCAGTTCCTAACAGCATCACTATATCTTTAGTCAAGATACAGTGATGTGCTGCTCTAGAATTAAAATATATTTTGGAGACCCTGCAGGTTCTCGGTGTGTGCTTTTGAGTGGTTCCCGAAAGGCTGTACACGTCTTTTTTGTGTGCGCCTCTCAATCCTCCTTGGTATGTTTTTAGTTTATTGTATTGATAAAGTGTACCAGTGATCCCATGGCCCCCCTTGCCGCCATCGTCAGACAGCACGGACTCAGCATAGTATCCTACGCCGACGACACCCAGCTCATCCTCTCCCTCACCAAGGAACCCATCACCACCAGACTCAACTTCCAGGAAGGAATGAAGGACGTTGCATCCTGGAAGAGCAACAGCTGCCTGAAGCTCAACTCGGTGAAGACAGAGGTCCTCGTCCTCGGACACTCCACCTCTGCATGGGACAACACCTGGTGGCTCACCGCCCTCAGGACCCCCCCACAGACCACTCCCGAAACCTCAGCATCGTACTAGACTTCTCCCTCTCCATGACCCGACAGGTCAACGCTGTCGCCTCCACCTGCTTCAACACCCTCCATATCCTCCGAAAGACCTTCAAATGGACCCCCCCCTCCCCCGAATCAAGGAAGACAGTCACCCACGCACTCATAACCAGCAGACTGGACTACGGAAACTCCCTCTACGCCGGGATCAACCAGTCTCTGCTCCGCAAACTCCAGACCATACAGAACACCCCAGCCAGACTCGTCCTCGGCCTCACTCGACACGAGCAACACCCAACACCTGCGTAACCTCCACTGGCTCCCTGTTGAGAAGAGAGTAACTTTCAAGATACTCACCCACGCCTACAAATGCCTCCACGACACCGGACCCCAATATCTCAACGATAGAATCTCCTTCCACGTACCCAAGAGGAGCCTCCGATCCGTCGCCCTCGTCGAACCCCCTCTCATCCGCAGAGCAAGAACGGGTGGAAGAACCTTCTCCTACATCGAAGCCAAGACCTGGAACGAGCTCCAGATCGACATCAGACGCGCCCCCACCCTGCACATCTTCAGGAAAACCCTCAAGAACTGGCTCTTCGACTGAACGAAGCTGCTACCCCCCCTCTCCACCTCCCACCCCAGCGCCTTGAGACCCTCACGGGTGAGTAGCACACTTAAAACATTCCCTGATTAATCTCACTAACCAGCATCCTGCCTTTGTTTGCCATTTTGATGGCTGTTATTATGCCTTGTGGTTCTGCAAGACAGAATTTACCACCTGATTTCCTTGCACTAGTTTTCTATAACCTAACTCCTGAGGTGCTAGGTGTTTTCTATATGTGTTTTTTTTTTTTTTTACAGCAAAATACGAGCAAGTAGATGAACCTTTCCTAGATTGTATGAAGGGTCATAACATATACCACTAGATCAGCAGACCACTATTCACTTTATTATAAATATTCAATGTCTGGAGTGCAAAAAGAATGCTGTTTGTGTGCTGAATGAAGGACATCTCTATAATATGCATATCCCAAAGCTAATGTCATATTTGATAGGGGCTGTCTTTCAAGATAGTCTCTGAGAGAATTGCTTCTGATTATGCCTCCCTGGACAGTGTAGCAGTTTCAAAGAGCAAGACTATGTCCCTGTCAGTACGTCGCGCGTGCTGCTCTCCTGCAACACCTTGAGGTGCATGGAAACTTAGTGCATGTCAGCCAGTCACCTACCCTCAATGTCACATAGTAAGAAATGCACATCCCAGAACCTTTCTGGAGTGAGGCATGGGACTGACAGTTCATGCCACAGGACAAAGTTAGTGTCTGACTGCTTTATCAACTGCTTTGAAGGACTCCCTGTTGGCGCTATGTAACAGAGGCACAAAGAGCGAACGTAGTTGGCCAAGGACAATGTGCTTGGAAAGTGGAGGTTCTGTTGCTCAATTATTGGAATGGAAATCTAGAAATGCAGGTACTCCATATCCCAGAGAATCCGCTTGCAGCCCTGAAGTGCCGCAACTCTGCTATTAAGTGCATTGCACAAATGTGTAGAAGTGCTGCTGCCCTCCCTTTCAGATTACAGAAATGCAGATAGTTCTTACCTCTCAGTACCCGCACATTTAAAGCACTGCCATTGGTCAAAGTTCTCAATACACTCCTTGCTGTCCGAACAGGTGTTACATTTACACTAAACGACTTCAAAGCGAAAAAAGAACATGGGGAATTATAATTAGGTAAACCTTGGCTCACAGCTTAAGCATCTGATTTATTAGCACTACATAAGCCACCAATATATGTTATGGTGATGTTCAATTTTGCATCTCAAAGATGACTGACTTAATTTTGACTGTCTGTTGGGTTACTCATGCACACAGCGGCCAGGCAGTTCTGTATAAATTGTTATTCACAATGTCCACATTATAGGTTCACATACTGTACATTTTATTTCCTTTCAGTCCACTTTAATGTATTTTAAAGTGAGTAAACTATGTAGGTTGGGGGGGGGGGTCAAGTGCAAATGATTTTGAGAGGTTTCATCATCGTTTATCCATTGTAGCTGCAAGTTATGTAAAGAAAACCAATTCAGTTCCTGCCCTGCCTTCACATAGTGGTCATTCAGAAAGCCTCTAGTGACACACAACAATTGTTACGGCTCGAGCTCTCTATGCCCGTGCAGTGGCCTGGTGCCTCCGCCGCTGGTCTATGCGCTGGCCTGGACTCGGCACCAAGGCTCTTATAAGGACCTTGCAATCATCAGCAGGTGTAGGAAGCTGGCTTTTTATGTAGCATACCAAAACAAGGTACACTGTATAGAAAGTTTAGACAACCCTTATTGGTTTAAAGAGCTTAAATTAATCATTCCAAATGCTCTCTTTTGTGGTAGTGTGGGCGAGCAGACTTATCAGAGAGTAGTGTTAAGCATTTGTTGAATACACTGGGTCAATAAATGAGGCACATGCTCAAGACGAAACTCGAGACCAATTTAGAAAAATAACAGGTATTTTTATATCTATTTTAACCCCAAGAACTTCGTTACTGGGTAAGTATTTTTCAGTTTATCAATTTTTGCAGGTAAGTAAAAATGTCACACAAATTTCGTTCTTACGCTGTAATGTTTTCCTATGGAGAAATAAATATATACTGCATACAGGTATTTGTAATGGAATCTCGTGGGTCCCCTTTTGGACTTAAGGTGCTAGGGGGCCAGGGGTCCAAAGAACCACCAGCAGTTGAGATTTACCAGCCCTGGTGTGTCCGGGTGCAGATGTGCTGGACGGGTTGGGAGCCTTGCGTGCTACACCGTAGGAAATGAGGGAGGCCACCTAGAAACAGGCTGCAGAGGGGGACTTTGGGATAAGTCCGGAGCTCCCAACTTGGGGCTCAGTTCGTGAGGGTCCAAGGAGCATGGGGGGCACAGATGGTTGACGTGGACCCGGGCTAGGGAGATCAGGTGCAGAGGGTTTTGGTCGACTGGGCCCGTGCGTCAAAGGCACTCACGGTTCTCGGTAAGACCTGCATAGGGGGACAAAAACAGGGCAGCAAGGCCACTCTCTGTGCTGGCCTCTGCGATGTTGATGCCCCTTGTCGGCTGCTCAGTCTTTGTAGTGCTGGAGTCCGGGTTTGATTTCATACACGTTTTGGTTGCTGCAACGGGTCCGGTTACCCTGGTATTGGTGCAGGGCGGCTCGTGGGGTCCTGGCGTCTTCACACTTGATGGGGAAACGGATCCGACCACTGGGAGCACGGTGACGACCTACTGGGTGGCTGCTGTGTCGGTGGACCCGGTGGTCAGCAGAACGATGAACCGGATGTTGCGGTCGGTGCCTGCAGGTTGAAGGGATGTGGCTCCTCCACTTCAAGGGAGATGCAGATGACTTTGTGAAGTGCTGGTGGCCCTCCAAGGCTTTTGGAGGATGCACAACTGCAGGATGGTCGGGTTGTTGCGATTGTTGGGACAGGAGCACGCAGGTAGGGTTTGGCACCAAAATCCACTGGTATGCCACAGTTCTCGCTTCTTCGACTATTCTTGGTCCTCCTCCTTTTGGCAGGTGAATCTCAGTTTCTGGTGTCAGGGGGCCACCTAAATACTGAATTTTGAGGCATTAAGGGGAGTGAAGGGTAGTAGCCAATGGGCTACTTACCCTTGGGGTCAGTACACCCCCTATTTGACCACTTCTTGTGGCAAGAGGGCATAACCCTGTCCCATAGTTCCTAATTCCACCAAAATCAAAATGGTGGAACCCTTCTTTCATGGAGGACATCAGGCAGCCCACCTTAGGGGTGTGACTAACCTGGGGGTGCAACACACTTCCTGTACAGCTAATTTCCCTCCTGTCTTGATGCCACATTGGCCTCAGGGCAGGGGGTGGAATCTCTCAGGTTTGGGGGAAGCCGGGTTCGCATATCAAAAGTGGCAGGGGCTTTGAAGTCCCTGGCCTTGGTATGCAGATTCACTAGCCATCCTGCTGGAGGAGGTATGAACACCTTCTCTGGGCCAGGCATTTTTCTGACCTCAGAGCGTGGGCTCACACCTTCAGGGGGTTAGAAACTAGTCTGTGGTGGCAGGCTGGAAGATACAAGTCAGCCAGCACACAAGTGGGCTGGTAGGTTTTCAGGGGGCACCTTCAAGGTGCCGCCTGGGTGCATATCTTAATAAATCCACTCCTGGCATCAGTATGGATTTATTGAGACCAGGTGTTTGATACCAAACATCATAGGTTTCAGTGAAGCCATTGTGTAGCTAGGGAACTTGTAATGACAAGTGACCAGTACATATACTTAAGATGGCTTCCCTGTTTACTTGTACTATCTAGCAATTAAACTAGACCGCACAGGGACATATCTGCTCATGTAGATATGTCCTCACATGTAATATAATGCACCCTATCCTAGGGCTATAAGGCCTGCTGTAGGGGTGACTTACATATATTTCATGCAGTGTCTGTGGGCATGGCACACAGGGTGTGTGCCATGTAGTGTTTTCACCTTTGGCTGCACCATTTCACGCAGCCTGCAATGGCAGTCTGCATGGGTTTGGTGGTGGGTCCCTTAGGGTAGCCCAATGCATGCTGCAGCCCTTGGGGACCCTCTTTAGTACCCATGCCATTGGTACCAGGGGTACCATTTACTAGGGACTTAGAGGTGCTAAAGGTCTTGCCAGTTGGGGAACAATTGAGCAGTTACCTTCTTTTAGGTAAAGAACACTGGTACTGGGGATCTGGTTAGCAGGAACCCAGTGCCCTTGAGTCAAAATTCCATCAAATACCAGGCAAAAAGTGGGGGTGACCATGTCGGAAAGGGGTACTTTCCTACAGCAGGTATTTCAGTTATTGCATGTTAAAGGTTAAGGAGTTTATTTGTTGAGCTAAGAACCAGGGAAAAATGTTTGTATCCTCCGAAATTAATGTGTTTCATATGTTGAATGATCTCTGGGCGACTCTCAGAAAAAAGCCTTACATCAGTACATTTTACTCCCTGAAACCCCTGTTTTGTCTGGGGAAACGCATTTCTGCTCCTGGCTCCAAACCTTCAACCCATGGTCGGGATGCATTGTTCCTTTCAATCACATGGGATCTCGAGCAGAAATAAGGATCCAAATCTAAGAGATCTAGAGGCAATATGGGATTCCTTAGGGCTAGTGTGAAACTAGGTTTGATACACCGGACAGAGTACCTTGAAGTAAATATACAGCCTAACGTAGAGTGAGCAACCTGCACTGGAAATATGATTTTATTTCTGTAATCAAGATTCCATCCACACTGCCATGTTTTAAATCCTCTGAAGTTAATACATTTGTCTCCTGGAACCCAAGGTAGTATGCTTTAAAATGACTCAAAAGCAACCGGATCAGAGAACGCACCACAGTAGCACGTTTCTCAGCAGGGACAAGTGTTTCAGACTACTGAGGAGTTTAAACAAGAGGACTACAGCTTTTGAATCTTGAATTCAAAGGGTAATTCGGGTGTAAACCACACACTGAGGTTCCTAACTTTGGTTGCTGCGACATAGAATTCTCCCAAAGAAAACTTCCACCGAGAGTTAGACCAGACCGATTGGCTGCTATCAGTACTCACAATCTCTGTCTTATCATTCATTTTTAAAAACCTAGACTTCAGTCAACCCTGGCCAACACCTAGTAAGGGGTAAGGCAGCATCAGAGGATAAGTTGTCAAACTTTAAAAGAAGCTGCGTGTTATCCACATAGGACACCACCTGGAGGCTGAAGCTCCTCAACAACTCTCCACTGGGTTGTCACATAGATGTTAAGCAGAATGCAATTCTTGTAAAGGTGCAGTGTGGTTCTATCTCCAGAGGTTGGTGTACAGCACAGAAGTACAACTGTAATGTCAAAAAGAAGCATAAGCCATTGCTAAATGGTAATTACCGAAAGGCTGCAAAAGGTGACTAATTTTTTTGAAACAAGGCAGAAACCCGTTATCCAAAGAGGGTAGGGGAAAGGCAGCACTAGCTTACAGAGAACCTAGTCACACACATTGCTGCTTACGGTGGTATACAGTGTATGGCTATCCAAGAGCTCAGGTTTTGAAACCCCTTCACAGGGAATACTGCTGAATTTTTTGCCTGGGGTCCGTGTATTTTTGACTTGTCTGTTGGGTTCCTGCTGATCAGACCCGAGCATCTGTGCTTTCTTCCCTAAATTGACATGGTAAGTACTTTGGTACCTCCACAACTGGCTATTGATGTACCCTTTTACGTCCCTAGTATATGGTACTGAGGAACCCAGGGCATAGGTACACCAGGGGTCTCCCAGGGGATGCAGCATGTATTGTGCCACCCATGGGAGTCCACTTAAACTGTGACTACAGGCCTGCCATTGCACCCTGTGTGAGTTGGTGCTTGCACCTCTTAAAATAGATATGTTTCCTTATATCTGAGGTCACTGCACTTAAAACCTATAAGTCACCCTTATGGCAGGCTCTTCAGTTGAGAGGGCAGGGTGCTTGGTTACAAGTGTGAGAGTGCCCCAGCATGAGCACAACACCCCTACAAATCCTAGAGTCGACTCACCAGGCTTTGTAAGTGCGGTCAGCCTTTTGAGACATATAGCGGACATCAGTCATTACGAGATGTCTAACCTATATAATGGCTGCACCAAACCTGGTCATGTTTGGTATCAAACATGTTGGAATCATACCACAACACCGATTCCGGTGATGGAAGTATGATCCCTTGTACTGGGGGAGCTCCTTAGGAGACGCCCCTGTACTCCCGGTAATAGCCTTTCAGGGTCTGCCAGCAAGCTAGTGCTGCTGCCGACCACAGACAAGATTCTGCCCTCCTGCTGCTGAGCCAAGCTCGAGCAGGGGAAGGAAGAACAATAGGTTTCCTGTCGCAGAGAGGTATGACCACCTCCCAGACGGGACTTGGTGTATTGGGCTGGGGTGGGGGCGCTTGCTAGCCCCACCAGACTGCTTTGAAGGGCACATTTGGTGCCCTCCTTGCATACTCCTCTTTGAGCCAGTTCAAGAACCCTTGGTTCCCGCTCTAGTGTGGAACTGGACAAAGGGCAGGGGGGTATCCTCCCCTCTGTCCAGCCCCTCCTCTGGGAGGGACCCCCAAGTAGTCCCAACCCTATCCTTAGGGTACTTAAGGGCTCCTCTGTGGTTGGGTCCTCAGATTCGTTGTGGGACCAGACTCCACCCTGAAACTATATGGCGCTCTTCTATCGTCTGGGCACTTGGACTTTTTTGGACTTCGACTGGAACCGAGATTGCAACAAGGAAGATTCTTGCTGCTCCTTGTCTCGCTGTTCTTCAAGTCTTCTTTGTCGTCTGTGCTTCATCCATGTTCTTCAACAGACATGTGGGCATCAAGGACACCTGAACAAATCTCCCTTGGAGTGAAGGAGTCACTCCCTTGCATCTGCAGGCATCGCAACGAAGCTGACTGGTCTGGTGCTCCTGATGACCCACGGACATCCCGAGGCTCAGCAACACAGGTGGTGATTCTGTGGTTCCCTAGAAGCCTGACCTGCCTTCCCTGCAATTTGGAGGACAGTATCCCTCGTCGGGGCTGCTGGGACCGAACCCCTGTGCAACTCGTCGACTTGCTGTTGCCAAGGCTTGTTGTCTCTGCACTCCAGAGATCTTCGGGCTACAAGAAGCTCCAGGCACCTCACTCCCTGAAGAACAGAGTCCTCCCTGGATCTCCTTCATCATGGGCTTCCAACTTTGGTGAGCTGCTTGAGGTCCTCTTGCTACTCCAGTGCCTTCGACCTGTGGGTCCTCCTGAGGGTCTTCTCTTGCTTCAGTGGGTCCCATGCTTGCTTGGAGCCTGCTCTGACTTTTCTGCCCTTAATGAGTCTCTTGGAGCTTGCTGGTCCCAGCGTTTGCTCCATTTTGTTCTCCACGCCAGTTGCGGCTAAGGCTTGTTGGTGCTTCCTCTGGACACCTACCACCTAGACACAGACATCAGATGTGGAACAGCTTGTGGACGGCTCCTGGTCTTCCTCGGAGTCAACCGGTCCTCACAACTGTAGCGACAAGGTCACCTTTGTCTCTTCTGAATCTCTCTACATCGGTGGGAATTGTGCTTCCTGGTCACCTTTGAGTGGCATAGACTCTGTCCCCTCTGCTTGCAGGTTTTTTACTTCAAGAATCCATCCTTCGATTCCACTGGACTCCTTCACAGTCTTCTCCAGAGGCATGGTCTTCGAAGTCTCCCATTGTCGTCTACGGCATGATCTGACGTCACTTCACCCCTATGCACCCGGCTTCCGTGGTGCAGTTAACCTGGTTCCTGGGACATCCTGGGGCTCTCCAACCTTCTGTCTTCTGAAGGGTTTTCTCGGGGTCCTCCGGGAAGGGTCCTTCTTTAAAACTGCAACAGCGACTTTTCCGTCGACTTCCATTGGGCAAGCGACTTTGTTTCCTCTCTGCTCACAGTCTCTGTGGGTTCCTTGGTGCTTTCCTTGTGCCCCCACCTCCTCTGAGTTTTCTGGTTAAAGTCCCGTTTTCGTTTGGAGTTCGAATTCCACTTTCTTAATATATGGTTTGGTCTCCCGCAGAGACCATTGTATATTTGTGCTACTTACCTGATTATTTCAAAGTATTCTTTGTATTGTGTTGATATCTCCAGATAGGAGATACACCAATGTGTTAGTGATTGTGTTGTGTAATAAATACACTTATTTTTATATAAACACTGTTTTTTTCTTCATTTAACTACTGATTAAAGTTGGCAAAACAAGCTGCTTTATACTCAAAGATGAGCCTTAAGGCTGCTCTCCACAGCTACCACTTTGAGAGCTTTCAAAGGTTATCAAAGACCACTAAAATCACCATAAGTGTTGTCTGGATTAGTGCAAGGTGCATCACTTAAGTGTGCACCATATACTAAGCCAGCCTCCTACAGTTGTCAATGAAACAACTTAATTACATTATGACAGAGCCAGTCATGGTTCTACGGGATAGAGGGATGTCTCACACCTCTATTGTAGCTGGGGAACAGAGTAAATCTGCCTTTCCTGTGTGATCACCCCATTTTTTTTTTGCCTTTCTCTTGACCCTATTTTTGGCGATATTGTGATTCTGTACTCTGTATTATTGCAGTTCAGTTCCACTGCGAGTGTGTTCTGTCCCTAAAACTATATGGTAGAACTGGTTTACCTGATTCGTGTAGTTTACATTCCGATAAGGCCACTGTAGATGAAGCAGGTTTTGCATCAGTGCCATGGAAGTTAAATTACACATTTGTGCATGTACCCCACCAACCTAGATACGAAAAATGAATGGCTTGAGAAAACACTATTGTACTCTGACTGGGCTGCAGTTTGAAAGCACTGCAGTGATGCATGGGAAAGTGCCTTTTCTGGGCAGAAAATCCTATTTTTAAGTTACAGGAGTCAAACTTAGAGGGTGCAGCGTACGCCCACACTGCAGGGTGCTTAATAGATTAAAAAGGGACATACTAGATACTGGGAAATGTATGCTCCCCAAGTGAACAGTACAAAATGCTGTTTTTACTATCTAGTTAAAGCTGCATTTTACATGTTAAGGCCTAGGTATGCATACAATCATTTTCTGTATCTAAGCTTTGTAAATTGCTAGGACGATAATTTAACATACCTTAGAAAGTCATGATAAATCATTATAAAGTTATATGATTCAGTGAGTAATCACCCTAACAACACTTAAAAGCAACATTGTGTAACATTTTAAATGTACTTATGCATCACAGATTGTGGTCCTGAAGAAAGCTTGTCATAGTTTGGAAAAATGAAACATGCAGTGCACTCTGATGGGCTTCCTCAGGAGTTTATGAAAGTAGATGTAACCCACAAAATCAGCCTTACCCTCACCAGCAGGATCCGAGTGACCCGAGTCTTTGAGCACGCCCCCCTCTGTGGGTGCTGGAGGTGTATTGAGGGTCTCCGGTAAGTCTTTCTCAGGGGTGTGTAATTTAATAAAATATCTCCTTGTCCATGGGACATGTTGCTTCATAAATCTACTTGTCCTGTAATACTAAATCCACTTGTCCCTTTGGTACCATGTAATGCGATGACAAATTATGGCAACAATCTCATTATATAAGAGCTATGATAATAGCCTCTGATTATGCCAGAGCTCATACCATAGCAGGTTTTTAATACTAGCAATTCCCTTATTTTGCCACCTTTCCGCAGATCTACATACTTGGGCTGGAGGTAGCGGTAAGCTATAGTTCCCCATGGTTGCAGTGCCCTTTTGAGTCTGTGCAAACCTACTAACTTGCATGTTCTGTGGGTTTTCATCAGCTCATCTCTAATATTTTCCCATACAGAGAAATGTTTGAAATTTACTCCTGACAAGGGCAGAAGTAAAACTTCTTCCAGGGTTGGGGAAAAAAGTGGTTAGTGGGAGTGTGAACTTGTTACCGCTCAACAGATTTCTGCATGAGCAAATCTACACATGCATATTTGCCCGTGCTAAAATGCAGTTCACAAATATTTTGTAGGTGTGATATCCTAACCGACTTATGTAAATTCTTGTGAATTCATGAAAACTGTACATTTACACTAATGCAAGGACATATGCAATGGGTGCATTTTTGTGATTTCTGTAAGAATTGGGCCCTTATTTAGGTCTGGCGTTAACCAAGACCATTTGTTTTTATTATAATTCTCTCTCTTTCGGTTTATCGGCTGACTTCACTGTGAGTGACCGCATTCTGCTCTTTTACAGGGAGCATATCGGCACGCAAAGTAATTTTGTTCAGTGCCAGGAACTGACTACTGTGGCAGTGTGGGTTTTTTCAGACCAAAAATATTTTTGCTTTCGCCAATGTTTGTTGTAATGATAAGGGCCCGGCAGCTCCCACAACAATAAGGTTTTACAAAAACCATGTCAAAACGAGACACGTTGACAAAACCAAAACGCTGAGCACCAAAGTCATACCTATTGGCTTTGCCAGTGCTTGTTTATTTTAATGTTTCATATAATTTTGTTGAAACTGGCTACACTGTTTTTCCATTATGAATATTTTTTGGAACTGCTACCATGCATCAAAACATTTTACTAAATGATGCTTCAAAGAAATGGTACCTAAAATTACACAGTTTAGCAAAACGTTTTTTTCCTAGTTGCATTTTTTTAATGAACATTTTATTTTGAAAGCAAAGAATCATCAATCTTTCTTTCAAGCTTTTGCATATATTTGCATCTAATCGGAGATCTCCCTGGAAGCATTATACGTAGCATCAAATTGTTAAACTTTGCAAATGTGTACAAATTTTTATACTGGAACCACTGTCAGTAGTGCAGTCTGAACGCACAACATCTCCTTAGTGGTCACCCTAATAATAAAGGCTTTGTATTAATGAACCATAAATACAAGTTCAAACAGCATTAACATATGGACATAAATATTACTTGAACTGCAGACAATGCTCTTCTCTGATTCATAACGTGGTACTGTAATTGGGCAGCGAAAGGGTCCCAAGGACAAAATAAACATGAAAACTTGTTGTCTTTGACCCCAAACAATATGTCCAGGGCGTTGGCTTATAGGAATTCCACATCCCTGCTTTATAGTGTAGCTCAGGCAGGATGCGCTCGGCTGTCCTACAGTTCCCCTGTCATGTAGTTCCTATAAAACGTATACAGGATCTGCGCGTTTGGACAACATACACTGCGGGCTTGGTGTCCAGACTGATTCCAGACACCCTCACTGGGAATTTTGGCCTGTATACCAGCTAGCTCACAGTGCCACTAGAAACTCCTCTTACCAAGGAGAGAATAGTTCTTGGCAGCTATTGAACATGACAACCCTGATCCCTCAGGACCGTGGAAACAGTGCAATACTTTTCGCTCAGTCACTCGTGCTCACTTAGTCTCAGAGAGATGCACAGAATAAACAGTATGGACGTTTTTCAATGCGCATTTATTGAACAGTCGTTATTCTTGTGTAAAATAGGTGTGCTGAAACAACCATTAGACAGTAACAGATATAAATGATTAGGAGCACTAGGAAAGTAAAAGGATGGTAGATTTCTACCATTTTGCTATAACCACGAATACAGGCAAGTATATAAAATACATGACAAAAATGCGTACTCCTACGATGCTACCCTAACTAGATGTACCCAAGTGTACCTAGCATGTGTGCAGGTGTTGAGCCAAGAATCCCTCTAGGATAAAGTCAACCCCATTACCTGAAGTGAGACACTGTGGGACCTCGTCTTGGTCTCGAGCTGGACACCCCGCAAGGGATGTTAGACCACTGTGAGCTGGAGTGTCTGCATGCAGGAACCTCAGCGTCTCGCGTCAATGTGTCGGCATGGAAGTCGTGATCTCCTCTGACTATCTCAACAAGATGTGATGTTTATATACCCCAAGGTATCCCCAGGGGTTCTACCTTTCTGTGCCATTGTCGGTCTTAAGATGACGTTGGTAATGAACCTTGTACATAGTTATTATGCAGGAGATGGTAGTCCTGCTGAGTTTCCAAGAATCCTCATGCATAATGTATGAGGCTATTGTTCAGGGAAAACCCCACGTTCTGTAAGCAGTACTGTAACTATTTAAAGGGTCAGTCCTAGCAGCCCGTTATGTATGTAAAGTAGGGACGAATATAGGTGAAAGGTTGGGATGTTACCCGGGCCTATATTGGGGTACCTATATGGAATATAACACACACTCCTCATCCAACTGGACGACATAATAAAATTCTAACTTACTACTAGGCTGTCTAGGTACTAGTACGCAAGCAATTACAGTAAAACAATAGTTTTGCTAAAAAAAAATTAAAAAATGCTAAAACCAAAAAATTGTCACCCACGCAATAGCTCTAATGTGTCCATATATATAGTTCGAACAACTACAAACATCGGAAAGCCATGCAGGTCAATAAAAGTGTCAATTTGTTTTGGAACTCCAATTTTGAGTTGTTTAAGAAAGGCTGAATTTTTCCCATCACACAACGAGCCAAATGTTTGTGTGTCCTGGCTGGTAGGGGCAACATTGCTGTTGTCTGCCTTCGCAGACTACGATCCTTGTAACACCTCGCAGATCACGTCCATTGAGCACAGATCATCTTCTGTACTGCCTGCAGTCGATGCTGGGGCAGCCTGTGCGCCATCCAAGGCCTGGGTGTTAGTGGAGGAGCCGGTATCCATTCCAACAGGAGCAGAGACTTCCTGTGGAGGCTCTAAGAATGCCGCCATCAACATAGGAATACGCTGGGGGCACTGCAGAACATGAGCCGTTATCGGGTCCAGTAAAGCATCAACGTCCGGTTGCGCAACTGATGGAAGTGTCTGACAGAGATTCAACACTTTCTTCTCCGCAGAACAGGCATCGGAGAACAAGTAGGATGCAGTCCATCCAGACTGGTCTAAATGACAGGAACCAAGAAGCGCTTAGTTCCCGTAAGCGAGGTGTGCCCAGATGTTGTACCATGCGATCATGGTATTTACGCTCCAGGAGTACTGTTTCCATCTCTTTGTTGACTGGGACATCCATTGCGTAGCAGAAAAATTACAGTCCGGATACCTGCTATTAGAAACAGGATCAGCGGAAGTCCTCCAAAAATGCTTCCGAATATGGAGTGTATAAAGTTTGGTATAACTCCGAGGACCGTCTGAAAGGTGCTTAACAGTCCCGAACCTATGGTCTTAAATAGGTGGACTATACCCATCGTATCAGACATGTTAATAGATACGATTCACCATTTCTGTGAAATGGAACGGGCAGTTCCTGTATCTCAGCCGAGCACTTTGCAATCTGGAGATCAAAAGTCTCCCGGGCGGAGGTTATGGGCACGGTTTTCTGTAGAAGCATGGCTTTTATTCTGCTCAGAGTATCAAACTGTATAAAGGAAATATTTAACGAAGGCCATTGCGGCGCCTCCCTGACTCTGTGTGTCGGTGGAAACAATACATGCATACAGCAAGTAACCCTGGAACTCACGTTGACGAGATATGCTATGCCCGGAAGCATCCCACAACAACCGTGATCGTTAAGCATCAAGTAACTCCCATTTGAAAGTAGCCTGAATACTGAAGTAATCACGGCTGCTGGAGAACACCTCAAGTGACAGGATAGGTTTGCAACTGAACTATTGCAGGCCCCGTGTAGCATAATATCCTGACATATGAGAGATCCACCTAAAGCGTTCTCACAGTTTGTACAGCTTAGAAGCACTTCTAGATCCCCACTCCTGCATCGAAATCTGTACGGTAATTCCCAAGATTCCTTGATGAATTCCCTACCCATTTCTTCATATCTGCCTGCCTGTTGTTGTTCTAAGCAGTACTGAAATTGGAAAGTTGTGACAGGTAATGTTATATGGCCATGGATCAACCACTCTGTAGACGGTGATTCTGCCACAGTGAAAGGTAATCTGTCCAGTTTTTCAATACGCAGCATTGTATGTTTTGCTCCCCTCTGTGCCATTTTCATCTGTTTTTCTGTTACATTGTATGCAGAAAACAGTGACGTACTGTTGATGAAACGCCAAGGCACGTATCCTACGCGCAATGATTGCAGCGTCCAGCTCAAAAACATAATCGAGCATAATTGCGATTGTCCGTGCTGTAGTATGGACAAATCTTGTTCTAGTACATCAGTAGCAGAAGATACAATGTTGCCCAGTGAATAAATCCTGGAAGTTAACGTAGTCATGCCATTGTCAACTACGGCTAACGCCTTTTCTAAGTTAATCCCATCTATTTCTCGTAGTCTCTCCGCTGCTTCTTGTTGGGAGATTTTCCAAATTTCATTATAGACAGCATAATAGAAACGTTTTTGACGTGGCTTTCTGAGACCTAATAAAAAATCCTGTAGGTCCACATACTCTGTAAGTAAGGATAAGTGTTTCACCTGTGTTAGTGTTGAGATTTTTAGCCAATCGAGGCATAACTGCCCAACACTGTATGATGTCCCCACCCATGGATGTTCTCTTTGTACATAGCGTGGGTCTGGCCTATGGATACTGAACCCTTCGGTTGTCCTCCTGAATCTTTCCTGACATCTATTAGTGTCTGTAGGCCAAATCAACCATCCCTTCCAATTGGGCTCTGATCTATTGTATTGTAAAATGCCATTTAATGTAGCCCCTTTTAGTGATGTAAAATTAACCTCGGCCTGTGCTGGTGTTGGGATCCGAAGTGTGTTCAAATCCTTGTTCTTGGCTATCCCAAGACAGGAAGTCTGTTGCACCGTTTCATTTAGAAATATCATCTGCTGAGGAATGAGGCATGCTCTAAATAGCGCTTCTATTCCCTGGACTTCCCAGTCTTTAGAACCCCAGACTGATTTTAAGTCTATAGTGTCTTTCCATAAATCGAAACCCTGTTCAGACAGTTGGGTAATAAAGGAAGTAGAATAAATCTGTTTGGTGTTAGTTATCATATTTGTCTGTGCTGTCGGTGCAACCTTATAGTAATATGAGGTCGGGTCTGAAATGTTAAACCCTGAAAAATATGAGAATTTTTGTGCAAACGTTTTCAACTACTTTCGGTGGTGTAGGGCAATGTTCCCATTGATGATATGTGAAAACATTCCAAGGGGTACCGGATTTGTGTAGAAAATGAGGACCATAATGTTGATAACTATACATGGTGTTAAAATCTGATGGGTCTTCCAACATTTCATTGCTAGAAAATGTGGTAGATTGCTCTAAATCAGACAACATATTGTTTACAGTTTCAAAATCCCAATCATCGGAAAATGTACTGGAGGTAATGATATCATTTAAGGAAATTTTAAACAAATGTGGTATTTTTAAAAGTTCGGTCGGGCCAAATAGATCATAATCAACCTTGTCCCATACTATAGCATCAGGTATAGGAACTGCTGTAATGTTCACTGATGACAAGTCTCTTTGTTCACGATGTGATGAAACATAAGGTTTCAGGATCAAGTTCACTTTTGATGCTGCAGAGCTTTGGCGAAGGTAAGTTTAATTAATGAGTAAACAAAAGACAGTTACTAAGCCTATCCAGAAAAGAAAGAAAAGTATCCCGGTGATTATCCAAAGTTCTAGCCAAGGTGACACCAGGTAAGCCTTTTTAAGGAAAATGAAGAAGTCTTTGGCTTGTTGTTGACGAGATTTTGGGGCTGGCATCGTTTCAGGTTCACTTGGATCCAACGAAAAGGTATCAAAGTCGATGAAATAGCCAGATGCAGTTCGATCTATTTTTGGTAGCTCAGCAGGTTTTGTTGAACTTGTAGATGGCTCTTGTTGAGGCATGTTTATGTAGATATCAGTGTTAGGTCGAATTGAAATTTGTCTCATTTTGATTTTGAATTTCTATTTCAAGAGGAGCGAGTTCCATGGCATTGTTGCATAGCCCATCATTCCGTATGGGTGACTCTTCAAACGTGATGAGTCTTTCCGTCTGAACTTCCTGTATGGTAGCGAGAGGAGGGCGTCGGTTAGCCAGGAGCCCACGAGGCCTACTATTCAGTATCTGCCACATAGTGTGGTTTTATCAGATCAATGGAGACAAATCTCTTTTCCTTTTTTCCGGCAAGAGGCGGCAGAAGTACAGTTCTTGTTCCTTCGACAGCCAGGACAGGTACAGGCTTTCTGTATGATGGTCTGTAATAAAAGAGGCGATCTTGTGATTTGGCACCCTATGGTGACCCTCAACTACCACCATTTTAACTGACTTTAGTGTGTTATTTTACCTTAGCCTGGATATATGAGACAGTTCCGCATATGCCTGCTTCTCTTCTGTCTTGTAATCTTGCTGTCTTTTAGTGAGAGCTGTCACGGAGTAGAACAGTACATTTATATTATAAGTGCTTACTATTGGCTTTGACATGGTCTCATGTCATCTTGCTTTCTGACTTTGCCTTGCTTCTGCGTGCACAGAATTATGAGTTCTTACTATTGGGTTTGACATGGCCTCATGTCTGACTTTGCAGTGCTTGCGATTCATATTCAAGGTCTTTCTGCTTCTCGCACATCACTGACCAGAGTGAACTGGATATTATCTGTGGGTTGTACAACTCTGTCTGAGTCAAAATACAGAGTATTGGCCAGCCACTGTCTTGGCCTTGACGTAGACTGGTACAGCCTGCTCGGTTTTTTCCAATGAGAAAGGGGCAGGGTTTTCTAGAAACTTCGCCTCACGTTGAATAATGATATTTAAGCTGGAAGCTTTCGTGGGCCAGGTGGAAGTTCACCACAGAATAGACTTATTGCTGTGGATTGGTGATGGAATTTAAGTCCTGACTGACACTCCTACCTGGGCTGTGAAAGGGCTTCCCCAGCTATAGAGCGGGCAAGGATGTTGCAGAATCAGTCGGTGAGGTGTTCCTAACCACTCTCTCTCGTATATATTTTCTACTCTTTGCTTTTTGTATATACTGCATTTTATTCTAATTGTTTATTTTACTTAGTTGGTATTTGAGAATCTGCATTTACTGATGCATTTGGCCTACCGTTTCAAATCGTTTCATTAATAAACTTGTGTGTTATTTTAAATACACTTGAATTTGGTTTCTTGCCTCGCCTAAGGGGGTGCTGCGACTTTTCCTCACCTTAGGGGGTGCTGCTCAAAGTATATGTTCTAAGTGCACCTGAATTTGTTTCTTGCCTCGCCTAAGGGGGTGCTGTGACTTTTCCCCGCCTTAGGGGGTGCTGCTCAAAGTATATGTTCTAAGTGCACCTGAATTTGTTTTCTTGCCTCGCCTAAGGGGGTGCTGCGACTTTTCCCCGCCTAAGGGGGTGCTGCTCAAAGTATATGTTCTAAGTGCACCTGAATTTGTTTCTTGCCTCGCCTAAGGGGGTGCTGCGACTTTTCCCCGCCTTAGGGGGTGCTGCGACTTTTCCCCGCCTTAGGGGGTGCTGCTCAAAGTATATGTTCTAAGTGCACCTGAATTTGTTTTCTTGCCTCGCCTAAGGGGGTGCTGCGACTTTTCCCCACCTTAGGGGGTGCTGCTCAAAGTGCATTATTTAGAGGTGCAGTGGTAAGTTTGCCTCCTAGGTGGGAGTGCAGGGTTTGGGTGTGTCCTTTTTGTGAAAAGCACATTCATTACATGGTCCAAATTCCTTTTTGTCCGTTATCTTTCCTCTGACCAGATCCCTGACTTTAGGGACCCAGACAGGTCTTGCTGTGACTGACTTGACTTCCCCAGTGGCGGTCCGTTTTACCTGTACATTGCTCTGTAGTGCTCTGGATTCATTCGAGTCCTGTAAAACAGCCAAACGTTTATTGATGTCAAAAGGTTTTTCATTCGCCACTGTGCCTTCCCAATCAAGATCATGTACCCACATTCTCGTCCCAAATAGGACCTCGTAAGGAGTGACACCCCCTAGAGAACTTCTTGGCATGTTGTTCAAGGCCCTCTGTACCCCATATAAGTGACTGACCCAACTACCACCCGCGTCTAATACTCTAGCTGTTAATGATTGCTTTAAGTCCCGGTTTTTCCTCTCCACAATCGAATTTCCCTCTGGATGGTACGGAGAGGAGTACCGCAGTACAACACCCAAACTTCCCATGGCTTGCTTGTAAACCCTAGAGCTAAACGCAGGGCCACGGTCAGAATGTAATGTGCCAACTGCATATGTCCCTATAAAGACTCGCAAATCTTTTATAACAGTTCGATCGTCAGCCGAGCGCTGAGGCCATACCCATAGGAATCTCGAGCAGAAATCCACTGCAACCATTATGTACTTGTAAGCCCCATCAGATTGTAAGGGGCCAAAGTGGTCCAAATAGACACACGCGAGAGGTCTGTCTGATATTAATAATGGTGTCTGTGCTTGGACGTAATATGGTTGAGCCCTTCATCTGCTGACAGATGTCACACTTTAAGACATAGTCTTTGGTCTGCTTTGTTAACCCTGGCCACCAATAGCGTTGTTTCAGTAAAGAAACTGTTGCCGTAACTCCTGCATGCGCAGAACACAGTCCTTCGTGTGCAGCTAATATTAAGCCTAATCTGCGATCCATGTTTGGTATTGCTCTATCCCCCACTCCTGGAATCTGAGAAAATGGAACGTTATTTGCATCTAACTTGTAGGAGTACTTGAGTGGAAAACCTTTCGGCAGTGCCTTATTGTCTTTGCGTGATGTAATGACAGCTACCATTATCTGTCCGTCTATTCTCGTTTTTGAACGAGTGATTGCAGCTACGGACACAGTTCGTACTGCCCCCTTTGCGGCTTCATCAGCCAATGAATTCCCTTCAACGTGACCACCATCACGTTGATGACTCAGTGTGGGTATCACGTGAGCTCTTGGTAGTTCGTTTTTCAACTCAGCTACCTGTTCCCATAGCATTTTATGCTTAATTGTGCCACCTTTTGAGTCTTTGAACCCATTTTGGCCCCAATAGTGAAGATATTCATTATAAGACTGGACACATTAAAAAGAATCGCACACAATTAGCGTGGGGAATTCTCGATCCGTATTAATCAGTGCCAGTAAAAAAGCTTTTAGTTCTGCTAGCTGAGCCGTGCAGTCTCCTAGAGACTGAGTTTTTGTGCAACTTGGATGGAACTTGCCATCCTGCATATGACCTTTTACAATCGCACATGCAGCGCTGTATTGTTGTTTACTTCCAATGGCCAGTTGAGCAGATCAGTCAGTGTAAATTATGTATTCATACTGATCTAGAGGCATTATTTCATTCGGGAGAGGATACTCCTGTTCATATTGCAAAAATACTTGTGTCTTTAGACTTGGGTCGTAGCTGTATTCTACATCTGATGCAGTGAGAGAATTTGCCCATTGTATCAATCTCGGATGTAAAGCTTTAGCATTTGGAACGCTAGCCTTCGTAGCAGCCTCTAATGCTGGTACTGGGGTTACGACAATTATTCGTTTTCCCTGAGCCAGTGCTCTTTCTCTCACTACAGCAGTCTGTACTGCAGTCAGAATTTTCTCTGTGGATGCAAAACGCATCTCAGCGTTTGTGTACAAGTGTGATTTGTATGCTATTGGTACTGTTTCACCTTCACCTTCATTGTAAGTTAAGTAAGTGTACCCAGATTGACCCGCAACTATACGGATTACTAGATTGTGGACATTTACGCGTGACTGTAAGTGTTTGGACGCTATCATGTCTGCTTGTAGGGAACAAAGGATATCTGTGTGTTCTGTGTCCATTGCTTAACTGAAAAATCAGGTCTTATGAGGTCGTAGAAAGACTTAACCCTTTCTGCGTAATCCAAATGTATATTCTGCCAAAATTCAGGAATCCCAGTATAGATTGTACACATTTCAATGATTTTGGAGGTTGGAGCAGCGCACACTTTTCTAAAATGTTAGCTGCCAGGCTTTTCCCTTCACTTGAAAGCTCATATCCCAAAAATAGGACATTGAGTGGGCTATTTTTGATTTTTTAAACTTAAATTTGTAGCCCTCAGAGGCAAATCCCAAAATTATGGTGCTCACCCTGGTCAAGTGTTCCTCCAGGTCATCATCCGTCAGATAAATATCATCTACATAGGACAATGCCTCCTCGTCCAGATTCTGAAGTAACTCAGTTACCCTGGCGGAAAACAACCCCGGGCTATTCTTATACCCCTGGGGGAGTCGACAAAATTGACGCTGGGACCCCAGCACTGAGAATGCTGTCAAGTATCTGCTCTCGGGCGCTATATTTTGGCAGAAGAATCCATTCGAGATATCTAATGTAGTTTTGTATTTTTTCCGCACAATGTTATTCATTAATGTGGCACTGTGTGCGTTCTGTACTCCAAATGTTTTTGTACATGAGTTTAGGTATCTGTAGTCTAGAACTAGACGATACGAATTATCGGGTTTCATTACGGGAAACAAAGGATTATTCATTGAAGAGGTGCAGGTTTCAATCACACCTTGGTATTCAAGTTGATCTAAGATCTCCCCGACCTGTTTTTTCGCTTCCTGTTGTTTTGGATACTGTCTCTGTGGAGTTGGAGTAGATTTTAATGGTATCACGTGGTGAGCTGACCCTTCATCCCACCCAACATGGTTGCGATATAGTGCAGGAGCAGGGGCTACCGCCCACTCCCATGCATATGTGTGTTTTAAGTATTGGGGAATGAGGTCGGAAAAGGCTGGCATAATTACCGTTTCTCCCTTTGGGAAATCCATAACAATAGTAGGTGGCCAATCTCTTTCAGCTAAAAGAATGTCTAGCCAAAAGTCAGATTCTCCCAAAAGAGACCCTTAATTTTTCTGGGCTTGTCCCCTTCCTTTTGTAGTATTATCTCATGTAATCTATGTGGGGCACTTACCCTAGTATCAGGCGTTTCCACCGTGATATGTTCACTCAACTCCGCTGTCACTAGAAATTCCATCAGGTTCTGGTGAGCTATTGTTACTTCTGCTGCGCTGTCTAGCATAGTCAGAGCCCATTCCCCGTTCAGTAGTTGAGCCCTCAGAATTCTGGGCATGTCTAACTTTGAGACCTGCTATTTTCTTCTTTTTGAATTGAGGTTTTGTTTTAGGTTTTTCTTCTTTTTTGGAAGCGTAGTATGAAGTGCGTTGCTTGTCTCTGGACTTTGTACGCTCTTCTTGTCTGTGTTCTGACCGTCCTTCCCTCTCCGAGTTTTTCGATGAACCCTGAAAGGAACTGGAGGAACGTGTATCAGTGTCCTGATACCTGTCAGGTTTTCTAATGTTGTCCCTATTCCTAAGGTTATACCTCCTTTCGGAGGGTTCCTGTTGAGGAGACCTACCTCTGGATTGAGATCCGTTCTCTTTATTCTTTTGTTGTTTATTATCCCATTTCTTCTTTGCAGAAGCTGGTGTTTGCTTAAAGGTATCCTTTTCGGGACTACTAATCAGTTGAGGTTTTATTGCTCTACCCCCCAAACTGTCTCTGCCTAATTCTGCATAAGCAGTTTCAATTATTTTAGGTAATTCATGTTCCTGTTGTAGAGGAGTGAACTCCCTTAGGCGTTGGCCGATTGCCACCGATGCTGCCTCCCCTTTAATATTTGCTAATATTATAGCCGATACCTGGGCAAAATTACCTAGTAACTTCATCCCTAAGTTCAGAGCAGGTTCTGCTCCATACTCGTTCTGTATTTCTTAATACATCTGGTATTACTGCTAATGACGGGATACCATGAGTCCTGGTATATATGGCGGCGAAAACTGTACCCAAAGAGGTACAATCCTCTATCTGGGGTGTTATCCCCATGGGCAACCAAATTGTTAACATTCTATGTTTTTCATGTGGGCTGTGTTTGGAAATACCGCCTCTAGCTGTTATTTTTTGAGCCACCCAGAAAGACATTTGTTCACGTTTAGTGGGCATTTTACCCATCACTGCGTGTAATGTTTGTGGTGTAATTTTAGTTGTTGATGTTTGAATCGGACCTGTTGGTGTAGCCGTTACTGGCTGAACTGTGAGTGTTCTCATCACAAACTGTGTCCTGTTTCTGTAAAGTCTTATTAGTTCTTTATGAAGTGTTAGTAAGTCTCCTGCTGGCATTGTTTCAATGTTAGGATGTGGTGTGTAGGCTGCTAATACTGGTCATGTTGCTCCGTCTCTTCCGAGCGGACTGAGTCTTACTTTATTTCTTGTATGGGGTAGGGCGCCTTTAAACCAGTATAAATGTTCCTGGTAAGTGAGCGGAACTTCATTGTCCTCGTACGGACAATATTCGTTCGGTATTTCATCTTCTGTGTAGTAATGAAATGTCTTTGTTCGTGCATTTGCCTCTGGGAATGTAACCCATGAATAGAATACCTCTGTTCTAAATGATTCGTGCGCCTCAATCACGAAGGTTACTGGCCCACCCATAGCTGTTCAACCATATGAAGCTAGTTTTAGGGTGATGGCATTTCTAACATTTTCTGTAATTGGTATTGCATCAGCATCTTCTTCGGCTGAGAGATTTAGGTTATGCACAGTGCTATCCGCTTGCTCAGTCGTGTTTAGTAAGAAGAGTTCTTTTCAAGGGAACTAAGATAAGGTGTTAAGCAAAATAGGAACAATGTGTCCTTCAAGCTTTATTAACCAACAGCCAATACATAGGATTTTTGTTCTCTCCCTCTCCAGACGTCTCTGGGGAAATGTGAGTAGGGGTCTCTGAGAATAGCACGACTGAACTACTCAGTTTTGACCGTTAAATAAGTACCCAACCATAGTTGGCAGCTCCATGTAATGTAGTTCCTATAAAACTTATACAGGATCTGCACGTTTGGACAACATGCACTGCGGGCTCGGTGTCCAGACTGATTCCAGACACCCCCACCAGCTATGTTGGCCTGTATACCAGCTAGCTCACAGTGCCACTAGAAACCCCTCTTACCAAGTAGAGAATAGTTCTTGGAACTATTGAACATGACAACCCTGATCCCTCAGGACCGTGGAAACAGTGCAATACTTTTCGCTCAGTCACTCGTGCTCACTTAGTCTCAGAGAGATACACAGAATAAACGGTATGGACGTTTTTCAATAAGCATTTATTGAACAGTCGTTATTCTAGTGTAAAATAGGTGTGCTGAAACAACCATTAGACAGTAACAGATATAAATGATTAGAAGCACTAGGAAAGTAAAAGGATGGTAGATTTCTACCATTTTGCTATAACCATGAATACAGGCAAGTATATAAAATACATGACAATAAAAATGCGTACTCCTACGATGCTACCCTAACTAGATGTACCTGTGTACCTAGCATGTGTGTAGGTTTTGAGCCAAGAATCCCTCTAGGATAAAGTCAACCCCATTACCTGAAGTGAGAGACTGTGGGACCCCGTCTTGGTCTCGAGCTGGACTCCCCGCAAGGGATGTTAGACCACTGCGAGCTGGAGTGTCTGCATGCAGGAACCTCCGCGTCTCGCGTCAATGTGTTGGCATAGAAGTCGTGATCTCCTCTGACTGTCTCAGCAAGATGTGATGTTTATATACCCAAAGGTATTCCCATGGGTTCTACCTTGCTGTGCCATTGTCGGACTTAGGATGACGTCGGGAATGAACCTTGTACATAGTTATTATGCAGGAGATGGTAGTCCTGCTGAGTTTCCAAGAATCCTCATGCATAATGTATGAGGCTATTATTCAGGGAAAACCCCACGTTCTGTAAGCAGTACCGTAACTAGGTAAAGGGTCAGTCCTAGCAGTCCTAGCAGCCCGTTATGTATGTAATATAGGGACGAATATAGGTGAAAGGTTGGGATGTTACCCAGGCCTATATTGGGGTACCTATATGAAATATAACACCCCCACATGCAGTCCTGCAGCAGGAGTTTCCACAGATTCTTCAAGCGGAGTACGTTCTTTGGGTCTTCCCACTGGTAAAGTCAGGGGGGTGCGACGATCCTGGCGCTGGTCCTCAGTCACGACTCAGGCCTGCAAGGGTGAACAAGGCGGCCTCTCTTCTCTGATGGCAATCCCGACTAGCCCACACTTTGTGCTTGGTCCCGGTGTCCCCCTCTGGCATACAGCGCTAAGGTCCCTCCACGGCACATGGCTCTGGCCCAATCAGCACAGCAGCAGTCTCCATGGCGGCTCCCCTGGCATACAGGGCCGCCAACTTCACACTGCACATGGGCAATGATCACAGCTGACATCAGGGCTTCCCTCTTCTGGCATACAGGGGTCGTCTAATTTCCCTGCACACGGGCAGCGACCTGATCGGTGCAGCTGCTATCTCTTCACACCTCGCTAAGGGAATCCACTTGCCCGGATTCCCCAGTAGACCTTTCTCCCTCCAGCGCTGTCCTCTTCCTCACAAGGCACACTGCTCTTGGTAAGCAGGTAGACACTGGTACTCCAGGCTCCATGGCCAGGTGGTCTTGGATTCTTGGATTCCCTAGGTGATGTCCCCTCATCCAGCTGGGAGACCAGCAGACCTTGGACCCAAGGCCTGGTTACAGTCAAAGGTCTTGAAGAGAGAATTTTTGGGGACTTAAGCTCCCCTTCTTATAGTTCGTTTCCAGACACCAAACGTGATTTAGAGTCTGAGACTTTGCGGTTTATGTTGGGGGGGGGGGGAGGGTTTGCTTCCTTTTGAGTGCTCACTTCTCTGTTCTCTCTTCCTCCAGAAAGCAGTCTTTCACAACAGGAGCGACTCCAAATTTGATAGTCCCACTACACAGTCCATGGAAGTGACTAGAGGTTCTCACCTAGATGCTTTCTACAATGGTATGTGTATCAAAAGGTTACCTTACGGCCTCAGCCCTATGCTTTGATTCCCTTATCAATCCCATCTCCTTCCTCAGAAGTGCCCAGGCCCCTTCCTTATGACCTCTCTGAACCAAAAAGCACCCTTTGAAGTGTACTGGAGAGCCTGGCTCTCCCTTCCTCCAGTGTATCACACCTAGTTTACTGAATGCTGCAATACACATCTGTCTGGGGGATTCTTCTACCTCCTCTCCTCATGTTTCCCTATCCAGCCCTGGGTCTTCCTAAATGGAATCAAGAGTCTTCCATGGATTGTATCCTTCACAGGCATGTATATAGCATACACGCACTGCACAGCACTACACCCTTCATGTACTGTACCGTTCGCAGGCATACATACACCCAGCATGCATATAATATAGACGCAGTACACAGCACTGCATCGCTTCTGTATTGTACCAGTGTGCTCCACACATGGACTGCACAGCACTACACACCAATCTGATGTAGGCCAACGGTGAGTTAACCACACAGCAGCAGAACCTTAAGTGAGTGAGCCTGTGGGCCTCACTCCAGTGACACAGGTGAAAAGGCTGTTTTCTTCTGCTAATCACTACATGGTATGCTGCCACCACTGCGCTCGTGCTACTTAACTCCTGGCAAAAGCAGTAGCCTTTCACCACTGTAAGAGGAACGCTTTAGGCGTCACTCCCGGTCCAACAAGAGAGAAATTCGGGAGACAGGCCTATGTCATGGCATTCGAGCATGGTCCATGTTTGCCAGTGATGAGAAAAATAATTATTAGGGATCCAGACATCATTACAGTTGGGCAACTCAGGGCAGTGGTGCACGTCCATCACCATGTGAGGGACTTTTGCATCCCAACAACACATAATACAGTCACTACCTTTCTTTTACAGCAGAGTTAAGTATTATCTGTAATTAAGTGTTATGGGAGAGCTCACATAATTGTGCTTGCCGCTCTCGAGACCCACTGCTATCTCCTCGGAAATGTCATTATTTAAACATATATCTATTAAAATACACTGTGTATTGTTTATGCTAGCCTTCCTGTGGATTGTACAGTTAGTGAGTTATTGCAGGTCTTTGACCATTACTTTGGAGTTTACTATTCTAATTCCAGCCCTCTCAATTTAGATTAAGTAGCCATGATGAAATCATGGTTGCTGTAATGATCATGGTTGAAGTGATGTTATTCAAAGTTGAGGAGGGACTGAAATAACAGCAGTGCACAATCTCTATTTATGGTATCTGCCAGTTAGAAATCTCTCAGAAGCATTTCTAAATCTCCATCAATACTATGCTTCTGAAATTCTCATCAAAACACAGAGTGAGAGTGCAGACTTGATGGGAAACTTGTAGAGGAATTGAATAATTCAGGTAACATGACTGAATGTTACTTGAAATTAGTTCACAAGTGGAAAGTCAGCTAAAGAGGAGAGAGATTTTATGAGACCGTGTGGAAACTACCTAAATAGAGGGTCTTAATTTAAATAATGATTAACACGTGTTTGAAAAGGTGGGAAAAAAGTGTGAGGATCATAAAATAGTTGTTTTTATTGTGAGAGCTGGTTGCCGTCAAAGCCCTGCTTAACACTTTAAACAATAGTCTGTTAAACAATGATTTCCACTGGGGCCTTGACAACAACACCTTAACTCCAAAATGTCTGTTGGAGAGAGAACCAAGCTTGAAGGTGGCCTCTTGCCCTCCCTTCTGACCAGTGGTTGACATTTGCAAGTTCCATGGCGGTCCATCTTTTCTATCTAGACCTTGTACAGGAACACTGTACAAGGAACACTAGAGGCATCTCTGAATCACTCTGGGGAAGAAGAGGCCCTGGTTAGGAAGACCATCGCTTCTGCTGATAGGTGAAGTGTAGCAGATTCACTTGTCCTCAGAGAGAATGGAAAGCTTAACTAGGTTGGAACACAATAAAAAACCATGGGGGAAAAAAAAGTAGAAAACCAAGGAAATTCATACCAGGCAGAGGCTTGGGATTAAATACTGTTTGGATTCCAGAAGCACTTTAATTCAACATCCTGACCTTGCTCAAGTGAATTTAAATTAAGGTGTGTTGAGATTCACAACTCTGCTTTTTAATATGGTAACCCTATACCATTTTATGACACTAAAGTAAAAATATAATATTCTTTGGTTTTAATGTTATTTATTAGTTTTGTGTGTATATATGTGTGTATATATATATATCCAGTCCAGTTGAAGGCAGGAGCCGAAACGCGTAGACCGTCCATGCTTGCACGATGTACTAAATAAATTCACTTTACTGGTTTAAAAAAACCTACCTGTGGATCGTTCTTTCTCCGTGCTGTGGGATCCTTGCTGAGAGCAGTGTGGAATCCGTCTTTTACAATATATATATATATATATCTATCTATCTATCTATCTATCTATCCTCCAAAGTTGCTCAAGGACGCCACTCCTGCGGAAGAGAGTTCAACAGAACTTTTTATTAAAAAAACTGCGCACCCTTTCTCAATTAATTTAACAGTCTCTGACGCGTTTCGGTGACACTTCACCTTAATCATAGGGCGGGGCAAAAACAAACCATGGAAAACACACTGCAAACATTTTGTTCCATTAGCATGCACTCTCCAGTGAATAGCATGCTGGGTGTTGCAGTGCCGATATTTCCCTCAGTAGGGTCCATGTATTTGTCCAAAGTTACAACATCCCCAATGTTCTCACAATGTTTACAGCCCTCCAGTGGGCCTCGAGAAAGGATGTGCAGTTTTAAATCAATTTCTCCTCCGTGCTGCGATCGGGCTGCCATTCCATTACAGCACCGCAGTCCTGAAATCATTGAGCCAGGCGGTGCAATCCTCCGTGGCCGAGGCCGCCGCGTATTAACATCCTCCAAAGTTGCCCCAGAGCTCAAGGACGCAAAAACAAACACTGGAGGGCTGTAAACATTGTGAGTCCGTGGTCCGTACCTGATTTTCCGTCCGCAAGGAAAAGGAATTTGGCTCAGGATTTGCAAGAGATATATATATATATATATATATATATATATATATATATCACACCCCATTTCCGAATCCAACATGAGAAACCGACACAGGGGTAGAGTTGCGATTCAGTCCCATGCTTTATTCAAATCTTCGCTGTAACGCGTTTCGGCACACCTGCCTTGTTCACACAAAATATATATATATTCACTGAAAAAACCATAGGTTTTAGGGACAGTTATAGTTAATTGGACATTTCACTCGTACAAAACCCGTGAAATTCCCCGTTATAGTTAGTTCAGCTAACTATAACTCGCGCCCGCAATGCACTGCTGATGACGTCACATATTACATCACTCATGACATGGTCAGTGACATCACTCATGACATCATCCAGTGACTGTGTTTCTATAAAGTTTAAATATGTTTAATATATATGCCAAGGTGTATTGAAGAATGAGTGGGTGTATAAGTGTCTGGATGGATGATTTAGTAGGTGCGTGACTGACTCTATGTGAGTGATTAAACGTATCTTACTAAATGCATGGGTTAGTGACTAAACTGTGTGAATGTCTTTATCCGTCTGTCTGTTGCTGTGTAAGTGGCTGCATGGGTTTGTAAATAGCTACATGAGTGTCTATATGAGTTATTGATTGGTTGTCTGAGTATCTGTATGGGTGCCTGAGTGTTTGTGTGGGTGGGGTGTGTGTGACTGCGCATAGATGTATGAGTTGGTGATTCACTGGGTGCATGGTTTCAAGAGTGCATCTGTGATGGACTGTATGGGTGGGTGAGTGTGTGTATGGGTGTGTTAGTGAGTGAATGTATATCTCATGGTACATGTGTGAGTAACTACATATGTGAAAGGCAGTATATATGTGTGTTGGAGTATATAAATGGCTATAAGTGAGAGTGTGTGATTGTGAGTGGCTGTATGGATGAGTGTGTACTTGTATCAGTGATTGTATAAGAGCGTAAGAATGTGCTAGTATTTGAATGAGTAAGTGAGCTGGTGTGTGTATAATTGTATAGGTGAGTAAATGGCAGTGTGATTAATTATTTGCATGACTGACTAGGTGTGTGAGTACCTCTATGGATGAGTGGCGGTGTGCGAGTGTCTATGTAGGTGTATGAGTGCATATGATAGTCCTGTACTGAGTGACCGTAAGTATGAGTGACTGTACAGGTGAGTGAGTGGATGTGTGTGTAGACCTAAGAATCAATGAGTGTGTATGTAATTATTGGTGTTGGAGTGTCTATGGTTTTGAGAATGGCAGTCTGTAATTTACAGTGGGTGTATCAAAAGTTATATTAGGGTGTGAGAAGATGCATCAAATTATCACATGGATGATGTCATCAGTGATGTCATTTGAGATGTCATCAGTGATGTCACTGACCATGTCATGAGTGATGTAATATGTGACGTCATCAGCAGTGCATTGCGGGGCGCGAGTTCTAGTTAGCTGAACTAACTATAACGGGGGAATTTCACGGGTTTTGTACGAGTGAAATGTCCAGCTAACTATAACTGTCTCAAAAACCTATGGTTTTTTCAGTGAATTTCAAAGGTTTTTTAAATGCTAATTTCTAACTATAACGTGTCTGAAACCTATGGTTTTTTCAGTGAATTTCAAAGGTTTTTTAAATGCTAGTTTCTAACTATGCCTACAGAGGTAGGACATGTGAAGAAAGAAGAAAAAACGCACAGAAAGAAGCAAAAGAAATGCAGAAAGAAGCAACAGAAGTCCACAAAGACGAAGAAAAGTGCAGAAAGAAGCAAAAGATGTGCAGAAAGAACCAACAGAGGAGCAGAAAGAGGCCTTGTTCCACAATCATCCTGTGCCCACAACTTTTTCCGACGTGTACTGGTGGTAACTGACTCTGACTAACCAGAGCCAGTGCTATGCTAAAACACACTTAGAATACAGTGAAAACACCTACATACACTAGGGAACACTATGCGTTGGGGTACCCCTGTGATTAGCATGACCTCCTCTGTAAGTCCCTAGTACATTAATAGGGCAGGGGATTAAAACTACCTCTTAAAACGCGCTACAGGGCGCGTTTGCACAGTGGTGAAGGGAGGGGGCCTGAGGTGACATGTGTGCAAACGCGCCCTGTGGCACGTTTTAAGTTGCAGGATTAAGTCCCCTTGAATCCTGAGTGTCCCTGGGGCCCAACTAGCCCCCCAGGTACCTACAGTTAGGACCACAGAGCTGAGTTGCAGAGAGGCGTTCCGAGGCCACGCACCTTTTTTCACCTCTCTGCAACGCAACTCTGTTGTGCTTACTGAAGGTACCTGGTGGGCTAGTTGGACTCCAGGGACCCTCAGGATTGAAGGGGATTTAATTCCCCATCTTAAAACGCGCCACGGGGCCTGTTTGCAAACATGTCACCTGAAGCCCCGCCCCCTCCCTTCACCACTGTGCAAACGCGCCCCGTGGCGCATTTTAAGTTGGGGGATTAAGTCCCCTTGAATCCTGAGGGTCCCTGGGGGCCAACTAGCCCACCAGCTACCTCCATTAAGCGCCACAGAGCTGCGTTGCAGAGAGGTGTAAAAGGGGCGTGGCCTCTGTACACCTCTCAGCAACGCAGCTCCTGGCGCATACTGGAGGTTCCTGGTGGGCTAGTTGGCCCCAGGACCCCCAGTATTCAAGGGGAATTACTCCTTCTTACAACGCGCCAGGGGTCGCGTTTGCAGACTGCTGCAGGGAGGGGCGGGCCTCCGGCACGATGCGGGTCTTTTTTTTTTGTATGGGAGGGGGGCTGCGTGGCCCCCCTTCCCTCAGCCACTTTTGGCCCCGGGACCCCATCCCCGGGGCCTGAGGATTTTTTTTTTTGTTTAAAAAAAAAAAAAAAAATGGGAAGGGGGCCGCGTGGCCCCCCTTCCCTGGGCCTCTATTGGCCCCGGGGACCCCATCCCCCGGGGCATGCCCTCTTTTTTAAATTTTTTAAAATATTTGGAGGGGGGCTGCGTGGCCCCCCTCAGGCCATTTAAGGCCCCGGGGACCCCATCCCCCGGGGCCGGCCTTGCCTTTTTTTGGGGCGGGGGAGGGGGGCTGCGTGGCCCCCCTCCCGGGCCACGAATGGCCCCAGGGACCCCATCCCCCGGGGCCTGGCCACTCGTTGGGGACCGTGGGGGGGGGTCCCCAATCCCCGCACAGTCCCGCCGGCTCCCGCGTCCTGCGGGAGCCGGCATTGCTTTCCATAAGGGAGCTGCTGACATGCAGCTCCCCTTATGGAAAGCAATCTGCTTTGCTTCATTGAAGCGAGAGCAGGTTTCCTGCTCTCGCTTCAATGAAGCAAAGCAAGTTTGCAATGACAGGGCGGGAGCCGCGAGGCTCCCCACACAGGTAATTTAAAAATAAAAAAAAGAAGCCCCGGGAGGTGGCGGTCCCCGGGGCTGCGGGGGGGCCGTGTGCCCCCGCCACCATTATTTTTATAAAGCCCCGGGGGTGGCGGTCCCCGGGGCTTGGGGGGCCTTAGAGGCCCCCCATGTTATTATTTAATAAACCCTCGCATGCCCCCGGGACTTGGCCCACCCGGGGGCCAATTAACCACGAAGTGCGGGAGCCCGCGCTCGGTTTTGTTTTTATCAGCAGGATCCGCGCACCCAGCGTGTTTTTTGCCGATTTTTTAAAAAAGTGGGTCAGGTGTTTCTACCCTGCCCCCTTTTTGCGTTTTTTGCATCTGTTTTCGTCTTTTCTTGTGCCTCGGTTCTACCGAGGAAGAAGATGGCTGCCAACACTTCCTGGCTTGGAGTGTTGACAGCCAATTAGCATACCGCTCGTGATCGGGAGGGTACGCGGACCCTACGCGGCCATAGATATATATGTGATTTTATTTTTGATTTTCTCAGGAACTACTGAACGGATTTACACCATTTAAGCAAAAGGCACGACTCTGAACCAAGGGCTACCTTTTTGGCAAATTTGGTGTAATTCCGTTCAGCAGTTCGGGCTGTAGCTGCGATGAAAGGTTCCTATGGAAAATTGCATGGGGAAAACACGTTTTGGGACCCCCTTTTTCTCGGCCTCGCTTGCCGAATCACCCCGAAACTTTCAGGATAGGAGCGGACCGGAGCGGGCCACAAAGTTTGAAAATTTCGCGAAGATTCGTCAACCGGCACCAAAGTTATTTCAAATAGAATGTTGCGGATTTCCTATGGAAAATAGGTCCTAACTATAACATATATATATATATATATATATATATATATATATATATATATATATATATATATATATATATATATATATATATATATATATATATATACTTGAAAGTATGTTATTACATGTTCCAATGGATACTTTTTACCGGACTTGCTCTGCCGTGTATTACAATCACGTGATACATAAAGTCCATATTTGATTTATATTGGAAAGCTCTTTCAAAATACTTTGATTTATAAATTACATCTGCGCATCACGCCGACAAGGACGATATAAATTGTTGATGCGGCTTCACAGGAAGCTGCGTCCTTGTGCTGTCAGCATCCTCGTGTGTGTTGTCCTCATGTACTGTTGAATGGCCCTTTGCCTCTCACCCGGTGACTGGGCTCTTGCACCCTCTCGCCTCACTCCTTTTATTTTTCCACAGCGGACATAGTAGTTTTAGAAGGGTCTTATCTCTGAATTGTGCTCAGTTTTCTGGTCATGCTATTATCCTGTAGTTCTTCCCTTGAAACCTTGTTCACAAAGCTCGGTATGAAGGTCAGGAGATTCGCTGTGGCTAATAGTTACACTAACGATGAAGGACAATGGCTCTGGAAACAGTAATGCTGCCCCTGGCTGTGCGCAGGATCCTAATCACTGTTGACACTGCATTTCTTTAAGTTAAATAGCCATCGGGTTACTGCTTTCCCTTGTATTCCCACTCTCAAAACGGTGCCCTATCGTTTGCGCGTCTATTTAAAACACACATACTCCTTGATAAAAACACTGTAAAATAACTTGCACAACTGTCTATCTGGGGTGACGAGGATTCGTTCACTGTTGTGTTCTTTTTGGAATGAGTTATGCATTATGCTGTTGACCGCATGAATTGAGTTCGCAAAGTGTCTTGTTTGTGCAGAAGTGTAAGCTACTTGGCTCCACAAAGGATAAAGTCCTTTTTTGCAAAGTGTAAAGTTGCATGGCACTATTTGGGAAAATCAATCAAAATCCATGGGACACCAATTGTCAGTCTTGGTGAAGCCACTCCTTCAACACAATAATAATGTGTTAATTTAGCACTTCGAGACACACTTGTACCGCTGCTAAGTGCTGTCCTTAACATGGGCTATACGTTGCCAGTTTCATAGCTCTCAATTTATGACTTCAGAAGGCTGGAAGGCAGGTTAGGGCTTCATGGGGTTCGAAATTGTGACCGCGCATGCTTAGAGCACAACTGCTTAAAGAAAATTAGGCTGAGGGAGGGAAGAAGAAATGGAAATTGGTGGGTGCCGGGAGGTGGGGGTAGGGGGGGCAGGGTCTCCACGAACCCCAAAAATCCTGCTGAAGCCAGTGTTCTGAGCTCATTGGCCACACTTTAACTCATCTTCATGAAGATCTGATCAGGCGTGTTTATGCTGCCCCCGCATGGAAACAACTCTAGCACACTACACCAGAGAGGACAAGTCCAGATAATGAAAACAAAGCCAGCAGACAAGGCGGCTAATAGCTGTTGCAAATAGAGGAGGAATGGGGTAGATTTTGTATTGATGATGAAAAGAATCGAAGGATGCTGAAAACAGAGGAGAGTACAAAATGCATTAGTGACTATGGTACGCTGGGTCAAAAAAGCTTACTAGGTTACACATGTTGTGGAGTTAAAGTATTCGAGCAAATGTTTTATAATCTACAGCAAAATTCTGCTGCTGGAAGCCCTGCAGAATGCACCTTGCACTGCTACCCAATTCGAAGAAGGATTACCCTGCTTCTGTGTCAAAGATTATATACAACTAATTGCCCATCCCAGGCACATAAGCTGATTGCATGTTCTATACCTGTTCTGACTTTTGGAGACCCCCACTTCACTGTGCTTGTTACCTTTGGCTGGCCAGTAAGTCATCTGGGAAGGTGGCAATGTCAGAGTTCCAACCTGCTGGCCTTGTCTTGAGCTGCAGCAATGTTTAAAGATTGTTCCGAAACCCTCCCCCCGATTTTACGTTACTACTGAACAAATCTCTCAAACAAAATTCAGCTCCAGTAGCCTACTAAAGTAACTGATAGCAGATCTCAAAGAGCTAGATTACTACTGCCTGATGTCTTGCCTCCCTTGTCTGAAAAAGTTCATAGAGGTTTACTCAACAACTACCAAGCATGGTGTCACAATACAATATTCAATAGAATTCAGTGTCTGAGACCTCTTCAGGGTTCCCATTCTCTCGTGGACCACTTGATAAATTGGTCAGGCATCACAGAAACATATTTTGCTGATACTGCTGCCTTGAGCAGTTGGTCTGGAATCCTTCTTTGCCGAAGTACTTGATTTTGCCTTATTTCCTTGCCCAATCTCATGGACTCGCCTTTAGTGGACTTTAAACTTGATTCCTTTTACCCCTTTTTACTTTAGAATCTTTGGATGCTGTTAGAGAAATGAACCATCCTTCTGCCTTTAATGGTGATAGGAATCTGTTACCTTGTATCTGAAGTCTGTTTTAAACCACCCGCTTTGGATTTGAATCTCTGACTGAATGCGTAGTCTTGTACGATATACTGTAATATTCCTGTCTGAAATGCTTAAAAGATTGCTTATCTGTATTGATTTCGGATCATTATTACAATAACCAACTATAATAATTGTCTGAGACTAATATTATGTCCTGATGTTCTTTCATTGAGCTGTGCTACTTTCCATTTAGATCTAAATGCGTTGTAGGTAGATTTCTTTCCAGAATATCAAGTTCTGCTTCCTTTATTCTGTGTTGCTGTAGCAGAGCTCTTAGTGTGCATAATTTTAACTAGGCTTAAATTCTTTAGGATATTGGGTCTTCCCATACTTTATTTTTTATAGCATGTGTAGGAGAGTAGGATCTGCTTCACAGGGGTACCCCCACTTTTTGCTGATACTTCACTGGTTTTCGACATTAGTCTGGCTGGGGCCCTGCTATTCAGAACCCCAGCCTAGCTGTTTCCTCTTTAAAAGGGTCTCCATGTGCCTTAGGCACATCTCTGATTGGGATCTGGAGTGCCCTTGTAAGTCCCTAGTATATGGTATACTATGTACCAAGGGCATAGGTACCTCAGAGGACCTGCCAGGGGCTGCAGCATATATTATGCCACCCCTGGTAGGCCATCCAAACTGACACCACAGGTCTGCTACTGCAGCCTGGGTAAGGTGGTGCATGCACCCCTTGCTGTGGTATAGGTTACCTATATCACTAAATGCATACACACATATAAACCTATAAGTCACTCCTAAGGCAGGCCTTATCAATCCTAAAGGCAGAGTGCATGGTTCCTATGTGAGAGGGTGCCCCTGCATGAGCAGGGCCCTCTGCAGCGTTCGGAGACCATCTCTGATGCTGTTTGTAGTGCAGCCTGACCATATACTCTTAAACGCATTATATCCTCGCGGTAAAATGCTAACTATGGAATGGCTGCACCGAAACATGTCGTGTTTGGTGTCAAACATCTTGGAATACTACCCCCCGCCAATTCTGGCGGCGGGGGTAGCATTCCACCCTTCTAGAGGGAAAGGCATGTTAACTCTGGACGAGTCCGGTAACTTCTTTCCAGAGCCCTGGCATCACAAAATGGATGCTGCTGCCACAGACACGAGTCTGGCCTCCTGCTGCTGGACGAAACTCCGGCAGGGGAGGCCTGGACAATAGGTTTCCTGTCCCAGGGAGGTGTGACCACCTCCCCAGACAGGACAATGTGTATTGGGGCTGGGCGGGAGCACTTTCGGGTGCTTTGAAGTCCTGCACTGGGGGCACATTTGGTGTCCCTAGTGCATACCCCAGTTCAAACCGGATCAGGGGCTTGCAGCCCCTGCTTTGGCGCGAACTGGACAAAGGGAAAGGGTGTAGCCACCCCTCTGCCCTGACCCACCCATAGGTGGGGCCACAGAGTAGTCCATCCCCTATTTTTGGAATAAAGGTAGGAACCCAGTCCTTAGGACTTGAGATTATACCTGGACGAAACTCTGAAACAGAATCCTGGACCTTCGACGCTCTACTCACGATTAGAGGACTGAAGAATCTCCCTTGGGGTCAAGGAGTGACTCCCTGCTTGGCAGGCACCAAAGAAGCATCTGTCCGGTTCGCATCACTGAAGCTCCCGTCGGACGCCGAAGTCATCGCATCACCAGAGGTGGATTCTCAGACTTCCCCGAGGCTACCCTGAGTCCCCAGCAAAGCTGAGGCCCGTGGCTATCGTGGGTAACGTGAGACCGTGACCCCTGGACACCGAGCACACTTGCAAGTGCACCATCTTCTGGGTCTCCCAAGAAGTCGTGCTTTGGGCTCCGAGTAGCCCTAGCCTCCAGCACCACCTGCACCGAAGATCACTGGCCCCCACTCCACGAGTGTCCTGTAAGCCAGCTCCACGTGCGGCGTCACGAGGCTCCTTCGCGGTCGCTAGCCCGTTGGCTAGTAGCCCTTACCGAAGGCCAATCTTTCTTTACTTGGCAGTCTGGTTGCTCCAGGCCTGCCCTCACTTACCCTTGCTGGGTGAGTTCCCCAGACCTTGCTGGTCTGCACCATCGACGATCTTCAGCTACATCGAGACTTGCCGTTGCCAAGGCTTGTTGGGTCCAATCTGGTCGCCGACACCGCAGCACTCGACAGACACCGTGTACCAGCCCGAATCCTGCTCCTGGTCGCCGACAACGCCTCCTGGACCTCGTGGCTGCAGAAACGAGACGACCGTCAACGCACCTGAAGCACTCGACATCGGTGGGCATCTGTCCATCGCCTCCCTGGTCACTGGCTAGTGATCCAGACTCTGTCCCCTCTGCTTTCAGGTTCTTCAGAACTCCGATCCACTCTTGGATCCACCCGGACACTTTTCTCCTGGTCGCCAGCAGCACTTTGCAGCAGATCGCCATAAGAACCGACGACGAAACCCGACCCCGAAAGGCACCTATGCACCCGGCTTCCTGGGTGAGGTAACACGAGTACTCCGGTGCTCTCGTGGGTAGAGACTCTTCAAAGTCCTAGATCTCAAAGGGTTTTGTCCTAGTCCTCTTTAAAGTGTCCCTTTCCTCTATTTTCCCGATCCCGACTTTCTCCATAGAAGTTAACGGCGTATCGCGGTTGTGTATTTACACTGCACGCGTCTCCCGTGGGTCTCCTGTGTCACTACCTTGGGTGGTTCCTTGTGGTCCAAGCACTTCTAGAGGCTCTAGGCCTAGTGTCTAGTTCAGTCGTGGTTCGCATACCACTTTATTGGTATATGGTTTGGTACACCCCTAGGGCCCAAACGTGTAATTGTGCTATTACTGTGATTTAAGATCTTATAACCTATGTACTTCGAACTCTAGCCTCATAAAGAGACTAGAGGGGTGTGTTTAGTAATAAATACATATATTTTGAATATATACCTGGTGTGGTGCTCTTTCATTTGGTCACTCAAGAGATTATAGACTGGTAAAACAAGCTGCTTTACATTCCTTCAAGACTTAGCCTGAAGGCTGCTCTCCACAGCTACCACTAGGATAGCTTTCAATAAGGTTGTCTTTAACCTACCTACCATAAGAGTCGATTTGGACTGGTGCAAGGTGCCCACTATAATTAGTGGACAGCATATGCCAGGCCAACTTCTCACAGCATGGTCCTGAGAGTGGTGCATTTGAACTTTATTTCAAATCTGAGTTAGTCACCAATTAATGGTCCTCATTGGGTGGCTAATGTGTTTTGAACATCTTAATTCCCACCCCTCCTGTCGGCAAAGAAAGATCCATCAGAGGACCATTCGCCTCTGTGGTAAGGGTAATGTTGTGATCTGTCTAACTGTAGATGTCCCAGTATGGTTAGAGCCGTGGTTCCCAAACTGTGCGCCGCGGCACCCCGGTGCGCCGTTAGGAGTAGCCAGGGGCGCCATGCACGATGTGGGAAAGATAGCGTGTGCTGAGGAAGCTTCTAATCATGTAGTTGTGAGAATGTGAACAGTTAACTACATCTCAGCCTGAAGACAGCAAGTGAAGCTTATTTAAATTACACCCAGCCGCAGCGCAACACACAGGGGAGTTTCAAATGCTACCTGTGTATCCCGGAATCATGGTTTGGCCCAAGAGGGCACGGCCTCTATACGCGCGTAGGACGTGCTTTCACGTAGCCTCCGCATATGCAGCAGACTGTCGAGCGTTATTGTTGCTCGTGTTCAGCTGTGCCTCTGAGGGACCTCTTCACAACTTACAAGTAGGTTATTTGCACACTAGAATACTCCTTGCTTTAAGGTTAACTGCACAGAAGGGGGACATGAAAAAACTCGTGACCCCCAAGCCGGTGTGTTTATGCTGGCTGCGGTTCCTGCACATTGTTCTGTGAAGAAAGACCGCGCCGGAATTTACTAGGTAGAATTCCAGTGGGCAAACTCGCTGTGGAAATAGGCTACATTGCAGCCTGGATTAGTTTCCCGGCCCCAGTCTGACCCTCAGCCAAGGCCAGGCAGGAAGAATGTAATAAATAACCCGTTTCTTTCTCAGCCTCAGTGAAAGCAGTTCCTCCTTCTTCCCTCAGTATATTTCTCCATGTTAGTGACAAGAGTAAGGCCTCCCAAATTAAATGAGTAGTATACCTTATCTGGAACTGGTACTACCCTCTGAAGCTATTTCTTACAGCTGAAGATGTATTTCACCTAGAGAAAATTTAGTGTTATGAAACCACTGGACGCACTTACATTTTCTCCACTTTTGTCCGATTCAGAAAAGCTTCCCTTGAACTCGGGATAAAGATTTTGGAGCTCAGTCTGAGTGGTCTGACATGGTTATTTCTGCTTTAATTTGGGTTAATTACTGCTGCACAATTACCATCTTTACTGATTGTCGAGTTAAAAACAGTCAAAGTGTGTTTCTGCACATTTTCACTTGCTGAAAGCAAGTAGGAAATATAAACAGAGAAGTTTAGCGCTTAGAGACCTGCTGGTGATAATGCGCTCTATAAATATACATTACAATTACAAGTACCTGGAATTCAAGGATTGCACGCTGTTAAATCACCCCAGACTGGGCCACCTATGTTTTATATCTGGAAAGAGGAGTGCGGCAGAGGGATGAGAGAAATACAGGAAACTAAAATTGACACCACGACTTTCAGTCTGAGAAAACAAGGGCAAGCAGCAGGTGGAAGAAGGAATACACGGGGTAAAACAATGCGTGAAAGAATCAAAGGGGAAGAGAAGGAAAGCAGGACATAAAGGCAGAGAGAGGGAGAAATAGAATGTATGAAGAGGAAAGGCAGCAACAAGAGGTGGAGAAACGAAAAGGATGAGGGAATAGAAGACGCTTTAGCTTTTTCATAATTGAAAGTTTCACAAAGCGTCATTAACTGACCATAAAAAGATACAGCAGGGGTTGCAACAATGCAAGCTTCCTTTAATGCAAAGAACAGGCACGCCTATAGCTGCTCTTTAGCTCTATTTTTGTGTTTAGTAGTGCATTCTAGGGCTTGTAGTTTGTCTTTTTTACATTATGAGTATTATCTCACAACTCATGGCAAGCGATAGTTAATAGGTGACTGAGTCAGAGGATTAGGGCGGGCAGCGGGCCGTGCCTGTGCAGGGAGGCCAGAAAGTGCCAAAAAGCCAAGTGTTGCAGCCCGCATTTTAATTCATGTGCCATTATAGAGGAAGCCCCCACAGCCAGCAGGAATTTTCACTAACGTTTCAAATAAGAAGATGTACAGACAGGACAATTAGCCTGATGTATATTTAGTGCTGCTGAGTGAATATGGCAGGTTATTTCTGAATAACACAAATGATTGTACCGCCATTTCGTTATTTCTAATTTAAGGACTGGTCAACAGTGTTTTGTGATGTTTCGTGAATTGTCAGATTTGTTTTTCTGTTGTTTCTGTCAATTTTCATAAATGATGTGTGTATTTTTGTTTTTGAATTTCAGCACTTATTGTTCTTCCTGGTGACATGAACTTAAATGTCGGTATTGTGTGCTTTGAAAAATTAATGAATAAAGATAAGGTGGATTAGATACACCGTAACTACTTTAGTTGCGAAGGTAGTTCTTTTTGAGACGTTTTAGTTGGGAATGTTCGTCCAAACATTTTTCATGTTTTTTTATTATAGAGGAAGCGGCAGTGATTATTAGGCGGCTGCTTGGCTCTGATAGCTCTGAGTTTCAGAGCTTTAAAATTGGGCTGCAAAACTTGGCTTTGGCAATTGCTGGCCTCGCTGCACATGCCCAGGGTTTGCTTCTTCACTGGCAGCAGCACTTTGCATGACAGTGCTTACTTCAGTTATTACTGAGGTGGCATGGTGGTAAAAATAACGATGGATTGGGATGCGGCCTGAGTGATTGCCAGTGGTTGAGATTAATTCAAGCATTCCAACCATCACCTTGTTCTTTGTACTTCACTTATTAGGAATACTCATCGCCTTCATCCCAATTAATTTCAGGAGAAAACTGGAAGTACTTCCGAGGTCAGGCTTACATCCCCCACCGGTAAAAAAAGTGACATGATGGGGAGTCATGGCCAACTGCCAATTAGGTCAAGGGAGCCACAGGTCAAAAAGTTTGGGAACCACTGGGTTAGAGGGATAAATGGGTAAGTAGCGGAAGTAAGAGATAAAATTATTATAACGCTTCCACTGGATCATTAGCGAGGGTTACTCTCTATCCACGAGACTTACATCTTGCCTTCTGTCTTATCCTCTCCTGCCCACTCATTTTCATCTCTCCTGCTCGTCCTGTCACTCATCACGAGGCAACCTTAAAATGGCCTAAAGTGCTTTACACATGTGCAATGTAAAATAACTTTGTTGTCCACTCACTGCCACTAATGATTTCTGCTAGCACTCACACGCCAATCAGTAGGAAGTTGCCGTTTAAAGTACTGGACAATTCTCTATAGCACAGCATTCCCACGATCGCTTTGAATGCAACACCCAGTCCTTGTCGTCTCTTGAGTCCTGTCTTTAAGATATGTATCTGATTAGCTAGTGAGTTCCTAACTCAGTCTCTCTAGTAGAAATACTAGACTGCTACAATGGAATTCTCTTGTAATCCAATAAAGTTATTTGAAAGTCTAGTTTATAGGACTTCTAAATTCCTACTAGAGAATGCTTTTCACCCTTGAGTGCTGGACTGGTAAACCAAAAGCAGCTCTGTCAAAAATGCACAAGTAAGCAAATATACAGCCATCCATCCATTTCGCTCTACCTTCCCCCTCCTTCTTTCTCTCAACGATCCCCCTCCTTTCTCCCAACCTCCCCCTTTTTCTTTCTCCCTACCTTCCCCACCTTTCTCCCTACCTTCCTCCCTCATTGTTTCTCCCTACATTACCCCTCCTTCTTTCTACCTACCTTACTCCACCTTTTCTCCCTACCTTCCCCATCCTTCTTTCTCTCTACCTTCCCCATCCTCCTTTCTCCCTGCCTTCCCCCTCCTTCTTTCTCCCTGCCTTCCCCCTCCTTCTTTCTCCCTACCTTCCCCCTCCTTCTTTCTCCCTACCTTCCCCCACCTTCTTTCTCTCTGCCTTCCCCCACCTTCTTTCTCTGCCTTCCTCCACCTTCTTTCTCTCTGCCTTCCCCCACCTTCTTTCTCTCTGCCTTCCCTCTACCTCCCCCTTCTTTCTCTCTGCCTTCCCCCACCTTCTTTCTCTCTGCCTTACCCCACCTTCTTTCTCTCTACCTTCCCCCACCTTCTTTCTCTCTACCTTCCCCCCACCTTCTTTCTCTCTACCTTCCCCCACCTTCTTTCGCTCTACCTTCCCCCTCCTTCTTTCTCTCTACCTTTACCCCACCTTATTTCTCTCTACCTTCCCCCTCCTTCTTTCTCCCTACCTCCCCTCCTTCTTTCTCCCTACCTCCCCCTCCTTCTTTCTCCCTATCTCCCCCTCCTTCTTTCTCCCTACCTCCCCCTCCTTCTTTCTCCCTACCTTCCCCCTCCTTCTTTCTCTCTACCTTCCCCCTCCTTCTTTCTCTCTACCTTCCCCCTCCTTCTTTCTCTCTACCTTCCCCCTCCTTCTTTCTCCCTACCTTACTCCACCTTTTCAGCCCTACCTTCCCCATCCTTCTTTCTCTCTACCTTCCCCATCCTTCTTTCTCTCTACCTTCCCCTCCTTCTTTCTCCCTGCCTTCCCCCTCCTTCTTTCTCCCTGCCTTCCCCCTCCTTCTTTCTCCCTGCCTTCCCCTCCTTCTTTCTCCCTGCCTTCCCCCTCCTTCTTTCTCCCTGCCTTCCCCTCCTTCTTTCTCCCTGCCTTCCCCCTCCTTCTTTCTCCCTACCTTCCCCCACCTTCTTTCTCCCTGCCTTCCCCCACCTTCTTTCTCTCTGCCTTCCCCCACCTTCTTTCTCTCTGCCTTCCCCCACCTTCTTTCTCTCTGCCTTCCCCCACCTTCTTTCTCTGCCTTCCTCCACCTTCTTTCTCTCTGCCTTCCCTCTACCTCCCCCTTCTTTCTCTCTGCCTTCCCCCACCTTCTTTCTCTCTGCCTTCCCCCACCTTCTTTCTCTCTGCCTTCCCCCACCTTCTTTCTCTCTGCCTTCCCCCACCTTCTTTCGCTCTACCTTCCCCCACCTTCTTTCTTTCTACCTTTACCCCACCTTCTTTCTCTCTACCTTCCCCCACCTTCTTTCTCCCTACCTCCCCCTCCTTCTTTCTCCCTACCTCCCCCTCCTTCTTTCTCCCTACCTCCCCCTCCTTCTTTCTCCCTACCTCCCCCTCCTTCTTTCTCCCTACCTTCCCCTCCTTCTTTCTCTCTACCTTCCCCCTCCTTCGTTCTCTCTACCTTCCCCCACCTTCGTTCTCTCTACCTTCCCCCTCCTTCTTTCTCCCTGCCTTCCCCCTCCTTCTTTCTCCCTGCCTTCCCCCTCCTTCTTTCTCCCTGCCTTCCCCCTCCTTCTTTCTCCCTGCCTTCCCCCACCTTCTTTCTCTCTGCCTCCCCCCACCTTCTTTCTCCCTGCCTTCCCCCACCTTCTTTCTCCCTGCCTTCCTCCACCTTCTTTCTCTCTGCCTTCCCCACCTTCTTTCTCTCTGCCTTCCCTCTACCTCCCCCTTCTTTCTCTCTGCCTTCCCCCACCTTCTTTCTCTCTGCCTTCCCCCACCTTCTTTCTCTCTACCTTCCCCCACCTTCTTTCGCTCTACCTTCCCCCACCTTCTTTCTTTCTACCTTTACCCCACCTTCTTTCTCTCTACCTTCCCCCACCTTCTTTCTCCCTACCTCCCCCTCCTTCTTTCTCCCTACCCCCCACCTTCTTTCTCCCTACCTCCCCCTCCTTCTTTCTCCCTACCTTCCCCCTCCTTCTTTCTCTCTACCTTCCCCCTCCTTCTTTCTCCCTACCTTCCCCCTCCTTCGTTCTCTCTACCTTCCCCCTCCTTCGTTCTCTCTACCTTCCTCACCTTCGTTCTCTCTACCTTCCCCCACCTTCGTTCTCTCTACCTTCCCCCACCTTCGTTCTCTCTACCTTCCCCCACCTTCGTTCTCTCTACCTTCCCCCACCTTCTTTCTCTCTGCCTTCCCCCACCTTCTTTCTCTCTGCCTTCCCCCACCTTCTTTCTCTCTGCCTTCCCCCACCTTCTTTCTCTCTGCCTTCCCCCACCTTCTTTCTCTCTGCCTTCCCCCACCTTCTTTCTCTCTGCCTTCCCCCACCTTCTTTCTCTCTGCCTTCCCCCACCTTCTTTCTCTCTGCCTTCCCCCACCTTCTTTCTCTCTCTGCCTTCCCCCACCTTCTTTCTCTCTGCCTTCCCCCACCTTCTTTCTCTCTGCCTTTATCCACCTTCTTTCTCTCTGCCTTTATCCACCTTCTTTCTCTCTGCCTTTACCCACCTTCTTTCTCTCTACCTTTACCCACCTTCCTTCTCCCTACCTTCCCCCGCCTTTTCTCCCTACCTTCCCCCACCTTTTCTCCCTACCTTCCCCCGCCTTTTCTCCCTACCTTCCCCCGCCTTTTCTCCCTACCTTCCCCCGCCTTTTCTTCCTACCTTCCCCCACCTTTCTCTCTACCTTCCCCCACCTTTCTCTCTACCTTCCCCCACCTTCTTTCTCTCTACCTTCCCCCACCTTCTTTCTCTCTACCTTCCCCCACCTTCTTTCTCTCTACCTTCCCCCACCTTCTTTCTCTCTACCTTCCCCCACCTTCTTTCTCTCTACCTTCCCCCACCTTCTTTCTCTCTACCTTCCCCCACCTTCTTTCTCTCTACCTTCCCCACCTTCTTTCTCTCTACCTTCCCCCTCCTTCTTTCTCTCTACCTTCCCCCTCCTTCTTTCTCTCTACCTTCCCCTCCTTCTTTCTCTCTACCTTCCCCCTCCTTCTTTCTCTCTACCTTCCCCCTCCTTCTTTCTCTCTACCTTTACCCCTCCTTCTTTCTCTCTACCTTTACCCCTCCTTCTTTCTCTCTACCTTTACCCCTCCTTCTTTCTCTCTACCTTTACCCCTCCTTCTTTCTCTCTACCTTTACCCCTCCTTCTTTCTCTCTACCTTTACCCCTCCTTCTTTCTCTCTACCTTTACCCCTCCTTCTTTCTCTCTACCTTTACCCCTCCTTCTTTCTCTCTACCTTTACCCCTCCTTCTTTCTCCCTACCTTTACCCCACCTTCTTTCTCCCTACCTTTACCCCACCTTCTTTCTCCCTACCTTCCTCCCTCATTCTTTCTCCCTACCTTCCCCCCCACCTTCTTTGTCTCTACCTTCCCCCCCACCTTCTTTGTCTCTACCTTCCCCCCCACCTTCTTTCTATCTAGAAGCTTCGCAATTAACCTCGGAGAGCTGCGGAGGCACCAGGCTTTCCAAAATAGCCTCCAAGGGAACCAGCTCACCGGATAAATGCCCAGTGGATTGAGAGGCCTGTCCGGCCCGTCACCCGTGCGAACACTGAACTACAGAAGCACCTTGTAAACTGCAGTCTGCCCCACTTGGCACTTTAAGGAACGACTGATCCTACCACATCCCTGCCTCTCCTCTGCAATGGGGTCCTGACACAGACTGTCGCCTCAAAAAGGCTAATTAAACCGTCTGCCAATGTAGACTGGCAGTTCAATTGTGTGCCCATTTTATTGATCCGAATTGGGGGCCTACTAGAGCTGAACGTTTCTATTTTGGGGAAGTGTGCCTTCCCACGTCAGACCTTGTATTCATACCCAGTGAAAGCCCACGCAATACACTTTAATTTAAAACGGAGTATAATTATACCGCAGCAAGTAAGGTTTGTTGTCTAGCTGAGAATTGATTGCTTGCATGTTTTGCAGTTCGTATAATTGTTTGTTGTTATTTCCGTGTCCCCGAAAGAGCACTGCAAAAGCTGCACATGTACCGCATGGCGACACCAAAGAATGAATTAATGTCTGGAAATAGCAAGCTATTTCTTGTTTTTCACATATTTAGCAAAGTAAATCTTCATCCTTCATTGAACTCTAATTTTGGCTGGCATTTCAGGAAATCAATGTATATTTAATCCGCTTTGCCAAAGCATCCAACCATTTTTATTGCCTAGAAGTGTGGAATGTTCTTTAGTATTGACTTTGTTGACATGATCAGAACAAACATCACCTTCCCGGATGGCTGCATTTACTTGTGCAGCCAACACACGTCCTTTCTTATACTGAACAAGCATTGTTCCTCACCATGGACATAAGCCGCAGTTCTTCTCGGAGAAATAATCGATCCCCCAAGAATGAACTAGATGGGTGTGGTAAGTCGGGGAGGCGGGAGGGATGCAAGGTGCATACCCTGTGTGTGTGAGGGGTCTATAAAGAGATATTTGCATTTGTTATGGGAGGTGTGATTTTGTTTTTGTTGCTTATTAAAAAAGCAGTGGCGACATGTTATTAGGCTCAGCAAAGAATCATCCGGCTGTATTAGGGACCTCAAAATAAAAGGCGAAATCAGGTGTTTGGCTTCAAGGCTGCATTGCCGAGTCTGTTTTGTTTCTGCAGACTCCATCCCATCCAAACAAATGAATGCTATATATGAATCTATCAGGCCTTCACATTTGGGGATTATTTTCTTTGTAAAGTTGTGCTGTGTTTAACATAATACAGGGAGAGGAGTTGTGACATTGGGATTAGAGATACCTGAACCCTTAGCCCATGGAGCTCCCTTCCTGGCTTATGGTTTCAGATTTAGGCTTGAGGATGTATCCCTTTCCAGCATTACTTCACTTATTTTCACATTATGTATCTATCCTTAAACACATTATAAAAAGAAATTACATGTTTGTGTAGGGATATCTTCCTAACCATGTATGTGATGTTTGCAGAGTATTGCTGCGAGCGCTGTACTTTGAGATCCCCGCGAGATCCCTGAGAGAGCCATAGTGGGGAGGTCTGGAAGGTAAACATTATATCTCGGGTCAGGAAGAAAGGCTGTAGTAATTATCTACACCAAGATCAGTACAAGCGACAGTGAAGGAATCAGTCTAACTAGTGTGTTCCTGCAGGGGAGGTACGGGAAGACTCATGAGAATGAACATGTAATCTACTGTGATTTCCAGAGTCAGAACTTTGCAGATGGCTGATAGCAAGGAGTTGACAGGAGACATGCCCAGGGCCAGCTCTGTGGGACTGTGGCTCTGCCAAGCGTTGCATGGTAGCAGTTTCAGAGTAAATCTTCTTTTGAGAGGATCGTGCAAGTGACAGACTCCTTTTGGAGGATGTATCAGATCCTCGGAGGCGTAAGGGCTAGAAGTCCTGGTAGCGCCACTGGACATATCTCTTGGGCCACCTGTCACCGACAGTTACTAGGTGAGGCTTACAGGGCATGTGTTGCCATTGCATCCACGTGAGACTTGCATCCAAGTGAGACTTGCATCCAAGGTTTACTGAATCGTCATAACCAGATGGAAGATACACATATATATATATATATATATATATATATATATATATATATATATATATATATATATATATATATATATATATATATATATTTTTTTTTTCTCGTTGGTATGCATGTAGCACGCTGGGCCAGGCTTACTCCTAAGCAGGATAACCTCAAACGCACATATGCTGCATATGGTGAGGGAGGTGGGGAGTATTTGCAGATAAAGAGAAATCATGGTTATGCTCAGGTGGTGTTTTCTGCACTTGTAGAATATGTGCTGCTGAGACGAATGCCAAGATGAGGACATCTGTGGAGTTGCTGTTAATGCCTAGAGTATGCTCCTAGAGGTAGTGGACTGGACAAGGGTACATGGGAAGTGTATTGGAAAGTGTTGCTATCTAAGACTGCAAATCCTGAGATTAATTTCTTTGTGCTTTTTGAGTAGTGACCCACAGCATTTTTTTGAGCCACATTCTTGGCGGTTCCATATTCCATGTTAGGATCTTGATTCTCAGTGGTGGGAGAAACTTGATTCTCTGTGGTGGTTTTGAAGTGTCCGTTGGAGACCTGACTGCTCCGGAGAGCCACCGCAAGGCTGTATGTGAATAAACTTCAACTTCCTGAGTTCATTGGACTCTCTTTCTCTCTTGCATTTCCTGTTACTTCAACTAGCTGATGAGCGTTTGGTCTCAAGCATCACTAGATACGGAATTATTGCCCAGAAGGTGAAGGACTGACCTCCCTTAATGAGAGTAATATGGACAAAGCACAAGAAGTACAAACTGATGAAGACTAATGAAGGCTCAGAGCAATCCGCATCATTCAAAGGAGGCATGCACTTCAGCATATGATCAAATCTATAACACTCAACATACCAGAGTTTTCCTCTTGCTGCCTTCAACCTCCTGCTATCTCCTCTGAGACTCTGTGCTCTTGTCATCCCACTAAATGTGCCAGCGTTTCAGTCCTGAGCTGTGCTTGTGTAGTGCTCGAAACTCCCATTCACTATCGATAGTCAATAGAGTTTGGCTAGAGCATCTTGCCAAACCCTTTTTTTGCACATCGCCACCCACAGAACAATTGTAACTGAACATCCAACATTATCGTCATCTTGTTGTGCAATACAAACATTGTTCTTCAAAAAAATTATTTTAGTTCATTCTTTTTCAGGGAAATTATTATTTTCCAGAGTGGTTGCTGATATACATTAAATTAAACAACTTCTCATACTAAAGCCTTCTCAAAGACATCAAATCTAGACAATAAAAACTTCACAGGCTATAACTGGATCTCCATTATTCCTACAAAATCCAGGTTTACAGCTGATTTCTTAGGAAGAATGGATTGACATATTTTAAAAAAATTGCACTGAAGAACTAGATGGTTTGCGTTTATTGGCTGGTAGGAGTAAGGCATTATTAATCACGCTCTTTGGCCTATCTACCAGTGGTGATACACTCCTAAACGGTTTTGATACCAGATGTCTACAAAGAAGCAAATTTGAGATTACAGACAAAGCCAATACAGACCTCTTGGCTTTGTCAAATAGGCACCACAAAATGTTATCAATAACCATAATATAATGTAGTCTTTGTAAATAAATACACATAGGCAACGCATAACAACTGTCATAAATTTAAAATAAAAGTTTTTTTTTAATTCAAAACAGCCATAAACGTGTTGAGTCTTTGTTGAATACTTTTCAGGCCACAAAATGCAGCCATGAGACCAACCACAAGAGCTCCTTGCATTCCAGCTGAAGGGTATGCAGTTCCAGCTGGGAGTGATTTGACTAGAATAGTAAGATCTCCTGGGGTCATGCATCCGTGACCCAGGAGACTTATTGTGATTTTTTTTTTTTTTTTTTTTAAACATTCCTGGGGGCACTGCTTTGCTTCCTGCAGCCCCGCACAATACTTACATTGGCAGTTGACTATGCCCCTGTCCCTCCTTGGGGCACGACGACAATTAGACTATTTCTTTTTTTTTTTATCCTTTTTTTTCTTTTCTTTTTAAGCCAAAAGTAAGACAGACATTATATAAATGACATTAGAAGAGTAGACAAAACAGAAATCTCTTTTTTGCGACCAAATAGTAGCCAAAAATAAAAGAAAACAACTGTAGGGTCAAATAAGAGAAAAAGAAGAACCAATCATAACCACATTTTTAGAAAAAAGAAAAGGATAGGGAAGAACTTATGTCATAAAGCCATGAGAAAAAATATGAGAGAAAACATCATAGGTAGACAACGCCTTATTACTCCCATAGTCGATCAGTCCAGATCCGATTAAATTTGAGCCAGGAGCGCGGCCCTCTAGCTTTAGTCAAAGCAAGTTCCATCTCGTAGACCTGTCTGAGTAAAACCCATAATTCATTAACACTAGGACTGACATCTACTCTAGCAATACATAAACGGGCACATGCGATAACAATGGTTGCCAGCAGACTCCTGCCGCCAGCAGCCTCACTTCTAATCCCCAGAAAAATTTCTTTTTTGGTAAGCTAGAAATTTGGGCCGAGACGTGAACTAAGAATACTGGAGACCCCACTCCAGAACCCGTCAAGCTTTGGACAATCAATGAACATATGCCTGAGGTCTGCAGCATATAAATGGCATTTCGGGCAGAATGATTATTCCGAGTTACGAGAGGCCCACTTAGATATGACCTCAGGTGTGTAGTACAACATATATACAACCCGATGCTGTTGCAGCTTTAAATTGACCGATGTTACCCCTTGGTCTAATACTTCCATACACTCCTGGATGTCCTCTACCGCTATTTCAGCCTGTAGAACCCGGCTGAGTTTAGCCGCGATCAGTAAACTATCATCATTAGCGCGAGCCAAGAATTTCTGATAGACTGAGCCGATTGCCCCTCGGCCGATACGTGTGTATATTCCGACCAAAATTTCCGATGAGTTTGACATGGTAATAACTTTTTGCCACGTGTAAAAAAAATCCCTAACCTGTAGGTATTTAAAAAACGTTTTTTGCGAGAGACCAAACTCGTCCTTGAGTGCGGCAAAAGAATGAAACCCCCGTCCATCGTAAAGTTGACCCAGTCGGGTGATACCCCTACATTGCCAGTCTTTCCCAATGCAGTCCTGGAATATGTTAGGCAGCGTTGGATTACCCCATAGCACCGTGTATTGATGCAGCGCCGGGAGAGAGTATTGCTTACAAATGTCTAGCCAGATCCGAGTTATGTCTTTGATTACATTAAACTTTACCCGTTTAAAGTAGTTAGGATCAGAAGTTTTATACAGCATAAACCCCACTGATGGACCACAGACGAGCTGATAACATAGCAATGTTGGGCCAGCATCCAGTCCACAGAGCAAGCCGCGGAGCCGACCGGCGAAGGAAGTGGAAAAGTAAAGTTGGAAATCTGGGAGCTTAAAACCCCCTTGTACATATGTTAATCTCATAAACTTGAGAGCCCGCCGAGCACACCTATATGCCCAAATGAAGCTACCTATGACACTATTTTATTTCTTAAAGAAAGACGAAGGGACCCGCAATGGTATAGAGCGAAATAGGTATAAAAATTTGGGGAGGATATTCATTCTTATAACAATACACCTCCCATACATGCTTAGCGGGAGCCGATGCCAGCTACGCAGTTTAGCCGAGACAATTTTCAAGAGGGAATCGTAGTTTAATGTCACAATATCATCGACCTGACTACTGAGACATACCCCGAGATAAGTTGCGGTCCGGGTGATCCCCAATGTTGGAGGCAAGGCATCAGATTGAAGTTGACGATTGTCTGAGTCTTGGCTAGATTCAACTTGTAACCTGAAAAGGAGCCGAATAACTCAGCCTCTTGCATAATGTGTATGATTGCTTCGCCAGGATTGGCAGAGAAAACCGCGATGTCGGCGTACCCCGTGACCTTAAGTTCCATACCATTGAGACATACGGGGGAGTTCCTTCCATTGAGCTGCAAATGCCTTATATATGGCTCAATGTGAAGGACAGATAGCAAAGGTGACAATGGGCATCCCTGCCATGTCCCCCGTTGTACGTCAAGGATAGCAGATGTCAAGCCATTCAATTTGATTGTGGCAACCGGCTTCTTGTACAACTTCTGTACAGCAGAGATGAACCTGGAGCCAAAGCCGAATGACATCATGGTAAGCCATAGGGCCTCCCAAGCCACTCTGTCGAACGCTTTTTCCGCGTCGAGCATGACCATGCCCATCTGTATATTAAGTTTGCGCGAGACGTCGAAAGCAGCTATGGCAGTACCTATGTGGGCCGTTGTATCTCTTCCGGGAACGAAGCCATGCTGTTGCACTGATACAAGCTTATAGATGAGAGGGGCTTAACGGGAAGCCAAAATTTTAGAAAACATTTTGGCGTCCGCATTAATTAGTGATATCGGACGATAGGAGCTTCTATCGTCGATCGACTTCCCCTTTTTAGGGAAAACCACAATATTAGTTACACTCCATGAGTCGGGCGCGTTACCCCCATTGATGATATCCGAACTCAGCTGCAAATAGACAGCCAGTAGATCCTGAAAGACCTTATAAAATTCGAGCGGGATGGCATCCTCGCCAGTCGCTTTGCCAGAGGGTAAGGACTTGATAGCTTCTTCGACCTCAGTCAGCGTAATGTCTTTCTGCAATTCTTCGTCGTCGAGACAGTCCAAGCGGGGCAAATGACTCGCCTGCAAGTATTCATAGCAGGTATGTTGGCCGAATGAGGGGGCAGATGAATATAAATCAGCGTAATACAGCCTGAATTGCTCCACTATGTCCTGTGTTTGAGTGAAGGACTGGCCACCCTCCCCTCTGATATTTTTAACTTTGGTCCTGGCCTTTTGATCAGCGATCTGCCAGCACCCGCCCCACCCTCTCCCCGTATTCGTATTGTAAAGTTTTGTGCTTATGATAATTAGAAGCGATCTTATCCACTAGCCCTCTATTGATTTTTGATCTGCTTTTTAACATCTGAAGATAAATTAGCTGAGCCCCAGGATCCCCAACAGCGATTGCCCCGGTGTGCTGACGCTCTCTAAATCTAAGTGCTCTCGCCGAGCCTGTTCAACCACCTCTGTAGACCGTCGATTTTGAACCAGGATAAAACGCAAGGTCTCTCCCCCCCCCTCCCCCCCAACATACGCTTTCATACAATCCCACACACTTGAAATGCTAGCTGTGCCAAGGTTATTATTCAGATACTCCTTCAGAACCCTTCTGATAGATGCCACGTATTGAGGGTTGCTGAGTAAGTGTCTAGGGAATGAAAAAGCCCGGGGGGGTTTTCTAGCTCCAAGTTGTCTCTGTAGGGTCAGCATGACAGGGTTGTGATCCGATATAATCTTAGGGCAGACCTCCACCAAGGCATTTTCCAGAAGCGACCTTTTGATGAAGATCATATCTATACGGGAGTACTGTTTATGCGGGTGCGAGTAAAAAGTATAACCTGGCAGTGTTGGATACAGCACCCGCCATGCATCGTCAAGCTTACGAATGTGCAAGAGCTCCCGCAGTGCCGCTCTAGTCTTGGACATTCTTGCCCGTGTCTTGCTATTAGTAGTGTCAATTTTACTGTCCATAATGCGGTTAAAGTCGCCCAGGATTATCAAATCCCCATCCCAACCCAGTAGTTCAGCACTTAAATAATCAAGGATCTCGGGGCAGTCCGAGTTGGGACCATATATGGCACAGATCGTAGCAGTGCGACCCGCTATCTGTAGCTGAACGATAGCCCATCTCCCCCTGCTGTCTGACAATGTACGCATTACAGTGGCTGCTAGGGTCCTTGATTTCAATATAGCAACCCCCCTAATAGAGACTGTCTGCGATGTACATACTAGTATATCATAGCCGAGCTGTCCCAACAGTGACCTGTCTTTGTATGCTAAATGGGTGTCCGTTAGGCCTAATAGGTGTGGTTTCAAGATACGAAGTTACTCCCTAATTAAGCGCCGTTTGCGAGATTGGTTCAACCCTGCGACGTTCCAGCACATAAGTTTTAAATCTGACATTGAATAGTTTTAATTTCTCGGACTTCTGACCTCTTAGTTTTAACATCTACGCTTCTAACTGTTAAATGACTATTTAACCCCCCACACCCCTCCTCCCCCGCCCCCCACCCTCGTCACCCAGTGAAAAGCCAACATCCAACACATGAACCCTCCCCCTGCAGTGTGAGTGTTGGCTTCTTCAACTACTGCCACACGTTCTTGTAGTTCAGTAACGTCCATGGACAAAGAGGCGACCTTACTAGTAACCTCAGTAAGGGCTAGCTTGATCTCTTGGCTTTCTGCCTTTGCTTGAGTGTAGTATTCCTGAGCCTCAGCCCTTTGAAGAGACAGCGCCTGCAGAATTGTAGATGGAGAGGGTATATCCGGCTCGAAGAGCTCCGAGTGACCAGTTGCAGGCCTTGTCGTGGTGTCCTTTCTTGCTCCTGGCGTTGCGGGGGCAGATGTTGTCCTGGTCTCAGCCTGTTCTTCGCACCTATCCCCCTCGGAACTACACTGTTAGCTGAGAGCAACTGGCAAAGCCATAGGGACCGTAGGAACCATACCAGAGGGAGAAGATAGATGTAAGCCACTGCCCTCGGCAAATTCGGCCCCCGTCAGTGCGTTGGAGACGGTACTGCCAGTATTAGAGAGCCTTGAGACAATGGCTTTGACTTCTCCCTTCGATGCTTCCCACTTTCGAAGAAGACTAAAACCAGAGTCAGTCTTCGTATCGCTTGAAGCATGGTCTTTAAGTCGCCCCACACTAGTAGTAGGGAGAGGTTTAGCTCCACCATGACCTTTTGCACTCTTGCCACCTTTGGCCCCTCTGATGGTTTTAGGACCTTTCCCCCGTGGGCACTTCGCCTCCACCGCCACTGGCATACATGCAGCATAAACTTCAGTAACCTCGATTTCATCATCGCCCCCATTACCCCCGACACCACCAGCCACGTTTGCTGCCTGTATCGATGCTCCCGGCAGGACGCCGCCCGGCACAACCTGGAGGGCCTGATCGAGGTAAGCGAGCATGGAGCCGTCCGGTAACACTGGCCCGCTATTGCAGCAGGGTAAGGATGGTGGCGTTGGACTATCCCAGCCTGCTGACATACAAACTTGGGGGTTGGGGGCCAGATTATGGAGTGTGCCAATGTTGGTATTGTTATCGTCATTTTTATCATTAATGATGCTTAGTGGGGGGTAAGACCGCTCCTGAGGCAATTGTATTGCAAGAGTAGTTTGGGCGCTAATTACCACATTGGGACAATAATCACCAGTTCCGAAAGTACTCGATGTTGGATGGCTCTCACTTTCGCCATCTCTGCCGCTCTCATCCTGAGCTTCGGGACCATTGAAGTCGTCGGGCGCTATTGCGAGGGGGCCACTCCTCTGTGACCCCAGAAACATTATCGCTGCATTTATTGAAGCGCCAGTCAGGGGATGGCCCTTTTCCTCCAGCCCGTCCTGCACTGCTGTGATGAGGGCTTCAGCCATCTCCTGCCCAGGTATGGAGTTTGCAGATCCACAGGACCAGAGCAACCCACTGGCCCTGCCAGACCGAAGTAGCCGGAGGATTGGCCGCCCGAGCTGGGAGCTAGAATCGAGGTCTGCTGTGGCATCCTGACCCTTGTTCCTGCCTGTAGGATAGGATAGGATATGGTTTTATAGAGCGCTCGAATGCCAAGGCGTCTTGGCGCTGGGAGGTGAGATAGGGGATTTGGACGGCTATGACTGAGTTTTAAAGAGGTGGAAACAGCTGTGTTTTTAGTGCCTTCCTGAAATGAAGCCGGTTGGACATTAATCTCGAAGAGATCGGCAGCTGGTTCCAGAGTTTGGCTGCACAGTGAGACAGACTTCTGCCTCCCCTTCTGGCTCTACGAATCCTCGAAGTGGAAATGAAACCGGCATCAGTGGATCTAAGGTTTCTGGTGGGGGAATACCAGGAGAAAAGATTCCGAAAGTCGGCAGGCCCTCCACCGAACAGAGTCTTATGAATGAGGCACAGGGCCTTGAACTCTGTCCTTTGCTGGATCGGGAGCCAGTGCAGTGACCTAATAGCAGCAGAAGTGGGGTGTCCTTTAGGAATGTTTAGCAGTAACCGAGCTGCAGCGTTTTGAATAGATTGCAATTTTAGCCTCTGGGCTTTATCAATGCCTATATAAAGCGCATTGCAGTAGGCGAGGGCAACTACCACAGATTTCCTTAAATCCTGGGGGATAAAAGGAAATATCTTCCTGAGAAGCTTCAATATGAAGAAACTGGAAGAGGTCACGCTATTGATCTGGGCCGAAAAATTAAGCTGGTCATCAAAAATGACCCCAAGGTTCTTGACTTTATTGGACGGAACCGGACAGTGACCTGCTTCTGCCGGCCACCAAGTAGAGTTCCTTAGGGACGGCCCATTGCCAAATTCCATCACCTCGGTCTTATCGGTATTGATCTTAAGATAGTTACGACTCATCCATCTCATGATATGGGCCATGCAGGCATGGAATTTGACAGCAGTGGCCTCCTATTGTGTGGATACGGAGATGACAATCTGTGAGTCGTCTGCATAAGAAACCAACAAAAAACCATACTCTTTTATAAGTGTAGCAAGTGGAGCAATGTATACATTGAACAGTGTGGGTGAGAGTGCAGATCCCTGCGGCACACCACACGGTGTGCAAAAAGCTTCGGATTGCATATTATCCCAATGTATACTTTGCTGCCTGGAGGCCAGGAAAGAAGAGAGTAGGGACAGAGCCAGTTCCCCAATCCCCACGGCCCTCAGACGCCTTACTAACACTGTGTGGTTCACGGTGTCAAATGCAGCCGAGAGGTCTAAAAGAATAAGGATGGCTCTGCCCCCTCCATCCACCTGTCTGCGAATTTCCTCCGTTGCCATGATCAGGGCGGTCTCGGTCGAGTGGCATGACCAGAAGCCATGCTGGCTGGAATCCAGACAGTTGTTGGTGTCTAGATATCTCATGAGCTCCTGATTTACCGCCTTCTCAAGGATTTTTGCTGTGACTGGCAGACAGGAGATGGGTCGATAGTTCTTCACCTCTGTGGGATCTAGAGTAGGCTTTTTTAAAATTGGTCTTATGCAGGCTGTTTTCCATACTGACGGGTATATTGCTGAGTCAAGCACTTGGTTTAAGAGAGGGGTTAAGTGTGTACTAATCGACCCGGAGACCAAGTGTAAGATCGATGGCGGACATGGGTCATGTGGGGAACCAGATTTGATGGAGAGTAACATTTTATTCACTTCTATTGAGGTGAGGGTGCTAAAACTTGCTAATTGGCAGTGAGGTGCTTTTTCCTCCAGTGCCAAAGTAGGGTCATTTTCAGCGGACTGCATGTTATTGTGGAGATCATCATAGATAGATTGCACCTTGGTTTGAAAAAAATTCGCCATTTTATTGCAGAATGCTTGGTCGGGTTAAATGTACTGACCTGTTGGGGTTGAGATAGCGCACGGACGGTTTTTAAAAAGCTCCTTAGAGGAGTTTTTAGCTGCCTCAATTCTTGCGGTATAGTATGAGTTTTTGGCTTTAATGATGGCCTCTTTGTAGGATTTAAGTGCTGTATTATATGCATCCTTATGTTCAATACTATAGTCCGCCCTCCAAATGCATTCAACCCTTCTACACATGGCTTTTAGGCTTTTAAGCTCTGGTTCATACCAAGGTGACGTAGCCCGGGATCTTTTTACTTTAGTGTGCCACCTGGTCAACCGCTGTAATAATCCAGTTGTTAAATTGGACAGCTGCATCATTGTTGTCCTGGACCAGCACGGGGGGGGGAGATGTTAAGGGCCTGCTCGAGTTCGACCCCTTGGACTTTGTTCCAGGATCTAGTTTTTAGACTAGCCGCCTTATTTATAGTGGGAACATTTATTTTGATGACGTTGATATCAAAATAAATCGCCCTGTGGTCGGTTCAGGGGAGAGCGGAAGTTTTAACCACAGTGACATCAGAGTTGTTTGTGAAGATACCATCAAGTGTATGGCCAGCCTAATGAGTGGGTTCAAGCACTAGTTGGGACAGGCCATAGCCAGCTAGATTATCCAATAACCTACTGGTGTCGGAATTATTGTTAAGTTCTAGCTGGTAGTTGAAATCGCCTAGAATGATGAGTGATTTGGAGTCTAGGCAGGATTCCAATAGAGTCTGCAGAGCTAGGGTAAAAGATGCTCTTGGGCCAGGTAGCCGATACAGAAGTATGCCATGGAGGGTGAAGCTGTTGACTTTAAGCACGAAGCGCATTGCCTCGGCTGATAACTGAGTGATGGTCTCTACGTGAACTTTTAGGTGGTTGCGATAAATTATCGCTATTCCTCCGCCAGTGTTCCCTGCCCTATCCTGGCTAGATACGGAATAACCTGGTGGGAGTGCGATATTCCAATCAGGGGCAGACGCTTGGTTGGACCACGTTTCAGTTAAAAATATTAAATCAAGTGTAGCGTCCTGCAGTAAGCATTCTAGCTGATATTTGTTTGTTCAGTGAGCGCATGTTAAGCAGTAGACAATGTAGTGGCTGATCGCACATTGTCTCCTCCTCACTGTTCACATGATTGGGGTCAGCAATTGGGCAATCTGTAATCATTGAGTCTCCCTCGGGTGTATTCCCCCCTTCTATTGGTGTACTTGTGGCTGGGAGGGTGGGTTTTTGCTGCCATAGTGCAGCGAAACTCGCAGCAGGTACACTTGAAGTCTTCGCCTTCCCCACCTTACGTTGTAGATGTCAGGAGAGGGACACTCACCTCCTCTCAGCGCCAATAGCTGGCTACTCGTATAGACCTGGGACCGAAAACGAGCAGGGTCTCTAGCGCTTGACGCGCGCCGGGCGCCGATGGGCTTGCCTTAGGCGCGCCTTTGGCGCGCCCGCTGCGCGTCCGTGGCAGCATTTGGTTAAATGGTGGGGAGCGGTAGAACACCCGCCTCCTCCCCGCCCCAAAATACGTCACTAGCGAGGGTGGGTCTTTGTTCCGGTCTCCGCCCTCCACTCAATCGGCAAAAGCCGCGGTGGACCGGGGTCGGGACCGGAAGTGCAGAGTGCAAAGATGTGCAAAATTACAGGTAAAAATGGATTCAAAAGCTTTCTTTACAAGTTTCATAAACGAAATAGCAGCGCAGTGCGCGTAATCACACCAGCAGTCACACAGCAGGCTGGAAGTCGCAGCCCTTTAGTCTCCTATCCGCTGCACGTCCGTGGCAGCATTTGGTTAAATGGTGGGGAGCGGTAGAACACCCGCCTCCTCCCCGCCCCAAAATATGTACCAATATCTTCAGTAAGAGGGCTATTGCCTGATGCCTGAGTACCCCCGGAGCGCCCCCGCCCCTTGTGGACCGTAGTGCGAGGGGGGGCCATGGCTGTGCAGAATACCACGGGTGCCCACTGACCTTCACTGATTGTTACCGAAGCTCGAGGTGCAACTTCTGGAGCAGTTGCCGTAATGTAGCGAAGAAGCAGCCCAGTATGAGTCCAGAACGCCGCTCGGCTCGCATGTACTAGACTGCGTGTGACAGCTGAGCCAAGCCGCCACATCGATGATTCAGCGAGCGGCCGGCCGCTTAGTGCCTGCTATCAAGCCATCTCCGCCGTGAAGCCGTGGAACTGCGAAGCCGTCCGTCAGCCGTCCATCTGAGCAGACAGGTAAGCAGATGGGAAGCCGGGCTGCTATCTGAGGGGCTTTGGAGTGCCCCCCTCCCCTATGCTCTCGTTTTTTCCGTGCCAGGCTTTTGCCTTAGCCCCTAAGTGCGGGAGTAAGAGGAGCCGCGTAGCCGATGGGGAGCTCACTGAGCCGCATCCACCATAGCGGACTCACTCCGCCATCTTCCTTTCCCTAAAATTAGACCATTTCAAAACATAGCCCATGCATAGTATTATGGTGCGCTCCCAGGAGGGAGCTGTGAATAATTTAGTGGCCTCGCCACTTCACTGTTGAAGCTGTGAGGCCACCACTAACATTATTTTTATATTTTCTTTTTATTCTGGGTGCTCCCTTACCCCCCCTCCCCCTCCCTCCCAGGGCACCCACAGCCAATTTTATTTTTCACTATTTTTCTGGCAGCGCGAGGAGTCCACTCCTGTGCTGCTGCTCCTCCTTGTTTTTTTTATATACCTGTAATAAACCAGCTCATCCAACATAGGTGGTTATTGTTACATAGTCTCTGTGTTGTATCAAAACCATGTTATATAAGGTGGCTGGAGACGGTGCTGTCAGCATTATTCCAATAATCGGAAATTAAGTCTCTCTTAATCACCAATTAGATGAGTGTTAGTGATGCCATTCAGTAGCAAGTTTAGCATGGCAAGCTGGTTCTGCCGAATTCAGCTGCCTCCATTGATTGACATCTAAAAGAAATATTTCCTCATAACTATAGTAAGAACCGGGTGGTGCTGCTTTCCGTGTGTTAGGTACTCCAAGTCCATGCTGATAGTCTTATTCTTTGAATTTGGATGTACCCCATCTCGAATAATAAATGAACCTGTAGGGCACTAGACATGTTATTAGTTCCAAGGCTCTCTAACTTTTAACCATTAAACTACTATGATGTCATGTGTATTTAAACTGTAGAATGGAATGTGCATTTTTGAAGTGTGATGGTTTGTGTTTGTGCTGTAGGAGCAAGATACATTAACTAAACATAAAATGAAAGTGAAATTATATGCATCAGGGCATGCCTCTTTCATTCCCTTGGACAGCCACTCTCTATGCTGGGTCTTAACACCCATGGATGCAGCCCTGAAAGCTATCCCTCGGGTCTGCGCCCACCTCACGCCCACGCATGCCACCAGCCTTAAGGACTATCGATCATTTCTGCCAGCGGCAGGAAAGCGGTACATGATTGCCATAGGCTCCATCAGGAGGGATCCACAGCTCTGTGTCAAAGAGTGCATGGTTGGGGGCGCTAGAGAGCCCGACGCAAGATGGCCGCATTTTAGTGCTGCTCTGCTGGTCGAGGTAACAATCCGGCAAATATGCTGCATAACCGCCGCCATCCAGCGGTATAAAGATAATATATGGACTGCACTGCAAGAGAGGAATACATTGCTGGGTAATACGTCGCTATCCAAGAACTCTGTGGGCTGTCATCAGCAGAAACGAGTAATGCGCAAAATGGCGGCTCCTGCGAGTCATTCTCGAGCGGACAGTCTCATGGTGCTGTGGGCTCTGCTGAGGGCTTGGTAGTGCCTCTATCCGGTGCTCTGATAGTGGACAAGCAGTGTAGGACCTGCACACTCCCCCCTCCACCCGAAGAGACGCTTTAAGGTGCTGCCGCTAAGCTGCGTGCATTCCAGCAACCCGGCCTGTCAGCGGGGGTGATGTGTGATGCGCGGCCGCCCACAGCCCAAACATTCGAGCTATTTGGCGGAGAGCGCTCAACGTTGCTGAATAAATCGGCTCCATCAGTGATATTACTGCGGGCTTTGTGGGACAGAGAAGCGAGCGAACTGCTGCTGCGAGCGCCATAACCAATAGTGTGCAACATCGAGGCCTCCGGTGGTGCGGTATTGGCCTGGAGTAACCTGAAGCGGAGAAGCCGCCCGCAGCCATAACAAAATCGCGATACAGCAGAATCGTTAACCCCTACCTACAGGGTTATCCTGCTTCATCATAACTGTCCATATTGGCCTGGCGGGGGCGATGGGGAGTGAGAACTGCCGCTACGGGCGCCACAGCGACGTGTTGCAGCCTAGTGGCCTTCACGTTCCGGCCTAGTGTGGTCACTGATGAAACAACCCGACTGCGGCGCAGCTTGGCGCCGAGTGGAACAGCCGATGCGATACCGTATATGAAAATGGTACAGATACCAACGGTTTAGGCGGTCTACATGAGCCTTGTGATCGGCGGATCGATTTGCTAGCTCCTGCTATTGTTATGCATGCTTCCAATTGACATTATTCTACAACTGCAGATGCTGTTAGGGAGTGCCAGACGGCAGTTGCTGTGGTGCCACCTACTTGCCCGGATGAATGTGAATAGATTACAAACTCGCAGGCGCTTATCTTTGATACTTCAGGCCAAAGCGGCGGTAAACAGACTGCAGTATAGCTCCTTACTGGCGACTCAATACAGTGCACAGCGAATAATCGCATTGTTGTTTGTTGTGCTTGGCGCGTACCTGCAATCGTTTTGCTGTGGTATGGTGGAAAAGAAGATAGGAGCACATGCTACGGACTGATTGAGGCCATTTGTGACGTTCAGCGACCGCTTCGCCGTGATTGTGACACTATACGACGTTGTTTTCAGCAGTATAAGGTGGTAGCATGAACCGGAACATAGCACTTGCACTCGCACAATACCTTGGTCATCAGTCTGTGGTGGACTATAACACCAGGCCCAGGTGAAAGGCACCTGCAAAGGGGACAATATTATCTGCAAAATTGCGACGCATGCTTGTGCACTGGCTTATATTGCCTGATAAAATCCCCTGACTGTGTGGTGCATTGTCAAGACTACTCTGCAACTCAAACGACGGTAACCCGACACACACACATGTGGATCTGCCCGCATAACGCCACAGACATCATGGGCAAGGCGGATAAGCAGCAAGCTAAGCTTACCTTTGAATCCCGGCGCCTTACGAAATCCCAAGCACCAGCTGCCTCGGATACTGAATTGGAGCTGGGGGCAGGTGCTAGTAGCAAACTGGAACGGATGATGCTCACTATGCAACACAGTTTGCAATCGATAGATAGCAAGATTGATCACCTTAATCTGCGGATGGATAACATGTTGGCGAAACTTGACAAGCATGGCTCAAGGTTATCTGAGGCAGAACAACGCATCTCTACTACTGAAGACCAGATGGAGGTGGTCAGCGCATCGTGCTCTAGTATGGAAAAACTCTTGGCAGTAATACAGGCTAAGAATGAAGATCTCGAAGCCAGGTCACGCCGCAACAATTTACGGATTACAGGTGTGCCTGAATCGACTAATACGGGCACCATGGAATTGTATGTTGAGAACATGCTAAAAGACCTGCTCGGGGCAGAACATTTTTCAGCCATGATGGTCGTGGAGCGTGCACACAGATCCCTGGCGCCCAAACCCGTACCCGGAGCTCCACCACGCCCACACCTACTAAATTATCGGGACCGCGATGTGGCGCTTCGTCTGGCCAGGGAAAAAGGCACTACCACTTATCAAGGCATGCAAATTGCACTGTTCCCGGATTTCACAGTAGCTGTACAACAAGCACGGCGAGAATTTCATCCTGTGAAGAAGTTGCAAGCTTTGAAAATTCAGTATGCAATGCTGTACCCAGCACGGCTACGAATCCAGCACATGGGCAAGGCCAAGATCTTCACAGCGCCAAAGGAAGCCTTGCAGTACATACGTCAGATCGAGAGGCAGGAGACGTCAAGAACGGCTGGCGAAGATGCAGACACCGAGGACTGAGCACGTGAGCTACATAGTGATGAGCGTGTGATGGCATCACCCAGAATATAAACTGCTACACATATGAGACTGGTTGGCCAGCATTGATGGTCTGAGGGGACAATGCTTAGTGTGTTGATAATATACGCTCCTATGTTTTATTATAGGGACACCACATATGTGATCGTATGAGTTTTGATGTTTAAGCATTCACAATGTTATATTGGAGTATTCAAGACTGCATAAATTTCATGTTTGGCTATACACTGCTACAGATAGTTTTAGCTGTATGGGGTGGTTCTTATACCTACCTTGACCCCCCCCCCCCCCCTCTCCCCCTTGTTAAGTCTCGGGGGAATGGCGGCTACTGGCGACCCCCCCCAAGAGGGTATACCCCAGATTGGTTTAAGATTATTTTTGGGCACCACTTGAGGTGTGATTTTAGATGTAAAACATGCTGTTGCATGACTGTGAGTTAGTTGTTCAAAAGGGGATCCTTAGCATAATTGGGATGCTGAAGTGGGTGGGAGGGTCAGTTGGGGAACTGTATGCATATGAAAATGAGTTGGGCACAGCACTACGGTTGACAATAACACGTACAAGATCGGACAATAACAGACAGTCTAACGCATTAGACAATGAGCGGAAAGGCAGGAATTAAGAATAATATAATATCATGGTTAACATGGAATGTCAGAGGCCTCAATAATCCTAAGAAAATACGGCAGGTATTAGCCTATTTCGATCGACATAAAGTCCAAGTGGCACTGCTGCAAGAAACTCATCTTACCAAACATGCAGCGTCAGCAGTGGCCACTCGATGGGCGGTAGTGCGGCTGGCTTCATCTTACTCCTCCTATGCGAGGGGTGTAATGATATTGATTAAGGGCATCCCCTTTGAAACTCTGCATGTTGAAGAAGATGAACTGGGACGATATATACTGGTACAGGCTATATTGTGTGGTACACGAGTGACAATTGCAAACATCTATGGGCCTAATATAGACCACCCTGGTTTTTATGAGACGTTATGGGGTAAAATACATAAATTGTCTCCATCAGCAATTATATGTGGGGGGGATTTTAATGTTGTATTGGTGCCTGAAGAATTTCGCATGACGTCGGCAGAGTTCACAATTAAAAAAGCAGCGCTCTCTGTTACTAATGGTATGAGGGACTTGGGATTGCTAGACATTTGGAGGTTGCGACACCCTAGCTTGAAAGAAGGTACATGCCATTCATATGTGCATCAGTCTTGGTCGCGCCTTGACTTTTGGCTGGCTACAAATGATGTAAATACATGGACCAATACTGTCCAACATTTACCCAAAACATTATCAGATCACTCCCCTGTTTTGCTCAGTATGTCCATACCCATGAACACACCCGCGCAGTTTCAATGGCGTCTACAATCTTCCTCTTTATTAGATCAGGTTTTCCGTGATGGGATGTGAGAAGCTATCACGGATTACTTTACACGCAATAGAGGGTCAGTACAGTGTGTGGGGATAATCTGGGAAGCATTCAAAGTGACCATACGGGGTATCTGTATAGGGTTGCAGGCTGGGGTTCTCAAATCACTGCGCGGTACCTTGAGAAAGCTAGAGCACGAATTAGGGCGCCTAGAACGCGAGTATGAAATTACAGCAGACACCACTACCCTGGCAAATATTAGAAGTAAGGTCACAGAGTATAATGAAACGGCGGACCAAGAAGTGCGTCACATGTCGCGCAGATGGGCAGCCAGGTATTATGGTGAAGGGGGTAGACCTGGGAGGGCATTAGCCAATAGAATTGCAGAGCCATGGGGCAAAAATCATATAGTTAAGACCATTGCAGATGATGACACTATGCACTATGACACAACAGGAATCCTCAACGCGTTTGTGCAATATTATCAGACAATGTATACAAGTCGTATGACGGCGGGGGAGGCAGAAATAGCACAATATCTGGACGATGTAGCGCTTGTATGGCTCTCGCGAGGACAAGATTTTTTAATGCATCAAATAACGGTAGATGAAATTCGGGATGCTATCCTTGCACTGCCGAATGGGAAGGCTACAGGCACAGATGGTTTGCCAGCAGAGTTTTATAAAGAATACATTGACTTACTGGCACCCTGTCTTCATGAGATGTATATGGAGGCTGTTAGACTTGGCACCATTGGCGTGGGTCTCCCTTCCATTTTTTTGCTGTTGCCTCTTATGTTTTGCTGGTTTTAGATGCTTTTGGGCACTGTGCCACTGCTGTTCAGTGCCACAGTGCAAGTGCTCCCTTCTGTAAATTGATGTATGGATTAGTGACTCCATGATTGGATTACTTGTCAGTCCCTAGTACAGTGCACTGAGTGTGCCCAGGGCTTGTAAATCCAATGCTGCTGGTGGGCTTGCAGCACTGGTTGTGCCACCCACAGAAGCAGCTTGTAAAATGTGTCTCAGGCCTGCCATTGCAGAGCCTGTGTGCGGTCTGTGACTGCCATGTCGACTTGGCAAGTGCACCCACTTGCCAGTCCCTAAACCTTCCCTTATCTTCATATCAGACACCCCTAAGGAAGGCCCAAGGGCAGGGTGCATTGTAAGTATAAGGTAGGACATGCCCTGGTGTGTGTGGCATGTCCTAATAGTGAATTACAGCCATTTTCGTTTTTCACTATTGCAAGGCTATCTGTTCTCCATAGGCCAGAATGGGCAGTTTGATTATTACACCTTATAATCCTAACTTACCCAGGGAACATGGTAGAAAAACGAATTTAGTATGCCTGAACTCAGAATGATAAAATACATCTTTTAGTGAAGTTGGTTTTAACATTCTGTGTTTGAAAATACCACTTTTAGAAAGTGGGTATTTTCTTGCCTAAACTTCCAAGCCTGCCTCTGCTAGGTTGTGTATTCCTTGTCTGGAGATTGAGTGACAGGGGCTGGGGGTGGCTACAGGAGACAGGGTGAGTCAGCACAGGGCTGAATAGAAAGATCTGCATCCAGAGTGGAGGGAGGAGTTGCACCTGGGTCTGAATAGGGCTGTGCCTGCCTTCCACAATGCTGGCTCCACCTCCTGCCGGGCGTCTGATGGCTCTGCCCCTCACTCACAAAGGAAAGAAGGAGTCAGAAAAACAAAGTGCTCCAGGACTGACCAGAACTGGTTTTGGACTAGGCAGAGGCCTCTCTGCCTTCAGAGAACAAAGAGAAACTGTGTATAAAAGGGGACCCAGACCCCTAGGAAATTAGATCACTTCTGGGAAATCAAGAAACCTGTTGCCAAGGATAAGAACCGGAGAAGCTGAAGGAGGAGTACTGCCCCTGTGCTGTTTTGCTGATTGGGGTTGGCCTGCAGTGGTTGCTTTCTACCAAGGACAGGAGAAAAGACTTTGCTGTGCTTTGTCATCTTGAAGAAGAGAATCTCCAAGGGCTTGAACTAGAGCTTGCCTCCTGCCTGAAGTCTCAGGGATACAAGACTTCACCAACCAGCTCCCCCCCTGCATTCCCTTGCTTGGAATTGAAGTGCCTGCTGTTGTGCTGGGCCTTCTGAGAGACTGCGTGTCGCTGGGAGCTGGAAGCGCGACGCAACAACGAGAAGCGTGTCGCCGCCGCAGCCGCGGTCATCGCATCGCCAAGGAAGCGAGACGTCGCTGCCGCTGTCATCCTCGCATCGCCGAGCGCGGCGCATCACCGGAGAAGCGGACGCTGCCACAGAGGTCATCGTCGCATCACCGGAGAAGCGCGTCGCAGGGCCTGTCGCGGCTCCAAAGATCATCGAGTCGCCGCACGGCCGTCGGGCGTGCACGCATCACACCAACGTTGTCACATCGCAACCAAGACGCCATTTTGTCGCATCGTACCGGAGAAGAGTATCGCATCGAGGTGCCATCTTGTCGCATCGCACCGGAAAGCAGTAAGAAACCGACGCATCACCTCCCCACACAGTAAGGAAGCGAGCATCAACTCCCCTGCGCAGCAGTAAGGAACCGACGCATCCACTCCCCTGAGTGTAAGGAACCGACGCATCACCTTCCCTGCGACCCTTTTGTTTTCTTTGCGTTACGCATTCAAGGTACATTGAGAGTAAAGTGTCGCATTTACAACTTGAGAGAACTGAACTATTTTATAACCTTTTAAAGTCTATTTTTGAGTACAGTATTGTGGATTTTTGCTATTGGGTCTTGTGATAAGTCTATATAAAGATTACTTATTTTTACATAACCTGTGTGGTGTCCATCTGTAGTGTTTTCACTGTATTACTGTATGTGTTCCCAAATGCTTTACACACTGCCTCTGAGATAAGCCTGTCTGCTCGTGCCAAGCTACCAGGGGGTGAGCAGGGGTTATTTTAGGAGTGTATCCCCCTTATCCTGACTAGAAGCAAGGGTCCCTATTTGGACAAAGGTGCAAACCATTGCCAACTAGAGACCCCCAGTTCTAACAGAGGCGTATGAGGAAAAACGTCTGCCGGCCACTCTGCGAGAAGCGTTGATTATAACGCTGTTGAAGCCTGGTAAGGCGCTGGATAGTTGTGAATCGTATAGGCCCCTATCATTAATTATACAGATGTTAAAATTCTGGCAAAATTGTTAGCTACCCGACTGCGATTGCTGCTCCCTATCAGGGTTTGTACCTACCCGATCAACGTCACATAACTTACGTACGTTTGCGGTGCTGCATGTGCTGGAGCCGAATTTTCCTGCGGTGGCGGTCCTACTGGACGCCGCCAAGGCTTTTGATTCGATTTCCTGGACCTATATGTTTACAGTCTTACATCGCATGGGGGTGCCCTTCATTTATACAAACTGGATCAAACTACTATACACGGATCCTACAGCGCGCGTGAGGGTCAACGGACAAACGTCTTGTGCATTTCCGATACAACGTAATACACGACAGGGGTGCCCACTGTCCCCCCTACTATTTGCGGTGGTGTTAGAACCATTAGCATGCATCTTAAGACAACGATATGCACAAGCAGCACTGCGATTTTACCAACGGCCTCTTGCAGTATCCATGTATGCAGATGACGTGCTCTACGTTCGTGACCCTGAAACCTATTTAGCACAACTCATCATAGAATATATACGGTTTGAATGGCATTCCGGGTTAGGAATAAACTGGGCCAAATCCATTGTCCTACCTCTGACTAATAGCACAAAACGGATAGAGCTTGATTATCCGCTGGAATGGAGCACAGACCCGGTAAAGTACCTGGGGATATGGATTCATAGGGATCCCCAGGTGGTTGTCCAGACAAATTATGGCAGAGCAGTCACACGACTTGAAGAGCAAGTGGCTAGATGGTTAAAACTACCGCTGTCACTTGCTGACAGGATAGCGCTAATAAAAATGATAGTACTCCCAAGGTTTTTATATTTATTTATTAATATTCATGTTTGTCTAACGCAACATTTCTTTGCTACGCTCCGCTCATTATTGATTACACTTGCATGGGGAGGGAAAAAGCCTAGAGTGAAGTGGGAAGTCTTAACCCTCCCATATGACATGGGTGGATTTACTGCTCCAGATTTACAACTATACTATCTATGCGCACAGGCACATTATGCCTACTACTGGCAGCAAGCCCCGGCTTACATTCCGCATGTTGCGGTGGAGGCAGGTGCCGTGTATCTGATACCGCTCAAGGCTATGATTGTGAACACGCATTCTGTTAGACCTGGCCTATCTTGGCGTGATTACCCCTGACTTTTTGCCTCTACTTCCTTTGCTTTTAGATGCTTTGGGTACTTTGCCACTGCTGATCAGTGTCAAGGTACAAGTGTTCCCTGTGTAAAGTATAATGGTAATTGGTTGGCCATGATTGGTATGTTGCCTTACTAGTAAAATCCCTAGTGATGTGCACTGTGTGTGCCAGGGCTAGTAATGCAAAGGTGCGCGGAGAAGGGAACTCAGGCCTGCAGTGTAGGGCCTGCGTGCAGTTTGCTAAGTTAGCATGTTGTCCTGACAAGTGTAACCACTTGTCAGGCCTTATTTTCCCTTTTGCGTACACAGTGGGCACCCCTGTGGTAGGTCCCGGGTAGCCCCTGGGCAGGGTGCAGTGTAAGTAAAAGGCAGGACATATACTGAGGTGTGTGTTATGTCCTGACAGTGGAAAACGCTCCATTTCGTTTTTCACTGGTGAAAGGCCATTCTGCCCATAGGACAGAATGGGGGAGGCTGGGTATTGTGTTTGTTAGCCTAGTTTCCCATAAGTTTAAAATGGAGAGGTGAAGTTTAGTATGTATGAACTCACAGCGTCCTAACACATCTTTCTATGAAAGTGGTTTTGTCACTGTGTGTTCAGAAGCCACACTTTTAGAAAGTGGCTGGGTTTTGTGCTTTTAGCATTTCTGTGTGTCTCTGCTGAATGTGGATTGACTGTCTGGATCTGAGAGGGGAGAGGAGCCGGGAGAGGTCTTGACCCAGGGAGGGGTTGAGATGGCACCAGGCTGACCTGCAGCTGGAGAGCAGGCGAGGGAAAGCACCGGGAGGTGAAGAGGCCTGGGTTGCAGCTATAAAACAATTGACCCATCTCCTGCTGAGTGATTAAGGATCCAGACCCCCAGTATCAAAGGGAGAAAGGTGACACTGGGAGGGAGACACCCAGAACTGATTTAGGCAGGGGTCAGGGACTCCTGAGCACAACAAACTTCAAAGACGTTTAGGGGTATAACTAGGAGAGCTGAGACCCCTGAACTGGGGGAATGGAATAGAAATGGATTGAGACTGAAAAGGATTGGACCCATTTTGTGGTCAAGAGGAACCTCTGCTAAGGAAGGAACAACTGAAGAGACTGCTGGGGAAGGACCAACCCTTGCTTCGTGATCTGGGGCTGGTCTGCAGTTTGCTGTTCTAACCAAAGAAGAGGCTGTTGGGACCTTGCTTTGTGCGCTGGGTCCCCCTGCTTGAAGAAGACTGTGCTTTGTGCTGTCTTGTTACCCCCCCAAGGGCCCGAGGTGAGCTGGCTCCCTGTTTGGAAACACAGGAACATAAAAGTTTCCGGAGAAGTTTCAAGCGACGCGGTGGGCGCGTGTTGTGGCAGCTTGAGACCCTCGGAAGGTGTGCCCTGTGATCTTGGACACACGGAGGAGTGAGACTCGGACGCGCTGGGTGCGTGTCGTGGTGCACAGGAGACGCGCGTGAAGAGCGCCTGGTCAACGTGTGCACCGAAGGTGAAGTGAGTCTCGGACGTGCTGGGTGCGTGTCGTGGTGCACCGCAGGCGTTGGTGAAGAGCGCCTGGTCAACATGTGCATCGGAAGTGGAGTGAGTCTCGGACGCGCAGGGTGCATGTCGTGGTGCACCGGAGGTGCTGGTGAAGAGCGCCTGGTCGTCAAGTGCACCGGAGGAGAAGTGAGGCTCGGACAAGGTGAGCGTGTCGGGGTGCAGATGAAGGCGTTGGTGAAGAGCGCCTGGATATTGGGGCACCGGAGTTGGAGTAAGTCTCAGTGAAGCAGTGTGCGTGCTTTAGTGCAACCTGGGACTGTGGAGGTGATCGGCTGATCAACACATTCCATATTTGAAAAGGGGAGATAGAGACAGTGCAATGCACAGTCAGTGCATGGCATGAACTTGGGAAGCGAGCGCAGAAATTACCACTCTATGCACCAAATATGCCGCTCTTGCACCATACTGCAATCTCAGTGTCTGGTGAAACTGGTGCACTTCAAGTCCTCAACGAGGTAGGAGTGCGCACGATGGGGGATGTGTTTCCAGATGAGAAGTTTGTAAAGGTCACAGAATTCCTAGGGTATGGGAAAAATGCTGCAATGCGGGTATTCATATACACTAGATTGCGCGCAGCTCAACGCACACTATACCCACAATTTCCGGCGGAGCCACAGACCCTAAGTGCATTACAACTCATTTACACAACTCAAACGAGATCCCAACTTATCACACGATTATACCACGCCTCGCAAAAAGATGGGATAACCACAGGGAGTGGATCGCTGGATAAATGGAATGCGATTATCTCTGAACCACTGTCTGAAGATGATTGGTGTGAGAGTTGCAAATTGACAGAACAGCTAACTGCAAACGGTAATCTTAGATTGATCCATTTTAAATACTTGCATCAAATGTATTATACGCCTGTTCAGTTATATTAATATGGATTGCGAGAGTCTGCCAGTTGTGTCAGATGTAAAGCACTAAGTGCAGATTTTCAGCATTTGGGGTGGACCTGCTCGAAGGTTGGTGAATTCTGGATACAGGTCACGCGGAGTCTGACGGAAATGGTGGGGGCACCAGTAGCATGCACTCCGCAAATGTGTTTGTTGGGAATTGTTGCCGCTATACGAGCTACTGATAGGAAATTGGTGGCTGTGGCGTTGCTATTAGCTAAACGTAGAGTTGCTATACATTGGGGCGGCAGACCCGCGCCGACACACGAGCAATGGTTACAAGACATGGTATACTGCCGGGACCAACTCACCTGCTACGCTGAAGAATTGCCCAGCGCCTATAAACCTCGTGACATATGGGGCCCATTAACATCTTATTTGCTCACCATTAATGTTGATTGATGTCTTTTTCTGTATTATAATCTGCTAATGTTTATTTTACTGCAATCACACTGTCTGTTCTTGTAATACCGACCATTGACGATTAATGTACAGTGCTATTCTTGATGCTTGAGATTTATAAGCCTACACGAATGCTAATACCTTTTTTGGTTGTATATGTTCTGAAAATTGCATAAATAAAATATATTAAAAACGAGTGCATGGTTCAAACCATGGTGTAGGGACACAATTCACTGACAGAGGAAGAGAGCTTACATAACAGAAATAATGTATTAATATTTCCTCCACTTAAAAATTCTTATAACAGTCATACCCCCTTGACCGCAATACTATATTAAGCATTTTACTGCTGGATTTTGCTGGAAATCTGTGTCCCGTTTAATGAGCGTGAAACTGGAAATTCTGCAAAACAACCACACTTTTGTAGCATAATTCACTAGATTTAGTCCAGCTGGTTACAGCATACCGCAACAAAGTTTGAAACAACTATTTGCATTTGAGTAAGCGATCTTTTAGATGTTAATTCCAAACATGGTACTGTGTGGCATCCACTGCCCTAGGAGTTGTGTGCCCAGTGATTTCGGCTTCTGCTTCTGTCTCACCAAGATGCCGCTCCTCTTTCTTCCCTGTGGTGTTTTTGCGTTAAAAAGTACATGGTGTTTTGCCCATGGAGTGGTTGCTTTTTGAGGTACATGTCTGCACTGCGGCAGTTTGGTGTTCTTCATACTTTACCACAACTTAGGAAGTGAATGTACCATTGTCTAGCTCACTGGTAATCTAGGCGAGTCTGTCTACTATATTGTGGATGGCCTTCTGTAAAGTAGTTTGGGGGAGGGATGTGTGGGGCTCAATAGGCTGTATGTGGCTAACATAAAACAGGAGAAATGAAAAGGCTACCAGTCTACCATGACTCCTTCAGGGTGCACATGCAATGCCTTGTTTCTAAACATAACAGGTGGTCGAAATGAAGCGGCGCATGCAGAAATATAAAATACCGTATGCTATGTTGGAAGCCTGATCATGGTTTTACCTAGATTACACTGCATTGTGTGGTCTTTTTTTCCAGTTTTTTCTCCTAAAAATAACAATAATATTTTTTGTTTAATGCTTCATCTCACACCTCTGTTTAAAAGCACTGGAAAACAAGGTGTTACAATTAGCCAATGTAACCGCTCGGCTGCAGAGGCTTTTCCACACCCAGTGCCGAGCACTTTTTTTTTTTTTCTTTTTAATATTTGGGACATTTTGCGTTGAGGACTTAAGTTTTTTTTCCACAAAAGAAGTCCAGTCTATATTTGTACAGACAGAAAGGGAATATGCATCTTCAGTACGGTGTAAGACTGCAGCATGCAGTGGTGGTGCAACTGTGGAACAAATTCACACGAGAGAAAGGCTGTAAAGGTCAACTGAAACCTAGAACCCTGCTTTGGGTAGGTGTTAAATCTCTGGTACTAAAGTGTCTCCAGGGATTTCAGTAGTGGGACACAATTGGAATATCTACACCAGAGATAAATGGTAAGGGAATAAATAATACCATTCACATGGTTAAAACAGTAACACGAGATGGATGACTTAGCAATGTGTGGATATTTACAAATTAAGTAAGCTTGTACACACCTGCATCAGAGGACAAGCATCTGAAATTGAAGTATCACCCTTAGAAATCAGACTTCAGGATCAACGAACGACCACAAGGGCTGTATCCCGAACATATGTCAGCCTGATGTTCAACACAGATGGAGCTCAAAAGCCGGAAAATATGCTGCATATGAAATTTGGGGGCGGTTTGAAGAGGGAGACTAGAAAGATGTCCAAAAGCACCATTGCGAGTCCATTTGATCAAATGTTAGATTGGCACAATATGAAAGTCTAGTATCGAGAGTTCAAATGCTGAAGTTTGGTCGAGTGGCACATGAGAGGCGCCTGGGCGGCTGTGATCAGTGGGGCACTTTTGTTTGCATACCGTGTGGGGTTTCCCGATCATTGCTAACTAATGGAAGGAAATCCTGAATGATGGGACTAAGACATATAATAGCGGCACCAACTGTGTTATTTAAAATATGGAATACACAAGACCTAAATTGATCTAAAAAAAAAAACTGGGCCCTAATAGTGTGAAGTGGATGTAGCCCAGAAATAGAACCGCTTGGTATCATCAGTAATAAGGGGCTGGAGTAGTGGTATGGAATGATGGCTATTGGCGGAAAGTGTAATATATATGCAGGACGGGGTGCCCAATGCAGTATGAGGTGCCCAAAGAAATTTTAAGAGGTGTGTGCCTCCAATAAGGGGCTCACACTGTAAGGCTGACTTCCTAGGAATGGGGGACACGGTCCCAGAGGATTGCGACTTGAGCCCTCTAAGAAAACAAGGAAAAAAAGAATGGGTCTGGAAACAAAGGGGATTTTGTTGTGGTATAACGGAAAATGCAATCTGCGTTTGTAGAAGTGTATTACCCCAGCAGGCTATAATAATTATGTGCAAAGTGCAGCTGTGACTCAAATGATATACTGTTTCATTCCGTTTAAATTTGGCTTGTTCTTTAAACAGTAGTGTGATAAGGTTAGTGTTTCTTGATTCTAACAATCGACTGAACCTCTTCTCAATGTTGTTTGGCTTCTTGTTTCAGGGAAGTTTCAAGAGGAGCCGGCAGATCTCACCTCATGAATTTATCCTTGAGCTGAAGTCTGGTGCTGCAGATGATAGACTTGTGACATGCTTGGAATCGCTTCGAGTATCGCTGACCAGCAACCCTGTCAGGTATTTCCTTTCATTTACAATAACTTGTTATCAGATTAAATATTGCACATATTGCGCTACTTTTTAAGATTCAAAAGACTGTTAGGTACATGTGGGGCGATGTTCCTATTTGCCGTAGCTAGTCATTATTGTGGTACACAGAGCAATACTTTCCTTAGGAGCCCGTACGTCTGTCAAGTGTGAGAATGATGGATGCATGAGTGCAGTGAGGCCCCTCGGGTAAGACCGTGGTTCCTCTCCCAGTGAGGGACACACATTGACGTGCATGTGTACCACAAAGTCCTTCAATCCTTCCTGAGTGTAGGATCGTAGGTTTATGTGTGTGTTTTTTGTGTAATACCGTATACAGGATGCCTCCACATGTATTTATGCAGTACAGGACTGCCCTTCTTGCCTTAAGTGACCAAAGAGCGACAGTACTGAAATTCTAAGGTCCCTTAATAAGGTACATACAGAGGCATATGTTGCACTTCCATGGCGACCGACAAATGTTGGGTATCCCTTAAAGGCACAAGGAGAAATTGGATCCACCCTGACGTTCCGGAACCAATTACACATTATGCACATATCTACTCCCAGAGGGGAGGTCTTATGCACCCTGAGCCCTAGTGATCCCTTGACATTGATTATTGATAGCGCAGTTATAGTCTTCATCTGGGTCGCTGAGTATTACTCACAACAAAGTGCCCAGGGTATGTGGTCCTATCGGCTCCTCTTGTAGAAACTTACTGGACCTAGGAGGTAAGTTGCTACACCAACTGTTGGTCTATCACAAGGATGAACTATGATTTCCACACTTTGCTCAGGCAAATCATCAATGAACAGGCTGCCATGAATATGGTACTGATATCATGCACAGGCTTTCCATTGGCATGTTGCCGGCCAGGGGGACTAAGGAAAACAAAATAAGTCAAGGGTGGAATGCTTGTCGATCTTAGCTGCTTATATTTACTCCACTATGTTCCAGTCCATTATGTTTTACTCACTGTGGCACCTCAAACAGGAACCAGCCATATGCAAATCAGCCTTGGTCATGTCTAATAGCAACAGTCCAGCCAGAACTGCCAGGTCCCCTCTAGACGGTAACACAAACCTAGACCAGTTTCTGATTACTTGGGCCTTGTGAGTAGATTGCAGCTTGAGTTCTATAGCACACTGAGTACCTGACCCACATTACATCTGGGCATGACTGTTGCCCTTTGGAAAACAGTCATAGGCCTAATGATTGAATCCACTGGTAATAACTCAGGGCTGCAATCCAATCCAGTCCAGTCCAGCATCCAACTAGGACAAAGTAGGTGACTTTTTATTGACCAGACCCACCCACAGGGTTGATGATCCTACTGTGGTAATTTGGCTACTTGTGATATTCTCCAGCAGTTTTCCGTTTTTCTGTGCTCTTGTACAGTCAGGCCTCTCCCATCCTCTGGAGTGTCAGTGAGCCAAAGATTCCTGCCTTTGAGGTACACTCTGGATCCAGTTATGGGTTTCCTTTTCCTGGTATGACTTCTCAGAGGAAACACCAAAGAGGGTGCCTAAGCAGCACTTTCCCTGGAGGCTTCTTTTGCTCCATGTTCTCTGTAACTCTTACATATACATTATGGCCACGCAGATGGTAGGTTGATCCATCCATCTACCTGGCCAATCACTTGTTCATCCTGGGCATATTTGCAGCTAGGTCCTGCTCATGCATTCCATCAAGAGTCTCTTGTTGTTGGTTTGCACCTTTACTTATCCCACCCCCTGCAAGGCATGTGCAGTGCTTCCACACAAGAAAGCTAGTGTGCATCCTCCCCCTAATCGTTCTTTCCCCTAATAATGACAGTCGTATGCTAGTCACAGCATTTACTGTTCACCTGCCCTGTGTGGAGAGGTCCCTACAGTAGCACCACGTTTTCATATATAATGATGCTGGACTACTTTTTTTTGTATGTCCTTTGAAACTGAGAATTGGGAGATCATAAAATGTGTGGGTTACGTTCATTTTTATCACAGTAAGTACTTGTTTTTATCACTTTCTTCCAAATCTCAATGAACTATTGGGACGTGTGTAGTGGTCTCTATACTTCGGTCCAGGTTCTTTTCCCGTCACTTGTAATTTGGCCCATATTTTTTCCATCCTTGAATATTTTCATATGTTTGTCACATTTTTAGTTATTTGCATTCAACGACATGTTTGTCATCCCTGACTTTTTTTTTTGCATACAGAAGTGTACTTTCTTGTTATTAGTATAATGGAACTGTTTTTTTTAATTGAATGATGCTCATTTTTGCAATTTTTCCCTGTAACTCCTCTTTTTCCAAATGGGCTATATTACAACGCAACACTAATTAAGTACTAATTGACTAGTTGAAATGTATTTGTGCTGTGTACTGCAGGGCACTACACATCTCTTGGGAGTCTGTGATTTAAAGTCTTAAATTAGTATGCTTCCTTATTTAGTTCTTATTTATTCAGGCATATTAGAAAGACATTGCACCTGTTGAGATTGCCTCGAGAATTTGCAAGTGAATGTCTTTATACAGCAATCAGTTCAAGCAAGGATAAGCAAATGTTACCGGAGCCCAAAAGATGCAATTAACACAAGACAAGCAATGTTTGGGCCCGTCCAATGATCGCCCGTTGCTCAGTGTGATTGTCACTGTGAGACACTGTTGTGCCTACATCTTGTTAAGGCTATTCCCATAAACCAGTACTAATGGAAATAGCCCCAGCCATGTGAAATCCTACCTCCCCAGATGTGCTGAGAATGTTTCTTTATAGACCATTTGGGGGTCTATTGTTACTCTTATCTACCCTCTCACAACTGGGGCACCTATCTTAGCAACTACTTAATCTCATCTGGTGCACTTTTGCCCATAGCAGTTGCATACTCCAGTATCTCTTCCTCTTTGTTAGATTGGTCACCCATTCTAGTTGGTACATGTGAGCCGTTCAGTAGTGTCCCCATATCCATTAGGCCCTGCACCTGGATGGACTTTTGGACAACGTCTGAATTTTCCTGAAAGCAACAAAACAACTACAGTGGTGGTCACTGATGGAGAATAGCACAAGTGGGAGTCCCTTCTAACCACCAACCCATCCACTCCCAACTTCCCCCCCCCCCACCCCCCACACAAGGCTTCATTCCTTCTGAAGGTTATCACCCTGTTTCATGTTGGGCTTTTTTATCACCCTATCAACCATTTACCTACCTTCTCATCACACTAAGGAAGAGGAAAGACTCCATCAATTAGATCCTCGCAGGGCTCTCTGCATTTTTGTGGGTACGACCTGTGAATACCAGATTGATGATCAGCTCCTTCATATGTTGTTACCAAGAATGGCAGAGCCATTCAAAGGATAACTCTTTACAGATGGAATGTGTTATACATTAAGCTTTGTGATGCTTTTGCCAGGAAGTAGCCTTCTAAGAGCATCAGGGCCCATTCCACCAGGGCGAAGGTTGTTTTTTTGGCCCTGTCCAGGGTTTTCTCATCTAGGTCATCTGTCGATGAGTAACGTGGGCTTCGGTTCATACCTTCACTAGTCGTAATTGCCTTGACTCAAAAGTCCGGATGGATGCAGTTTTTACCATGACTGTGGTTTGACCATTTCCTGAGACTCATCTCGATGGAGATATTGCTTTGATATTGATTCAAGAGCTGAGGAATATGCAGGTAGAAGCATGCTTCAGATGAACAAATTGCTTACATTTGGTAAAGATCTTTTTCGCGGATACTCTATTTACCTGCAGATTTCCTCACCGATCCCACCCACCTCTGTGTTCTGAGAAAAGGTCACAGTGCCACAAATAATGTCCCAATTTATTTTTGATATACTGCATAGACTTGTCTGTCTTTTCTGCCTCAGCTCCACCTCTGGGGGTGTGGGGGGGGAAAAAGGACAGCCATCTGATGTTGGTGCACCAGGGTGGCACTTATATGGCTCCGGCGATGTCCTGTCCGGATGCTGCCAGGCACTGAAGGCATTGAGCGCCACCTACCAAGTCAGGAGAACTATTTTGACTGTTACAGATCCAATCTGGAAACTGGATGAGATTCAGGAGGTAAGGAATCTGCAGGTCGGTTGAGCATCAACTAGGAAAACTGCTGCCAGTGCTAGGCAACTTGTCCCGTGAATATACACACTGGGAGTGACTGAGTGAACTGCGCCTGAACACTGCTGTGTCCTGGATTATACACCGGTGATTATAGACTGCAGGATCTCAGTTAGCAGGTGGAGGGTACCGAAGGGTGCAGAGTCTCAAGTTTGTGAACAGGATATCAACCCTATGTCATATTCCCCTAATTGCGCTGTGTATTATTATGTTATTCAGTGTGATTAAATACTTTGTTTAATTTAAAAGATAAGCAGTGGGGTGGACATTACATATTTGTGTCTGTTGCTTGACTGTTGAGTTCTGAGGTCTTGTCCATCACTTTACCTTCCTGAGAAGCCTTAGAATTCCTCCCTGTTGCTACCCCAGGAGTCAAGTGTAGATTGAGTGTTATTGTCCCAGTTTGCAGAGCCATAGTAATATGACTCTAGGACACCAGTGGCAAATGGCCTCAACCAAAGATGTTGGGACCCAGTAACCCAGGTCTGCCATGTGTCCACCTTAACAGGGTTTGACAGTGGGAAAGATGCTGTTAACATTTTGCTTAGCCTTAACTACCTTTCAACGGTAATTTTTAGTTTTATTTTGTATGTTCACTGAAAAACACTATTGTGCATTAGTTATGGTTGTGTGAATACAAACCGGGAATACCCCTGAAATTCGTCATTTATTGTACGTGTTGATTCAAATTTCTGGGATTTTTAAGTGTTGTATTGACAGAACCATGGCCAACGGTGTTTTTTAGTGAATTGCACAGTGTTTGTATGGTGTACTGCATTCACTATGCTATGTACCCATTTTTCTTTATGCACAGACTTTGACCAGGCCCTGCACCCAAACTTCTTGGGCTGTATGCAGTGGGATTTGGTCACTGGTGCCTACCTGGCTTTGTATTGAACTTGATTTGCTGTCTACCATATTTTATGCAGATTCATCAAACGTGCCAAAGTTATTAATAAATCAAAAATGTTTTCACATTCCCTTTAACTTCACTCCCACTTACTGGATTAGGACGAGACCTCAAATACCTACACAGGGTGTAATTTAGTAACTGCTTACCACATTAGATACAGATTCTTACAACAACTAACATTTTCGACAAATGAATATCGTATTGCCCAACCTTTATTTTTGCCCCTTCCTTTGCGGATTGGCACAAAATTCAACATACCAATAGGAAACTAATCCTTCCAAGTTTCCCTAATTTATGTGCTGATTTATCACATATTGCCTGTGTTATTAGCAAATTAACATTTTATGGTCCCTACGTTTTTAGGTAAAGTAGTACCAAATCTGGTTTTGGCAATCCAGATGGCAATTACGTAGAAAAAGTCTCTCCGCCAATATGTACCAATAACTCTTCGTCCATATTTAGTCTATATAGCTGCTACATGTTGAGATTATTTATTTAGATTCCAGTGTTCTCAAGAATTTCTTAAAGCCCCCTCTTCTCTTGTTAGTTTCAGCTTTGTCAATGCCAAAGAAACAGATGTGTACTGTTACCATTGTGATGTTGCTTTTAGCAGCATGCTAAAGGGTACGTGTGGGTACTGAGTATGGGAGGTCTTCGTCAGCTCTGATGTGTTCTAAGATACGCCCTGGGAAAATGGTACTTTCTGCATATGATAAACCACAGGAGTGCTATAATCACATTTGACTTCGGAATTCTCAAATACTTAATTGGAAAAAAATACAGGTCACTGCAGCAACACTTGGCCAACGGCCCGCACAAGGTGATTGCCCAAATACAGTGGAGCATGGTCTGGAGTAGGCCAGGCTTGCAGCCACCCACCACCCCACACAACCAAAAGCCGTATTCAGTGAAGGCTTGGGAGCAGGGCTTAGCCGGACCCTGTGGCCAACCCCTCCTGTGCAAGGCCAAAGGACCGCTGTGCACTGATGCTTGGCTGCCTTTGGTAGGTTGGATGCAAATTTGGACAGCAGACTGACATATCTGTAGGCCAAGCCCTGCGCACCCAACTGAAGGCTGTGTGCACCGAGGATTGACTGCCTGTGACGAGCACCGCTATGCATGGGTGAAGGCATTCATGAAGAATCAAGTGCTTTAATTTGACAGAACTAATACATACTACTTCCTTTTTGAAAATGTTTTAAGCATCCTCCACACCACCATCTCTTACGCATCACGATAAAAATTATATTTAGAAAATGTGGCTGTATATTGTGGGCTACAGCATAAGGACAATCGCATCACGTTATTTGATGTACGAAAATAGTTTAGGATTGTCCTCCAGATGTTTTTGTTACGAAAGTGAATCCTGTGTAAAGTATTAGACTGGGCTTTAGTATCTGTTTTCTAGCCACCCTAATTCTGTGTGTGTGTACATTTTTCTGTACATGATGGATAAGTGCAGTTCAACTCTCAATTTAGAATTGACCTGAAAGGTCATAAAACTGTAAAATTGGTTTCACTTATCTCTTTGAAATCAAATATAGTGTATAACTATTCCCCCTTGAGTCTTGTGTGTCTGCTGTGGATGGTTATTGGAAAATGTGCTTGTCAACAGGTATTGTACAGCAAGTAATATCATACTTCATCTGTGGCAGAGAAAGCGTCCTCTAATTTGTCTTTGGCGAGCCAATACTGCTGTTCAATCTTTTACCGCACAGTATTGAGGGGAAAAGGTGATAACACAATAACTTGACGCGTTTAAAAGCATAGATTATTAAACTCCAGGGAATTGTAGGTGTTCACTGTGGTGCTTGTAAAAGGTTTTTCTTTTACTTAATTTCTTGGAGATGACAAAATGCTGCTCTTCTTTTGAACCAGACACTTGGATGACTTGAATGTTAGAAGCGTACTGCAAGATTAGCAGTAATATAAATTGTACTGTTGCCGCCCATGTACGTCTGCTATTGTTGTGTGCATCGCGCGCACATTTTTGTCCTTTTGCAGTGGCATAGCAATTGTTCAGTTCTTCCTATTTTGTTAAGACATCTCTTACTGAAATTAGATAGAAGAGGCAGGACTAACGAGTCAAGAAATTGTTAAACTAATTAGGAGCATCTTCTGGAAACTATTAATAGTGTTCTGTGTGTGTTCTAGTCAAGCTTCCTCCGTGTGCGGTTGGTAAATTGATGTATTATTGACGAACCCACATTAAAGACTTTTATTTTATATGGTGAATGTGTACATAAAAGAAATAAAAAATAAGAAGAATTAAGGTGTTCTGACAACAGAATGTTGAACTTTGTCAAAGTCAAAATACTTTATTCCCAAGAAATAGATTAAATAGACTAAAACAACAATTCATGATTTTATCTTTCAGCCACACATACTTACCAATTGTACAATTACAAGCACATAAGCATTAACATTTCTCTATACCAAGGCCCAATGCATTTCCCAGCCTAAGAACTCACATGTTTAAAACACTTTCGATGGAATAATTAAAATTTAGCCAATGACAATTCATTTTACGTCAATAGGCATTTATAAAGTGCAATGTGCATAGCAGCTTATCGCAAACTCAATGATCTCTCCATCACGCTTCAGTTAGGGACATACTTCCCATGTTCTATTGTATTCCTATCACAAGATCCTCTCATTGCACTTAACATTTGCTTACTAAGTACAAAAAAAAAAAAGACTGAGTAAAAAACCACACAGGCCAGCCTAGGATATTAAGATATTAAAAATGGAGTAATACCACCGGAGTCTTTAAGATTTCACACAGATATTGGCCAACACCAATAGCTACATTCCGGAACCTAAGGTCATGAATCAAATCCAGACCCATTTCCCTTGTTTGGATGCCGTATTTTTTTTACAACAGGTCGGAGAACCTTTTTTCGTTCCTCAATGAAGAATGTACAACCCATCAGTATATGACTCACTGAATATTTCCTACCTCGCTTACAGGGGCACTGCCCATTATTCTTAGCAACTTCTATTTGTAATCCCTTGATACGCCACCCAGGGTCAGTTTCCACCCTCAAATTCAAGACTTAATTACGTAGCTGCTTGTCGGGAATCTTATACAGGTAAGCAAACAGATCTGTGCTCTCCTGGGAGTTCATGTAAGGAATAACTGGGCTCGTAGTGTTATGTAGTGCAAATCCTCTCTCCTGCTAGTTTCTAGAGCACTTTGCCTAAGTGTACTCTTTATCTGGTCGGTCCGGACTACTTCCCCTCTTTTGGTACGCATCTCTGGGACCTCCAAATGCTTCAGCATCATTACCACGGGGTTCTTTTTATCAGCGTAAATTAACATTATCTCTGGTAAAATTTGCTCCGACAATTTATCACCAGGCGCCCCATCTTTAAGAGAAAAATAGAAGCGCAGGGCTCTGACATCTGAGAGAGTACGCCAGGCTACAGTTCTCAGTTCCCTCTTTACAGCTTGAATCATAGCATTTTTAGGGCGTTTAAGGAGCAGTTTCAGAGAATTGCTTTCTAAGCCTTCCCATGATAAGTCTTTTCAAAGCCAACACCTCTGCTTCATAAATGGCCTGCGGGATTAGCTTACCCTGGATAACTTTACTTAGTGGCTCAAAGGTATGGTTCCCAAACTTACGCTCAAACCTTTTCATCCCATTCACTAATGTTGATAGAACAAGTCTCCGGTAAGCCATTTGTTTATCCCACATCAAATCATCTGAAAAGGTTACACCCAGATACTCACTCTCTAACCTGCTCTAATCGTACATCACCTAGGAACCACACAAATTTCCTTTTCCTCCTAGCCTCGTCAACATTTATCGTTAATTTGTTTCCAGGACAGTAGGCATTTAGGGCGTTTAGTTTCCTTTGCAGCCCTACAGGCGTGCGGTCCATCACCACCAGATCGACCGCGTACATGAGGCAACTAATATGCTTACCTTCAACCTTTGGTGAAAAACTATGCGTATCGCGTAATGTCTGGGTGAGGTCTGCAATGGACAGACTAGACAGCCCGGGTGCTAAAACGCACCCCTGCGCAAGCAATTCTCAACCGGAATTTTCCTAGTCAGGCTTCAGAGTCCATTGAGATCGATCTGTACCCAGTTACCACTATGGAGCTTCATCAACATACCTTGTCTCAAAATGCGCTGAACTGGATAAATTGTATTTTTCACAGTATTAAACTGCTCCTTTTTGTCTGATTTAAGTAGAAAGATTCTTGGACTCTCGAAATCATAGTCCTCAAGGAGTTACATAGATACATTCAGTTTTATTTGGGGGTTAGTCTCTCTTAAGTTCAAAAGTAAGTTTGGGGGTTAGTCTCTTTTGAGCATAGGTGATTTACATTTCATCAGAACCATTGCCGTATCATAAGCAGAGTTGGGCGAGCAACTGAAGGCCCGAGCCAGATGACTTGCTGTGGCTCAACTTCAGGTCCTCCCAGACTCTCCTACCGAAAACTAGCTGCACTTTCCTCGCTCGCAACTCATTTCTCTGTACTCCACCTTCTTTTTGGCAGCGGACAAGGTGCCAGCCATCTGTGCAAAGTCTTTTTTGATTTTTGTATTCTGCCCTGGGAATTCAGGTGGGCTGCTCTGGGAGATGCTGCGAAGTGCAGTGAATAGGCAGTTCTGCACAGCCTATTTATGATCAGTCCATCAACCACGGCTATAACCCCAGCAAGGAATCCAAAATGTAAAAAGGCTGATCAGGCCTTCTTAACTGCTGTCTGTTCGCAACTGAGTTCTGCACTGCACCAGTGTCTCTGTGAAGAGCTTTAACTCTGCAGGAGAGAGATTTGTTTTGCCAATACCTATTATTGCATTTACAAAGGTGTTGAACTTCACCTGATAGCGGCCTCTTTGTTAAATAAGTGGAAGCCATCGATAGCAATATATAAAAAGAAAAGAGAACGTCCTGCTTTCCCCCAACTTAGAACTTTTTTCTAGAAACACTTCTTGTGTCAGCAAAATGTAATATGTAATGCGGGTATTTATGAATGAAGTATTGGAATGGCTCCTGTGGCATTCAAACGTGGACATTGGCCAGTGCCCTTTGAACTGGCCAGGTAGCTTCCTCAGAAGAGGCGCTGTTAGCTCCCTCTAAGGGCAGTTGCGGTTCAAGCTGACCCACCTGCATAAGGAGAGCAATGGGGGTTGTCGCAGTCACAAGGCTACTGTAGTGGCACGAGCAAAATACGCTGGGTTAGGCGGAGAGATGGGCAAAAATGATGGTGACTACACCAGCTCCATTCCAGAGGTCTGAATGTAAGACTGAAGGGAGAGTGGACGCCCCAGTAAGCCTGGGGGGTCCATTGTGGTGGGAGGGGGGGAAAGGGGGTTTGCGGTAACAATGGCACAAGCAATTGAGTAACCCCTCACTGGCCATAAGTTAATCACAATTAATTTGCTTCCCAACACAAAGGCTTTATTCAATATGTTGGATCTGGTCATTACTATAATTCATTTTTTGTCAGTCAGCTCAACCATAAGTATAAGTGGAAATAAGGTAGCCACAGGCACGGCACTTGTGTCAATTAATGGTAGCAAGTTAAGCCTTGAACTTACCCAGCTCACCTCGGAGAATGAGTAATACTGATTGTGTAGAGAGTTAATTTTTATTATTTTAATGCTTCCTTCATGTGGGCTATCTTGATGTTCTATGAGGAATGAATAGTTAACGATTCCACTTACCTGGGAGCTGGATCGGTTGGTATGAGCTAGGTTGGGGGAATAAGTGGCTGACTGAGTGGGTTAGGAGATACCCACCCAGGGGCTAAATTGCGTGCCACGAGGAAACTTGGGTTAAAATCCCTGCTTCCCCGGTTTACTAAAATGTATGCTTCTATACTAATCACTTTTACTGTTCATTTTAATTGAGCGTCAAATTGACCTACTTGAATACACTGAGTTCAGTATGTGTGCTATAGGAAAACCTCACTTGCATAGGGTTTAATAGACAATGTTCCACAAACTGCAATATTGACAATAGATACAGGCACATGGTAAACTGACATCTCTTCGTTTACTCAAAGCAGTGTTGTGGGGAACAGTTAATGTTTAAAAGCTATTACTTTTAACTGATGTCAACGTAGTAATATTCTAAATGTTATGGTGAAATGAGCGACCTAGAAGTAACATTTTGTATTTTGAACTAGTCTATTTATTTGTCATTTAATTGACACATCTTTCGATGTCTTGGCTCACTCTTCAGCTCCGGTAACCAAGCCATACACTGGCTCGCCTCTGGCTCAGCTCACCCAACACATTTCCTGGCTTGTCTACATTTAATCATAGGTACAGGAAGTGGACCAGCATTTTCATAGCTGCATAAAGTTGTGCTGAAATCCCGGATACTACTCTGTATTTTGAGGTGGGCTGTCCCCTTCCCTGCTCTTGCGGTTTACTCAGTCTTTACCCATCTGCTTTTCTTGCAAGGACAATGGTGTGTCTTCTTTTTAGGTCTCGCCCTGAAGCCAGCGCTTGCGCTGGTCTGGGCGAGACATTTTGTAAGTGGGCTTTTAGAAATGCAACCACTTTTTTTTGGGCTTGCCTAGAGCATGCGGGTACGCGCACAGTAACGCGCATTCCTCGCATGCTCCAGGCGCCATATGTCTTTCCTCTCACTTGCTCCTCCCCCTCCCCCACCACCGAGCGCTTCTCGGGGCCGCGCGGCCGTGTCACTTTCACGGCCGCGCGTCACTTGCTCTCCCACTCCTCCCCCCTCCCCCACCACAGAGCGCGTCTCGCACGGCCGCGCGGCCAATGCTTGTTTTATTTAGTTTTTGCGCGCGCACACAACTCCCGGTTGCTGCCGAAATTCTTGCTCGCGATCACTTTTGCGCGCACCATTTGCTTGTTTGAACACTTCTCGCCCTTTCCTTGCTGTTTTCTGTGCATCGCTCATTCTTTCATTACTTGTCACTTTTATGTGCATTTCTCAGTCTTTCTTTGCTACTTCACTGTGCATTACTCCTTCCTTCTTATTCCTTCTTTGCTGCTTTTCTGTGCGTTTCTCATTCTCTTTCTGCCACTTTCATGTGCTTTTTTCATTATTCTGCAATTTTTCTTTGCTGCTTTTTGAACTTTTACACTGATTCTGTGCCGATCTGCTGGGCATCTGCCACTCTTTCTCATTCATTCTTTGCTGATCTTCTGTGCTTTTGCCTTTCATTCTTTAACATTTTTCTCTGCCCTTTTCACTCAGTCCTTGCTGCTCTTGGCTTCTTTTAGTCTCAGCTCTTCTCTTCGAGTTTCGAACTCAATTGCACTCTTAACTCCTCTTCTTCCTTTTTCTCACTCTTTTGCTCTTCTTCCTGCCCTTTTCCTGAATTTGCGACCTTCCCTGCTTCCTCTCCCACGCCGCACTCCCTTCTCGGTTCCTGCCAGTTACTTAGCCCAACCCATTGCCCCAGAGACTCCCGCTCCTAATTCATGTCCGCCGCAGCTTGGATGCACAGCCCGTATGCGCCCCTCCCGTGCCCAGCACCAGACCCCTTGCTTTCACTCCCATCACTGCTACATCTCTGCTTCCCTCTCCTCACCCTGAACCTTGAATGCACCTTCCAGTGCTGCTGCTACGCCTCGGTAGTCGACTGCGAAGGTGCCTTCCCCTGTTCCACCTGACACTTTTCCTGCACCTTCCCACACCTTCACACCACCCTCACATGCACCGCACACAACACTCACCTCTCCCTCGGCCACGCACACCTACACACCTCTCCCCACCCCTCCCTGTTCTGCCTTAATTGCACATATGGGTGTTGTATTTTTTCGATTTCAGTGACATTCAACAGCAGTGTACCGTTTTACAAGATGACATTCCTGTGTTTTTTATATTCACTGTCGTAGTCACATGCTGATCAGTTCCACTAATGTGCTCCGAGGACAGAGGGAGCCGCCGTAATTTTAAAATATCTTTCACATCATAGTCGTCTAGAGCCAAGTTGTCTGCATACTATTGTCTGTGTGTCTCAAGGCTTCGGTGACACGCACACCCAAAACGAAAGTCAGCCTATTTTAATCACAATGTGTTTCGTAATTTAACCCTTTCATAAACGTGTCTGTGTTTTCACAGTAGGTTCACTTGCTTTGGCTTGTGTCACATTACATATGGACATGCCTATCTTTTCCCCACACAGGGATGGTAATGGGTACTAGCTCCTTTTGCCCACATACTCTTGCCTACATGGGCTACATCTTGCTGGTATGGACTCTGGGTACTTACCTCCTTTGGGTTCATGGTTCTATTTACATGTTACGTATTTCACAATGTTTTTCCCTTCACAGGGATGGCATTGGGCCTAGCCCCATTTTGCCCACATACATTTTCCTATTTGGGTCACATACGGTTTTTACCCTTACACAGGGCACCGTAGCATGGGTTACATTCCCATTTACTTACATAGTTACATAGGTACCCCTACACAGGGCACCGTTCCATGGGTCACAGACCCATTTACAGTTACACAGGTACCCTTACACAGGGCACCGTCTTATTGGTTACAGTCCCATCTTTACAGGGCAGTACTGTTTTCCTCTACATGGGGGTTGACTTCACACGGCCTGCTACGTCATGGGCTTTTTGTCCCATTCACATTGATCCTCACCCACCTGCCTAGGAGTTGAGGACGGCCATAGGTTTTAGTCCCATTGGTTATTTTTTTCCTTTGTAATTTCTAGGATGTTACATTGCTGTTTTATTTTCGTAATGTTACACTCAAACTTTTATTGTATTATCCATTGGGATATGGGGAGGAGTTTAGTGATACTGTTTGTGTCTCTTCGCTTCCTCTCTGTTTCCTTCAGTTCAGCTTTCCGATTGATGTCACTTCCTTTTCATCTTGGGAATCTGGACCTTACACATTTCGCTGTTATTTCTTCTTTAGTATTCAGTCTTTCGCTTTCTGCAATGTTCTTCTCATTCTTCCTTGTTCAGGAGGAATCTCTTCCTTCTCTTCTCATTGTGCTTGGGTATGTCTTCTGTTCTGTTCCCGTCGTGAATTGTCCTTCTTTCCTTGCTTGCTTGCCTGGCCAGTGGGTGTGCGTAGGGGTTGTCTTTGGTACGTCTGTCTCTCTCTATTTCGTATTTCCTCTCTTGCGTCTCACTGCCTCCTTCTTTCTATTTCGTTGTTGTAGAGGTTGGGTTTTCCATTTGCTTACTTACACCTTACCTTCTCCTCCTTGTCTTCTCCCATCTATCTCCTCGCTCTGCTTTGTTTGCTCTTTTCATTGACGCTCTCTCTGTCACTCCGTTGTTCCTTCCTTGCTATCTATCCCTTGTTCACACTCGTTACTTTTATCATATATTGCATTTGTTCTTCTGTTGGAAGGAAAAGGGATATGTAGTATCCTGCATTTGTATTGTAATGTATTTTACTCCACCTGCTCAGCCAGTGCCTGTGTTCTGATCACAATAGAATGTTGGAGTCTGATGAGCCTCGGAATGTTGGGACTCAGAGAGGTGAAGTGAGTTAGGCATGGGCTGAGCAGCACACAGGCTGCTCCTGGTGGGGCTCTCCTTCTGAACATAACTACTTGTTATACTACATGTTACCTGCTTGAATAAATCACCTTTAAGTTAACCTACCTGCGTGGACCTTCGTTACTACAAACACCTCCCTCAATAAACACACTACTGAAATATGGGACCTGCTGCACGACCACACATTGAAACTGCTCTTCCTCACAGAAACCTGGCTGATTCTATCGACATTACCACACCTATTACCCAGGCACAAGGTTATAAGACAGGACAGAATTAACAGACCCAGCGGAGGACATGTCATCGTTTTCAAAGAGCTCATCAAGTGTTCCACTGCCTCAGCTAGCACCAACAGCACTGATGCTGGATGGGTTTATTGTGCCAAAATGGCTTCTTTTGTCATCTTCAATGCAAGATGGTGCACACTCTGAAATCCGTAAAAGTGCACTCTTAATGCTTTATTTTAATAAATATATTTAGGGTGATCACCAACCTCTAGTTCAGTGTGGACACTTTCTCCAGTCCTTGTCTTCTCTCTCTGTACGTCACACCTCTCTTTCAATAAACCTCAGTGCCCCACAGCACTTACCTCTCATGACCTCAACTTGCCACCTCTCTCCGATCCTACCTCTAGATCTCTAGCTCTCGGTCAGCTCTCTGCCCCTCTCTTCTCCTCAAGTGCCTCTCTCTCTCTCTACTTTCTCTTCTTTCTGCATCTTGCTGCTCTGTTTGCATCTCATCCCCCTTCATTTCTCTTCCATTTACTTCCCCTCCCTCTTAATTTTATCTCTTTATCTTACCCTTTCTATCATTTTTGCCATCTATACCTTACCTTTCTCTACCTCTCGCATGCCTCTTTCTACCTCACCATTCTCTTTCATTTCTCTCTCTGCCTCACAACTCACTGCCTCATCTCTCTCTTCCCCACCTCTCATACACTATCTAGACTCTCAATTTACATCACCTATTGGCCTTCTATGTCTCTCTTTTTATTGATGTCCTCTTTCCCTCGCCTTTCCCATTATTTTATTTCTTTCTCTCTACAATGCTCTCCCTACCTCTTCCACTCCATCTATCACTCCCTTTGCTTTCATCTCTTTCTATCTCCTTCACTGTTTCCGTTCACTCTCTCTGCTTCCAATGTCTCGCTCGTTTAATACATCTGTCTTACCTCTGTCTCTCTCTCTCTCTCCCTATTTCACCATTCTCTACTTCTCCCTCGCCTCATCTCTCTACCTCATCTGCACCTCTTTTTCTCTACTTCTCATATCTTTCTATTTTTCATCCCACCGGCTCTACCTGCCTCGCTACTTTGTTTACCTGACCTGTCATTCTGTGCTTCACCTTTCTATTTGTGCTATCTCATTATAACTCACCTCTCTTCCTATCTTATTTCTCTCTAGACCTTGCCCCTCGGGTTGGCACCTTTCTTACCAGCCTACATTTAAAACTGCATGCCAGGCCTCTAAAAACAAGCATTGGCATAGTCAATAGGTCTCGCCTTTGGGACCTTATACGTTTTTAGACATGCAACAGTTGATGTTATTGCACCAAGGATATTGTGCTGCATAACTAAATACTTATAAGGTCCCAAAAGCAAAACCTATTGGCTATGCCAATGCTTGTTTTATGTTTGACCTAATGTAATGTTTTTGCGCCGTTCATGTGAAATGATTGTTGTCTACATAGGTGAAAAGATCAGCCCCAAACAGTCATTAGTGTCCTTAAGTGGCTGTCCTAAATTGATCAGTACAAACCAGTCACCCATTAGTTGACTGTAAGTATCTGCGATGAGATATAGTGCTTTTCCTCTTCAGAAGCATATAATTGGAGGGCTAATTGTACAAGTGGTAAGGTGTGCACCTTTTATTTTCCATTTTGTGCTTCCATGTATTTTTTTTTTAACATGGTTTTTATTGGATTTACTCCACAACAGGATCAGCAGTTAGCAAATGTACAAGCATTGCAGGGTAGTGTACAATAGGACACAGTCCCCGTGGTTATAACAGTCTAGCGTGATCTATAATAATAAACTGGAGAAAAAAAACAGCATCATAGAAATAAAGAAAAGAGGAAATAAGAAGCGAAGAAGAAAAAAAAATGCCTGGTCCTACTACAAGAAAGCAAGCGTCTCAGGCTACTGCAAGGGTACCCCCACTCCACCAGGCATCTGTCTTCCGAGCAGCCGCCTCCTACATGTGGACCTGCACCATCACATCCAGTATTGGCCCCGAAACGGACACTCTGCATCAGGCCCGGCTCCAGGAACTTTTATTTGGGTGGGCCAAGGGTGCATTCGGGTGGGCCACTGCGGGCCCGATTTGTCGCTTATATGTCTAGCCAGGCCTGCTTCTGGGCCCTCCTTTATTTCTCCTTAGTCTTACAAGGCCCAGTAAAACACACTCTTTTCCAAATCTTTCTAAATGTTATCACTCTCAAAAAGTGTTTTTTTTTTCTTCATGTAATGTCCCTTTGATGGGAAGAGGAGGTTTCTAAGGTGGGAGTATCAGGCAAGTGACACTACTCGGTCACCCTCTGTGCGAGACTTAAGGGAGAATCCCTCTTCATTACTACCTCCACCTCACCCCTGACTCTGCAGCGCACTCCCTTACAGGCTTGATTATCCACTTTTCTACCACCCCTCTCCAGTGCATCTTATCTCACAGCTGACTTTGGGCCCCAGCCCCATATCAGCCACCATCCGGTTCCACTTTCATTATTCCCGGTAAAAAACATTAGTAAATCACCTTCAAACTTGAAACATTGAATATAGCAGTAAATGTAATTAGCATGCACCTTAAAGTATGCTCCACAGTTGTCCTAATCACCCGACTGTTAATTAAATAAACGAAAACAGAGAGGCCATGACAGGGCCGGCTTTAGTGATGGAGCAAAAGTCTTTTTGGGGCCCCACCAATGACTTCTTTCTTTGTAGATACCTTTGCTACCACCCTCCAACAGTGCCCTTCATCTCTCCGTAGCCCCTCCCCCTCAGACTCCCTCACTACCACCCTCGACCAGTGTCGCTCATCTCTCCGTAGCTGCCCCCCACCACATGACCTCCTCCTCGGATTCCCTCACTGCCACCTTCCACTAGTGCCCCTCATTTCTCCGTAGCCCCCCACCCCATGACCTCCTCCTCGGATTCTCTCACTGCCACCCTCCACTAGTGCCCCTCATTCTCCGTAGCTCCCCCCCACCCCATGAACTCCTCCTTGACTTCCCTCACTGCCACCTTCCACTAGTGCCCCATATCTCTCCGTAGCTCCATCCCCACCCAATGACCTCCTCCTCGGATTCCCTCACTGCCACCCTCCACTAGTGACTCATCTCTCCGTAGTTCCCCCCACCCCATGACCACCTCCTCGGCTTCCCTCACTGCCACCCTCCACTAGTGCCCCTCATTCTCCGTAGCTCCCCCCACCCCATGACCACCTCCTCGGCTTCCCTCACTGCCACCCTCCACTAGTGACCCTCATCTCCCTGTAGTTCCCCCCCCACTTCATGACTTCCTCCTCGGCTTCCATCACTGCCACCCTCCACTAGTGCCCCTCATCTCTCTGTAGTTCCCCCCCCCCCCCACGACCTCCTTCTCGGCTTCCCTCACTGCCACCCTCCACTAGTGCCGCTCATCTCTCCGTAGCCCCCTCCCTCCCCCCCCCCACCCATGACCTCCTCCTCGGATTCCCTCACTGCCACCCTCCACTAGTGCCCCTCATCTCTCCGTAGCTCCACCCCCACCCCATGACCTCCTCCTCGGATTCCCTCACTGCCACCCTCCACTAGTGCCCCTCATCTCTCCGTTGCCCCTCTCTCATATGCATTTCATTTTTATAGCGCTACTCATATCAGAGTAGGGTGTCACAGTACCTTACATCACGCACACATTATACAGAGACAATAAATCAGTCTACGGGGAATGTCACATTAGCCAATTATGATTACAAGGTATAGGAATCACATGTCATCCATACTGGTGGGCTATATATTTTACTAGGGTTTGGTCTGGAAAAGCACAAACTCAGGATTTAAAGTGTACTCCATTGGTTGGGGGTTGGCTTTACTGATAAAAATGTATAACTGCCCAAACAAACTCTTTTTAGCAACATTAGAATAATGAAAGACTGGCGAAGTTTGAGCTATATCACAACACAAAAAAGCGAAGTTTGTATGCAGCTCTTTGAGGACAGTTCATAGGTTGTCTATTTTAGGATTGTAACTTCTGAACTGCAAGTAACACAAGGATCTCTGTGACAAAGGCAGTAACCCACTGAGCTATCCACATGAAATTCAGTTTATCTGCATTTAAAAACTACCAACAGACAAATGATTGCTCTCCAGCAGGATCATAAATCCCAAGTTATCCTAACATTTTTTTATTGTTGTTGTACATCGGTGGCAGATTCACTGCGAGGGCCAAGGTTCATGTTTGGGTGGGCCATGCTCATGTTTGGGTGGGCCTGGCCCACCCGGCCCACCCACTAGAACCGGGCCTGCTCGGCATCGAATCACACCCATCAGCAAAAAGCTTAGTGTCAGAGAGCAGGGCAATCAAGTGCCTTAGCGAAGCCATTCCAGTCAGCAGCTGTGGAATATTTACGAAGTCCTCTGTGTTTTTCAGCCTGGAGGGCAGTGCTTCAGCCCCATACCACCTGCGAAGCTCAGCCTTCCAGCGACAGTGAGGCGGCCCCACAACGGAATTCCAGTGCATCACTGTGGCCTAGCGTGCCAGCACCAATCCCCAGTCTGTAAAGCTGGCATGCAATGATACTAAGTGGGGTTGCAGATATAGGCCCATCAAGCAGGCCTTCACAGTCATTGCAGGGGGTGTTCCCACCACTCTCCCTAGCTGCGACACAACCCCCTTCCAAAACTCCGTCACTGAGGGGCATGTCTGGGTCATAAGCAAGAAGTCAACATCCTACATGTGGCACAGAGGGCAGGCGCCATCTGATGTAGTGTTAAACCTGTGGGGAGTGAGATCCGCATTGTGCAAGTAATTGAACTGCGTGTAGCAGAATATAGTGTTTCTAGACACCCCATGAGGGTAGGCCTATATGAACTCCCACTTCCTGTCCCGCAGCTACCGCCCCACTGCGCCTTCCCAGAAAGCCCTCTGTCTCGCTATGGAGGTGTCAGACATGACTTGACGTGATTTATACATCCAAGACACCAGCTTACGACCGCCACAAAAGATTGGTAGCACTTGCAATACTTCATAAGAAATAGCCCCCCCCTCCACCCCCCCATGCAGAGAGCCTCCAACGAACGCACCCGCGCCCCACAGGTCAGAAACTGCGATGCTGGGAGCCCATCCTCAGGTGCTAAGGCAGCTCCCTCAGTTGTCCATCAGCACAAGAATCACCCACCGTAAGGAGTCTCACCCCATCCATTCACACATCTTATGAGCCGGGAAATGTGCACTGTGCAATGTCGGGAGTCCCACCAAGGGGAGCACTGGAGCACACAGCAGGCAGGGCAGTATTTTGTAGCGCCCTCCGCCAACAACGAAGGGTCGGGGACACCAGTACTGGGAGCGCGTGGATGCGTAAGTTGACACCCAGTAACAGGGCAACAAGCGATCCCTCCCATTGTCTGTCACTCAGGGGCCCCAGCTCAGCCAGGTTACAGCCATCTAACCATCGTGCAATCCACTGTAGTTGTGCGGCGAGATAGTATAACTCAGTCAGGCACTCCCAAGTCCCCCAATTCCTCAGGGTGCCTGAAGCCCTATGTCTGCCCGTCTCTTATCAGATCCCTTAGCACGTTCGCGGCCCTGAACCAAGACTGTAATCCACACCTGGAGGTTTACAAAGTGATAAACAGCCATGGACTGCTTCCATAGTAGATGAGGCAATCCCGGCTATAATCTGCAGCTTCAACGTATGCCAGAAATCAACACTGCCCGCTGAGCTCTCAATGCCCCCCCATCCCCAGATTACCACTCCCAAGAATTTGAAAGCTATTTGCTTCCCCAGCGAAGACACGCATGAGCCAACGTCTGCGGGACAAGGGGGAGCATCTCCTTTTGGCTGGAAAGTACTGGACTTAGACCAATTGGTGTGGAGACCTGACACCCTGCTCAGGTCGCACAAATGTTGTATGCAACATGTCATCAGCATAAAGTAATACGGAGTGTTCTCCATCGCTCATTCAGAGCCCCCTGCCCTCCGACCGCACTGTGGCTGCGAACAGTTCTAAAGCTAGAGCAAACAGCATAGGAGAAAGCGGACAACCCTGCTGCGTTCCCCTGTACATCCCAGAAGGCTCAGAGATAAAGCCGAAAGTCTGGACCCAAGCCCTGCCCCCTCATAAAGAAACACCTACTTATCCCATTGCGTCCCTAAGGCCATCTACCACAGGACCTCCAGCAGATAACCCATCTGCAATGAGTCAAATGCCTTGTGAAGGTCGATCGACGAAACCATCGGGTCCTGGTAGGTCCCCGGTTCCAACTCACCTATTATTTGAAATAATGATCTTATGTTTAGGGAGGTGTTCCTCATGGGGATAAACCCATTTTGATCTTGATGTACTAGGGTCTGCTGGTGGGGCTCAAGGAGGTCAGCAAAGATCTTACTAAGAAACTTGTAGTCCAGATTCAAAATTGACAAGGGCCTATAATAGGAGACATCTAGTGACTCCCCACCTGGTTTGGGAATGGGGACAATCGGCACCTCCCGTAATGTTGCTCGTAGTGTCCCACTCTCTAATTCTTCCTGGTACACAGACACCAAGCACGGGGATAGGGCGGTAGCAAACAGTCTGTAAAGTTCAGCCGACAGTGCCTGGTGTTTTGTTACTCGCCAGGGCCTTTAAATCACATCTCCCCCTGTCACGGGCCTCCCCAAATCCTCCCTGGCCATCTCGGGTAGCTGAGGCAACTCGTCCCTGCCCAGAAAGGAGTTGTCACCGGTGGAGGTGCATTCTCGCAAGGCGTATTATTGAGTGTAATAACGATTAAATTCAGCATGGATCTCAGCTGGGGAGTGCGCTACAGCACCGGTCGGCATTCTGATGCCAGTGACCGGGGGCAACTTATTATCCTCCCAGATGAGCCAGGACAGCAAGCTGTCCGCTCTACCTTACTCAATGTGCGACAGAGTTGTGTACCCCCAGTATGAGTAAACTTGGGAGCGCTCCTGTGCCCCCCTGTACTCCTGCTCACGTTTCTGCACCCTTTCCTCCAGTTCTCGAATGGAACCCTCCAGCAATGTAAGGTTGGTCTCAAGTGTTGTCCGTATTGTCACTGTCTGACCTATGAAGTGTACCCTTTCCAGGACCTTAAACACCTCCCATTCAGTTCCCTGTGAGCCAGCTGTGTTCTTATTGTCCGTTAAGTATGTGTGTATGGCCTCCCCCAGCGGTTCCCCAAATACTGAGTTCTGCAAAAGACATACTGGTAATTTCCAGGTGGGAATAGGGGTAGTCTGACAACCCCACCGCAGGGACAGCAGCAGTGGGTGGTGATCGGACAAGGTGCGTCCCAAGTATTCCGCACCTCACACTGCGTCAATCAGTCTGTGTGTACATAAAATGTTAGCCAGGCGGACATGCAGGTCATGCTTCGGGGAGTAAAAGGAGTAATCAGGCAGCCCCCCATTAAACGATCTCCAAGCGACACCCAACCCACAGTGCGTCATCCAGGCTCCAAAGTCAAGAGCGAGCCGCACTGTGGGCCAGTCAGTGAGATGAGGTGTGGAACAATTAGTATGTACGTCTGCTACTCAATCACCACCAAGCACCCAGGGCAACTGCACCTCACCCATGAGTGTTGGGGCCAGGGAGGTAAGGAAGGAGGCCTGCCCCCTATTAGGCGCTTATATGCTACCCAGAACATGAGAATCCCGCCCAACCTACCCTGTATAATCACATAACGCCCCTGTAACTCAAACGGCACCCCAGCCCTAATCCAGATCAGTGAGCCTCGGGCTTAACAGGAGAGCCCGTAGCATAAAGTTGGCCCCTCCACCGCCTCCTCAGTCTGCCAAGCTCAGTAGTCACTAAGTGGGTTACCTGCAGGAATGTCGTGTAGTTCCTATATGACCCATATAGGATCTGCGCGTTTGGATAACATAAACTGTGGGACTGGTGGCAGACTGATTCCGTGCACCCCCACTGGGTATGTTAGCCTGTCTCTATCAGATAGCTCACAGTGCCACTATTCTGGCAACCTCAGAACATGACAACCCTGATCCCTCCGGATCGTGGAAACAATATACCACTTTTCGCTCAGTCACTCGTGCTTACTTAGTTTGTCTCGGAGAGATACACAGAATAAACAAGCTGGGCGTTTTCAATAAGCATTTATTGAACAGTTGTTGTTCTGGTGTAGAATAGATGTGCTGCTACAACCGTTAGACAGTATAGGATATAAATGATTAACAGTACTATGAAAGTAAAAGGATGGTATAATTCTACCATCTTACTAAAATCATGAATACATTCAAGTATATGAAACGCATGATAATAAAAGTTACGTACTCTTATGATGCCTCCCTAACTAGATGTACCTAAGTGTACCTAGCATTGATGTAGGTGTGAAGCCAAGAATTCCTCTAGGATCTAGTCAACCCAGTTACCTTCAGTGACACTGTGGGACCCAGTCCTGGTCTCGAGCTAGACACCCCGCGAGGGATGTTAGACCACTGCGAGCTGGAGTGTCTGCATGCAGGAACCTCAGCGTCTCTGGTCAGTGTGTCAGACGGGAAGTCTCGGTCTCCTCTAACTGTCTTAGCAAGATGTGATGAATATATACCCATAGGTCTCCCCAGGGGTCCTACCTTGCTGTATTACTGTGTCAGCCTAAGGATGACATTGGGCCTGAACTTTGTACATAGATTTTATACAGGAGCTGGTAGTCCTGCTGTGCTTCCAAGAATCCTCATGCATAATGTATGAGATTTCGAACTAGGGAAAACCCACGTTCTGACTGCCGTGTAATATCTAGGTAAAAGATCAGTCCCTGTAAACCGTGACAAGTGTAATGTAGGGAGAGAATATAGGTGGCGGGTAATGAGATTACCGGGGCCTATGTTATGATACCTATATGGAATATAACAGGAAGGCAATGTCCACCCCCGTTATTTTAAGATAAGCCAGGACCTGGTGTTGTTTAGATGGTGTATTCATACCCTGTACCATGCCCCGTATATTCCAGGTGAGGAAGGAATAAAAACACGTATGTGATGTCATGGTGAGCTAACAATGTCCAACAAGGGCCCAAATATAGTGAGAGTCCCCCTCCACCCTCCAGCTAAACACAGCAGGCAGCAAATAATTAAACAAACACTACTTAGACCAAGCAGAAATAAAAGTGTAACTCCCACAACCCAGGGCAGAGAGGCAACGGCCTTCCGTCCAATAACAAAGAACTGCATAGTCAATAATGTGTGAACCTCCATGTTGCTCACAGGCTTGGAAGATTCGTAAGGAGGCAGGGCTGCTGAAGTCGCTCCCACCAGCAAGGCCCTTCACCCATTTGCAGAATCTTCATCTATACCCGATTCGGGACCCCCCTGCCTCCCTGCCTGCACCCACCCCCCTCAGTACTTGCCCGCTGGCCGTTCAGTAGGCATATATCCAGCACCAGACCACTCCAGCATCAGAGATCATCCGCAGCCCTTGGAGCCAGCAGTGGGCAGGCTCGCAGATCCCCGCAGCAGGTGTCAGTCACTCTTGAAGCTTCCAAAGAGTGCACACTCTGGTTCCAAATACTCTGAAGGCATTGGTGGTCTACACTTTTTATTTTATTTATTTATAAAGTTTTATAAAGCGCGAACATGACCAAAATGTTGGTGTCAGAGCGCTGTACAACCTAATAAATAGCATTAAATATACAAGGAGCAAAATATAGACAATACAGCATGAAAAGATAATACAAAGAGACATAGTGAAAACACCAGCAAAGAAATCAAATTGGCATGGATAGTCGCCTCAGATAGGAAGGACATTATTCAGCAGTCTCATTTTTACTTTGTTTTTTAAAAGAACGAATGAAGGGATGGTCCTGATCTCTGGGGGAAGAGAGTTCCAAATTCTTGGGGCAATTCCAGAGAAAGATCTCTTATAGGTTTTCTTTTTGTGAAATTTTGGGGGTTTCAGCAGTAGGGAGCATGTACTACGAGAAGCTCTATTCCTTCCGGATAGCACCAGTTTCTGAGCCAGGTAGCGAGGAGTGTTGTGGTGGATGGCTTTGTATGTCATGCATGCTATTTTTAGGTAGATTCTAGATTCATAGGGTAGCCAGTTCAGAGAGTGGAGGGCTGGGGTGATGTGGTCATTTTTCTTTACGCCTGTGATGAGCCGTGCAGCAGCATGGAGGGTAGCCCTCAACGGTGCTAGTTTTATTTTCGGTAGGCCAACAAGGGTAGCATTCCCATAGTCAAGTTTGGAGATCACAAGAGCCTGAACCGCCATCTTGAGATCTGCATTGGGCAGGAAAGGCTTTAGTTTCCTTAAGATGTGGAGATGGAAATTGGCCGCTCTGGTTGTGGAGCTGATGTGATTCATCATGGAGAGGTTGTTGTCTAGCGTTATTCCTAGGGATTTTGCTGAATCAACAATATGTGGGGTACAGTTCAAGGCGGTGAGTAGTGGGAGCCAGACTTTGATATTAGAGGTGGTGTTGGGAGGCGAGATTAATAGGAATTCAGTTTTGAGGGCGTTAAGTTTGAGGTGGTTAAGTGTTAACCAGTGTTGAGTTTTGTTCAAGATATTATTGAGAGTGCTGATGTCGTTAGGAGAGGTAATCTTCATGTACAATTGCGTATCATCAGCGTACATATGGTAGGAGATGTTGGAGTGTTTGAGGATTTCAGTTAGGGGTTCCATGTAAAGATTAAACAGGGTGGGCGAAAGTGAAGAACCTTGGGGAACGCCGATAGTGACCGGTGTCTGATCGGATAAGTCATGATTGATTAGGACTCGTTGAGATCTGTTTTGTAGGAATGAGCAGAACCATTTTAAGACAGTGCCAGAGAGACCCATCCTAAGTTCTAAGAGGTTCAGGAGGGTTTCATGTTTGACTGTGTCAAACGCTGATGATAGGTCAAGAAGGATTAAAAGACAGGATTCATTATGATCGAGAAAGCGTAAAGCATCGTCGACAATGTGGACCATGGCGGTTTCAGTACTGTGACCTGGTCTGAAACCAGATTGGCAGTGGTCGAGGAGTTGGTGCTGGTCAATGTGATTGCAGAGTTGTTGATGAACACATTTTTCCAGGAGCTTGGCTAAGGTTGGGATGCTCGAAATAGGGCGAAAATTGTTGGGATCAGAGAGGTTCGCGTCTGGCTTTTTTAGTATAGGTGTGACTTGTCCACTTTTTAGATATTCCGGCATGGTGCCTTGCGTAAGAGAGGCGTTGATAATTCTGGTCCATAGGGGTATCAGGAGGTGTGAAGTTCCCTTGAGGAATTTGGAGGGGAGAGGGTCATTAAAGTGGTTGGAAAGTTTAGTGGAAGACAGTAGTTTTGAGATGTCAGTGTCCTCAAATGTCTGAAAGATGGACCACGAGGCATTGTTTTTAGGTTTAAAGAGAAGGTGGCTAGGACAAATTTCAAGCGAGGTGGAGGTGCATTGTGACTGGGTTTCAGGCGGTAAACAATTCACAGCAATGCGGAGCTCATTGTCAATTGACTTAGTTTTATCAGAAAAAAAGGAGGAAAAAAAACGGCTGCTGCTCTGCCTGCTGTCGCGAGGGTTCCGGTGTCCGAGGTTGTCGCTGCGTCTGTTTTTTAGGCAGTGTGGGCCGGGGATCAGCTGCAGCGTCTCCGCCCGACTAGTGAACCTCCAACCAGTCCCTTGCAGATTCAAGACTAATTCACCGTCCACCATCACCTTTAGCCGTGCAGGGAATAACAGCGTGTACTGGACACCTGCGGCCCTGAGTTCCCTTTGAACAGCCAGAAACTACGTTCTCTTATGCTGCACCTCCAAGGTGTAATGAGGGAAGAGAGCCACAGCAGAGTTAGATACCTGCAGCTTCCCCTTAGTCCAGGCTTCTTGCAAAATCAAATTACTGTCTCGAAAGTGAAGCAGGTGGGCTACCAGTGGTCGGGGGAGTGTCCACCTGGAGGAGGGCCCTGAGCCAGTACCCAATGAGCACATTCCAGGGCAAAGAATTTTGAGAGACCCTGCCGGGCCACGTCATCAGCTAGCCACTTCTCTAAATATTGAACCATGTCCGAACCTTCAAGATACTCAAGGAGACCTACTATGTGAATGTTATTTCTCCTAAGCTCTTTGTCCAGCAAGTCCACCCTGGGTCTACGTTGATGTTGCAGCATGAAAACCGCAGGTCATGTTCTCCAGGGCTTCCTCATGACACTTGACTTGGTCTGACCGCTTCCGGTGGTCATTCGAAGAAGTCCCAGATCTATGGAGACTGTCGATTTTCTCCTCAAGTGTGTCTGGTAGAATTGACTGCCACCAGGATGCAATCAAGTTTTTTTTTATTCACGAGGGTCTGCCGCGCCTTCATTCCCAAGTCATCAACAGAAGTTGCCTCAGTCATCCTCTTGTGGGGGAAATGCCATCTGCCCCCGCCTAGGGCCCACCTGCTCCACCCCTGTTGAGGCGTGTCCAGCCCATCTCCATTTGCCTGCAACTTCAACCGAGAGAAGGGCACCACAGGCAGTCCAGTAAATGAGTCCAGCACACGCAGGGCCAATCTCAGCATGTAGTAATCCGGGGCAGGGGAGTGGTGGGCACCCCGCAAGTCTTAGCCCCCCACGTCAGTCAGGTCAAGTGAAGGGGCCCAAGGCACGATCGGGGTCAAAACAGGGTCCAATATGGGCTTGACTCCGCCATCACTTACCCTTCAGAGGCCTCCAGGTCAGTGGATGCCTGCGGGGCCATCCATAATGGCAGAGAGGGCAATCCAACCTATCAAGGGAGAAAGCCTCGAGCGAGCTCCCCTACCTTCCAACAGCCTGTTGAGTGGCGTCAGGCAGCCGCCTCCAATGGTGCGCCGGCCACGCTGACAGCCTCCCGTTGGTCGCGTGGGCAAAGGCGGTCAAGCAGGTCCTCTGCAGCCGGCTCCCTTCTGGCACATGTGAGTCTCCGGAGGGCTCCTCTCTCTGCAGCAAGAAGCGACTCTGCCCCCAGATGGGGCACACACAAGCCAGTCCAGCTCCACGCCGGGCCTAGGCTGCGGGGGGGTCACCATCCCAGATATCGGGCAGTGCCGTGGCTCCGTGTGGACCCCAAAACAGAAACAGCGGCTCCTAAGCCCCCCATAACTACAGGCATCAGTGGGCAGAGCCCAGGAAGGCCCCCCTAGTCAGGTTCAGGGTGTATTATGAGCGCTGGCGTGGGAGTTTACACAAGCACCACTATTTTTCTTCGTGCCGGCCACGCCCCTGCTTCCATGTATTCTTGGCGTGAATCCCTGGCACAGGATCACCTGATGCATGGCGTGAAATAAAGAGTGACACCCCATTTACGGCACTCCTGAGTTGCAAATCTAGTACCTCGCCTTTTTTTTTTTTGGTAATGTTTTCCTCTTTAATATGCATTTAATTGATTTGAGGATGATGCAGTATTTCCTCCTGTAAGAAAGGGTTTCGCTTTTGCAGTTTGTGAACTGCATGCATTTGTGTTTCGACTATGCTTTGAGGGATGAGTTCTGTAAACTATGGAAATGTGTTGTCTGTTCGTTGTTAACCATGAAGCAGAGTTGAAGGAGAAGCTAGTGAACAGCGTTGTATTAGGGTTGCTATGTTATGCAGACAGAATTTACCAATCCTAATCGTTACTAAAATGAAATGGGAGATGCACCGTAGCTAGGAGTACCTAACTCCACTTCAGCTTTGACTGTTGACTTCATTGAGAAGCAGGATGTGCTTCTAGTCTCTCTGGCACATCAGTTGGGCCGTCAGAAGTCCAACCCAGTACTGGTGGTCTGTTTCTGCAGCACAATACCTCCAACAGGTGCCACCACCACATGTGTTGTGGACTGTATGCCTAAAAGGTTGGATTCATCCGACCTCAGGATTTAGACCAGTCGGAAGAATTGCGGCACCCATCTCAGCCTCTTGTTGAGCTTTTGGGTAACAAGATGAAGCATGCCGGTCTGGCCTTTTGACCGTAATCATTGCTCAAGTCCTCTGTCCTCTTTCAACTGAAAGAGCTTGAAAGATGAGCTCTCCCTGCATTACAAGACTGTCGCAGTCAAACTGTTGAACCAGCCGTGCTGCTTTCTATTTTTCTATTGGAAGCATTCTAGTCTTCAAAGCGAGGGAGTCCTTTCTACAAAAGCTGGATCCTTCTTTTCCTCAGGAGGCAGGCAGGCAATGAGGAGATGGTTTTCGAGCAGGGGAGGCTGGTGACTTTTGAAAGTAGTGGGGCGTTGGTATTGCTGCCAAGTTCCAGAGAGTGATTGAAGGAGCCAAGCAAGACTAATTGACAAACTGAGTATAAGAAAATTAAGACCACAATGCAAATTTGCGTAATTTACCGAAAAGTTTGATAACATTTAGGTTACAAAGCAATACATTTAAAAGGCAATTATAAAGGGAGTACTACAGCAGTAATTATTGACAAGGAAGCTTTAACTTCATCAGCATTACAACAAGGAGATCATCATGTAAGACCAAGAAACAGTGCCCAATGTTTAACTCTAATTTTGGGAAACGTGCTTTCCCAGCCGCTACTTAAATATGAATTTACAAAAGATTTGATATGTGCTCTAATGCTGACTATATTGGATGGAATCCAAATTATTTTGTATGCCATCTAAACAGTACAGTTTGTTACCTGATGTAAATCAGACTTTCCCAAGGAGTGGACCTTACATCTGGCCGGTCCAATCATGCTCTAAATCCATCTAGAAAAAACTCAAATTAAAAACTAGACTTGTTTCACTCACGGTATCATTTGATTAAAGGTAAGGAGAGATCCAGCTGCTTGAGAAATAGTTATTGTTATTTAAAAATATCAGGAAAGTAGAAGTTGAAATTATGCACGTCATCCAAAGAGAGGGTTTGATAAAAGCTACTGCTAAAGAAATGTCTGTTGTCCTTAATTACATTTTGTTCTATAAATAAAACGGACTGAGTAGGCTACAGAGACAATTCATAATAGCGTTGCATGCACACGGGCACAGTCTCATTGAGGCCTGTACCGGACTCGCCACTCTGCTGCTGAACTTCATTACTTCTGGCTCTTTGCTACTCCATGCAGGCTGGGACGCACCAAAGCTGGTTGAAGGCTCCGATGAGCAGTGCTTTAAATGGGCCGGTACTCTCCGTTACGGAGTACCGGCACTTTTTTATTTTGAGGAGGAGAGTACCGGCACTTCTCAAGAGAAATGCAATGTTTTTAATTGGAGAGTACCGGCACTTCTCAGAAACAAGCAGGTACTCTGTTACAGAGTACCTGCACTTTTATTTTTCCATTTCAAGCACTGCCGATGAGTGGAAAAAGGCATTCTATTCATCTTCATGCCCCAACGCTTCCGGCCTGCCCTAATGCACGCCAGGGTCCCGCAGAGGTGTGTACCAATGTCTCCCACCAAGTAAACCAATCCGGATGCTGCTTTCATGTTTGTATTAGTGAACAGCATGACAGCAGCAGGATGGGGCAGGCAGACACAGCGCTCGTATAGAGACCAGGAGGCTTTTTTTGTTTTCTCCTGACTCATAGCGCACCGCAGATTGGGAAGAGCTGAAGTGTGCATGTAGGGTTGGCTCTGGCAAACAAAACGGCCAGACTGACATACACACTTCATTTCACTACATTGGGCAGGGTGGCTACCAGTCATTCTGCTTTGACCAGCCTACGGTACGCCATTGGATGTGGTGATAGAAATCACAGCATGGCTACAGTTAAATTCACTTATAATAAAACTGCAAAAAATATATATTTATTGTATGCAACGGCTGGTACGCAGGGGGCAACGTCCTCTTGTTCCTATGGATGATTCTTCCCTGGTTTCAAGGAAGACCAGGTCTGCTCCCTGGCTTCTGCTGAGGTCATGAAGAACCAGTGACTTATCTGTGAATGCGTTTTCCCTCATCTGAACCATCTTAGGAGGCCTGTTCTGGGTCAGCAGGGGGATTGCGTTTCTTCCACTACCATTGTTTTTTTTTTTAAATATCTTTTTATTGAGTTCAAACAAAGGAGTAACATAGCAGTACAGTATAAAAGCACATGTCCAGCATTTCTTTACAAAATCTGGTAGGTAGCCTTCGTTTCACGACACAAGATATTGCAGGGTAAATTCACCTTTATTGTCCCCGTTTCTTCCTTAGTTGGTACTTAGGATAGATCTGAGTTGGGCTGTTTCCTCCAGTGGTGGAGTGCAGGGATACCTTTTATACGCGTTCCATTTGTCCCATATTTTACCCTATTTCTTTGGACACCCCCTGCTCACATAGACTGATTTCTCTGCCAGCATACACCAGTCCACGTCTCTTTTCCAGTCCCTTAGGGTCGGTTGGTCTTCCTACCCCCATCTGCGGACTATGTTACGTTTCATTACCATCAGTCTCAGGGTAACCCAGGTCTGGTCTGTGCTTCGCAGATCAGGGTCCCCCCAAACATTCAATATGCACCACTTGGGGGAGGGTGTTAGTTCTATTCCCACAATCCCGGACATACAGGATACAGTGGCTTCCCAGTAGTTTTGGATTCTTCGGCATGCCCACAAAATATGAAAGAACGACCCTTCCTCCCCACAGCCTCTGTGACAAAGCGCGTCAACTTTTCTACCCATTTTTTGCAATGTGTTGCAGGAAATGTACGCTCTGTGGAGAATTTTAAGTTGGATCAGTCTGAAGAGGGCCCGAATAGCCACTTCTCTTGGGGATGCCAGGGCTTCCGGCCAGTCTTCTTCCTGTAAGTTACTAATGTCTTGCCCCAGCGATCTTTCAATCTCATCACAGTGTTGGGCATGTTATTAATGATTTTTTGGTACGTCGGGGATATTGCCCTGCAAGTTAAATGTTCTTCCAGGAGCCGACATTCCAGCGGTGAGGATTCCGGTATGGACTCTCCCGAGGCACCACCGCTCTTATGGCATGTCTGATTTGCAGATAGCGGAAAAACTCAGTCTGGGCCAATTCCTTTGATTGTTGCAATTGCTCGATCGTTATCATGTCCACCCCCGTATGAAGGTCTCTCCCCCCCCTCCCCCTTGAGATCCCAATCATGTCCCATTTAGCGAACCCTGCTCTCAACCCCATTGTGCCCAATTGCTGTGAGTCCCATAGGGGTGTTGCTTTAGTAATTTTATTCTTCCACCCCAGTTTAGCCAGTGTTGAGTGCCACACTTTAACTGTCAGTGCCGTGGGTCCTTCCAACCAGAGACGCCTAGGGTCTGTATAGAGAGCCCGCAGATATCCTCTCGGCTGGAGGTTTAATCGATCCATTCTGTAAGCTGGTTCCGAGGGCGGTTGATGGACCCACTGATTTATGGTTGCTAATTGGGGCGCCCTATAGTAGGACTGCATGTGGGCAAGGCTATTCCCCCCCCTCATACCAGCTACGGGTCAGTTTGATAAGTGTGATTCTTGGGGACCCTCCATCCCATAGGAGTGTTTGGACTGCACCATCTATTGAATTAAAATATGTTTCAGGAACTGGGAATGGCGTGTTGTGCAGTATGTAGAGAAATCTCGGCAGCACCATCATTTTAAATAAGGCTGCCCTGCCCAAGAGGGACAGCGGGAGGGCCCGCCAATGTTGGACATCATTATGGAGTCTAGTCAAGGGGCCTTGTAGATTCCGGGCATAAAACCGGGCTGGGTCTATAGTCACATATACACCTAGATATTGAAATCCCTCCAGCACTACTTGGGCCTCACACTCCGGGGGGAGAGAAGGTCTTTGGCCGCATAGCACAAACACCACCGATTTCGACCAGTTCATTGTATACCCAGAGTATCTGCTAAAAGTGTTGAAAATGTTTAATATTCTGGCGATAGAGGGTCGAGGAGAGGCCACGTACAAGAGGACATCATCTGCATATAGCGATATTTTATCTTCCCATTCCTCCGTCCAGCGGAGACCTCTTAATATGGGGTCCCCCCGGATCAAGGGCGCCAATGGCTCCGACATCAGCGCGAATATTACAGGGGATAGGGGGCAACCTCGCCTCGTGCATCTCTGCAGTGGGAACGTACTTGATGTCTTCCCGTTGACCACCACTTACACTAGGGGCCTCTCATACAGGAATCTGATCCAGGACAGGAAGTGTGGCCCAAACCCCATACGGCCAAGCACCACAAACATGTAGGGCCATTCAATTGTGTCAAAAGCCATGCGTGCGTCGAGGTAGAGGACCGCCGCATCCTCCCGGATCCTATGAGCCCTCCCCAACACCCCATGCGCCTAAGGTTCAATGCAGTACAGCGCCCTGGTATAAAGCCCGATTGGTCCGGATGGACTAAGGTGGTGAGGACTTGGAGCAACCTTAGGGCTAATAGTTTTGCAAAAATTTTGGCCTCCGCGAGATGGGCTGGTATGAGGCGCATCTATCTCTAGGCTTGCCTTCTTTGTGTATCACTACTATACTACCTAACCTTTGGTCGGTCGGGAGCCTGCCTTGTGTTCTGCTTTCCTCAAACATCGCCAGGAGATGAGGTACTGTTTTAGATGCTGTGAGCTTATACAGTTCTATTGAAATGCCATTTGGTCCCATTGCCTTGCCCCAGCTTAGAGCCCGAAACGCTTGCACGACCTCTTCCTCTGTTATCTCGGCTTCCAGGAGTTGCTTTTCTTCTGTCGTCACAACTGGGAGGGGAATATCTACTAGGAACTCCTGGGAGTCTTGCTCCGTAGCCCTCGTTCCCGAGGAGTAAATTACTGAGTAATAATCAGCAAAAGCCTTGGCTATCTCCCCTGGATCCCGGAGGACCACCCCGTGTCCAGAGTTATCTGTAGCACCCACCGGTTTGCTCTCTCTCGCTGATCGTGCCACGCCAGCAGCTTTCCTGTCTTATCGCCGCTATCATACACTCGGTGCTGTGTCGCCCTAGTTTTATTTCTGGCCTCCTCCGTCAACCAGTCCGTATAGTCTTGCTGTTTAACTTTTAATGTGTTGCAAATTATCATCCTCCCCTTCCACTATTTTGCGTTCGAGGTCAAGAATTTCTTGTTCAAGCTCAGTCACCCTTGCTCTCTTTTCCCGCTTATGTCCTGAGATCAGAGAAAGAACCTGGCCCGACCACTGCCTGTATGCTTCCCAGAGTACCTGCGTTGATGCGACTGATGGAGTATTTTCCTGGAAGTAGTGCTCCGTGGCCTCGGCAATTCCCTTCCTGATTGACGGTATCTTGATGTATCAAGGGTTAATCGCGACTGGGCCCATTCTACGCTGGATTCCCACCCTGTACCTCATCCACAAGGGGGAATGATCCGAGATCCTCCTTGCCATATGCGTCACGTCTGTAAAGTAGGGGAGATGTGAGGCCAGAGAAATCAACTGGTCAATTGGGGATCGGCTCCCATGAGCCCCCAAATGGAAAGTATACTCCTGCTTGTTGGGATTTAGCGCCCTCCAAATATCTAGAAGTCCCAGTGCCGTTAGGAATCTCATTAGGCGTGTGTGGGTAGAGTTTTGGGCCTTAGGTGTCCATCGGTCCAGACACTCACATCCAGTCATGTTAAAATCGCCTCCCATAAAAAGATGGTCCGTTGGGAGTTCTAGCATCAGGGCGCCCAAGTCAGTCAGTCGATTCCTTCAGAGTTTGGGGGACGTATATTGAGAGGATATTTATAACTCCCCCTGACCAGGTCCCTGAGAATACCACATACCTCCCCAGTCTGTCAGACCAGGTCTTTTCTATTATTGGGGGAATTTCTTTTTTAGGAGGATTCACGTGCCCCTGGATCCCGAAGTGTACCCTGCATGTACCTTCATTTCATACCCCCAACGATTAAGGGCACAACAGCTATTTCCCATGAGGTGGGTTTCTTGCAACAACACCACATCTGGGGCGTGTCTCTATGTGTTGCAGAACTATACTTCGTTTAATCTTATTTCCCAACCTAATGTAAGGTCCGCAGATTATTGCCCTACCATGTAGCGGTTCATATTGTCTTTGTTTTGGTCGTTTCTTTTATCCCTACCGGATCTGTACTCTTGTGGGTCCCTACCAAGATGTACAAAGGTGCTTCTATGCTTAGGTCGTGTTCCAAAATACTCCCCACATGATCTCTCAGACATGAGAAAAACAATAGGCAACATGCTATAACATTCTGAATTCTCCCTCTCCCTACCCGCCCTTGAACCACCCCCTTCCCTGCATCCCTGCCTGACGGAACCCCAATTGCCCCCCCAAACTCAGCAGAGTGCCTGTCGACCCATCCCAACTTAACTAACATAGGGAACGTGCGCCTGCGTACTAACTCTTCCCCCCCCCCCCCCCTGATGTGATCTATCTATATTCTCTTGCACAGAGGATGGACCCCGTACAGCCGGGACCCGATACCCTTACCCAGTTGTGGCCCCACCAGCCGCAGAGTCTTTCCATATTCCTGACAGTTTGTAGAGGCCGAGAAGGCCAGGACCCCAGTAATTGCAATTTCGTCAGTCTTGCCCTGGATGCAAACCCTTCGCCCCTTCCTCCCAATGTTTATCTAATGATCCCGCTTTACTCGGATCATGCTTCCTCCCCCAAATGCATGCCCTCTGTTGTTTGGGCTCCGGGCCCCTTTACTGTTCTTATGAATCCCCCCCGCCGTGCCCTTCCAATGTCCTCCAGCCATTCCCACACAGCCTCTGGTGTAGTAAAAAAACCATGCCTTTCATTCCAATTCCACTCGCAGACGTGCTGGAAAAAGCATTGAGTACTTCACTACTTTATCTCCGAGTGCTTTCTTTACTGCGATGAAACTCCATCTGAGCGCCTGAGTTTTACGGGTAAAGTCTGGAAAAATGCTGATTTGGATGTTTTCGAATAGCACTGGTGGGCCTGTGCGATCATTTTGAAGGATCACATCGCGGTTTCTATAGTTAAAGAGATGCGCTATAATGGGTCGGGGTGGTGCTTCTGGCTTGGGTCGCCCACCCGGTACTCGATAGGCCCTTTCCACTGAGAAAAATGTTGATAGGCCCTTTGGTTGGGGGTGCTTTTGAATGAGATTCTCCACAAACAGATCAGGTGACTGCCCTTCTGCGTATTCTGGAATTCCAAGAATTCAGACATTATTGCGCCGCCACCGCCCTTCTTGATCTTCCAGTCTCGCCTCCAGGCTGGCGTTAAGCTTTTGCATTTCTTTCATTTGGGCCTTGAGCGCTGTAGTGTCTCGTAGCAGGGTTTTGGTGGTCTCAACCTCCTGCACCCGCGATCCCATATTACGCAGTTCTGCTTGAATCAAAGACACTTCTGCCGAGACTGAGTCCAGCCGAGACTCCAGGGCCGTTTGCACCCCTTGAATAGCGGCCATGATGTCGCTAAGGGCAAGAGAGGTCCCACCCGAGGCTGTCTCGGAGTCAGGGGGAGGAAGTTCATGGGGATGTTCCTGGGCCTCCGCACCTTTCTGCAGCTTGAATTTGTCCAGTTTTGTCTGGTGTGAGGCTTTCATGTTTTTCCCTCCTGTCATGGTGCAGTGCGGCCTCTATTGGGAGTACAGATCGAATCAATACAGTCACAGAGGGAACCGCTGCCGCCAGCCAGGGGTCACCTGGGTAATCCCTGCGGCCTGTCAGGTCGTCCCTTCGTGTTCAGGTCAGGCCTCCACTACCCAACAGGGTGCCGTGCTCCTTTCTCCGTAGCTCAGTATCTCCTCACCAAGCTCTCGTCAAACCGCCCGCGCCATAATAGGGCTGTGGTATGGCTGGGGGATATCCGTTTTGTGTTTGGGGGCTTTTGTAGGTCCCTTTTCCCCTTATGTCAGGTGTTTAAAACTCTGGCCGCACCTTGGGGGACCTGTGTGGGTGGTGCCCCCGTCCTGGTCTGCACAGGGGGCGTCCCTGTCCCGACTTACCGCTGTTTTTCCGGCTGCGCCACTGGTCCCGCCTAAGGGACCACACTTCTCAGCCCCCAGCGAACGCCTGGCCCCGGCCTGCTCACACTCACTGAAGGATCGGTTTTGTCCCCACCAGCCTACGGGGCCCCTCAAGCGCCTGCTCCACTTTCCGGTCTCAGAGGACCACTGGGCTCACTGCACGGGTTCCGCCCAGCCGTTCTCGCTGCTATTCTTCTCCGGTTACCTGGCGCTGTCATTGGCACCCACCGCTCAGCCGCAAATTGAGATCGGGGCTTCAGGTGGAGGATAGGCCGCACCTCAGTTGCTTCACCGGGCGTAGGGAAAGCCGCCAGTTGACGCCCTCCGCCGCTGCTCTCACCTCTCCGCTTCCCTTCTCCGTCCTCTGCCACAAGTTTGGGTCAGATTATTACGGATTTCGGGGGGGAATTAATAGGTCGAGTTACGGAGGCGCTTCAAGCAGCGGTCATCTTTGCTCACCGGCAAGCCACGCCCCCCTTCCACTACCATTGTTGGACTTAAATAACTGTCAATCTGCAGGTTCTCCTAATAGTGAACAATAGTTATGTTCTACAGCTTTCAGACTCTATCGCACACTTAGTCCCTTTTTCTCACGTTGAGAAAAGAGAGGGCCAGGAGGAGATAATCTCTGCCTAATCATATCAACAGGAGAAGGGAACTTTTGTTTTTTTGTTTTTTTGACTACAGCTGTCAGAGCCACAACCGTTACAAGCAGCATCTGCGAGTCGACTGGTCAAGAACTTACACATAAAATAAAAAAGCTTGAACAGTCAAGCAGGCCCCACCCCCAGAAAGGAGGCTGGTAAGTTACTCAGAGTTTTGTAAAGAATAAGTGACATGGGCACTGTCCTATTCTGGATCTTTACGATCTAAACCACTTCCACCCCTAGCAGATGTTGGAAATGGTGATTGGTTCGGGTATTGCCAGCTGCACAGACCTGTATGTGCTTAGTAGGACTCCAGAACATTCTTTCATGTGTCGGCGTTGAAGGAGCACTGGAAGCACCTCTTGTTCACAGTGGGAAATAATACTAGTACAGGACATTGCTGTTATATCTCAGTGCTACATCTAAGGTCTTTATTAAGATCATTGTTCTGGTGGTGGTCTTGCGGCATCTTGGACTGGTGTCCAGGGAGGGTGTGGGATCCGCATCAATCTTAACTATGGATACCCTTCACAAGTGTAGATTCTCAAAGAAAGATCAATAATACTCTAGGGCTTCCTTCAGAAGCCTTCACTTCATTGATGACCGTTCGTACTTTAGCCTGGCAAAAGCCTTTCCTTTGTCACTGTTCCATGGACCATATCCCTCACCCACTCGTAGATGCTGTGACTGTGTCACTTCTGTCCATTGTCCTTATAATCCCCATCATCAACGCAACATACGTCTTGTGCTTAGACCCTACGGACCTCACTACCATGTGCCCGGACTTAGAGACTGCAGGCCAGCTGGTGCTCATGAAAGGGAAGGCTATGCTCCTTACTTTAAATTCTGCAAGATCGCCAATTCTCATGGCTTATTGACAGTCACCTTGAGCGTGACTTCCTATTTAAGCAGTGCCCAATCGCCTCGGATACAACTAACTGTCTTAAAGTTTCTTCTCGGGGGTGCTAGAGAGCCGGCGAACAAGATGGCCGCACCCTAGGGAGGCTCTGTTAGCCCGTGGACACTAGCCTGCAAAATCCTTCACTACAGGGCAGCAAAATCACTTGTAAACCTACGGTACACCCTCAAAATACCACCGGGGAACTACGGAGGTGAATTCGAACTTGCTGACAGCCGGCTGAGCACCTGCCGCCATGAGCCCTTGATTGCGGCCTGCGTCCGAGACTAGATGGCGGAGGTGAGGGCGGAATAGCCGGGCCTATGGGGGCTGCTGCTGTAATAGGAGGAGGGTACTCTCCTCCCGCGGGGCCCAGCCTGTGTGAGCGTCCTGATCTCTGGGGCGAGGAACTGCGGATCGAGGTCGGAGGCGGCGTAGACCGGCCTGATCTGCCGCCACTGCAAAGTGGTGAGACCACAGCGTTGACCTCCTGAGGACCCGCCGGGGCCTGCTGTGGGGACGGGCGGCCCCGGCGGTATGCATGAAAGCTGCATGTGCGCCCTACCCAGGCCTGAAGGTGCTGCGGGGGGGTCCCGGCCGGTACAGGCTGGACAGGGGGCGCAGCAGGATCCGTGCAGCCTAGGAAGTTTCAGGTGAGAGGCGGCTGGCTGCTGTCCTGAGTCCGGGCGCTGCAGTGCTGGGGCCCCACTGGGGTGCTGTGCGACTGAGGAGGCTGCGAGGCCAAGTGGGAGCTTAACCTGCCTGAGACTTCACGCTCATTGATACGGACGCCCCAGTGAAGAGCTGCTGCTGAGTTGGCGGCGGGGGCCCGCGCTAGAGAGAGGCTGAGGCCGGCCATAACCACCACGAGGGGGCACAGAGGGGCGCGCTATACCTTAACGGTGTCTCCTACTCCCCTCCCATTACAAAGTCAGTTACAGCACATAACCCTTGCTGGACATTCTGTGAGGCATTTGATGCTCGCCTGCGCCATACAGTGGAACACACCATGGGCTGAACTGAGGGCAAGCAGTCCAAACTGCAGTTCTCTGCACAGAGGAACGCTCCCAGCGAGACTGAGGACACAGATCCACAAAGAGAGGAAGAAAATCCGCCCTCCACTTCCTCACAAGATTCAGATCTAAAGGCACCACTCTTCAATATGCGCCAAAGCCTCACATCCATTGAGTCCAAAACGGACGCCATGAATATGCGCATGGACTTCATCACACAAAAATTTGAAAAACACTACGGGCGCATATCGGAGGCGAAGCATCGCATTCCCTCGCTTGAAGACAGCTCTTCCACTAGCGGTGAAAAGTTACAAGGCATGGAGAAATTACTTAAAATTATCGCTGCCAAGAATGAGGACTTGGAGAAGCGCTCGTCCAGAAATAATTTGCGCACAGTGGGGGTTCCAGAGTCCAAAGCTACCGGCCGCATGGAGGACTATGTGGAACAAATGCTGTTGGGGCTCTTCGGTGCAGAAGCATTCTCTAAGGTCTTAGTGGTGGAGAAGGCTCATCGTTCGCTTGCAACAAGACCGCCACAAGGCACACCGCCTTACCCTATCCTGGCACGTCTACTCAATTACAAAGACCGCGACACGGCGCTGCGGCTAGCTAGAGAAAAGCAAGACTTGATATATGATGGAACTAGACTTTCGATATACCCGGACTTCACCTTGGCGGTACAGGAAGCACGCAAAAAATGTCTGCCTGTCAAAAAGAAGCTTCAACAAGCTAACATACAGTATGCTGTGCTCTACCCCGCAAGACTAAGAGTTCTCCACCGAGGAAAGACACATGTCTTCAATAACCCGCAACAAACTCAGGACTTCCTAAAAACCATTATGAGGCGCTCGCCCACACCTCGAGACGGGGATCCAGGCTCCAGAAGATCCTCACCGGCTCCTGAAGAGGAATAATGGTAGATTGCATAAGGTTAGAGACTGCATTTAGAACTGGTAAGGCTATGCATTCTGGTAAATTACATGACAGCAGAGAGCATGTGCAGAACTGCACGGACCCAACCTTGTACAAAAACGTTTCGCCCCTATGAGGGCGTCACTGACCCTTATGAGCCTGCCATATAATAAAGAATTTCCGGGCTCCTTCGCATTTGCGAGGTGCGCTGACGGCCCCTCTAGCGCACTTCTCCAGCGGGAATCCCCCTGAAAAATGTTTTGTATTGCTAATACGTTTTCACTTGTTGTTTTTGTTTGTTTGCTAGTGCCCTTTCAACTCGCGGCTGCTTGCTGGCTGCACTCCCTTCACGCTCCACCACTATCTCTGTGGGGGGGGGGGTGTGGTCCGGAAGTTGCCGGTATCTGGCCTCGAAATGGGCTTTAAATGTGCCAGATAGTGGAAGGGCTGGGTGGGACACCATACACCTGCGGGATTGGGCAGTAGGTGTGGAAGGGGGGTGGGATAAGTTAGTTATAGTTGTACGCAGCGTCATTGCATGGAACAACCTAGAACTTGTGCAGATGCGACTACACACAAATCATTTTATGCAGTCTCGGCATGGCAGCACCCACGCACGCCTGCTTCTCCTGAGTCAACAAGGAGGCCATGGCTGAACTGGGTCCAGTAAAAACCCCCATCATTAATTGTTTGACATGAAATGTACGTGGGCTCCGGGAACCCCGCAAGCGCAGGCAGGTCCTAAGCTATTTAGACCGGCACCAAGTCCAGGTGGCTATGCTACAGGAGACGCATCTAGATCCTAAAGCGCCATCCATTTTTGGAAGGAAATGGGCGGCACATAGCTGCTTCTCCTCCTATTCAACGTACGCACGAGGCACAGCAATTCTTGTCAAGGCCGGTCTGGGATACTGTCCGCTAGGAACCTTGCAAGACACTCGGGGCAGATTCAGTGTTATGTGGGGCAGATTGGCGGGGCACACAGTAACACCCAACGTTGACGATGCACGTTACTTTGATAAGCTATGGGGACACATTTTGGAAATAGGCTCCACCTTTATTATGTGGGGAGGGGACTTCAATTTAGCATTAGACCCAATCGCGCACACTCCCCCTCGCATCCTCAAGCGACTAAACATCTCAAGTATCATGGCTGACTACCAGCTTTTCGACGCATGGAGGGTCCTACATCCAACGCAGAAGGAGGGCACCTTCTTCTCCCGTCTTCACTCTAGCTGGTCTTGTTTAGACTATTGGCTACTATCGACGGGACTGAATACATGGCTTCGAGAGGTGTCGCACCTAGCGCACCCTCTCGGACCATTCCCCTGTGCTCATGAAGATATCGCCGCCAGGTAACAAATCCCCATATCGTTCCTGGAGACTCCAACCCTGCTAGATGTTGCCTTTCGCGAAGAGATATGCCAAGAAATCCTCAAATTCTTCCCTCGCAACATAGACAGCGTTTCAACACTTGCTTGTGTATGGGAGAGTTTCAAAGTAACAATGAGGGGATTATGTATGGCCAAGAGTGGGGGGGAATCCTTAGCTCCATTAGAGGTACCCTACACAGATTAGAAAAAGACATTAAAAAGGTTGAGGTGCAACTGGCCTCCACCTCTACCCCGCATCTAAAGGCACAGCTCAAAGAGCTGTTAACTGAATACTCACTAAAGGCGGATCGCGAATCTAAATTCTGCACGAAATACCACACTGCTAGGTCCTATGGGGATGGAGAGCGTCCTGGTAAAGCCTTAGTCGAAGTAACTAGAACCCCCAGATTCGCTAATCGGGTCCTGAAAGTATTTGACGAGGAGGGAAATAGGCATACAGACTCACAGAAGATCCTTAACGTCTTCTCCAAATATTACACAACATTATACCACACGCGAGGCAGTGACCCGCCGGACATAGCCTCCTATTTTGACCACCTTGGGTGGATCAATGATTCCCGCAGGGAATTTCTGGCTGCTGCCTTTGAGGAAGATGAAATTCGGGCACGATAAGGGGCCTTCGCTCGGGTAAGGCCCCAGGGCCTGACGGTCTTCCTGCAGATTTTTATAAATGTTACATTGAGCAGCTAGCCCCATTACTCAAGCAAGTCTTTGAGGAAGCTAGAGAGATCGGGACTCTTCCCATGTCTATGCGGCAAGCCATGATCATATCCCTGCTTAAGCCAGGCAAGGAGGCCAACAAATGCGAGGCAAACAGACCCCTGTCGCTTATCAACTGCGCCACCAAGATTCTGGCTAAAGTCCTTGCCAACAGGCTGACACTGCTGATGGACGGATTAGTCCTCCCAGACCAGGCAGGCTTTATACCAGGCAGAGCCACCTCAAACAATCTGCAAACCATATTTGCGCTACTGCATGACATCGATCCAAAGATCTCTGCGGCTGGGATTTTTTTTAGACGCCACAAAAGCCTTTGATTCCCTCGAGTGGGACTACATGTTTACAATACTGGGCAGAATGGGCCTCCCCCAGCTATTCCTAGCGCGGATAAGACTACTCTACTCCCAGCCTGAGGCCATTGTTAATGTTAATGGTCTATACTCCACCCCTGTTCCTATTAAGAGAGGCACGCGTCAGGGATTCCCATTATCCCCGCTACTATTTGCCCTGGCTGTCGAACCCCTGGCTGCCAAAATAAGGCAACATCACAGAGACTATGCCATACAATACCCTTCTCGTCCGATATTAATATTATTGTATGCCGATGATATTACCCTCTATTTACGGGACCCAAGCATCAGCCTCAACCCGATCCTTCGGAAGCTTATTAGGTTTGGTGACCTATCCGGGATAAGACTTAACTGGAGTAAATCACAAATTTTCCCGCTCACGACCAACACTGCCAAATTTGCCCCGGAATTTCCACTGAGCTGGTGTGAAACCGAAATAAAATATTTGGGCGTGACCATAACTAGAGACAAGGAGGAAACTCTCCGCGCCAACTATGGTGCTGCAGTTGAAACTATCAGCAACTGAGTGGACCGTTGGGTCACACTGCCACTCTCACTAGTCTGCAGGGTTGCACTGATGAAGATGAATATCCTACCCAAACTCCTATACCTATTCATCAACATACCCTACAACCCAGGATGCCTCTTCTTCAATACTCTTCGATCTTTACTTATCAAGCTGGCGGGGGGTGGGGACAACCCCGGGTTGGGTGGAGTGGAGTGGAGGATCATGACACAACCTTTCTCTAGGGGGGGTATTTGAGTCCCCGTATATGGAACTATATTACCTCAGTGCTCAATCCCATTTTGCAGTATACTGGCTCCATCCACCGCCTTTTATGCCACACCTGGCCATTGGGCAGGGATACATGGCGACCATGCCCCTAAATTCCTTCATGGGAACTCGGGTCCCCGGGGAGGGAGTGTCCCACCACACGGTAACCTGCACCAATCACGCGTGGAAGCGCTTAGCTAAAATAATGGCTAAACCCGTGATAAATTCCCCGCTTGTGCCGCTTCCGCATCTACCGATCGCTCCTGTCACTCAAGAGGTTGTATGTCGGGAAATGCTTCGTAAAAGGAACCTCCATGTATGGGAAGATCTGTACCGGGAGGGCAAGTTTAAAGACCAACAGGAGAAACTGTCCGGGGACGGGCCCACCCCACTGGAGGTTTTTCTATACATAAGGCTAAAGCATGAACTATGGGCCAATATCCCGGGATTCCCGCAGAGCCCCCCACGCTAGAGGTACTGCACACAGTGTTGAAAATGTCAGGACCGGCACACGCCGTGTCCCACATATATCGAACTGCGCTGTTAGAAAAGCCACAGTTGACATATGGGGCTAGGGAGGCATGGGATAACGACTTGGAAACGCCATTGACGGATGAGCAGTGGACTTATTGCTGCTCGCAGACAGAAGCCATCACGGCGAGCAGCCGACTGCGAATCATCCACTTTAAGTTCCTACACAGAACCTACTATACACCTACATGGCTATGCAAATATAAACTGAGAAATCACAATCGTTGCGTGCGTTGCCGGCAAGAGGGAGCAGACTTCCTACACCTAGCATGGCAAGGTTCAGGAGTACTGGCGGGAGGTGATAGATGCACTGTCCAAAATGATCAGCGCCCCTCTCCCGCGGTCCCCTTTGCTTGCGCTCCTAGGCTACACGGCTGGCATACAGAAAGCAAATAGGAAATTTGCAGCAATGGGACTACTGCTGCCCACGCGCAGGGTGGCTTGCAGGTGGGGCAGAGGGCGGGCCCCCAAGTTCAAAGATTGGCTCACAGATTTCATATATTGTAAGGACCAGCTTACGTCTTATGTAGATCTCCTGCCCGCCCCATCCCGCCCCAGAGATATTTGGGAGCCCCTGGTGTAATATCTACGTGAGCATTCAGATTGAAACTGTGTATATCTAGTTGGCCGCCTGGGCAGATCTTCTGAGCGATGATTCATGGAAGAGGGGTGGGGGTCGGAGTGTGTGGAACGGCCCTGTCAACAGGAGGAAACTCATGCATTAGGAAAGAAATTCTGTCATATGTAACATGATGTATTTATAAGGAAGGGGACCCCTGCCTAACCAACAATCTGTAAATCGTTGTGTGACTGAGATCTAATGTAGACATTGCAAGACATCTGTATTTATATCTGCTCATCACATGTTCTGTACATGTATGTGATATTATGAACCATGCATTGCCTATATGCTGGTTGGTAAATTCAATAAAAACATTTTTTTTTTTTTAAATAATTCTCGGGCACAGAACCTGTTCCTGTTGCTCCCTGCTGCTAAATGCTGTTGGCCGATCTGGTCACCTACCATAGGACGTTAAGAATCCCACTCAGCATCCTGGCTCCTATCGGACATCTTGGTTCCAATAAAGCCACTTATAATACAAAATAGAAGACCTATTTGAGGCAAACGGTCTGATGATCACAGTGCATCCTCACTTACCTGTCACTCTTAGTGCTCACTGTGCCACCAGTATAGCGACTCATCTAAGTCCTGTGACGATAGGAGCAGGCCAGCAAAGAACCTTAAAAATTGTAATAAACTAGCTAAAGCTAGCTACTCGTCACACCCTGATAAACAGAACTGTTTATATACTGTACAAGAATTCAGCTGTAGCTCATGCCGAAATTCACAGAAGTAAGGTTTACTCCTTCCTATAGCCACTGTATTGTGTTATGAAGCTACAAGTATCTCTTTGGAGGGTCACCAATAGGAACAATCTGTAAGGCATAAAAGAACACCTCAATACTGGCAAGTAGATAGATAAATAGAGATTGGTAGTTGTATGTAGAAGAGCAAAGCATTCACAACCTTGAACTTGAATGATAGAGGACCGGAATCAACAGGAAAAAAAAAATTGCGGAGCAAGTAGTTCACTGAAGGTACATGATGTTTTCTGTTGACCAAATCGGGGACAATAGTAAATAATGAGGCGAAGAACCCACCAGCAAAAAGTTACAGAAGTATTTGTGATACATGGTACTGAATCTTCTAGCTCCTGTGAAAAGGGTGAAACTGGAAATATGTGTGGGAAGAAGCAGGAAGTGATGCACTGGAGTTAATGCCACAGTAATAGTTTGCAAAGTAAACATAATCATTGACTGTGGTGGTGGCCATTACTGTTTGGCAGTAACAAGTTGGGTTTAGTACTTTTTCTTCAATGGTCATCAGAGTAGGATCCATGTTGTGAGGCAAGGGATTCCCAGATAAGGATTAATAGCAGAATGAGCTCTCAGAAATAGTGTATAGCAAGGTAACAGGTGAGGGAATTGCAGAAATAATGTATACCACCTTTGAAAGTGGGTAAGCAGTCTGTTGTTGACCTAGGTGGTTGCCAGAGATAGTACACAAGAGGGTTTGCACATACTGATAACATTATTTGTGCCCTTTTCTGAGAATCTTTGCCAGTACAATGACAGGAGCTCACCTAGCTAGCTGCAGCAGGACCATAGCAGCTAGAGTTTCAAATAAAGTTGTAAAATGGTGCCTGACTTTGATACAACTCACTAGTGTTCAAAACCTCCAGCCAGGCACATACAATTTCTCGAATGAATGCTTACTGTAGTTGTTTATCATGGTTACTCTGAAAATAAAGAAAGCCCTGAACCCGTTAAGTGTAAAGATTTAACTGGATGTTTGTCTGAAAGAAGGCGGCTGAATGGGAGCGGTTGCAACCGAAATGCACGTCAACAGTTTGTTTTAAACTCATTGGACTTTGACCAGGAGTGTGTAAAATTCAAGCAAAAATCCTTTTGGGAGGTGGGGGCTTGGTGAGATTACTGATTATGTTTAGGGAACCAGTGCTTTTATTTAGAAACTGTAGTGATAAGTATGAGAAAGGAGTATGTGTGTGAATGAGTAGAATTCGGGGCTTTAGGGGCATAACCTGATAAAAGAAATGTGTACATTTATTTCAATAATGAGATATATATTAACTATTTGAACTGAGATGTAAATAAAATGTTGTGAAGGAGTGTGAAAAAAAAATAAGAATTATGAAATTTAGTATGTGTTAGACCTGACATCCATGGTGTGGTATTCCCTCATCCCTTACAGGACCGGTGGACCAGGCCCTATGAGGCCAAGGAGTGGAAGGGGGAGGTCACCTACCTGGTGTACATTTAGACCCCCTTTAAAGGTCCTACGTGTCAACTGCCTCACTTTGAGAGGTCTGAGGTCACCATGCTCTTGATGACAGATGGAGGGGAGGAAAAGGAGAGTGAACCTCTTATTCAGACCACCTCTCTTCTAAAGAGCAAGATGGTACAGTGGAGGGTGTGATCCTCTCCCCACACTGACTCCAGACCAGGAGAGAGATTGTTGCCAGTTGCTGTGGCAATTCTCCCTGTTCTCACTTATTCCTGGACTCAACACTTGGTGTACCTAGGAGATCAACACAGTTGACGGTATGGCTGTTAAGAATGAAATCTGCATGCTATAAAGTGAGAGCCAGTTTCAAGGATGAGGTGCCCAAGATGCTGGAGTTATGGGTGATTGAGCAATCCAATAGCCCTTGATCCAGTCCAGTGGTACTGGTGCTCAAGGCTGCTCTACCAAGCACCACCCCAGAACGTGTGTTCTGTATAGACTACCAAGGGCTCAATTCAGTCACCAAGACTGATACTCAAACCCATCCCCCAAGGGGATGAGCTCATTGATCGCTTGGGAGCTTCCAGGTTCCGGAGTACATTCAATTTGACATCAGGTTCCTGGCATATTGCATTGACCGAGGGGGAGCCCTAGAGAAGTCAGCGTTCTTCACACCAAACGCCCCTGCCACCTCCCAGAGATTGGCCAGCCGGGTCCTGACTGGACTGGAGAAATTCAGTGCTGCTTACCTGGATGATGTTGCTGTCTTCAGCTCCAGCTGGGATGACAACCTGTTCCTCCTCCAAGAAGTGTTTCAGGCCCTGCAGCAGGCAGGCCTGACTATCAAGGCCAGATAGGGCAGGGCTCAGTAGTGTACTTGAACCACCTGGTTGATGGGGGCAGGGTGCAGCTCCTCCAGCCCAAGATACAAACCATCTTGGCTTGGGAGCATCTCAAGACCCAGACCCAAGTGAGAACTTTCTTGGGCCCCACTGGATACTACAGGAGAATCGTTGAGGAATAGGACACCATTGTTACTCCCTTGACAGAGTTGACTTCCAAGAAGCAGTCTAAGCAGTTGAGCTGGACATAGGTGTACCAGAAGGTATTTGACACCTTGAAGGAGGCCATGTGCTCTGCACCTGTGCTCAAGGTCCCTGACTTCTCAAAAGAGTGTCTGGTTAAGACGATGCATCGGAGCATGGCATTGGGGCTGTTCTCTTGCACCTAAAAGAAGAGGACTTGGACCAACCTGTAGCCGTTAACGGCAGGAGACTACTTCCCATGGAACAGAGGCGGGTGCTATAGAAAGAGAAGCCTTAGTAAAATCTAAGTAGTGATCTGGGCACTGAAAAAGTTGAGACCATATTTTTTTGGGACGTCTGGGTCCAGGCAGACTACAGACACCTCAGATGGCTGATGCAGATGAGGGGTGAGAATACCAAACTGTTGATGTGGCCTATCTCCCTACAGGGAATGGATTTTATGGTGGAACATCACCCTGTAACTGACCACGTCCATGCTAATGGTAATTCCAGGTTTTTCCACCTTAGCGATGAGAACTCCCATGAGGTTGTGTAGTTCTCCCTGCTTTCTGCTGCGGTGAGACATTAGCCCTGACATCTTTTCCGTGGTATTCCCTCAGACTTTTTGCTTTCACCCCTTGTTTTTTTTTAGCATTAGGGCTCTGTGCACTTTTCCAAGCTAACCAGTGGTAAAGTGCTTGTGCTCTCTTCCTAAAACATGGTAAAATTGGCATACTCCTAATTGGCACTTTTAATTTGCTTATAAGTCCCTAGTAAATGGTATTACATGTACCCAGGGCCTATACATTAAATGCTACTAGTGGGCTTGCTGCACTGATTGTGTCACCCTCTCAAGCAGCCTTTCAAACCTGTCTCAGACCTGCCACTGTAGACAGCAGTGCAGTGTCAAACTGCAATTTCAGCCTGTCAAAATAAATCTTTTGCAGGCCTAAGCCTTCCTTTTTACAACTTAAAAGTCACCATAAGGTAGGCCCTAAAGGTATTCTAGTGCAGGGTGCCTGGTATTTAAAAAGTATGATGTGTTCTTACATTTTACATGTCTTAGCAGGGGAAATCTCCCAAAGTTGTTTTTCACTTCTGTAAGGCTATCTCTCCCATAGACTAATACTGGGTTACGTTATTAAGTGATAACTTCAGTTGGGCTCGGAAAGAGAAATGCTTTTTCCACTAAAATGTATTTTAATTTGAAATCTATTTAATGGTAAAGTCTACTTTTAAATTACTCCTCTGGAATTGCCACTTTTAGAAAGTTAAAAAAAGGGGCCAGAAGGCTGAATAGCCCGCTGGACTCAGGTGCGCACAACTTAAAATGATATACAACCTATCATTCTTATAAACATAAGTTCAATCTTTTTGAAATCAACACGTATTTAATAATTATCCAATTTCATCAAAAAAATACCAAAGTTGCACAAAGCAATACACATCTATGCTGTGTTGAAAATTACAAACATTTTTCAAATTGATTAACAATACTACGCCAACATTGTAATCGCAAAGCATAATTCCAAAACATAAGCCCAATGCATTTCGGGACTACTGATGTCCCTTCTTAGGGCGTCTCTGCAAAACAAAATGACATAATGCTGTAAATGTACATTCCTGCCGATCTATATGCCATCCGTATGTTTCATTCAATGATACTGTATATTGTCCTACTCCTAAAAATGAGAACCATTATGTGCTGCCCTATAAAGTAAAATACGTCCACAAATGTGATAAAGAAAGAAGAAAGGAAGAAACTAACATGAATAACACAGGAAAAACGTAAGTGAAAGAAGAAAAAGACCACATTTCCCAACAAATCTAATGCCTGGAATGAATTCCAAAACCACCGACACAATTGACACCAGAAACGTAAACAAAAGAAAAAAGACCACATGTCCCAACAAAACTCATGCCTGAAATGCAAACAAAACCGCCATACTCACGGAATTAAGAAAGAGCGTTATCGAATGAGAAATGTCGATGGCCCATGAGAGCCAGCACACGCTGTAAATGAGTGAAATAATATGAGCGACATACCACCAACATTCAAAACACAAATAAACATGCTTAAAAGTACTCAAGTTCGTACCTACTGGTGACAAAACTTTGCATGTAATGATGAAAAATGGATCGCAGGGACGACCACTCTGCCCCAACCATAATTCCTCTAAAAAACACAAATAAACAAATTCCCAAAACACTTAATCAAACTTGTCCCAATCTGTACCTCGTACCATCTTGCCACCAGTTATCAGGCACGCTGCTTACCGCTTAGACCGCTAAGACCTGTTCCAAAATCACCAACAATCCATAAACTCCGCAACAAACTTAGTGCACAACCAAAGCGGCATCTAGTGATAAAGAAAGTAAACCCTATCATGTGACAGGGGACAAATTCTACTTCATAAGCTGCGCCATATTGGAGTGGTGAAGATCTCGTAACTAACTCTGACAAAACGCTATCGATGCAAAATAAATACTACATTGTATATGCCACTATTACATGCGATACTCCTTCGAAAAAACAATAATGACAAAATAAACAGTGAAAACACGATGTGGAATACGAAACTAGCGAACCGCTTACTAACACGCGGCCATCTTAGAATATAGAATTCAATAGTCTAGTAATGCAAAAAAAAGTAAAAACAACAACCCCCACAGCAAAAACAAGGTGAAGAAAAGGAAAAACATGTGTCTAAAGTTGAAAAATTCCCACACACCAACCAATGTGCAAACAAAAATAAAAACTAGAGGTTCTCCTAGAATGACATTTGAAGTATATACATTGAAAAAGGAATCGGTGAAAATACCAGAATTCATTTTAAAGAAAACAGCTCATTTCAAGACGATCATTGAGCCCCCGTGGTTTCAATGTGCCCAACCTCTTTATCCAAAAGATCTCCCTTTGTAATAAACGTTTACTGGTGTCTACTCCTGTTTGTTCTGCCACTGTTTCCAGAATTTGGAACCTTATTTGAGCTATCGTGTGGTGATGTTCTAACCAATGTGTGGCTAAACTGGATGTGACAATCATATTACGTATGCGACTTTTATGCTCAGAGATTCGGATCTTAAGTTTCCTTTCGGTCTTCCCGATATATAACAGACCACATGGACACTTAATGGAATAAATCACATTATGAATGTTACAGTCTCCCTTAAAAAATAACTTGATGCTTTCCCCAGTGTGTGGATGTGAAATCTTGTTGCCCATGATGACATTATTGCAATGTATGCAATTCTGACATTTTCGCATGCCAATGGTATCTTTTCTGTTTACAATCGTTTTACTTGCAAGTAATTCTTTAATATTACTCGACCTTGTATATGCAAATAAAGGTTGTGATGCATAAATATTCCCAAAGTCGGACTCTTCTTGTAAAAGTTCCCATCTTTTTTTAATGATGTTTCGAATCTTTGGTTAATTAGTCGAGAATTTTAAAACAAAAACGACACGTGATGTTTCTGTTTTTTGTTTTTTCTTCTTCAGTAGATCACCTCGTTCTTGAGACAACGCTCTTTGTGCTTGATTATCCAAAAGTACACTGGGATACCCACGTTTTGTGTACTTCAACTTCAGGTCATAAATAGAAGTTTGACATTGGGTAGTGTCCGAAACAAGTCGCCTGACTCGTAAAAACTGAGACTATGGGAGATTATTCAGTAGAGTAGGTGGATGAAAACTTTGGAACAGCGGGGAGCTGTTCCTGTCCGTTGGTTTTTGATATAGACTAGTCGTCAAACCCTTTTCACTCCATTCCACATTGACATCTAAAAACGAAACTTCCTTCTGGCTGACAGTATAAGTGAACTGGATCCTAGGATTCACCAAATTCAGTTGTGAGATATTCTCTAAAAGACTAACTTCTGATCCGTTCCAGATCAAAAACATGTCATCTATGTAGCGACAAAAAAACACCAGATTCTCGGTCCACTCCGCTTTTGCAAAAATGTGATCTGCCTCATATTTCGCCATGAACGTATTCGCGTACGATGGGGCTCCTGCGAACCCCATGGAAGTTCCACTGAGTTGTAAATAGAACTTGTTCTCCCATGTAAAATAACTATGATGCAGACAAAAATGAATAAGTTCAAGCAAAAATATTTTGCTGGTCCCAATCTCGTCCTGATTTAGTAAGCTCCACTCGATAGCCTCGAGGCCTTCAGAGTGTGCAATCGATGTGTACAGTGCAACGACATCTATCGTGCACAATACATAACTTTGTTGTGATGATAAAGTCACCTTCTCCAACTTCATTATGAAATCCGAAGTATCCTGTATATAAGTGTGCCATGATTGCACAAAAGGCTGTAAAAATGTATCAATGAATCTGCCAGCAGGTTCAAACACAGACCCACATCCCGACACAATAGGTCGGAACGGTGGGTTGTGTAAATTTTTATGAACTTTTGGAAGCATGTAAAGCTTTGGTCTCCTTGGAAATTGCGATAATAGAAATTTAGCTGTGCTCTCTTCTATCCAATCCATGTTAAGAGCTTTTTCAATGATTTGTTGAAGTAAGCCAATGATCTCACTTGTTGGAACCTTGTCCAGTGGCATGTATATTTCGGTGTTACCCACATGTTCTGTGACTTTTTTCACATAAAAACAAGTATCCATCAGCACTAGAGCACCGCCTTTGTCTGCTTTTTGAAAAGTGATATCCTTGTCTCTGGCTAATTGTGCTAATGTGCTTTTTTCTGCTCTATTGAAATTGTTAGGAGAGCTCTTCTTCCTTTTGTATGTCAATTTCATAAGGTCCTTATTAACCAATGATTCAAACATGTCAAGCGTCTTATGCGACACTGGTGCTTCAAAAATACTTTTAGGTCTAAATTCACTTGACTTGATTTCTTCCGGATCATGTGCTGGGATAACATTCTCAAAAAAATTCCTCAGCCTTAGTATTCTCATAAATTTATACACGGATATTTCATTTTCAAAAGATGAACCTGTGTAAGTAGGAACAAAAGTGATTCCTTTGTTTAAAATAGCGGTTTCCTTAGATGTTAGAACTCGTGATGATATATTTATTACGAGAGTTTGCCCTGGCTCCTCAGGCCCTTCTTCCCTTTGTCTTTTTCTTTGTCCTCGCCTTATTTTTTGTTTCCTCTTGCTATACTTGCATCGGGTGGTTGGCCCATGTCCGGAACCTGAGACAAAAAAGAAATCTGCTGTGTAGATTATCCAGCTTTATCCCCTCTATTGTCATCTCTGACAGTTTGTGTATGCTTGACTGGTATTCTTGCTAGATCTGTGTCCTTGTCTGTCGCAATGCTCTCTTCAGAAGATGTATTCGGCCTGCGTGTAAAGCGTCTTTGGGCATACACCTCTGCCCAGGTATATGCCTCATTAAGCTTGTAGTCGTTACATGCAAAGTTTTGTCACCAGTAGGTACGAACTTGAGTACTTTTAAGCATGTTTATTTGTGTTTTGAATGTTGGTGGTATGTCGCTCATATTATTTCACTCATTATTTACAGCGTGTGCTGGCTCTCATGGGCCATCGACATTTCTCATTCGATAATGCTCTTTCTTAATTCCGTGAGTATGGCGGTTTTGTTATGCATTTCAGGCATGAGTTTTGTTGGGACATGTGGTCTTTTTTTCTTTTTCTTTTGTTTACGTTTCTGGTGTCAATTGTGTCGGTGGTTTTGGAATTCATTCCAGGCATTAGATTTGTTGGGAAATGTGGTCTTTTTCTTCTTTCACTTACGTTTTTCCTGTGTTATTCATGTTAGTTTCTTCCTTTCTTCTTTCTTTATCACATTTGTGGACGTATTTTACTTTATAGGGCAGCACATAATGGTTCTCATTTTTAGGAGTAGGACAATATACAGTATCATTGAATGAAACATACGGATGGCATATAGATCGGCAGGAATGTACATTTACAGCATTATGTCATTTTGTTTTGCAGAGACGCCCCTGAAGAAGGGACATCAGTAGTCCCGAAATGCATTGGGCTTATGTTTTGGAATTATGTTTTGCGATTACAATGTTGGCGTAGTATTGTTAATCAATTTGAAAAAATGTTTGTAATTTTCAACACAGCATAGATGTGTATTGCTTTGTGCAACTTTGGTATTTTTTTGATGAAATTGGATAATTATTAAATACGTGTTGATTTCAAAAAGATTGAACTTATGTTTATAAGAATGATAGGTTGTATATCATTTTAAGTTGTGCGCACCTGAGTCCAGCGGGCTATTCAGCCTTCTGGCCCCCTTTTTTGATTTGATTGCTTGGTGTGGTAGGTTCACACCATCAGGCACAGCACACAGATCAATAGAAAGATCAATAATTTTGGTTTAAGGTGTGTAAGTTAGGAGTGCGTAGTCCACACCCCATTCACTTTTAGAAAGTTGACATTTTTCTGCCTAAACTAAATGTACCTTTCTACCAGTGTCCCGGGTCTCATGACTAAATGGTTCTCTTGTTGTGGGTTGAGTATTCCTTCCAGACATGAGGATAAAGCTGGCCTAGGAGTAAGAGGAGTGGGTATTCCCAACAAGATGTCTGGGGAGGCGCTGTACCCAGTCTTGATTGCATTTGAAAGGGCCCTACCTGCAGCACACACAAAGGAACTTGACACCAGGCCTGCCCTTGCTTTGTCACCCTAGACATTTTGGAGCCAGGAACAGTGGAAGGGAAAAACTGACCAGAACCAGTTTTGGGATTAGGCTAGCAAATTCTCACACACAAAGGCTCCTGGACCTGTGGAAGATTCAATAGAAGCACTGTCCTACTGTCTGAAGAAGGAAGACTGGACCTGCTTGCCTTGAAGCCAGGCTCCCGAGAAGTGACTCTAAGGCAGGGGCGTAACACAGGCCCCCGCGATGCGGGGGGGCCCCCAAGGTCCAGGGGGCCCCCTCAGCACAGCACTCTGGCTGCAGAGCTCATGATTGAGCCCGGAGGTGGCCCCTCCACGTGCCTTGCAGGGAGGCCCCCTCAAGTTTCGTTATGCCAGTGCTCTAAGGGTCAGTTGGCTGACAGCCTATTTGAGCTACATGGATGAACAAGCTTCCAGTGGCCTTGCAGCAACTGCCCAACTTACCAGCACCAAGCTGGCCTCTCCTGATGTGAGTCCTGATCCCTGAGAGGTGTCCCTCAGGTCCAGACCCTTGACTGGCATCAGAGTGTACTCCTCCGGACCTCAAGGTGAAGATATATAAGCTTTGGGCTCCTCGCGCTTGTGAAATGTGACCTCTTTGCGTCGAGAAATGACCTCCTGTGACGACCACCAATGTGAAGCTCCACCAAGACCTGCACTTTGTGCCAACAGCCCAGCATCGACCACCAACACGAATATCCAGCGACGACCGGCTCTTCTCGCTGCAAAAGTGACTGTCCACGCCACCAAACCTGCTCCTCTTGCCGACCTCAACCTTCTCATGTCTCCCACCAACGCGAATGGCAGCTCCTCGGATGGACTTGAGAAGGTAACTCTTCAGTGGGACCAACTTGGTCGCTATATTTGAACCGCGCTTAATCACAGTTGGCCTGAACTTGTGAATTTAACCCCATTCATCGCGACCAGATAACCGCAAGTGGCGCTTTGTGCTTTTTTACACTATTTTCACCTAAAACTTTTAAAACAAATATCTGGGTCTACTGATTGGATTTTTGTCATTTTGGTGTTATTTTATTTAAGAAATTGTACTTTATTGTTCTAAATTGGTTTGGGATTTTCCTTGAGTGGTGTTTTCACTTTATTACTGTTTAAGTACTGTAGAAATAATTTACGAATTGGCTCTACGTTAAGCCTGACTGCCTTTGTGCCAAGCTACCAGAGTTAAGAACCGGTTAATTTAGTGACTTTTATGGTTCACTCTAACAAGGACTGTGTTTATTATTTGAGAGGGACTTCCACCCCTCTCAGTTATTAAGTCAATTTCTTACAGTATTGCTTTGCTGTAATAGATCATGTTGATGCTAAACACGATCTACACAACAGAAGTGTAATCTTTATTCTTACCGAGCGTGTTGCTCTGATGAATAAAGTTTCTCTTTATTCTGTAATGTCCCAGTAAGTTGCTACACGTACTTCACAACAGTAGGAGACTGGATCAGTGTCCTGTTAGGCCATCACAGGACGAGTGTCTGTGTATGATCTGCCATTTCAGCATGTCGTCATTCACCAGTAAATGTCTGCGGTGTTTGGTCCTTAAATGTGGGGGACGTAGGGGTCCTTGCTGGAGGGGCAGAGCTCGATGATATATGTTTGAAGACCTCATTGAATAGGTTGGCTTTCAGTGAAGGCATTTGCTATTTTGCAGCTTTTGCTTTTATTTTCCCACATATCGCTAGTTTTTGGTACAGTTCTATACTTACAGCAACATGTGTATATTACTTTAATCAGAATACTAAGCTGTGCTATTATGTCACCATCTAGCTAAAATACGGTTTTCTGGTCTGAAGCGAAAGTGTAAAAGGTAAAGGAAATGAGGGAAAATTGAAAGATTTTTCAGCTGTGGTACTAGAGGTATTTTCAGGTTCGCATTCGCGGCTTAAAATTGGCAACTCAATAAAAATTGCAGAGGCCCATGTCTTATTTAAGAGCAGTAAACTACAGTTATGCATCTTTTCTAAAGACGTTTTATATTAACAGAAGCTGCCGAAATACAGACATCTATCCACTCACTAAGAGGCGATGAAAGAGCTTGTTGACGACGACTTTAAACTATGACGCAAATGGCGGCGTGCGCAGCTATTTACCTTTAGATATTCGTGTATGTCCTTGCAACCTACAATTGACAGGACGTGTTCTTAAGTTGAGTGAAACCTCAACTCTTTAGCTCCGTGCCCTGATTTGAAAAGAGGAATGTGCAATCATTGTCACATTGAGCCCCTTCAGATTCCCGACTTATTGGTGATAGCTTTCATGTCTTTTTTCAAGGCCTCTGTTAATGCCCTTAAAAAAAACCTCCCTAGAGTTTACAATCCATGCGCCCCTTCAGATTATTCATATGAATGTCTACATTTGGAGATGGTATGCAACGATGTGCTCCATTCAAAGCATTCCAAACTTAAACCTAAGGCGATCTTATACTTTTCTTAGCTGCTAAGTGGCCAAAAAAAGAGAAATGCCTACAGCCAGTCCTGACGACTTAGCCAACTTTTATCCATCACCCTGTTGCATTATGTAGCATGTTAATTTGCATTTTACGGTTGGTTTGGTTTACCAGCATGCAAAGTGCAGTTACTAGTAGAGTCACCAGAAAGTTTGTGGGGAGCAAGGTTGGCGAGGGTGGATAATTGTTAGCATTACAGACATGAGGTCATCTGCACTGAAAAGGACTGTGATAGTCGAGAGGAATTATGTAGTACATGTGCTCAAGCACGTTGATACCCTGCTTTGAAAGCAGCAAACTTGTTGGGTGTTTGCTCTCCTTTTTGATAATCAGAACCTGCTTCAACATTTGTGTATAAGCCAATTTTAGAAACATAACAGCTAAATAAAAAATTAAGGTAGGCAGTACATCAGCAGTATTATTATTCGAGGTATTCACAAAAACACAGCATGTTTCATAAATCAGCCATATATGTACCTGGCGCTTCACGACAGATTCTGCAGAACGCTGACATGGCTATTAAAAGTTATTTATGTTCTTTGTGGCGTGGGGTGGGAATCAGTTGAATAGAGGGAGTGTATGAGGAGTGAGTGGCAGGAATAATTAATTTGCTGGCAACAAACACAAACTGAAAATGTATGTTTTGCGATGCTTCCTGTACAGTTCTAGAGATAGAAAGAGTTTGACAGATAAGGGAAGATACTCCTGGGATTTTGTTGTGTAGATGTGAAGTCATAATTTTGTAATGATTTCTTCTCTGCGTTTACTGATTTACCACTTTTAAGAGGGAGGCGATCAACTTGGTAAAGAACGTAGCCTTTCGTTATTTTTTTTTAGCTCATCTTGTTTGCAGTGGGGCTTCAGTTTGATGTAGACTGCTAGGAGCAGCCAATAAATCTGTATCATGGAAGAGTGATGTAGTTTAATTTCTGTTGACTGATGATCATGTGGATGGCAGTATATAATAGTTTGTGGAGTGACCAGGCTTGACTTCACAAGTGTTTCCTCTTTCAATATGGATAGAGCGAGGGCTTGGACAGTGGCATTGAAGGTGCTGAGTGAGATAAAAAGTATGAGGATGGGGAGCTGTTGTGACGATAGGGTCCTCTTTTTGCATTGTCCTTGGAAGGTAGAATGAAGGAGAACCTACGAAGCTTGGCTCAGCGGTGAGGGCCAGGGACTAGTCTTTAAAGTTAATGGTGCAGATTTAGATCTGGAGCTACGGTTGGCTGTAGTTAATGAGTAAAATCTTCCTTTTGGTTTTGTCTGACCATGAAGTAGACCTCGGCCATCCATGTTTTAATAATGTCTAGGCAGGCTCTCATGCATTGAATTGCATTTGACATGGACTCTTCGTGGTATGCTTGTGTTTTATCAGTGAAGCATTATAGAAAGATAGGACGGTGGGAGCACACTGCCTCACATTCCAGCACTCAATTTGCCTCAATACATCCTGGTAAATGGAGTGCATAATATCACTTACTTCAGTAGTAGTCTTTAACTTTTCACCCTTGTTGGTGCAGCTTGTGCTGTGTAACTCTAGACTTGTGCTTCTGCATTCATTCCTTCAGTACAGAGCAACAAGTCATTTTGGGGGTGCTGGAAATGAGCTGACGAGCTCTGGTTGATGCACCTGTGCCCCTGGGTGGGACAGAGACCTGAGAAGACTTGGGACCGCATTTCCAGCATCCTTTAAAAAGACATGCTGATCTCCACAGACGAATGACTAAATCAAGAACCACGTGTCTGGAGATATATAGCGCTGGCTGTACCAACATGGGTAAAAAACTAAACACTACCACTGAAGTGTTAGCATGCAATGCATTAACCATGATGCATTGTGGCAAACTAAGTGCTGGGATGTGAGGCAGTGTGTGCCCACTCTCCATTTGTTTAACAAGCATTGAAAATGAAACGGGTCTCGCCTTTGTTTAAGTTAAAGCAATTTTGTTTGTGAATGGTGTTGCTTTGTAGATTTTCTTTTATTATTGTGTTTGCAAATATGCATGTACATAACATGCATATGTATGCATATATACATGCATATGTATGCATGCATTTATGTGTATTTATTTCGATATGCAGATGTATTTATACGTGTATATATGTATATATATGTAGGTGTGTGTGTGTGTGTGTGTGTGTGTGTATATATATATACACATATAGATATATAATTGCATATATATGAATATATGTATATATGACGGTACATATGAATATATATGCACATTTTTATACATATATATTGATATATATTATATATATGTATGCATGTATATATGTGCATATATATGTGTAAACATATATGCATACATGCATATGTATGCATTTATATGCATATGTATGCATGCATTTGTTTCTGCATTTATATAGATATGCACATGTGTATATATATGCTTATATGTATATATATAGATGTATACATATATAAAGGCATATATATATTATGTGGACGGATATATGCATATATATTTATACACTTATATATACAAATATATGTATGCATATTTATATGAATATATATGCATTTTTATATATGTGCATACATATACACATATATGTGTATATGTGCATATATATGCATTTGTGTAAAGATATATGCATACATGCATATGTATGCATATATATATGGATGCTTGTGTATATATGCATTTTTATAGATATGCAGATGTGTATATATATGTGTATATATATATATATATATATATAGAGATACGCATATGTAAATGCATATATATATGTATATATTTATATATGGGTGGACATATGCATATATATGTATATATACATATTTGTATGGTGGACATATGCATATATATGTATATATACATATTTGTATACATATATACATTTATATATATGTACACATATATGAATATATATGCATATATATATGTGCATACATATCTGCATTTGTATAGATTTGCAGATGTGTGTGTGTATATATATATATATATATATATATGTATATATACATAAATATATATACATAAATGCATATATATATATGTAATTATTTAAATATGGCATAGCCAATAGGTCTCGCCTTTGGGACCTTATAAGTGTTTAGCCATGCAAAAGTTGATGTTGTTGCACCAAGGATATTGTACTGCATAACTAAATACTTATAAGGTTCCAAAGGCGAGACCTATTGGCGATGCCAATGCTTGTTTCTGTTATTACTTATAACTGATTGCCTCTCACTTTATATGTAAATCTTGTCTACAATTTTTCTGCGCTCTGAGACCTGGATGGGTCATGTTCGCGCATTATAAAACTCTTCAAATAAATAAAAACAAATAAAATTGTACCCAAGACCTGACATTCCCTCCTGGTACAAATAAGAATCGCTCCCTCTCTTTTTGTTCACAAAAGGCCTTATCTTGGCCTCAGTTTTCTCTCATGTGTAAAGCATGATCTTGTAAATCTGCTGTCACAAAACGCACAGATCTCCCACATTCTTTGCATCATAACTTCACCCTTCTACAGACTATTTCTTATCCCCTTTCGCTGAGATCCCCAAGTGACATACTGTGTCGAAGTGCATGCATGCGTACCTCCAGATGCTGGAACTTTCTACATTCATTTTGCGGGCATGTACTCAGAAGATCTCATCCTTTTTAGTTCAACTAAGTATCCCTTCAACAAGCAAACATCTGGTTGCCTTAATATTGCTTTTCCATGTTGTGTAACACTCCGATTAAAAACAACGTTGATACTTCTATTTCTCTTAAATTTACTTTGATCAATTTTTTTTTTCCACTGCTTTTCCCAATTTGCACAGCGTTGTGATGCTCCTATTTAGGTCTTGCCAAGTGGTATCTAAAAACTGTCAAGCTTAAAAAAGTAAAATTAAACCTTGGCTCTGACACAAGTGCCCATTTTAAAATGATTGGACAGGCCCTTCAGCTGGCCTTCACAGAGGGGGAGACACCAGAGTACCTGGGCCCCCCTCATAGGGATTATCAAAGGAAGGGTCGGGGCTGTCTGCATGCTGCAGCGTGAAAATGTCTCCAATTTAAAAACCATACTCATTGCGAAAAAAAATGTAAATGACTGCTGCTGTGTTCGTGAAGTGTATTTATTAGACAAGGCACGAAGCAGTCCACACATACTGAGCACCTGATGTCAGACTATCTACTAGTGAACAAATGCTTCAGAGAAGAGCCCCAAGAAGCAGTGAAACAATCAGAGGAAACAAACAAAGCATGTATAATTTATTCTTGATCATGGTGGGTCTCCTGAGACTATCCCAGCCACTGAGAAATATATCCCAAGGCTTGCTGTGGAGGAGGTCTGTTTCCTTGTCGGTCGTATATTGTATTTTCAAAATGGTATATGGAACTGTTTATTAAAAACAAGTTATGGATGAGTGCGGCCATTTGCATGGCATCCAAGCATGAGCATCGACTGACCCTCAATGATGGAGCAGAAATGACAGAATAAGAATCTGTGGGAACTCTACAAGTCTGATTTACGTCCCTTTGGACCCATGTTTGTGGAGTTGTGGTTAAGACCCTAGGGCAGATCAAAGACAAGGGGTAACCTGACCCCACAAGACACTGACTGACCACTCTGCTGTGGGGAAAGTAAGATGGAAGTGGCTGGGGGGGAAGAGAAGGAAACGGGGCAGTTTTGAGCAGAGACGGGTAGGAGAGAGGACCGCTGTAAAGCAGAGAGAGCTACAACAGAGGTAGAGCCTGCCAGTACCTGTGTCCGAGGTGATCTGTGGGTGACATTCCCAGCCACACACGGCAACACATATACAGGAATACAGTAGTATTTGTTGTCCCTGCCCCGTCAAGTGGCATGACAGCAGAACACTTCTTCTAAGGAGGGCTCCTCTACTATCCCTGGTTCAGGAGGGATATCTGTCCTCACAACTCCACTTACAGAACTTGCAGGGCTCGGACACAGCTGGTTGGTGCAATACATGTATGTTGGTGTCCATATGCTCTGATCTTTTCACATCCGTGCTCTGACCAGAACATTTCTGCACTTGCGTTCTGATGATGCAGACGTCATGCTGTCGGTAGTAGAAATCAGGCAATTAATGGCTGCACAAGCCACGTCATGTCCACGCTGGCTGCCTTTAGCACCTCTCCAGCAGTGCTTAATTTGTAAAATATGAAGTGCAGGTGCTCAAATGTTTGTTGGAGGCCACACCCACTTTTCTCTGGCTCCACCCACTTCCTCCACTGGCTCCACCCACTTACTCTATTAGCTCCACCAACATCCTCAACTGGCACTGCGAAAATTCTGATGAATTTCAGCAAGGGAGCCTTCCTCAAAGTAAGGTTTTGATAGGAGGTTCCCCTGCCCTGTGAACATTTTTAAAAAGATTAAATCAAAAGTGCATTTAAAGCACAATTTTGGAATAATTTAGCTAAAATCACTAATGCATTGAAAAGGGACAATTCCAGTGCTCTATGTGCCGATTTGGGGAAAGGACAATACTGGGGTAGGGTATGCCCTTTTTAGGTCGAGCCTCGAGTAGCGCGCAAGCGCTGCTTAGAGGCGAAGACTTAATGTAAGCGAGTTTTCAAAGCAGTCCAAGAAACGCTCGTGCGTCGTGGCTGGCCTTTTTGAGATGGGTACGCGCGGCAAACGTGTTTCCAATTATCGTGCCCAGACGCGGGCGCGATAAGTGGAAACACATGTCTGCCGCGCGTACTCATCCAAAGGCCAGCCACGACGCACGAGCGCTTCTTGGGACTGCTTTGCAGGCTGCCGCGCTCGCTCGCCCCCGCTCCATGTCCCCGATGCGCCCCGTAGTTTTCGGCTTCGCTCACCTTCTGCGGCTCACCGCTCGCGGCCCCGCTCCCCACATGGTTTCCGTCGCTCGCCGCCTCGTTCCCATGTCTCCCCACATGATTTCCGTCGCTCGTTGCTTTTTTCACAGGTGAGTGATCTAGAGTTATTTGACCTCGAACACTGCAACCCCAGTACTTTCTTGGCAATGATTTATTCAAATCTCCTAGGTTCCATTACGATGGGTTGGGTAATACTGTGGTGGTTGCCTGAAATTGCACATTCAGCTAGTTGTTTCCATGAGCATGTTTTTTTTGGCTTGTTTTTGGAAATTGCTGCCAGGGAGACGAGGCACTCGAACTGTTCTGTGCTGTTTTTGTTTGATAAAATCATTCCTTCCTGTAAACGCTCTGGTCTCTAGGAGCAGAGGGCTCTGTGAGACCGTTCTAGAGCCTCCGGCGGAGAAGCCCTCTAAAACCCTCTAAAATATTTGTTTTCTGGGTGACTGATCAGTTGTCAGACGTGAACCTGTAGGCTCTGTGTAACAGGAAGATTAGCTCTATTGATGCCTGAGCCTGTGAGATCTGTGTAACCCGAGAGACGGCTATAATGACGGAGCCTGTGAAATCTATGTAACTTGAGAGATAGCACCGATGGCTGAGGCGGCAGCCTGTGATATCTATGTAACCTGAAAGACAGCACTAGTGACTAAGCCCTGAGCCTGTGAGGTCTGTGTAATATGAGAGACCGGACTAGTGAGCCCTGAGCTTGTGATGTCTGTGTAACCTGAGAGACAGCACTGGTGGCTGAGGTGGGAGTCTGTGACATCTGTGTACCCTGAGATACAGCACTAGTGACTGAACACGGAGCCTGTGAGATCTGTGTAACCTGAGATACAGCACTAGTGACTGAACACTGAGCCTGTGAGATCTGTGTAACCTGAGCTACAGCACTAGAGACTGAACACTGAGCCTGTGATATCTGTGTAACCTGAGAGATAGCACTGGTGGCTGAGGTGGGAGCCTGTGAGATCTGTGTAAGCCAAGAGACAGGACTAGTAACTGCACCCTGAGCCTGTGAGGTCTATGTAACTTGAGAGATAGCACTGATGGATGAGGCGGGAGTTTATGAGATCTATGTAAACTGAGATACAACGCTAGTGACTGAGCCCTGAGCCTGGGAGATCTGTGTAAACTGTAAGATGCTCTACTGGCTGTTGCTGTCATCTGTAACATGTATGTAACCTGGGAGGCATCTCTGCTGGCTAACGCCTCAACCTGTAAGAAATGTATAAATCTAAAGACAGCTCTGCTTGTATAAACTTGCATGGTAGGTTCAGAGTAAGCTTTCGGCCATCTCTGCCGGTGAAGGCCTGAACCTGTATAACCGTGTCATCGGAGTAAGCTTTGTTGGCATTGGCCTGATCTGGGGCCACTGGAATTATGCAATTCTGTGGCTGTGGCTTTTTTTTTGCATAATTATGGATTTGCCACATAATCCAGATCTGCAGATTTTAACCCAAAAATGTTCTCTAGCTCAAACCGATCAAAAGTTACTAAAAATGTTGCAGCATGTTTTCGCACACAGTGGAAAGCCCTTAGTGAAGGTTAACTGGTCATCTTACAGGTCCCTATTTCTGTATTTTTCTGTTAAACTGGTACTAATGAGGAGAAATCTTCCCCAGACAGTATTACCATTCCGTATAATACATGCGGCCCTGGCCTGGGCCTATTCTATCTTTGTAACTGAGGGCTAACTCGAATCACTGAGCCCTGAGTCGCTATGATTTGTGTACAGGGTGAGCTTACTGCTAGGATACACCTGAGTTGTAATACGTGGTTAATCTGTGGGTAGTTCTATTGTCTGAGATTTAAGCCTGTATGATCGGTGTAATCTAGGGGTTGCTCCACTGCCTGAGGTCTGAGGCTGTGCATTCTTTGGGACCTGCGGGATAGCTCCACTGTATAAGGACTAAGCGGTCTGTCGTGTCTGTGCCTACAGAGAACAAGCGAAACCCATGAATATTTAGGGACCAGGGGTGCATAGTGCTTTAAAGGAACAGAGGTCCCTAAAGAGAATTTATCTAGGCGTTTAACTGGGAAAACAATTATGACCAGACATGCGGTCAATTTGAAAAAATACAATCACATTTATTAGACAATTTAGTCAAATCGGTGGGAGAAAACACAAATGACACAAAATTAAATGAGCAGAACAAAAACAGAAAAACTCAGGCAATAGTGTGTGACATAAGTCAAAACATTTAATTTATTTAATTAAATTTAAAGCAACACTTCTGCCCCTATGTGCCTTACTCTGTACATTATAATATGGGTCAGTGTGCGAGAGTCGACGTTTCGATCCTTACAAAATAACAGGATCGTCATCTGTGTCTGTGCCCTCAGATTTAAAACAGTGGGTTCTAACCTGTTGCCTGCTTCAGATTACCTTGGACAGGTTGTCAAATAGCCTCCTGAGACTGTGTGCGTCCCCATCAAAGGGTGCATTACACACCTGATTGGATGTCCTTGGATCACCACAGTGCTTAGAGACGCTGCAACTCGTCTGGAGCTAGGCCCTTCACATCAGCACTGCTTCCCTACTCTCGTCAGTGAAAATGTATTGGGGTACCAACATTATGTGTATTTGTAGGTCGAGCTTATCACTCAGGAGGATATCCTGCACCTGAAGAAGGACGGTGCGATCCTGGCTGGGACCTATTGTAAGAACCAGGTTTTCAGCCTTTTTTGCGGGATTCAGGGACTGAGCTGGTGGCTCTAATGTGCCGGGGAAGGTCGTTCCAGGCTTTGGTAGCCAGGTGGAAGAATCCATTCTCGCCGGCTTTGGCTCTTCGGATTCGGGGTACATGGGCGAGCAAGAGGTTGGCAAAGTGGAGGTTGCTGCTAGGGAGAGGATGTGGTCTTATGTCTAGAGCGGTCAACCTCGGTGCTGGGGAACTGGGTTCGAGTCTCGGCAAGGAAGCTCAACATCATTTATTCTGGGCAAATCACTTAATCTCCCCGTGCCTAACAAAAACAAGCATTGGCATAGCCAATAGGTCTCGCCTTTGGGACCTTATAAGTTTTTAGCCATGCAACAGTTGATGTTATTGCACCAAGGATATTGTGCTGCATAACTAAATACTTATAAGGTCCCAAAAGCGAGACCTATTGGCTATGCCAATGCTTGTTAATAGAGTCTATGAGATCAAAGATACAACTTTGACATAGCTTATGTGACAAAATAAACCAAAGGAAGGAACAATAGGCAAACACCGGAATAGTGGAAATATTGGATTGTTGTAGATCTATACAAGTCATTACTAGCCATCAGCATTCAATTGTCCTAAAAGGAGTTCCCGGCATTCCAGTACGTGGAATTTCATTGTATTAAGTGCAAGATGGGTCAGGATTGGAAGAAAAACATTGTATCACATATACGGAAAATTTTAAATGCCACAGTGTAAAAAAAGGGCTCTATGGAAATCTGAGGCAGCAGAACCGCTGGGCTTGTGGGAATTAGATATAGGCTTTACTAGTTTTTTCCTTATGCCCTCTTTCAAATTTCAGCTTCAAAGTACCCGAGCCAGACACAAACCAACACACACAGGCAACACGCACAGACAACACGCACACAGCCACCTGTACACACCGCTGTGTGTGTGGGAGGGAAACCTACCCATATTTGCACACGTGCTCCACCTCTTTGCACCCCGCACCAGCTCACCCCTGGGCCCTCAGCTTCACTCATATAGTCAATCATTTTGGCTTCAGCAGCATATAACACAGGTATAGCTTTGACAACAGGAGCGCAAGCTTCCCTAACGCAAAGAAGTTACACGACAAGACTCAGAGGAAGCAGTGACAGCAGTGCAAGATTCCCTAGTGTGAATCACAAGCTGTGGCCAGCCTGCCACCACTGCCATGTGCTGCCATCACCTTTTGTGCATCACTTGCGCTTGCAAACTTTTAAAAGTTATTAATCAATAATGAATATACAGGTTTGTACATAAATACTGCTGCTTGCTGCACAGCACTGAACAACACTGCAGCCTTCTCTTGACAGACTACAAACGCACTCATGCATGGCTGATGCCACCAGGGTTTAAATTTCATCAACTCATCAACTGGGCTGGAGGGCATTTACATTCGAAGAGAGGATGAGGATCACAACGTTGTATACGTAATTGGGGTGGTTTTCAATGTCACCCACAGATTCTTCAAGGCAAAGTGGGCAATTAATCTGGCCCCCACCTCCCAAGGCCCTCCCCGGTATTCTTTCTGTCTTACTTGCTTCTATTTTTCTCTCTAAATCTCTCAACCCCACCCCGCTGCCTACCTTTAACTCTGATTGTCTTTCTCTACCTATCCCTCCCTCAACACCCTGTCATTCTATATATCTTCCCTTCTCTCCTTGCCCATCTCTTGCTTCTTCATCTCTCTCTCTGTATCTGACCTCACCCCTCTTTACCTCTGTCTCTCTCTGCTTCCTACCCTACCTCCCTACCCTTTTCTAACTTAAGTTATTCCTCACCTCACCTCCGACCTCCCTCTTACTACCATGCTTCTGGTACTCTTTCTGCACTGTTTATTATTTCTACCAGGCTGGTAGTAATAATAAAGTGAAGAAAATAGACGCATAAATAAACTTAATTAAGCCCCCGGTTTTTCTTTTGTAGACAATCCAGCTTTGCCAGTCTCCTCCAAAAATAAAGAATACAAGAAAGCCAGTGGCACGAAGAGTCCACTAACTATGGGGCCTCCTGTTTAATCAAATGCTATTATGCTCAGGTGGCGCGCAATATTCATTAGTCCCCCAGAATACCCCCACACCCCCTCCCGCCACCAAGACTAGGGCTGGAAGCCACTACGTCGCGCAATATAACTAACTAAATTAATGGAGGACACTGCAGGCTGACGGACCTACTCCGGTCAGTTGTTTTTGCACATCGTCTTCTTTAATATATATTAAGGCACGATTACAACTACTTACTTTACAAGCACAAATGGCACGATTAAAGAGCTTTACGTCTATGGGCTCATTTATTAGATGGTGTGCCGGCCAGGGGTGTGCACAACTACTTACTGCCTGGTAGAAAAGAAGGCAAACGAACCGGTTTATTTAACATCTTATCATGGCATTTGATTTACTGGCCACTCTTGAGAGGAACTGTTAGGGAAGGAATGCAGCCGGAGGATACTTCAAGGGCAGGACCTTTATTTAACTTCTTTTAACCCCGGCCGGCCCTATTGTGAGTGACTGAATAAATGTGTATGTGGGCCGGCGGTGGCCGCTACTAGGCCAGGGAGGGCAGCAGGCACAGTGGAGTGCGTCATCCAGTACTGGCGTCATCGAATCTGTGGAGCCGCCGCCAGAACTACAACAGTGCCCAACATGCCAACACTCGGCTAAAAAAAGAAAAAAAGCAGCGCATGGAATGACCTGCTTAGTACTTACAGTTATTTATACTAGTGGTGGACCGGGCGTCCGGGGCTACGGGGCACTGCCTTATTTATTACACTGACCAGACCGGATATAGCTAGGTAGGCCTGCCTGGTGCTGCTACTGCCTGCGTGCCTGGCCTGCCCTCTCAACCTCACAATGTCCTCGGGCTGATGATGGCTCCTGGGATGCGGGTGTGCTTGGGCGTGGCAATCGGAAAGAAATCTGCGCGCGCCACGCTGCCTGCCTGCCCTACACAACATCCTGCTTTTCATGGCATTTATTTAGCCACTATGAAGCCAGTAAAGCCCACCACTGTTAAGCAGTGACTAGCAGTAGGGAGGATATATACTAAGTTTTCAAAGAAGGCAGGGGCCGGGCAGGGCCTTTAACTTCAAACCCGGCCGGCCGCCGGCCCTATCGTGATACGTCAAGGGGCAGAGCCTTCTTTCAATTTAACCCCGGCCGGCGGCGGGCAGGCGGCCGGCCGGCCCTATTGTGATATAAATAAATCAAATGTATTAAGTGTACCGTGGGCCGGGGCAGGCACAGTGCGTCATTAAATCTTGTTGATGGAGCTGGAGCTACCGCGCGGTGGCGGTGCCCGACACGCCACCATGCTAAAAAAAGTAGCGTGCGTTGGTTTGGCAACAATGGGCATGCATGGCATGATGACTGCTCAGTGCTTCGTGGCGTGCGACGCGTACTACTACTTACGGTTACACTCGTGGTCGGCTGGGTACTTCCTTTATTTATCACTACTGATAGGCCGCCTGCTGCTACTGCTGCGCTGCCTGCCCTCAACGTGGTCGAGTGCGGGTGTGCCGGGCGTGGCAATCGGACAAAATCTGCGTGCAGCGCGCACAACCAAATCCAGCCCAGGCCCAGCCCAATCAGTGTCTGCCTGACTCCCGCCCACCACTGGCAACACTGAACTAAGGGCCGCCGCCATGACGCCATCCACCATCACATATATGATGATGACCGAGGCACTGTCTGAATGCAGCAAAGTAATCTTTGCTCCATGCAGTCTCCAGCTCACAAGTCACAAGAAGCACTCACCGGGACTCGGGAGACCGAGAAGATAGAACAGCACTCTGCGCCGAGTCAGTAAAAGCTAAGTTAGCTAACATGTCATATTGTGACGTGCAGTCCTGCAGACGCATGTAGACCCGGCCCTGAAAAGTAAGTGGCGGTGCTAAGCACCGGCAAGCACCGGCACAAATTAAGCACTGCTCTCCAGAGCACGGGTTCGGATGTTTTCTGGAGCGCCGACATACGCTTTCAAATCAGAGTACTTCACCGACTGCCACTTAACGCCCAAAGAACATGGGGTGGCAGTGGGACAGCTGGAGCTACAGAACCCTGCTTCATCACTAATAGTGCTCCTAGTAAGGAAATCTATTCATTTCACAACTCCAGCTGGGAGAGGATGTGGTTTAACGGCTAGAGCGGCCAACTTTGAAGCTGGGGAACTAGGTTCGAGTCTGGCCGGAGGCTCATGCATCTTGTGATTCTGGGCAAATCACTTAATCTCCCCGGTGCCTAAAAAAATTTATATACCCCTCCGTAATGCAACTGGTGCACATGTAAAGCGCTCCGATACGTTTGGGTCGAGTTAGCGCTATATAAAACTGCAAAAAAAAGAGCGCCAAGTAATGGCCTCTGAGGCAGAGACCAACCTTCCCTCCTCCTCTCCCTCCAGGGATCCAGCACCACATCTCTGCAGCACGCCACATACATCCCAGAGAAGTAACCTATAGGCTCAAAAGATGCCTCCTGCCTAGAAGCCCCCGTCGGTTCTTGATGATTCCACCAACCACAGTCCTGACATAGGAAGCGCATGTTAGCGAAGCCACTTGGCGCGAGAGGACCAAAGCCAGCAATGCAGTGGCGATGAGACTTTAGTTCCACTCGGCACAGCTCGTAGGTTTGCGTCGTCCGTTCACTCAAATTCAGTAAAGCCCAGCTCTACATCTGCACAGCCTGTGCGGAACAGATGCTGCCGGCTCTGATGGGCCGGCAGCAAGTGTCGTTTTAGTGCGCACTTAAGGTGTCTTTATTTATGTGAGACAGATCACCTGAAATCACCTGCTTATCAGGCAGGATACTACTACAAGAGCCAGATCAAAGTCATGGCGCGCCCGAGATGGTCTGCGTGAGTCATGAAACGGGCTTCAAAGACAGCGCTGGACCTTCAAACAGCTATTCCTAAAACCAACACGATCTTCTAACTGGTCGACTCTGGGGAGAATGCACGAACCCTCTGCTTGAAAAGGAGGCTGCTTGGAAGTCCGCAGTCCTTACGCACACTTCACGCCGTGTGTTCGGGACGGGCATTAGGAACACGAACGGCACCAGTGCAGACTGCTACGACAATATTTGTGTTTAAGAAAAACAACTCGCAGCAGACAATGTTAGGAAACCCAGACGGCCCGGCCATAGCATGGAAAGTGAGCCCCGCAGAGCCCCTCGCGCGCACACCGTCCGGTCCCACTTCCACCTCTGCGCCGCTTGGCAGCTGAGAGAAAACACAGGGCGACCTGCGTTGGCCACAGAAACAAAACACACAATGCCTCGCTGCAAAAACACAATATGTGACATGAAAACAACCTTTGACCCATCACTGTCGGCCACGGTGCACAGTTTGAGCTGCACTGCCTTAAAATAACCATAACACTCCCCCGCCACAGCGACCACATTAACAAGCGCACGCCAGGCAGCCGCTGTTTACTTTTGCATCGCACTTTCACTTTAAAGTGAAAGCGAGATGCAAAAATAAACACGCGGCGCCATGTCTCCTTTTTTGTCCGGCCCATCCGGACTGGATCTCGAGGCTGGTTTACATAACACGCCTCCTTGCGATAAGAAACTGCTTCACGACAGCCGTGAAGCAGGCGATCCAGTCCGGATGGGCCGGACAAAAAAGCAAAAAGAAGGCACCCCAGAAAGCTCATTTCCAATGGCAGGCCACCGTTTAGCATAAACGGGGATGCCAGCCAATGGAAATGAGGGGCGGGGCTTCAAGCCCTTTTCTAAAAGTCCTCACTTACAATAAATCTCGCCGAGCGAACTGCGCATGTGCCCAGCAACGCTAGGCGAGACCTAAAAAGGCTCCCTTGAGCAAATGAGCTGACCAGCTCTGGTTGATGCATCTGTGCCCATTAAGTGGTACAGAGACCTGATAAGACTTTGGTAAGCATTTCAACACCCTCCAAAAGAGTTGCTGCTCTCTGCTGATGAAGGACTAAATCTGGAAACGCCTGTCTAGAGATATACAGCACTGGCTGCACCAGCAAGTTTGGAAAACTAAAAACTACCTCTGAAGTAAGTGTTATCATGCAATGCATTTACCATAATGCATTGAGGCAAACTGAGTGCCGGGATGTGAGGCAGTGTGCACACACCCTCTTCCAGCATAGAACGATGCCTTATTGGGAAAGCTGGATCCCTCAGGGGTCTATTTTGTAGATCAACATTAGAAAAATGTATGTAGAGCAATGGGACTCTGAGGTTGATTCAGAGGAGGTGGGATTGGGGACGGTGAGTGTATTTTGAGGCACAACTTTAATTCAATCTTACAGGGATGAGGTGAGCCAGACAAGGACAGTACTATTTTGGAGATGCCTAGGCAGGTGCTCAACTATTACTCACTGGTCTGTAACATTGATGAACACTGACATGGTACTTACCTACATGTTACCACAGCAGTTGCACTCACCCCATTCAAGATTGCTCAAAATAAAATTGCTCAAAAACAGCACATTTATGTGCTGAAAGACCAATGTCATAATGTAGCATGGAGAAAACTGTGTGCATTGATTGAAATAGGAAGGCATGGAAAGGCGGGGTGCAGATATAGCAAGAACACATCTGGACTTGTAGATGAAGAGAAGTGGAGCTTGCTGTTGGTAGAGGAGTTTACTGGTACAGCTTCCTTTATCCCAGAGACTGCCATCAAAGTACCTGTTGCTGTGCCCTTTCTCAACTGTCTTTAAGAATAATCCTACAGGACTCATGAATACTGCAGAAATACATGCACTCTGGGCTTGGATACTAATCCTGAATACATTGTTGAGTGTTACCCTTCAGTGTTCAAAACTTCAATATCTTTGTGGTGCCATTATTAGAGCCAGGTGAGGATTCCTAGGTTGAGTGGAGGGCCTGTATTTTTTGCTTTTTTTTATGCAGAGGGAGGAATGTGCTCACCTGAAACTGAAAATAGGAGTTAGCCTTGTAGACTGTGAATGTGTAATGCACAGTTGTTTTAGTGATTGATCATAGTTTGATATCATAGCTGTAGTTGGTGTTCAGTCCGTTGATAGTGACTTAAATCGTCTGAGGTGCGAATGAGTGACAGCTCAAATGTTCTAAAGGGAGATATGTTTTAAGTCAGTTTATGATGCCAAATGGTGTTTTGTTAATGGTGTTCAGTTTGTTGATGAAGTAGTGGTTTATATTGGCACCCTTTTGAAAGAGTAAATGCGGTGTGGGGCGAGACAGCTTTGTAGGAAGGGTTAGTTGTTGATTTCTTTGATTGAGATTTTGCTTTCATTCATATTTTGTTTGAATGCTTCTCAGGTTCCAAGAATTTATGGTGTCCAAAAATTGCACCATGATATTTAAAGGCTGATGTTGAATTCCTTTGTATATTGTAGAGTTGTAATCATGATTGCATTTACATAGCGCTTGCTATCCCTCATGAAGCATCAATGTGCTTTGCAGCGAGTAGCTTGCTACTCCGGTAACAAATGAATATTTGTAGTCTGGCGGTTGATTAGTTTTATCTTCTACATATGTTAGTTGTTCAGTTATTCTTGTACTGCACATAAAAGAACAAATCGTTCATTTGCTTCAGATACTTTGAGAAATGGTAGACTAATAAAGATTGGTGTGAAATTTGTAATGTGGTATAAGGAGTTTGTGCATGGGACTGATTAAGGGATTGAGATGTGGTTAGGTTAGAGGGTAATAATGATGGTATTACGAGTGCTCTAAACAGAAATTTTGTGGGAAGGGACTTGCAAACATTTTAAGTTGTTATATAGTTCAGAAGATAATGATGAATTTAAAGAAAACATGGAGGTTGGCGAGCACCCCTCTGGGCTGTATGGTTTAATGATGATTCAAGGCTTAACAAACTAGGTCTAGTTTTGTTCTGATCTTCGTGGTGTTCTAACAGTTGTTTCTTTACAAGTTGTGGCATCCGGTTAGGATGGTCTTGACCAATCTTCTGAATGCTATATGGTTCTCCGTGGTCCCTATTCTTGCTTTTAGAGAGTTCCATAGGTTTGCCACCTAAACACAAAAAGTTGCCACCTATGTTTATTTTTTTTCGAATTGTGCTGGAATTATAAGACTAGGTTATAGTCTAGAGTGTGGGCTCTTGTGATGGACCTATTTGATCATTTTATTCCTGAGGAGTTCTAGACCATTACTACTTGGTGTCATGTGAAGGATACAGAGCAGTTTAAGGAAGATTTTCTAGCTGCAGGTAAACAGAACCAGTGTACAACTCAAGATAAAGGAGATGTCAGTTCGTGATTCCACACATATGAATGGGCTAGCAGCAGAGTTCTGGATGAGCTGCAGCTTTCTCATGGTTGACAGAAGTTATCTGTAGTATAAGCCACTGGCCTAGTCCAGTTTTGAAGGAATGACATGTTGCCTGAACTCTATGATGGAATCCTAGATGGTAGAAGATACATCAGAGTTTTCATATTGAGGAAAGCTGATTAGGATAATTTACCCACTTCAAAACAATAGCATGCAATACCTTGTTCCAGAGTATATTTAAACATCCCCTGATCGGATCTGAAGAATTTTCTCAACAGTGCTATGTTAAGACTCTGTACCTCCCCTGTAGTGCCAAAGTGGAGCCACATATAAGTGCCACCCGAACCCTCTGGCATTGGTTCCTTTCTTTCCTTATCCTTCTATGTGGATCCCGTGCAGCTACGCAAATTGTTTAATTTTCTGAAGACAATTAAAACATTACAGTGAGCTAGGGGCTATGCCCCCCGAAAACGACAGGATTCGTGGTGTGAGGTGACTTCAGTCAGCAGATGTCGGTTACTGACCCGTGCAACGTTTACCTTTGGTGCTTGGGCCCCTGTCACAGGTCACAACTCTACGTTGTGTTACAAATGTGCTCTGAGGCACCGAGACACGATCCGGTAGTGGGAGGCTCTATAATGCTTAACATAGGAAAAGGCTGCAGCATAAAAATAGATTCCGCCCCACATCATGGGGCCATTCATGATCCTATTCAAAGAGCTGGTCTTGTGCAAATTTCCTTTCCCCCTCAAAGTCTTCTAGTATACTGGAGACTCACCATAAGCCCATGAAGGCCAAATGTGATTAAACACTATCCTGCCTCTCCGAGTCATATGAGAAGGCGCAAAGGAGTCAATCTAAAGGTCATACTCTACAAGCATCGTCTGACTGCAATCTGGTTCCTCAGTTGGTTCCAGCATGCCCTGAATTCCCCTTGCCATTGTTGACTCTAGAATTAATTGAAGGCATGCTGCAGTTTATCCGAATCTTCCGGCTCCCTCTGGTGTGCCATCGGGTCCCACATAGACTGGAGCGACAGGCACTTCCTATGTGTCCACGGACACCGTGGAACCGTGCCCAGACCCATTTGGTGCTAGTTTATGCTTAGACTCAGGCTCCGCACCATTCTTTTCGGTACTGAGACTGACGCCAACTCTGCTAGAGCTGGCCCAAGACCTGATCCTGATGCCGGTATCTGACCTCAAACCATCACTGACTCGCTCCCGGCTTATGTCGCGCTATGAGATTGTGGAAATGTACCTTTTTAGGGGTACACTGGTGCAGGGTCCCCCTCCCGTCCACGGGTTCCAAAGCCTAACAAAAAGAGATCGGCACTGGAGTTGAAATAAAATAACAAGTTTATTAATCACTCATGAGTGGGACCACGTCCACTCAACACTCAAGTGCTGCAGGAGGTAGTACACTGAGTTCACAAACCATCGTCCTTTTATACCATTTTGTTGCAATGTAAGCATGTGAACAGAAATTGAAAGAACAAGTTTTAGAAATAGCTATCAGCAAACAAGGGCAGATGAATAACCACTTGGTCAGCAAAGTGGGAGGGGGATCAGGAATGCTTATGGCAGCAGTAAATGGTCGACAGTTAACATCTAAGACCAGGTGCACTAGCAGCTTCAAACCCTCAGCACGTACATTGCTTTAGCTGAGTCAGGAAGTCAACTAAAATAGATAACACAAGCAGAGTGAAAAGACGAGCAGCAGAGGACGGAAGAATTACGAAGGAAACGAAATGGACACCACAGCCAAAATGGCTGTAGCTTATGCTAAGTAAAATATTACACGTTTCCACAGACGACCGTTTTAGCATAAGCTAAGACATTTTCTTATGCTTCAAAAGGGGTACGATAAATATCATGGATATCTATTAGGATCATTTCATAGATTTCTCGTTCCATATCTTGACGGGCATTTACATTTTGGACATTCGTTTTAGACGGTACACAAGTAGTACAAGTGGAAATACAGAGGGAACAGAGCATTGGCCCACATTGAATACATAAACAACAAGAGAAGAGAATTGCAATAATTATAAATAAGGCCGACAATATTTTCAGACCCCATACAGAAAATATGTTCCAGAACCATCCAGTCCAAGTCCATGTTCCTAAGTCTTGATGTATTTCAGTGGCTATTTTGTGTAGTTTGGAGATGACCGCATAATCAGAAGGTGAATTGTCCGGTGTGAAGACACAACAGCTGGATCCAATGATACGGCATGCTCCACCTCGATCAGCCAGGATAACATCTAGAACAAGTCTATTCTGCAAAGCAACCATGCGGATCGATGCTTGTTCTTCTGTCAAGTTCCCTAAGGCCGCAGTTGTCTGATTGATCACTGCTTCCATTGTACGGGTGAGGTGACGGACCAGCTTACTGTTCTGTACTGGGCCAATCAAAGAAGAAGAATCCTCTGTTAAAGTCTGTATATTGTTCCCATGTGGCCTCTGTCTGGTCGACTACAGAGACATCGATTGCATGTTTTCCCCTACTACCAGCATGGTGATCAAACAATTGCAAATCTTGATGGTAGGTTGGGGGAGCTAAAAACACAGGTGGTAGAAGGAAGGCTATGTAACAGGTACCAGACCAGCCTGGAGGTAGGAAGTAGTATGCCTTAGTTCCACAAACAAAATAAGTGTGACGTGATGCAAGGAAGCTGCTTCGGCCTCTCGTAGACATCTGCAACACTGTAGTACAGTTACTGTGGCCCACTGGCACACATTGCCTGTACTCTGTACACAAAGGGGGCCAGTGGTCATGGCAACAGAGATAACAGGGGGTCCATTTCCTTTAGCCGACCTAGAATTTGGATACACATAGTTTGTTGCTGCACTTCCTTTACTGTATTCTTCCATTTCTAAAGCAGTCCCTTTTGCTTGTGGTCCCCATCTTCGTTGGGGTAACAGACTTTGTTCAGTTTGGCGTTGAGGTCACCCACATCCCATGTTTCTGAGAGATTAAATACTTTAGAGGCATATAGAAGTTTGAACCAAGCTGGGCATGAGCCATTGTGAGAGAATGGCAGCGGTGACAACGGGATTCCTTTTATGTTCTGATGAGGAGGAATCTTGCCACAAACCCAACAGTTAGTAGCATTGCTTAGCTGGTGTGTCTGATGCAACATTTGAAGAAATGAATTGTTTCTCAGATTTTGCCGGTATCCCTGTTCATGTTGCGGCAAATCAAAATGATGGTTCTCTTTTGCAGCAAGTGATGTAACAGTAATGTTAGGTAAGGAGGCTCCAGGCATTACTTCCTCCACTACCCACATTACAGTAGCGATGATGGCAGCAGTCAAAGTCAGACCAAGGATGCAGATTGTACATCCGTTGTACGTTGTCGCAGCGATCTCCTTCTTAGGCGAGCTCATTTTCATCGGCAAACAGCAAAATAGATGATGCCCTAAGGTCCTGGGCAGGCGTTGGTTTCTTCACTAACGTTGAGACGAGTAGTCACTAAAAGGCTACCCCCTTTGTAGTCAGTCTTTAACCACCCAGGACAGTGACTCACAGTCTCTTTCTGTGATGAAGTGTCTTTCTTCCTGGATCGAAGCAGATATCTAGATGTACTAGGGATCGTGTGGTCCGGGAAGACTTCCTCAGGCCCTTCAGGTGACGCAGCTCGTCCTCTCTGTGACCAAAATGTTGCGATGATCTGTCAGCACAGCAGGGCTCACGAAGGAAGAACTTCCCGCACCTGCTGATAAATAGAAGACAAGCTGTCAGTTAACTGTGACAAATAGTCACTCATCAACATGTCTGGGGTACCTAATACTGGTGCAGAACAAAGGGCTTGGCATAACTGTTGGAAGGCGCTCTGGCACTCAGCAGTCCATGGGAGGGGCATCGGAGTGTCTTTTGTCAAAAGGGCCAACAAAGGTTTAATAATGTGCGAAAAACTGGGGATCCACTGCCGACAAAAAGAAGTGAGGCCAATCAGTGCACGGACATCCTTCTGAGTACGGGGTACAGGAGTATCTAAAATGGTCTGAATGCGGTCTGGTGTGAGTGCACGTCCCTCCTTAGACAGGAGGTGACCTAAATAGGTAACCTGCTGTCTACAATATTGCAATTTCTTTCGCGAGACTTTGTGATGATGGGAGGCAAGAAATGATAACAATAACAGTGTTCCTTCACACTAGGTAAGGACGCCAGAGCGGCATCCTCATTGATAAGACAGGATCTCTCAACCATTGGATAATTGTCATTCAAAATAACACGCACACCTTCCGGAGAACAACGTATTATAGCACGAAAATATTTAAGCATATCGATACCCACAATGTTGTCCGGCGTGTTAGGGGAAAGGAAAAATGGACATGCTGCAGTGAATTTGTCAAGTCCGAATTCAAGTGGCTGTGAAAGCGGGCTAGGTGTAGGTGTTCCATCGAACCCTATTGATATCTTTGTGCCGGACAGGGCAGCCCTAGGAACCAATCTTTTAGACGGAGCACTACGGGTAGCCCCTGTGTCAACCAGAAACCGATCAATAGATCCGAAGACATTTGCGTCAACATAAGGACCCATTTGATCTACTGGCACCTCAACCGGTTCCTTACCCCATCCTAGGCATCCCTATGCATAATCTGAATCTGCAAGGGCATCAGCAGAATAATCAGACATTTGGTATTGATTTAGTCTATCAAAAGTATTAGAATAATTTGGTCCTTGTTCAACTGCCTCAAACCTGGGACGAGCTCCTGTACCTCCCCTGTTTCCTGAATTCCCTGGGCGCCCCCTCATACTTCCCCGCTAGTACTGCTGACCTCGCAAAAGAGGGCACTCGAACGCCAATGCCCAATCTCTTTACAATAAGCACACTGATCAGGGGATAAATTTGCTCGAGGGAGAGGGGGCACTCCAGGTGTGTATACACTGCACGTCCGCCTCTTCCACCTCCCCTAAATGGTGGGCCATATACTTGAGCCAACATAACTTTTGTCTTTAAATCTTTAACCTTCTTATTCTCCCTGCCTTTCGCTTCCAATTCCTGTTGCTCAAAAGGGAAACTGGGGAAGACGTGGTCCAAGAACTCTCGCTAGCCTTTAAGCGACTAGCTATTTCCGGTAACATATTAGCGACAAATTTGTCAACAAACAAATGCTTACCTGTATCATCGGCCAATGACTGGCCACTAAAATCATGGAATGTCTCTTCAAATCTTGAAAAGAAATCCGAAACTAGCTCATCCTTTTTCTGTTTACAGGACGCTAACGTAGTCCAATCTATTTTCTTAGGGGGTATGAGAGTTTTTAACTTAGTCACAATAGCTTTAGGAAGATCTAATATCTCCTACTGAGGTTTCTGCGCAGACTCTCTTTCCGCATCTATTTCTTCTAAATGTTCCCAAATATCACCATATGCCACATTATCATCTATTTTACGTATTGTTCTCCACATATCAGGGGGCAAAATAAGTCCAAAGAACATATCAATATCTGGCAAGGTCATAGTGCAGGAGCTGATGGCTCCTTCCACCTCCTCATAGAAGGCGGCTGGATTTTTTCGGGGGTCAGGTAAAGCAGCCTTAAGAGCCATAACATCTGCTCTGCTCCAAGGAGTGTAGGCCCAATTATATATATAATATCCCTTTGCATCGTCTGAAGTTTTATCATCACTTGTTCCCGCACCTTTCGGGGGAACATACAGGGGTGCGGCTTCACGCATTAGTTTCATAGTAATTTCACTACCACTGGATTTATTCTCATCCACCGGAACATCTACTTTCTGTGTTTGGGATTGAACTGCTTCTACAACTTTAGTTTTTCTAGCTAAGTCTTGCTCCTTGCGTAAACGCAATGTTTAATCTCGTATTTTAACCACTCGTCTAATCATATCAGGTAAATCCGAAAAAGGTAAAGTCCCATCTGTTAATCGTTTATAATCAGTATTTATATCACTTGGCTCTAGTTCTTTAGAAGTTTGTCTAAAATCAAATATTACCTCCCAAGCGAATTTTTCTACAAAATAAAATTGCTCTATATTTTGCCACTGTTGAACCATAGCTACGATGATCATTGCAGTGGTACTCCGACGAGCTTCCTCTCTAGCAGCGGTTTTTAATTTATTTTTTTCTGTTTTAGTCAAAGTAGAGCGAGTCTGCCGCCCACCTTGCTTATCTTTATCTTTTTCTTCTGAAGACAAATGCTCCTCGTCAGAAGCCTCATCCTCAGGGGCACTTGGAGTGGGAAATTTATACGGGGGTGGGGGTCGATTTAATAAAATAGAATCATCATTACTTAGGTTTATTAAGTATCGGATAAATAGGGCATCTAATAGGGTACTGGCCATTTACCTCTAATCGACGTTCTCAATCTTCTATTTTTTCCTTTATTTTTTTTAATTCTAACGCTTTTTTATATATCGTTTTCCGCTGTTCTTTTTCTGCTATAGCTTCTGCTCTCTTTGCTTTCTCTCGCACTTCTTTTTCCCACATACACACACAATCAAACATATCCTGTCTACTTTTTCTTTTAAATAAACACTGCTCTACATATTGAACCTTTTTAGAATCGAATGACCCATTCACCGGCCATTGTAAATCAGACTCCTCTTTCTTTGTGTATTTGTTCCATAATGAACCGTACATTATGGGAGAAATACCATATTTGATATTCATCTCTCTATTAAGGGTCCCTTCCGGAGGAGCCGGCTGACTTTGCTCTAAACTATTATTGGTACCACCAGAACAGCAACACCCCTTACAGAGTGTGCTGAGAACAGGCATGTTTTTCCAAGTATATGTAAAATATTACTACTCCAAATAAATATTCTAAAAAGGAGAAAAATCTCCACATTACCTGCCTTCACTTTTTGCAAAAAATGAATAACAAACCAAACCAAAATCTTGGCCAAGCAAATCAAGAGTGCCGCTTCAGCGACCTCACCAAACAGAAGTCTCCAACTCCCACCTGCCGATCTCTGGTCGACCTAATGGTCACTGCAGAAATACGCCAAAGAAAGCCTCAGTCGAGACCGGCCACCACCCGGAGGGTCAAATCGGGAAAACCGGAAAAGTCACTTCGGTCTGCAAAGACAAGAGTCTCCTCATGCAGGGTTCCTCCTCAGTAATATTTCAATCTTCCTTCAAGACCCACTCCAAAGGAGTGGTCAAGACCACTCCTTTGGACGGCCGCGTCTCCGATGGGGCCCCACGTGCCGGGCGCCAACTGTGGAAATGTACCTTTTTAGGGGTACACTGGTGTTGTCACCCTCTCGTCCACGGGTTCCAAAGACTAACAAAAAGATATCGGCACTGGAGTTGAAATAAAATAACAAGTTTATAAAGCACTCATGAGTGGGACCACGTCCACACAACACACTCAAGTGCTACAGGAGGTAGTACACTGAATTCACAAACCATCGTACCTTTTATACCATTTTGTTGCAATGTAAGCATGTGAACAGAAATGGAAAGAACAAGTTTTAGAAATAGCTAACCGCAAACGAGGGCAGATGAATAACCACTTGGTCAGCATAGTGGGAGGGGGAGCAGGAATGCTTATGGCAGCAGTAAACGGTCGACAGTTAACATCTAAGACCAGGTGCACTAGCAGCTACAAACCCTCAGCACGTACATTGCTTTAGCTGAGTCAGGAAGTCAACTAAAATAGATAACACAAGCAGAGTGAAAAGACGAGCAGCAGAGGACGGAAGAATTACGAAGGAAACGAAATGGACACCACAGCCAAAATGGCTGTAGCTTATGCTAAGTAAAATATTACACGTTTCCACAAGATCACAGAAGCGCTACGAGGCAGTTTGCAAACAGACTCTATGACCTCTTCCTCGCTGTCAGAGGCTGGAGGCCTTATTTGGATCCAACTCTGACACAGTTCATGATATTCAAAATGTTTCTCATGACACTGATGATGACGAGAAGGCTGACAACCTGTTCCCTCCTCACTATACTAATAATGGGCTATCCGGGATTTGCTAAATGCCAGTGGGCTAGATACATCCCCAGAGACTAAGCTTGACTCCATCTGTGACACCAGAGGAAGAAAATTCCTCTTTGTAGTAATTGGGCAAAGGGCAGGAGAAGTGTTGAAACCAAGGCAAACATCTTAACTGATACCCTTCAACCACGTACAACTTCTTCTGAGATAGACACCGCATGGCCTCTTAATCTAAGTAGTGCTTGGGTCCTGCGTCAGTCGACCTGTTGTCAAGCGACATAGGACAGCCTCTAGGGACCTTTATTTTCTGACAAGGTGTCCTACACCTGAAAGCCTAGTGGTACATGTATTGACGAGTAAAGTCACTCCTAATGCCTAATCCTCTAGATAGAGATTGGGAACTACGGAGGCCTTCGGAAAGGGATGTTTCTCTTTGGCTGGTTTGGCTTTAAGATCCTTGAACACAAGATCTGGTGGAAGACACAGTGCGTAAAGGCCATATACGGACACAGAGGAGACTCTGACGATGGGAATAAAGCCAGCAAACTCCTAGCGTGGCTAGAAAGGAGAGACGAGGCACGCAACTGGGTACCCAGAATAGTGACCGCCGAGGGCGAGATCAGGGCTACGGCAGAGGACATAGCGAACAAATTTACAAATTATTACTCCAAACTCTAGAGACAGAGATATATTCCAAACACATGAAATACACTAATTCCTTGCAGACATAACCACCCCCCAACTATCGGAGGACCACAGATAGATGATGGATAGTGACTTCTCCCCTAACAAGATTGAGCAGGCTATCAGCTCAGTGTCATCGGGGAAGCAATGGGACCCAACGGCATCCCGATTGAACTATACAAGGGACTGGCGAATAAGGTGGCCTCCCCCATCTCCTGAATATGTGGTCTGAGGCTAAAGCTTTAGGACGATTGCCTCAGGAACCGGTGATAATCCACAAAGAGAACAAACACTTGGACTGCTGCGAGTCATATAGACCCATATCTCTTCTAAATGTAGAGGCTAAAGTCCTGGCTAAACTATTGTCAGTTAGACTTTGGCAGGTCATAACTACCATGATCCACCCAGACCAATCGGGCTTTATGCCCAATAGAGGCACAAGACTTAACCTACAACGACTATTTGGAGTGATTGCCTGTGCTCAGGATTGCCGTGTCACCATGATGATTCTGCTCATGGACGCCTTTATGGCGTTCGACACCTTAGATTGGAGATATATGCAAGCAGTGTTGGAGCAATTTGGATTCGGCCCTGTCTTTATGGGTTGGGTTCGCTTGTTATACCAGGGACCAAAGGCACTGGTGAGAGTAAACAGGGGGACCTCGTGAACCTTTGAAGTATATCGTGGAACGCGCCAGGGCTGCCCGCTCTCTCCGTTGATATTTGCCCTAGCCTTGAAACAGTTGACGCTTTGGATTAGAGGGGACCCATTAATACAGGGAATTAATTGGTGGGAACCATGGGAGGAATGCATAACTTTATATGCCAACGACATTGTTTTATGTTACAAACCCGACCTTTACTATTCCCAGACTCATGCAGATACTCCGCATTTTTGCCACTTACTCGGGCTATACGATTAGTTGGCAAAAATCACTCATGCAACTCATAACGGGATCACCTCTTGCTTTGTTGGGGGATATTCCATGGTTGAGGAGGGATTCAAATATTTAGGTATATATGTTACAATAAATCTGCTGGTTTTTTACAAGCGAAATCTCAGGTCTCTGCTGGAACGTTTTTTAAGAGATGTACAGCACTGGAAGACCTTGCCGCTTTCCCTGTTAGGGAGAGCGGCGATGTTCAAAATGATGACCCTCCCATGCATGCTCTATGCTCTACAAAATACCCCGTACTAAGTGCCCAAAGAATTCTTTCTTAGAACAGAGGCAGCCCTCCAGCTTTTACTTTGGGGAATTGGCCCTGCCCAGATCACCCTCCAGAAGCTCACTAGGGGACTATACGATGGAGGGTTTGGACTACCGGATATCCGTAAATATTATTGGGCGGCACGATTGACGGTGATCAATGATTGAGTCTTGTCACCATGGGATGATCCGGCGACGCGTCTGGACATGTTTGCTTGGGGTAGAGAGGGTTATGAAAGGGCCCTATACAGGGGCAAGCTCATGCGTACATTACCCACACATACGAGAACAGTAGCCCAAATTTGGAGAGAGGCCACCACATATTTGGGATGGAAGGGGCGATTGTCTGAGATGATCCTTCTCTGGTCCAGTGATCTCTTGTCTGAGGTGGGCAAACTGCAGAGTTTTGCCAAATGGAAATTGATAGGAGGCCCTACACTGGGCGACGAATGGCGGGGAAATTATTTGCTGACTTTAACTGAGTTAACTGACAACTAGCAGTTACACAAGCTTATAAATATATCCAACTTAAACATGCAATTGCTGTACATAAACCTGCCGTCACACCCATTGAGGAGTCCTCCCCACTTGAAGACCTTGTCTTGACGAAACGATTGTCAAAAAAAGCTATTTCCCAGATATGCAGAAAGATACTTAACAACTCTCCCGATCCCATGGTGGACCTTAAGGCAAAATGGGAAAGAGAGGTTGGACAATTCGAGGAGGCTGAATGGGAGGAGGCGTTGGGAGTCCCCCGAGAGACTGCGATCAAATTGGGATTTTGGCTGGTCGAGTTGCGCATATTGCATCCATCATATTATTCCCGCACTATACTTCACATTATAGGCAGAACCCCAACTGCGACCTGCTTACAAGACTGTGGAGAGGAAGGGACTTTTACACATTTTATTTGGGATTGCCCACAAATCAGACCTTATTGGTTCGCCATTAACCGACATGATCCACACAACCACAGGATACAAAATAACAGACACAATCAAATGCTGCATACTAAATATTTCCGATGACATTACGCCTCCTCGGTATAGTCTAATATGGCTCTCCCTTGGTCTGGGAATGACAAAGAAAAATATTGTTAAAAAGTGGGGATTTCGGACCCGCCACAACCACAGGATTGGCAAAATGATATGGACTGGTGTATGGTCACCGAGAAAACAGTATACAAAAGTAGGGATGCCCAAAGAAGTGGGACAAGGTATGGTCGGCTTGGAGAACAGAAAGAAGGGGAGGGAGTGATCGAGATGAGGAAACTTCTGGGGATGAGTAGAATTCAAACTGGGGAGAGCGGTATTGACATGTATTATTTACTGATGCTGCCATATATTTTGGGTATCTTGGGACTAATGTATTGTAGTCTAATATGTGCCTATGGTGTCACGACAGCATTGTGTTCAATAATTTTTTCCTTCTACTTATGAAACTCGATAAAAAAGATCTCTTAAAAAAATCCTTGAGCACGGGTTCCTTGGCAAGTACATCAATGCTTTATGGGTCATAGCCAGCAAAATCTTACCGGTTGTCCTGGAAGACCTCAGAGGCACAGACAATGTAGGATGGCCAGAAAGCAGCAAAGTATATCTTTCATGCTGGTTTGAACACCACGGGCTATGGGGATCAAAAAACAAAGTGATGGATGGATTGCTTTAATTAATCTTAGCCACTGGCTGGGTCCAAACTGAGGTGGCATGGTGGGCAAAAAACAGTGGATTGGGAATCAGCCCTGAGCAATTGTCAGTGGTTGAGATTAATTCAAGTATTCCAACCATCACCTTGTTGTTGCAGTTGACTCCTTAAGTGTGATGGGTATGTCCAGACGAGGGTCCCGTGCTTACTGTGCCACTTGAATCAGGCTACACCTGGCTGATGAACCCTTATCAGGACGAAATATTTCCTAGGTTGCTTGTATTCTGGTTCAAGGAGGACCTCGCTTGGCAGTTTGGCCTGGATTGTTCTCATGAGGAGCAGGGTCAAGGGGGATTTGCATATGCCTGGGTCCAAAATGGGGTAGCATGGTGGGCTAAAAACGATGGATCGGGATACAGGTTGAGCGATTGCCAGTGGCTGAGATTATTTCAAGCATTTGATCCATCACCTTGTTGCAGTTGACGCCACAGGCTATGTGGACAGAGCTGTTGACACAGAATCTGGAGGTGGTCCACCAGATTTTTAAGTGATGCTCAGGTGGACATGCCATTTGATGGCTCTAGATTGTTTGGGGGAGAAGGCTTATTCAGTGCTCAAACTATTTAACAACAGTCGAGCCACAGCACCATTCTTGGAACTCTTGTCTCATCCAACAGTTCCATCAATAGTACAAGACGTTTAGGGGCTATTCTAGGGGCTACCCTACAGATGACAGCCTTCCTAACCTGTGCATCAGGAGCAGACCCAATCCATTAGGAGTAGAGGTAGTAGCGTCAACTAAGGCAGTTCATACCAGCAGAGCCAGCTCTCCTCTATCTCCTCTTCTCCTGCTGCTGCAAGCCAGTGTAACTTGGCCTTACAGGCCCATGCTCAACCAGAAGGAGGCCGGATACAACATTTCCTACCCAGCTGGAGAACAATCACGGCAGACTGATTGGAATTACAGATCATTCAAAGAGTCAATGCCCTGCCTTTCATTTCCTCTTCTCACCCCTACATTAGAGTGACTGTCAGCGGACCATTCTTCAGTCTTGCTGCCAGAAGTAAACCTTCAGTTTTCCAAAGGTGCCAATGAACATGTATCAACTTTGGATAGAGAAGGGTTCTATTTGCAGTACTTTCTTGTTCTAAAGAAATTCTGATTCCTTGGACCTTGGCCCATTGAATGCCTTTCTTTGGAAAGACAAATTCAAGATGCTTACCCTGTCCCAGATTCTTTCTACTGGGGACCCAGGAGACTGGATGGTGTCACTGGACTTGCAGGATGTGTTTTTATATACCAGTCCTGCAGTCCCACAGGTGATTTTCCATTTCACGCTGAGGTCAGAACAGTTCTCTTTTGTTGTGCTCCGCTTCTGCTTTACTTTGCCCCCTGGATGTTCACAAAAGGGTTTGGAGTAGTTGCTTCCCACCTATGGCAGGCGGGAATACATGTGTTCCTGTGCCTTGGCCATTGACTGCTCAATGTGCGCATGCTGCAGACAGTCAGAGGGCACCTCCAAACAACTGTGAAACAGGCAACATCTGTGCCGTCCCACTTTGGAGGGCCTCCAATCTCCGCATCAATAAAGGGTACTGCACCTGAGACGTCACAACGTACAGCTGAATGCATGGCGAATGAGCGGTGACAGTTAAATGTGTTCAGTATGCCGGCCACAGTATTCGGTTATTCTTGCAGCCTGACACTCTTTGATAAAGTCCATCTACACTGGCCGAAGTTTGTTGCCTGGTGTGGCGCTCATTATACTGATCCTCTGGAGGGCAAACTTTTACAATGTGTTGCTGTTTTATCATTGGCCCAGCAAGGCCTTGCAGTGGACACAATTGATGGCAATCTGTCGACCCTTTACACCTTTCTATACTTTCCTGATCAACCATTGCTATCTAATCACCTTTTGTGATGTGTTTTATCAAAGGTCTGACTCGCATGTTTTCTCTGAAGCTGTTGATCATGCTGCAATAGGAGTTAAAGATAGTGTTAACATTTCTTATATGCACACCTTTTGAGGCAGTGCTCAGCTGCTCACTGTGATTGGTGCTGCTCAAAGCAGTCTTCCTAATCGCCATCACCTCCCTGCGCCACATGAGTATACTGCAGGTGCTCTTGGTGCAGCCACCCTACACCACCATCTTTCTGGACAAGCTAGTGCTGAAGAGGAGAATGGCCATCTTGCCAAAGTTATGGTTTCTTTCCAAGTTGGCAAATGCATTGCTCTGTCAATGTTTTTCGCTCTGCCTTCCACTTCGAAGTAGAAATTCTATTGGCTCAACCCTAAAAGTGTGGTGAGCTTACACACTGACACTACAAGGAACCATTGTGCAGATGACCATCTCTTTGTAGGAGTTCCTGGAGCAAAGCAAGGGAAGGCAGTGCAGAAAAGGACATTTTCTAGATGGATACTCCTCTGTATTCAGATTTGGCCGAAAAGCAACCTTCTGAAGGCCTGCAGGTTGATTCCACGAGGGCAAAGGCTGCTAAGGGTGGTGATGGGCTCAGTTCTGGACATCTGCCATGCTGTGGCATGGGCTGCACCAGACACGTGCATGAAATTTTCTGTCTTGACAGCTAGGCCAGATGAAAGGCCATTATTACCTGGTCCTGCAAGACCTTCTGTTCTGAGTCCACTCCTTAGACCTGCCACATTTGGAGGCAGGACTGTAATGTTATCTATTCTTTTAATAGCCACATTTGTTTTTATTGTTTTGCTTAACAAATCCAAGAACCACATAATGCAGTGGGTCGGGAATAGCATTGATAGAAGCAAAACAGTGCTTGACAGCAATTATTACAGTCCGTGAATTGTCCACCATTTACCCTAAATCATCTTCTACTTATGGGGGCATCCTCTGGCAACATTTATCGGTTCAAGTTTAGCACTCCAGTCCATTTCCTTACACCAGGCCAGTATCGATGGCAGGTCGTGCTAGTTCCAGGCCTGGGAATCATCTTGTTTAGCAATGAGGGTGCCTAAGCCTACCAGTGATCTCACCCACCCCCCTCAAGCGCTCCCCATATCTTCGAGTAGACCCAAGAGCGCTACACGGGGAAAGATCTATAGGTTGCTCCAGGAGTCACTCCAGAGAGTAGAATACATCCACCCAGTACCGCACAATCACCAGACAAGACCATATGAATGAGGCCTATACTGGACCTCGGCCAACTGAATGCCTTTCTACAGAAAGACAAATTCAAGATGCTTACCCTGTCCCAGATTCTTTCTGCTGTGGACCCAAGAGACTGGATGGTGTCCCTGGACTTGCAGGATGAGTGCTTTTATATACATGTCCTGCAGTCTGTCTGGTGTTCTTTGTGGTTTATGGTGGGGTCAGAGAAATTATAATTTGCTGTGCTCTGCTTCAGCTTCAGTTCGGCCCCTTGGATGTTCACAAACGTTATTGGAGTGGTTGCTTCCCACCTTTGGAGGTCAGAGGCTGAATTCACTGGTCCCCAAAAGAGACTCCTGTAGGACCTGAGGTCATGCCGGAGTTTAAGAAGTCTATAAAAATGTGATTGTTGAAGCTTAAATTCTGCCTGCAACTCTTGAAAGGACGTTATTTGAGACCCTCACCAGACATCTAATTTAAAAATGCTAATTAAGTCCCATTTGCCAAAGCCCTCCAAGCGAGATACCTGTCCCAAGCAGCGGGCCCTCAAGGAGGGGGTGTGGGTGGCAGGGTCTCCAAAGTTATCTTTCCATCCCATTCCAGGCAAAGCCGCCACACCAGGAAGACCACCGGCGACAGGTCTGGAAGTGAGCACGGAATGGGCGGACCAAACACCATATCCCTGGTAGAGTCCCACACCATAGTCACTACTTTGGTCTGGAATGCCGGATTCACAACCACCCATGTATCCAGTCATTTAGGACCATTAGCTGGGATGCCCAATAATGTGGCAATTCCCCCATCATAGGTAGACTAAGAGCACTTGTCAAAAGCAGTAAGCAGCATTTTAGCCACCCAGAGGACGGACTGCACTTTAGCTTGTACGTCCACAAATCATTTTTGTGGAATTGTGTGGAAAATTTGGGAGAGTATAGAGATTTCTGCAAGACTTGAATTTTAAAGGATGCTGACCCTCCTAGAACACTGAGCGGCAGATAGGCCCACCTATCCAAGTCTTTCATGTTAGCAAACAAGGGCGTTACGTTCAAGGGCCAGGAGTAAGGATATATGAATTCCCAGATATTGAAAACTCAGCCTGCACACCAGCACTGCCAACACCCCACCTCGACACCACCATTGATTGGAAACAACAGGGACTTTGACCAATTAACTAGGTGTCCCTGATGCCTGTCCATTGAGATCCTGTATTTGGAAGAGCCTTGGGCTGGTAACCTCATGACGACATAGGAAGAGTATTACATAACCCTTAAACAAGGCAATACAGTCTTCCGGCCCGTCACCCCATCCAGGTACCCCAGACCTGCGCATCGCTTATGACCCATGTTGTCAGTGGCTCCATCACTAGAGCAAACAGCAGGGGCAACAGCGGGCTTCCCTGCATGGTGCGCTCTTGAATCGGGAAAACATGGGACAAAACTCCATTCACACAGACCAGTGATGTGGGGCAACACCTGCGTGTACGTTACAAATCGAGGTTCAAAGCCCATTCGTCAAAGCATGTCCCATAGGAAACACCAATTAAGAGACTCAAAGGCCTTCTCAAAATCAATAAGGAGAAAGGCACTGGGCCAGGCATGTGGTGCCGTTTTGCCAAAGCTGCATGTACTCTACATACACAGAACCCTCATTGGTCTGGGTGGACCTGAGCTAGCAGTACTTTAAGAGATCTGTTGACCAGCATTTTGGCATAAAGCTTAAGCCCATTATTGATCAGGGAGATGGGCCGTGGGGGGGGGGGGGAGAAGGGGGGCTCACGCCCTGTGGGTCGCCGCTCCTTATCAGGACCACTATGGTGGCCACATCCAGACATCCCGGAAATTGACCTCTCGCTATAGGTTTTCTGTTTTTTAGGTGAGGATTCCGCGGTTAGAAGTATCCATCAGAAGGACACGTTACTTACTTCATGGTTCTACCACACCTCTGTTCTGTGGGGTGGTCTCCTGAACATCCTAATAAGGTTAAGTTAGATTTTGGCACACTGCCACCTGCAATTTTTCATAGAGGTCCGTGTCTGGGGTCATGGAAGGAGAAAGATAAGAAACTGATAACAGTACACCAGGGTGGCGCTTATATGCGGCTCTAATCTGTCCCTTCAGGTGTGTTATGAAGTCATTGCTGCCCCACATAGTGACATCTAGTGGCAGGCGGGAGCCTTACTGATTTAAAAAAAAAAAAAAATCTTTGGATTCAGTCTGATGCCTGGTGGTATTCTTAAGGTGAGGAATCCGCATTCATATAGAGCATCCACCAGAAAGAACGTTGCCAAAGGCAAGTAATTCTGTCTTTTGGGCTCTCCTTCCTATTCACTCATAGCTGCGAGACCAAGGGGGAGCGGAGTGATTTGTGCTGGATCAAGTGAGTCCGTAGGAGCACAGAGGGGAAAGAAAAGCTACACAAAGCATGGCTTTTCTGCTCAAAAGTAGGCATTTACCTTGATCCAATCAGATAGGCTTGTTTTTATCAGCAGTTTATTGGACAAAAAAAAAAGAGACTTGGCATCTGCACCAATCAGTAGCCAACAAAAACATCCCAATTCCACGTAAGCACCATTTTGAAGTTGTCGGCAGGCCTTCCCAGTTCTTGTGACAGTTGCTTTCATGCCTTTAGTCACTGGAGAGCTGAGATACTTCCAGAGGCCGAGGGGAAGGTGGTTGACCTCTCCTTCTTCAAGGCTAACCATGTAAACTGCTGCCACGGTGTCTGTCCCTCAACATACAACTGGTGTGAAGAGTAATAAGGTAGGAAAAGGGGCCCAGAGAGAGTGGGGAGTGCCTACTCATTACCACCAAGTGCTATCTGCTGCGCACACATGGAAGTTTTGGTAAGGATTCTATCTAAGAAACGAGAAGGTGCTCTGATCAGCCCAAATAGGGACCCTGGTGTATGAGGTCATCTGCTGGACATTCTAGAGCAGAATTTGCTGCTTCAGCCTCTGGCCAGGAGGAAAAGGGGAAGGAGTCCATGAGGGACATTAAAGTAAATGTGCTGATCTGTAGCCAGCGGGTGCCATCTGTACACCTGAAAATGAAATGAAAATAGGATTTCTAAAGCGCACTAATACCCACGGGTGTCTGGGCGCTGATGGTCCATGGGGAAGAGAAGGGTAGCAAACCCCAGACAGCAGCGAGGCTACCGAGTAATGAAGGAACGTATTTGAACTAATTATTAAAAAGCCAGGTTTTTCGCACTTTGCGAAAGGTGAGCAGATTATTTGAGGTTTTGAGGGTAAGTGGCATAGTGTTCCAGAGTTTAGCGGTTGTGACTGCCAAACTCTTTCCTCCCCAGGTAGCCCTCCTAAACTTGAGGACAACCAGATTAGCCTGGGAGGCCGATCTTAGATTTCTGGCCGGGATATAGCGATGGAAAAGTTGCCTAATAGAGACTGGTCCCTCGGAGTGGAGGGCTTTAAAGGCTAAGCACAAGGATTTGAACATAACCCTTTTCTTAACCGGGAGCCAGTGAAGTGATGGAAGAGACTTGGATACTGACTGATGTTTTGGAATCCCTAACAGCAACCTGGTAGCCGCGTTCTGGACCAATTGTAGTTTTTCTAAGGCTTTCTTGTGGGCCGTCAGGAAGAGCCCGTTGCAATAGTCTATTTTAGCAAAGACTAGAGTGGTGATCACTGCTTTCCGCAGGTCCAGAGGGATGCAAGGGAAGATCTTCCTGAGAGATTTGAAGATGAGAAAACAAGATGAGGTGATAGCATTGGCATGTCCCACAAAGGAAAGTTTTTCATCAAACTGAAATCCCCGATTTTTCACCTTTGGCACAGGCGTAGGGAGTGGACCCATTTCCTGAGGCCACCAACTGGGGCCCCAAAATGATGGATTGTTGCCAAACAATAGCACCTCTGTTTTATCGGAGTTCAGTTTCAGACCGTTGGTAGACATCCATTTCCCTATCTGCAGCATACAGTGGTGGAAACAGTTAGCTGTGTTGTCGGCGTTCTGTGACTGACACCACAATCTGGGTGTCGTCAGCGACAACCGAAAAGCCAAGGCCTTTGATTAGTAAGGCCAGAGGTGTAACGTACAGAAACTAAATTAATGTTAACCTGCATATACCCGAAGGTCAAGGTAACAAAAAAAATAGTACACATTTTACTGGCTTGTAGGGACTTCGGAAGTGATGGATGCAGGGAAATGGAGCTTTCCTACTCGCCTGGAATTGTATTGACAAAATCGCTTCCCGTAACATCAAATACAATTGTGAAATAAGTTTGCTTAAACTGCTCAAAGAAAGAACAAGAATAGTAAACTGGTCATAGAAGGTAATGGTATAATATAACAGTAAATTAAAAGTTGTGGAACTCTAACCCACTCACTGAGATATCTGCATAAAACATAACGCTTGGGAACCTTGGTACATACAAGTGACCTCGGTCCACATCTTTTGTTTTCATGACATAGTATTTCGTTTTTCACAAGAATCGGTTTTTGGTGGTGTCCACTGGACAGAAAAATATCCAGTGCTATGATGAAAACCGTCCGTTTATAGCGCAGAAGGGACATTTCTATTGCTGACATTATATTTTGTTGTCATTTATGAATGTGGGAATTTCTCAGTTTTGCGATTTATTGCACATTACCTTAGTGGTTGTCTGTCCCTGTGGACTGGCTCTAACATTTGGTGTGCCTAATCACTGCAGCCACGAGTAGGTGCAAATGAAAGCCTGACATGTACCATAATTGTATTAACTGGGAGTGATAAATGGCACTGACAGACAAGTGGAAATTGCTTTTTGATATTATATTAAAGCTGACCTTCAGGTTTAAGCCATCGAATTTGTTATATTGTCACATGGACAATTGTGTACATTTTTCCTTCTGAGAACCTAATTTTACCTTTTTTTAAAAACACAAACCGCTCTAACCAGCTCTGGGAAAATATTGTAAGTTCACTCATACCTGCTATGCTGCTTGGCGCTAATACACTTTCAATACATTATATGCATGTGTGTTTCCTTAGAGAGTTTATGAAGGTTCACAATGTGTGATCTGTTTGAAAAATGGGCCAATTTCTTTTGGTTATTTGACACCGTTATTATTTTGTTCAAGGGGATTACTGTTGCTGGGAACCTGGCCTCCCTTGTAAATCACAGTCCTATATGAAATATTTTTTTATTTAGAGCTTTTTCAGTGCTACTCTTTATCCTGTTTTCCTTAGGTGCTTGCAAATACTATTAAGTGTATGCGTATGTTGTGATTTTGATGACTGATGCAATGCAGATTTCTGTAGCATGCCATTTTGGTTTCTACTAGTGTTCGGGACAGTATTGACTTGCTTGCAATTTATTATTAGTTGGCACAGCAATGTCCCCTGCATGGTAAACAGATGTGTAGCCCCCCGAAAGTGACCCTACTGCATGTGAAACTGGTATCCTGACCTTTTTGATGGCCCAGCCAGCACATTAATCTAGCTTGTGAGCCTGGGCCTCTTTAAAACTATGCATGATTATTCCAAGGCCTAGACCCTGTTCTGTGACTTGGAGGATGCACAATGGTGCCCTCTTTTCTGACTTTAGAGTACTGTCCATGTCGTGGGTTGTTGATTTGAAGCGGTGATGATAGCATACCAATTTTTGTGGGTTGGTAGTACAGAACACATTTCCTTTTTTTAGGGGATTACCGGCTACAGGCTCTACTTGTGTATAATTCTGCTTGGATGTGACACCAGACCATTACTCTGACATTCTTTGGGAGTGTTGAGTGCATATCTTTTCGGTGTGGATTGTAGCAAGACTCCATTTTTCGCTAAGTGTCTGATTGCTGGCGAAAGTGATCCATTTAGAATAATCTCCGGCTTGACATAGCACACAAGATGGAGAATGGTTACAGCTTCCTCAGACTGTGGAAGTTTATTGTCTGACACGGACATTGAAGTGAGGGAGGATGAGAGGGCTATCGTTAGAATTTCTGAGGACCTTTTTGCAGGGGATTGTTGATTACTCCTCCCTGGTCATTGCCAGTTGGTGGGAGGTAGGGTAGAGAGAGTGTCAGCAGATTCTGTTGCTAACAGTGAGGAAGTTTTTAGGGAGGGCTTGCTATATTATCTGTCCTTTATTACTACTTCAATAAGACTGATGGCAACCCTGAGTAGAGTCTTCCCACTTCATTGTACCTATGTTGTCGGATACTGTTGCTTGGAGCAAGCATCATCACTACCTGTGTTACCTCCACAAAGATTGTGCCTGCACTCCAGCCAGTAAATGCCATTTGAAAGGCAACCACGCCAAATCGGTTGCAGGACTTTAAACTGTGGACCAGCATTCCCTGTGTGAAAAGTTAGTATAAAGGTGGGATCCAAACCATCACTTGGTTTTAGTTTCAAATGTAAATACTCAAAGAACTATTGTGATCGAGGGCTGGTGTCTGCATGACAGCCAGTCTCTCAGAGATGAGAGGACATCGCTTGAAATCTGCACTTTCTGCTGGAGAAGCTGTGGGCCAGCCTAGTGTCTGGAAGCTTGCCTGCTTGCTGAAAGAGCGGGAAGAAGCATTATAGACCTGCATGAGGACAAACTGTCCAGGTGGGGAAGCCCAGCCATGTGACTAGTGTGTGGCCCATGCGAAAGAAGTAGAATTGCACCTGAGCAAACATGTGCCGATCCCCAGCTGTGAGGGATCAGCCAGCTTCTCTGTGTGGTTTGTGTTCAACTGTGTGAAGTAGCTTGCAACCCAAGCAGCCACATGCCATCTGGCATTATGGCTGCAGAGACTTGTGCTGCCGCTGCCTCGACCGACAGTGGAATCTTCAAGAAGCAATTACTCTGTAGTATCAGTCGACTTGCCCCATGCCCTGGAGTGCGCCATTGCCGAAGACGAGCACCTACCAATCAGGCCTACTCCATTGTTCCCAGTGGTCTGAGTGTGAAACGAGTCTGCTGGCTGCAATCCTGTGCTTCTTACACATACGCTGACGGTGTGCTTGTGAAGAGCACATCGCCAATCTCCACACCAAGCCACATCCCAGCAGACAGGTAAACGTGGGCCTGAGATAAAAAGACTGAGAGACTGCATTTTGAACTTGCAAAGATAAGTGTGCCATTCGGAGAATGATTGCCAGTGTGAACTCTTTCGCTCAAGATCTGCTTACACAATGATCCAGCGCGGCTAATATAAATTTTTCCTTATAACACTAATCCAGAAAAACACCTACACAACTTTGATTACTTGAAACTTATGTCGGTGGGGCTCATAACACTGCATACATACATTCATTCAATTTTCTGGATCAAACGCTAAGGAAAAATGAGTTGCTGGACAAACGGGATACCTTATTAAAATGACAGAATTATAACCTATACATTATATACATTAACTTCGGATCCTGTCGGTTCTAAACATCAAGGTACTCCGCTATTCGGTCGATGGACCAACTAGTAGAATCAGTTGATGGTGATTAAGATCAGCTCAATCACAATTAAACCCTTGAGCATTTATAAATCACAATTTATTTAAGAAACCACAGACTCATTTAGAGTTAGCATATAATTTTATCGAAATTCTTTAGGCAAAAGTAAAGTTCATTTTAAGCAAATACATTTATTATATCAGTAACCATTTTAAGTAAAAGTTAAAATAAAGATGGGAAATATTCATTACCCTTGGCCATAGGGCGATGAACCATTCTTGTCATCAGGAAAGAGAGATGAACCGCAGATCACAAGATGGACTCCCAAAACTGACTGACTGTCCCGCTAACCTCCTCGGACGCAAACTCCTCCCGAGCAACTCCCGCAACGGTCTCGTTCCTTCCCCAGTCAAAGTTCGTTAGTCCAAAATGACAGTCTCTCGCAGCATCAGGATAGAATAAAAGAAGCAGTTTTTTCACAACGTAAGAGCAGACCCTCTTATACCCTACTTTCTGGCTCTCTACACTTAAAAGTTGTAATCTTTAGGGGCAAGAATCACGCTAATTGGTCCATTGGAGGTGTGGTGATGGTCACCTCATTGTCCTCCTTGTTCGAACCGGTTTGGGGACAATAAAGCACACAATAAGTCTCATGATTACGATGTCCAAAAGTAGTCCAATTTGTTAATCCATTTTGTAACAATCTTTGATGGTCACACATTAGTTCATTCCCTGTCGCTCGATTATCCCATCCGTTCCCAGGCATATATGCTGAACTCTTGGCACAATCCTCGTTGCAGGTCAGATTGGCCTTGACATCTCTCACTCTGGGCACAGGCCGCATACACGTGACTAGAGCTTTTATACTGCCCATGCGCGGGGGCCATCTTATTCAGCGCACACCATCTCGTCCTTCCCAGCGGCCATTTTCGAAGCACGGCCTAGCAGGCCCGAACGAAACTAATATAAGAACAAACACAACGGAAATTAAAACATGGAAAATAAGCCTTTCTGTTTACCACCCGCCATTCTAAAGACCCGTTTTGGGTATTACCTAGCAGAAGCAACATTTAAAGCCACTTTACTTACCACCTGCATTCTTTGCCATGGTGCAATTTTACTACGCAACACAAATCATGCAATTTACTCTATTTACTACGTAAATCACAATACTCACGTTAATTTACTTCACATTTGTAAATAAATTAGATTTTGCAACATTTAGCAAGTTGCCCACGTGTAATGTCTACTAAAAAGGTGCATTTGTTGATTAGTTCATGCGTTTCAAACAGTTAGTATCATTAATCGTTATGAGGTCATTAATTTGCAAGGGGTACAAAATTATTTCGTTTCCCCTGCTCCATCAATTCCCCCCTTTGGTGATTTTTAACATCACCACTAAAACCTATCCCTACAAAATTTTATCAGATAAATGTTTCTTGTCCACTTGCATTTGTTAGTTTAGACAATCGTGTTCTTTTCATCTTGTCTTTTAGACCTTTTGTACATGTTCTCTTTAAACTCTTCCAATTCGATCTCTCCCATCTCCCGTTCTTTCTTTATTTTTCTCATTTTCTCTTTTTACTTAATTTTGTCTTTTTCTTCTTTTAACACACACATATGCTAATCTCAATATTGATATTATCACTATTACTAAGGTCACTGGAATTAGTATTTTCCCAATAAGAGAACTACCTATTTCGGTGAACCATTTCTTCATTGAGGAAAAACTTTTGCCAAGTCTCTCCCAAGCACCTTCAACCTCCAGTGGGGCAATTTCTTTATGCAAATCAGTAATGTTCTTTATATACTTCTGTATATTCTGACTTTTGTCTGGAATGTAAGTGCAACAATGTTGTACTTTTAGCATTCCACAGACTCCACCCTCTTTTGCCAAAAGAATGTCAAGGGCAAGTCGATTTTGCATTACCATAGCTCTCATGGCAACCATTTCGGTAATTTACCATCTAGAACCCTCCAGCAGTATTCGTTGATAAACGATCTACTACTGTAGACAATTTCCGAATTTTGTATGCATTCAAAGATATTCCCACTGCTGGTATCAATGCTCCAAAAATGTCACCTATTATTTCTGAGAAGCTTTCCCTTCTCCTACGGGTTAATGGTTTACCTATCTCGTGAATTCCTTTCGTTCCTCTTTCCACATGAAAAATCTTTGGAAAGACCAGGCCTAGATAGCATGTTCCGTACTAATGGCCCGGCAACCTATAATAGGCTGTATTTCCGCAAATATAATAGATCCCTGGAAATACTGGATCTTTCCCTCCTTTGAATCCCCATCCCCCCTAAGATTTTGTATGTATCTCGGCACTCACTAGAACCCACGAAATAGTTATCATACAAAGTGTTATCTCTACTAATATACAATTTTCCCTGTTGGGGCCAATCTAGAACCATAGCTGCATTTGTTTCACCTTTGTCATAACTTCCCTCTTCAACCGCCCAAGGTGGGGTTTTTGTCTTTTCTCCTGTTGCCTTTCTTTGAAACTTAACCCTTCTGTCTTCTACCATGTCCAAGAAAACCTTTTCTTCCTTTCTTAACCCACAAGTAAGATTGTCTAAATGCATATTCTAATGTTAATTCTTTTGTTTCTAAGAAAAATTCTCCAAAAATCTTTGCAAATTTCACCTTATTTAATTCAGGGACTACGGGAACTTTAGCAAAAACAGCATCTGTGTCAGTGTAGTAATACTCTAATTTACCTGTCTTGTAAAATAAGCTAGCTAAAATACTACAAGTTATTCCATACGTCAAAGGAAGGTGATGATACGTCACACCTTCTGTTACAGACGCAGGTAACTGCATACATACGAATCTCTCACATCCATTGTCTTCACATATTCGTACAAAAGTTTCATGAAGACATTCTTGGAGAAATCGGTTATTGACTTATCCCTATGAAATTCAGTACTATCTATCAGTGTTGCAATGTTCTTTGTTAGATTTCTTGTCACCATTTGTGTCATTCATGATTACAGATGTATTTTCTACAACTAACCTAAGTGGAATTATTATTGCTAAAATGAACCAGATAAGCATTAGAAAGCCTGTACGATAGAAACACATCTTACACCATCTATGGAAAAACCCACAGTTAGATTTTCTATTCTCAGTGTCTACCATGTAGAAATATTATCTATTATATGTACAGAAATGTGTTTCCACACCTCAAATGACTTAGTGTTAACTGGGATCAACTGTTTTTTGGCGCACCTTTCAGTCTCTTCAGAAATTTTCTTCGTCTTTATCAGTTTGTTTTTTTGTCTAGTCTGGTTTTCTTTCTTTGACTTTTCAGGTTTGTCGCAGTTCACTCTCACCCACTTGTTCAGTCTTTGTCTGGGTTCTCGTGACTGCTATCCACTTCCTTAATGTCAGGCAGTGCTATGTATACCCATTCAGGTGACTTGTATTTCAAGTTAGGTTTTTTCACTCTTTTGGGTCTCTGCAATTGTCTTATCTGTTTTTCTTTTCTTTCCTGACTTATTTCATTTACTTGTTCTGCATTGTCTTTGTTCAAATTTATTAGCTTATATCTCAGTCTTTTAATTTCATTGGGCCAATTATCTCCTTTTCTCGGCCTTTTCAGTTCACTTTCTTTTTCTCCTCGTTCCAGTCTTCAAGTTCTCTTTCTTGGTCATATTCTTTAACTTCTTTCCCCTTCACTTTCTTCAGATTCTGTCTCAGATCTCACTTCACTTTCTCTTACTTTGAACTTTATGTTCTCAGTCTTTGTCTGAATCTGAACCTCCTCGTGTTTCTTCTGCTTGTAATTTTGTGTCTAATCCTCCTCGTGTTTCTTCCGCAATTTCCTCAATCTCTCTATCCGAATCTGAATTTTCTTGAACTACCTCTACAATTTCCAGAGGAATTTCCCCAAAGCTTGTACTTGGCTGTTCACCGTCACTGTCTATTGGTTCAGTTTCTCCTGTTTCAATATCAGTTCTTTTGTTTTCGGATTCTTTTGTTCGTCTTTTACTGCATTCAGGTTGGTCTGCTTCAGATGCCGAACTGGTATCTGATATTTCCAGATGTCGACTTACAGGTCGATCTTCAGGATCTGGAACTCTAATCGTTTCAGTTTCTGCTTCAGATGCCGAACTGGTACCTGATTCTTCCAGATGTCGACTTACAGGTCGAGCTTCAGGATCTGGAACTCTGATTGTATGGCTGGCATGAATCCCATTTTTCACACCTGCACACTTTACTGCAGTCGTCACCAGAATCACTTGATGTGGCTTGTCCCAGCGTGGAACCAAGCAATTTCTTCTTCTGTGGACTTTTATGCGGACCCAGTCTCCTGGACTCAGATCATGAGCTGGTTTTCTTCAAGAGTGGTCGCATCCGGTCTAACCTGATGAAACACAGAATGCACCGTATCAGCCAATACTTTGCAATAGTCCAGTATGAGATCATCAGTTATAGTCAGCAGTTTGTTGACAGGTACATATGCTTGTCTCATTGCTCGTCCCATGATTATTTCATGAGGACTCAGACCTGTTTTTCTGTCAGGTATGCTTCTTATGCTCATCAGCACCAATGGTAAGGCATCGGGCCATTTGAGTCCTGTGGCTTGACCCATTTTACCCAACCTATTCTTTATGGTGCCATTTACTTGCTCTACCACTCCAGAAGCCTCTGGTCTGTAGGCACAGTGCAGCTTTTGTTGAATGTCTAGTGCTTAGCATATCAGTTGGATAATTTCGTTCTGGAAATGCGTTCCTCTATCTGTTTCATCGTTACTGGAAAGCCATATCTAGGAATGAATTCTCTCAGCAGGAGCTTAGCTACAGTAACTCCATCATTCATTCTTGTCGGATAGGCTTCCACCCAACGAGAAAACAAACAGACGACCACCAGGACATACCTCAATCTGTTACTCGGGGGCATTTCAATAAAATCTAATTGCATTCTGGTAAAAGGACCTCCTTCACGTCCTATTACTCCCAAACTCACTACTGTCTTCCTTCCAGGATTTATCTGTTGGTATATAAGGCATCTTTGGCAAAGGCTTTCAGCTATAGCCCTAAATTTTGGGTTATACCAGGTCTGTTTGAAAAGTCTGATCATGGCATCTCTACCTATGTGTGCCTGTCCATGGTACATCCGTGCCATGTTAGAGATCATGCTGTCAGGCATAACTGGTCTTTTATCCCTGTAAACCCAAACTTCATCTTCTTCTCTCCGTCTGCAACCTGATTTTATCCAAACGTCTTTTTCCTCATCACTTGCCTCTTCCTGCAATTGTTTTACCTCATCCCATGTTTCAACTGGGTTAGTAAACAGCAAGGGACATGAAATATTCTCTTTTTCCCTTCTTCGATTCATTGAGGTCATATTTCTGGCACAATATTGAGCTAATTCGTCAGCAAATTTGTTACCTACTGCAATGTAATCAGTTCCATTTTTGTGAGCAGTGCATTTTACCACCGCAATCTGTTTAGGCAGCTGTATCGCCTCAAGCAACTTCTTCACAAACTCACCATTCCTAATGGGAGATCCTGAGGAAGACAGGAATCCCCTCTGGGACCAGATCTGTCCAAAATCATGGACCACTCCGAAGCCATACTGGCTATCCGTGATCACAGTGATTCGGAAATTCTTTCCCAGTTAGCATGCTCGAATCAGAGCAATCAGCTCAGCAACTTGGGCTGAACGTATTCCTCTCGAACAGGATGCTTCCATTATGGTTGCCACCGAGCATACGCAGCACTTAAAACACCTTCATTTGTCCTCAAGCATGACCCGTCCACAAACATTACATAATCAGACTCCTTTAAAGGTTCATCCCTGATATCAGGGCGGGGATTTGTGCAAAACTCAAGCACATACAAACAGTTATGATCAACGTCATCTTTGACCTCTGGATTTACTGCATCTGGCAGTGAGGTGGAAGGATTCACACTCGTGCATCTTACAATGGTTACATTGTCTGCACCCAAGATCACTTTTTCATACCTAGTCAGCCAACTATGTGTCATGAATTGGGTTTTTGTTCGGGTCAGAAGGATTTCAACTGAATGTGGGACATATACTCTCAAAGGATATCCCATCACAATGCCTTCACTCTGTTCCAGACTCACACAAGTAGCAGCTACTGCTTTCAGACATCCAGGCAACGCCTTTGCTACCGGGTCTAAAACAGCTGAAAAATAAGCTATTGGTCGTTTCATTCTTCCATGCCTTTGCACCAATACTGAGAGTGCACATCCGTCTCTCTCACTATAATACAGCTCAAATTCTTTCTCATAATTAGGCATTCCCAATGCTGGTGCCTCACACAAACTTGTTCTCAGTTCCTCGAAAGCCTTCATTTCCTCCTCATCCAGTGCAATCGGAACTTTGACATCCCTCTTTGTCAATCGCTGTAAAGGTTTTGCAATCAATGAAAATCCACTTATCCACTGACGACAATAACCAACCATTCCAAGGAACATTCTCACCTCTCTTTGTGTCATTGGGGCTCTCATTCCTTTAATAATCCTTATTCTTTTTGTTGTCACTTTTCGCATCCCTCTCTCAATCTTATGACCTAGGTACTGTACTTCCTGTTGACAAAATTGCAGTTTTGATGGGGACACCTTATGTCCTCCTTCTGCCAAATGATTCAATAAAGCAATGGTGTCCGTAACACATGCTTCTCTGGTCTTTGATGCCACCAATAGGTCATCAATATATTGGACCATCACAGATTTTTCAGGCATTATTAAACTTTCTAATGATTTCTTCAGAATCTGATTAAAAATAGGACTTTCAGGATACCCTTGAGGAATTTGGCACCATGCCAAAATACGCTCTCCGAACCGGAACGCAAATAATGGCTGGCTGTCAGGGTGCAATGGAATAGAAAAGAATGCATGGCACAAATCAATAACTGTGCACCATTCTGCATCATGGGGAATTTGATACAGTATTACAGCAGGGTTTGGCACAATTGGGCAGCAAGGAATAACAATTTTGTTTACTTTTCTCAAATCTTGTACTATTCTATATGTTCCATTTGGCTTTTTCAATCCCATTATAGGAGAATTACATGGGCTGCTCATTATTTCTCTCAAAATCCCTTGTTCAATCATCTTATTAATTACAGGTGTTATTCCTTCAATAATCTCTGGAGTCAGTTTGTACTGCGGGGTGTTTGGGTAATTCGTTCCTTCTTTTACAGTAATTTTTACAGGATCAACTTCTCTCATTAGTCCAATATCTTCACCTGTGAAATCCCATACATCAAACCTGACTGTTTCTTTCAATTCAGCATGGATTTTCTCTGCATCGAACACAGGAAACGTATCATACATTCCTGGTTCTAGTTCTGTCATTGTCAATTTGTACTGAACATCATCATCTGGTGTTTGGAAAGCAATACCATCTGGAGTACAGTAAATGGTACAATTCATTTTACAAAGCACATCGCGTCCTAATAAATTTACAGGACTACAATCACACACTACAAAGCGATGCATCTCTTTGAATGGACCAATTTCCAGTTCTATTGGTTTTGTAAGAGGGGTTTTAATTTCCCTGTTTGAAACACCTACAACTTGGATGGATTCTCCTGAGAGAGGAAGGTTTGGAATTTCCACTGACCTGACAGTAGAACGGGTAGCGCCAGTGTCCACAAGGAAAGTAACATTTACACCATTCACCTTTTCATCCACAAATGGACCTGACTGATCTACCTCTAGAGTTGCGCCAAGCACGCACTCTTCTTTCTCTCCTAGGCACCGTCATAAGCTTTCATCCGATTCATCTCCATCATGCCGTAACCAATACTGCGAAATTGCAGCTGCGCGCGGCAATTTTGTTACCTGCTCTCCTTTGTAGAATCCTGCCCCTCTGTACTGTATCTTTGAGGACTTACACTCTTTGGAAGAGGTGGTTGCGGCACCTGACACTGTTGAGTAACTACCTGCGGCTGTTGCGGTTGTTGGTAACTCACCTCATTCTGCACCTGTGAATTCAATGATTGAATCTCAGTATTAACTTTCAGAGCAAATTTACACTCGTTTCTCCAGTGCCCTAATTTTCCGCAATTATGACATGGCCATTTCTTTTTAGCTTCTTCTATACTCATCTGACCCTTTCCCTTACCAATATTCGCTTTGGACTTGGTCTGTCCTGCATCACTAGACTGACTATTCATCTGAGCTTCTTGCTTTTCTGCAACTTTTACTTGTGCCCACATTGCCTTTTCCTTGAGTTTACGCGGTCTACACTCAATATCGTCACTGCAATATTTTGCATACCTTAGTACCTCATCTACTGTGCTATTCTGCCAACATAACATATGCTGTTTAATCATTTCACTTATTTCAGGTCTCAAGCCATACACAAATCTATACACAAAATGACTCATGTCTTTTTCACTCAGATTCTCGTATCCGCTATACTGTTTAAAGACCAAAAGTTATCTCTCGTAATAAGCATGTACAGATTCCTTACTCTCCTGAGTTGTTCTATCAATCTTTACCCAGTCCGTTTTTTTTGGTGGGATTTTATTTTTCAGAAACGTGATTGCCTCTTCATATTTTCTCATTACTTCTGAACCTGGGGCTCCTGTTTTTGCATCTCTACGATATTCTTCCTTCGGCCAGTCAATTGTAATTTTACATTCTGTCCATAAATCTGCAGGAACCACAATCTCAAACAACCCATCAAGATCTTCCCACAACACTTTTGAAACTTTTACAAACCTTTCTACCTGTCTATACCATTCTACAGGTTTTTCTCTCAATCTTGGAAAATCATTTGTAAATGACAATATATCTTGTCTGGACCATGGGACATGTACATAACTTCCTCCTGGAGTTTCTCTCATTGGACATTCTATTACCTTTGGTTCTTTCTCTTTTATTGGAAAAGCCAATGATGCTTTATCAGTTGTTCCCTCCTTTCTTCTTATCCACCTACTTCTCCACTTGTCTACATCTCCCCATTTTCTCAATAATACAATCAGTTCTTTTATCTGTGTTAGTCGTCCTGAAGTGTTCAGATTTTCTATGTCCTTTTTACTAAAATCTACCCTGTATGGTTTCTGTAATCCTCTAATTTTTCCAAAATCTACTCCTAGTTCGTTCGCTGTTTCTTCCAATTTTTCATGCAAGTTTCTAGCTCTCCAAGTGACGCTTTTACACATAAACATTAGATCATCATCTTGATAGGACTTCAATCGATCTGTACCAATAGTTCCCAGAATTAATTCCTCCATATCTATCTTTAATCTGACCACATCCAAAAGTTGTGGTTCGGCATCTTTTTTCTGCAGGCTCCTCACCCAATCATTTAATTCCTCTGCAGTCGGACCCACAGGGGTTTTATTTAATTCTATCCAATTTGCACTTCTCTCTGGGGTTTCAGTTGCTGACTCTGCTCCCATAGGAATCTTATTTATCTGACTCTCATTAATTGTCAAATTTACAGGTGGACTTGACCTAAATGGACCAACAGAATCTTCTTTCTCTCTATTTTCTGGAATCATCCCTTCTCTTACTCTTTGCATACTGGAATTTAATGGAATTGTTAAGGAGTGTTCATCTATCTTTTGATTTTCAAATACTGGGATTACTGGCCCTATAGTTACTGGCACAGTCACAGCTTCCATATTCTTTGTCAGTTCCCTTATCTTTTCAGTCAACTCTCTTGTGGTTCTGGCTGATTCAGCTGTATTACCATTATCATGTTTAACAGTCTGTGGTGTTTCTAGTTTATTAAATGGACTATTTATTTCAGACATTTGTTCAGGGCTTTGATTTATTACAGTTCTCATCGGCGGTGCATTCGGTGTGACCACCACAGAATCCTGTTGATATGGAGGGGGTCTTTTGTTTAAAATGTCCTCCAGCAACTCATCCTCTGTGTCGCTAACTCCATACCCATATCTCTCTGTTGCTGCATGCTTCTTTTTCGCCGTACACTTTCTCCCTGTAAATTCTTCAACTGTTCTGACAGGAAACATGCCATCCGTCATGTTAGCATACCGCCATCGTCTCATCCTGTCTTCATGATTCAAACCCCATACTCTTCCATGAACTAAACTTTAATTCTTTGCACCTCTGTATCTTTCCCTTTCATACATCTCATCTTCCCATTCGCCTAAGGCTTCGAACTGTGTCGGTCTAGGTCTCGGTTCAAGTTTCATCATCTTTTCTCTTAAATTTTGAAGTACCGCTGTGCTAAACGAACCATTTTCTGGAAAAGCCAATACTCCATCGTCTTTGGTATACTTCGCCCAATTTTCCAACCAAATGCAAGTATGATAGCCATATTTCAACATCATATGAGATGCTGGCGTTTTCGGCGGAGGAAGTACTTCTTCTCTAGTCACAACCTTCTTATCTTTCTTAAAAAGGTTTTTACGCTTCGCAAACCATGACGGTTTCTCTCTCTCATATTCATTATAATAAGGCATTTTCACTGTTGTTTCGCCGAAGCAATTTACACAATCCTTTCCCTAATCGGTTCTGTCTACTGCTCGGCTATTCGGACCTATCCCAGCACGTCTCACACCAACGCACCAATCGGGAAACTCTTCGTTCTTCCACAACTGGCCAATCCCAGCGCGGTTCTTGTTGACGTCCGTTTTACTCCTGCTTCTACTGACCACCTCCTTTACAAAAATTATCGGCAGTTTTCTTAGCTTTTCTTTTCAACCAAAATCGATTAGTTACAACGTAAAACACATTACCATTGTCTGTTTCTCTAAACAAAAGAGATAGTTTATTCCCACTTACAAGAATACTGTTCCGTTCGATAAGTGTAGCACTTCTCTCTACCTTACCCTTCTCTCAAGCAAGACGTAAACCCGTTTCTCTGGGGATAAGACACATTTGGAGACTACACTGCTCCTGAGAATTAAGGCCAGAGTTTCACAAGAAAACCTGTTGCTATTTCACTTAAATGCAATTCATACGTGAAATTTCCCTAACATAACACAGTCCTGTGTTATCACCAAATTTGAAAATCAGACAATGCACAATTCCGTGTGACTTCTCTTGCCACACGCGTCCACTTCCTACTTCCCGGAAGCTTCAAAATTTCGACCTACACATAACGTAATACAAACTCAGTGTTAGACACCAAAAATCAACAATCAATAATCACCAAACTAATCTATAGTAACCATAACTCTGCTACCAAGAAATCTGATCCAGCGCGGCTAATATAAATTTTTCCTTATAGCACTAATCCAGAAAAACACCTACACAACTTTGATTACTTGAAACTTATGTCGGTGGGGCCCATACCACCGCATACATACATTCATTCAATTTTCTGGATCAAACGCTAAGGAAAAAGGAGTTGCTGGACAACCGGGATACCTTATTAAAATGACAGAATTATAACCTATACATTATATACATTAACTTTGGATCCTGTCGGTTCTAAACATCAAGGTACTCCGCTATTCGCTCGATGGACCAACTAGTAGAATCAGTTGATGGTGATTAAGACCAGCTCAATCACAATTAAACCCTTGAGCATTTATAAATCACAATTTATTTAAGAAACCACAGACTCATTTAGAGTTAGCATATAATTTTATCGAAATTCTTTAGGCAAAAGTAAAGTTCATTTTAAGCAAATACATTTATTATATCAGTAAGCATTTTAAGTAAAAGTTAAAATAAAGTTGGGAAATATTCATTACCCTTGGCCATAGGGCGATGACGAGAATGGTTCATCAGGAAAGAGAGATGAACCGCAGATCACAAGATGGACTCCCAAAACTGACTGACTGTCCCGCTAACCTCCTCGGACGCAAACTCCTCCCGAGCAACTCCCGCAACGGTCTCGTTCCTTCCCAGTCAAAGTTCGTTAGTCCAAAATGACAGTCTCTCGCAGCATCAGGATAGAATAAAAGAAGCAGTTTTTTCACAACGTAAGAGCAGACCCTCTTATATCCTACTTTCTGGCTCTCTGCACTTAAAAGTTGTAATCTTTAGGGGCAAGAATCACGCTAATTGGTCCATTGGAGAGGTGGTGATGGTCACCTCATCGTCCTCCTTGTTCGAACCGGTTTGGGGACAATAAAGCACACAATAAGTCTCATGATTACGATGTCCAAAAGTAGTCCAATTTGTTAATCCATTTTGTAACAATCTTTGATGGTCACACATTAGTTCATTCCCTGTCGCTCGATTATCCCATCCGTTCCCAGGCATATATGCTGAACTCTTGGCAAAATCCTCGTTGCAGGTCAGATTGGCCTTGACATCTCACTCTGGGCACAGGCCGCATACACGTGACTGGAGCTTTTATACTGCCCATGCGCGGGGCCATCTTATTCAGCGCACACCATCTCGTCCTTCCCAGCGGCCATTTTCGAAGCACGGCCTAGCAGGCCCGAACGAAACTAATATAAGAACAAACACAACGGAAATTAAAACATGGAAAATAAGCCTTTCTGTTTACCACCCGCCATTCTAAAGACCCGTGTTGGGTATTACCTAGCAGAAGCAACATTTAAAGCCACTTTACTTACCACCTGCATTCTTTGCCATGGTGCAATTTTACTACCAAACACAAATCATGCAATTTACTCTATTTACTACGTAAATCACAATACTCACGTTAATTTACTTCACATTTGTAAATAAATTCGATATTTTCAACATTTAGCAAGTTGCCCACGTGTAAGGTCTACTAAAAAGGTGCATTTGTTGATTAGTTCATGCGTTTCAAACAGTTAGTATCATTAATCGTTATGAGGTCATTAATTTGCAAGGGGTACAAAATTATTTCGTTTCCCCTGCTCCATCAACAACATGGAAGTTGTTTGCACATCTTGATGATGAACGCACACCAGTACCTGATTATTGCCTATGACTTCTTAGCTCTGCTAAAATAAGACACCTTGGACAGCTGGGGTGGGGGGGAGGGGGTTACTGTAGGAGCTGGGTTAGGTCCCTGTAGATGGTGTGAAACTTGTCGGAAATCACCCGCATCACCCTGAGAGGCCGTAAAATTGCTTGTCCTCACTACCCTGAGAGTCAAGTGCAGAAGGAGAGTACTTGGCCTAGTTTGCAGAACCATAGCAGGTTAAACCCATGACACCAGAGGCAAACCGCCCCCAACCACCACGGTTGTGGCCAAGTACCCCGTATTTGCCCTCTGCTCCTCAGAGTGGAGTCTGCCAGCTAGTGAGACCTTTCTAAAACAAACTAAAGCTTGAATAATTTTAAATATAAATAATAAGAATATAAGAAATCGTTTGAAGGCAAAATCTGTTATTGTACACCAAGTACTTCGTCTACAAAAGCAATGATAAATGAGAATCCTTTGAGTGGTAAGCCTACTCCAAGTTCGTTTTATTTCACGTTTAGGTTAAAACCCAATGTGCCATAAAATATAAATAAAACTTAAAATAGTGACAAATATAGTAAACACTAAAGAAATGTATATGAAAGAGTAGCTGACGCCTGAAGCCACAATCCCCGTCACATATGAGGGCTGGCTAGTCCCTGCACATAAGTTAACAATACCGTTAATTGCTGCCAGCAACGCCAACTGGTTGCAATCGCTCCTTTGCTCAGCACTTCTTAATCGTATGATTACCAATTCTAAAACGCTTTAGCACCATAGCACATATTTTGCTTGATATGCCTGAATGAATTGGATGATACAGTGTCCATGGACCTCCAGGTAAATGCCGCAGTATAGTCTTTCACTTGATGCTGTTGTGTAAAATACATCATCTGTTAGAGAGACCGGATCATAGAGAGACTCATAGAGAGACAGGATCAGGGTCATAGAGAGACAGGGTCATAGAGAGACAGGGTCATAGAGAGACAGGGTCATAGAGAGACAGGGCCATAGAGAGACAGGGCCATAGAGAGACAGGGCCATAGAGAGACAGGGCCATAGAGAGACAGGGCCACAGCGAGACAGGATCACAGCGAGACAGGATCACAGCGAGACAGGATCACAGCGAGACAGGATCACAGCGAGACAGGATCACAGCGAGACAGGATCACAGCGAGGCAGGATCACAGCGAGGCAGGATCACAGCGAGGCAGGATCACAGCGAGGCAGGATCACAGCGAGGCAGGATCACAGCGAGGCAGGATCACAGCGAGGCAGGATCACAGCGAGGCAGGATCACAGCGAGGCAGGATCACAGCGAGGCAGGATCACAGCGAGGCAGGATCACAGCGAGGCAGGATCACAGCGAGACAGGATCACAGCGAGACAGGATCACAGCGAGACAGGATCACAGCGAGACAGGATCACAGCGAGACAGGATCACAGCGAGACAGGATCACAGCGAGACAGGATCACAGCGAGACAGGATCACAGCGAGACAGGATCACAGCGAGACAGGATCACAGCGAGACAGGATCACAGCGAGACAGGATCACAGCGAGACAGGATCACAGCGAGACAGGATCACAGCGAGACAGGATCACAGCGAGACAGGATCACAGCGAGACAGGATCACAGCGAGACAGGATCACAGCGAGACAGGATCACAGCGAGACAGGATCACAGCGAGACAGGATCACAGCGAGACAGGATCACAGCGAGACAGGATCACAGCGAGACAGGATCACAGCGAGACAGGATCACAGCGAGACAGGATCACAGCGAGACAGGATCACAGCGAGACAGGATCACAGCGAGACAGGATCACAGCGAGACATAGAGAGACAGGATCATAGAGAGACATAGAGAGACAGGATCATAGAGAGACAGGATCATAGAGAGACCGGATCATGTTACCATTGCTAAGGTAATCATAGGAGCCAAACTAGACTTTGGGAAATCTCTGCTAGAAGGCAAATCCAAAGCAAATGGTAATTTACTTTTTTGCTTGCTAACTCTGCCTCAATGTATTGGAGCACTTCACATGAGCACCAGTTAATATACACGACACATGCATTTTTTTGAGGCAAGGGGAGATTACGTGAGTTTATCCGAGTGACAGGACGTTGAGACTCGAACCTTGTTCTCCCAATTCAAAGTCGGCATTTTGTGCCATTACATTACATCCTGTCCACTTGAAGTATTGAATAATTTTGCGGTACAAAACCTGCCTACGTTTGCCCGTACCACATCCGTTTTGAGGGTGCTTCAGTCCGACTAAAATCTCTTATGTTCACCATCCAGGCACTGGTAAACTGCAAACCTAACAAAAGCGTATGCAATAAGCCGCCTAGGGGGAAAAAAGCAAATAGGTCTCGCCTATGAGAGCTATTGGCTTTGGCAGGGTTTTTTGGCCGTGCTACATTGCTTTGCAGCATGGCTAGAAATATTTTTTTTTAAGTGCTATGACTTCGCCAGCGTTAATGCACATTTTTTTATATTTAAAAAATATAATAAATAAGGAGGGCGGTAAAGAAGGACGTTGGTCGACAGTGAACACGAGAGAGACAATGGAGAAGCGCATGGACAATGGATGGTGGGTGGAAGGGTCTGGGAAAGCAAATGGAGGGTGGGCAGGAGGGTCTGGCTGGGACAAGAAGCTGGCACCAGAGGATGTGCGGAATAGGGTGGGTAAGCAAGGTGACCATGAAAGGCAAGTGGGAGGGGCACCAAGCTGACAATGGGGGAGGGTGTGGTGCAAACAGAGGACAAGAAAGAGGAACTCGGAGGGGAGAGAGGTACATGTGGAATATAGTTGGAAAACAAAAGCACTGTTATAGAGTGCTTAGCCAAGAAAAAAAAAAGTAGAGACTGAAAAAATGAGCAGTGGAAGGACACAAATAATGTGTCCATGCTCCAGGGGAGGGATAAAATGAGGAAGGAAAGCCCACAGCAGCTGACAAATAAGCAAGCAAATAAGTGACAATGAAGCCAACCAACGCTAAGCAGTGGGCAGGCTCTAAGACCTCTGTAAGCTAACAAAATGTTTCGGAATAGACAACGCATGCGCGTTGTCTTAGGTGAAAGTTTTAAAATAGTAAGCAAAAGAAAAGAACACTGCTTATGTAGACCAGAAACTTAGTCTGACACTGGGAATCTGGGGTGCCCTGGGAGTCACCAAAAGGTTGAAACAGAGAGTCCTGGTACAAGGAGCCATCAACAGAACCCGGGATGTTCAAAGAAGGTTGAAGAAAACTTAATTACAGAAACGGATGTGGAAAAGCCAAACAAGCAGATCAGCCCTTAACCCTAAATGCGATACATGAGGGGACCCGATGGAAATCAAAAGAAAATAAGTTGCATAGAATGGAGTAATGTGTGTGTACTACAGCTGGTAGCAACTCAAAAACAGATGATGTGAGGATTACTGGTCCTTCCTCCCTCTCTCAGAATCATTCCTTCGTACGCTTGTTCATTTAGTCATCTCACCCTCCTTGATAATTTGACCCGTTTTCCGATTTAATTTTTTTTCTCCCCAGGGGCATCCTCTTGCTTCATGTTATGGATTCTCAGGGGTTTTGCACACATTGAAACTCTCCTTCCACATTTTTTACGCTTGGGCATATGTCTATTTTCCAGAACTTGTCACTAGAAGGCTTTTTCAGCTCTCGTATATCCTTCATCTTCAAGAATGTTTAAAAAGATTTTTTTGAGATGTTGGTCTATTGAGTGGCCGAGAACGGCTTGCAGTATTTTTAGGACGGCGTCAGGACCAGGTCATGTGTAAAAAGATCTCTGATTTAGGTTTTGAAAATTGGGCAACTTTGGGGGAACTTCTGTTGTAGGAATCTCCAGAGTCTTTTTGGTATTCTGTATCTTATGTAGATATTTATACTTAAGTGCTTGAATCTGGTTCATACTGCTGTCTCCTGTGGAGCCATAAGCTCAAATATCCACTCCTCCTCAGTCAAAGGGCCCACATCTGGTACCCAAGCCCCTCTCAATTTTTGGAATATTTCTGGTATATTAATTATAGGAGTTTTGTAAATTGCAGAAATACGGCATCTGTGGTAGTTAAGCCTTGGTAATTTTGGTTTTAAGTGGATTTATGCCTCGAAACCACTTAGAAGTCAGTTAGGCATGCTGTCATAGCATGCCTCAGTTGTAGGTAACAAAAGAGCTGAGAATATAACCGCTCAAATGTGTCTAGTATTTTGTCAGAGGGTTTTATTATATTGGATGTCGCTATATCACCTGGTGTTCATATATCTAGTCAGGCCCATTCTTTCAATCTTATCCGTGTTCTGACCTGAAGGAATCTCGTTCTGGCCCAGTGTGGATTTTCCCCGATGAGTTTGTGAGCCCAGTGTATTTTTGTAGGGTGGCCTGCCATGTATTCAGTATAACTTTAGTGGCGGGAGGTAGGTTACAAGGTTATCTTCTACCTTGCAGATAATGCAGTGGATAGACATCACCCAGTGCACATATTCTGTTTTGTACCTGCTGAGCCAGTAAACCACGACAGACGCCGGAAGGCGCATCGCGACTGCAAGATGGCGGCTGGCGTACTCAAGGTGTGGGGCCGGAGCTACTAGGGACCTGTGAGGGCATGGGCTGTCCCTGGCCGGGGGCAAGGGCGGACCGCGACCCCCCCTGCCATTACCGGGAGCTGTCGGTGCTTGACTAATGGAAGCACCAGGCGAGAGCACCGTAGCTGCAGCTAAAGCGATCCAGGAGTACGGGAGCCTCCGTCCACTAGTGGGGCCCGGTCGCTGTATGCAAAACAGGAGCCGCGGCGGAGCTGCCGGTCCTGGTCAGGAGCTCGGGAATGCTTACAGCTGAGAACGGAGGTGAGCGGTTGATGTTCCGCCGCAGATATGCAATGGTGATCTTTCCGTTGCCAGCGAGCATTGTTTGGGCGGCCTGACCCTAAGATGGCGACTATTTGTGAGGTACGAGGAGCGCCTCACCTTCACCTGCGGGGCTGCGCAATGGAGTCTTGTAGCCCGGACAAGTGTTTCTGATGCTATGCCTGTTGTTTATTAGGGATTGAACTGTTGCTGGGCCAATTCTCGCTAACACCGCTTTTTCTCATGGGTGCTGAGCCTGTCCCTAAGATGGCGCCTGTGTTTTAATAACTTGGAGTGTTTTACGAATGATATGATCGTCCGTAACTGGTTTGCGGCTGTTCACTGGCCATTGCGGATGCGTTGACTTCTGATGGGGAGGTGCGCTTCGTTGGAATGACTTTCTCCTCCACGGCGATCTTTGTGGGAGAGGTGCCTGTCCCTAAGATGGCGCCCGTAACTCTGTTCTTGGCGCTTGCAATCAGGGCTGTGGCCATCTGGTGGTGCTGTGGTATTGATATCGGGTGTTTCACTTCCCTGTTGCTCCAGGCCGGGGGACTCTTTCATCTACACTGCCAGTTTCTTGGTAGACTAGCCTGCAGAGTTTTTGCCATACCCCTGAAATGGGGGCCGGAGTCTGCGTGCTCCTCGCGCCGAGTGAGCTTCGACCAGCTGAGGAGAGATGAGTACCGGATAGCTGGAGGTTGAGGCGGGCGGCGTTCCCCAATACCACCTGAGACTGGTGTGGCTGATGGAACTTTGACGATGCCCTCTGGCAGAAACCTTATATGTTATACTGACCGCGGTGCCCGAGCAACATGGCCGATGCCCGGTGCAGCTGTTTTGGCAGCTATAGAGGAGATTGACTTTAGTTTCACCCCCTTAGCCGTCACCTACCCAGCCGGACATTGGACATTGTTTTTCCTCGTCTCTCCGCTGTGTTTCCTTTCGCTCGCCCACCTTCTCCCTCCGTGATCCTGCGGATGACTCCCCTTTCCAGCCCTACATAACCTTGTTTGTTTTTCTCCTACCCCCCTGTCGCGAACCCTCACCCCCCACCCTCCCTCATGCTCCAGATAACTTGTATATTGTTTTTATTTTATGCTATGGTAACGAATGTAACTTTGTGCAACTTGTTCTTATGTAAAGCGCTCTGATACCTCCGGGTCTAGCCAGCGCTATATAAAACTTTTTAAATAAAAATAAACAAATACATACGATCAGACCCTGGTCTGGATATCCAGTCATTAAAATCTGCAGCCATGTGGTAGGTAAGGTGGTCTATGATGCCTAGTCCACTATTGTAGGTGAATTTACTCCATTAATTCATGGCTACCATGGGGGCGGTGGGGGCCATGCTGCTATTTAATTGATCTGAGTAAAGATGGAAATGTCCCAAAACGGAGAGGGGGTGGAATTTATGTGGCTAGTTTTGAAAGGTATGTAGGATTTTGTGGAGCAGAACCATTTTAATTAATAAAATTCTGCCCATTAGCAAAAGTGGTAATGAAGACTGATGAAGGGTGTCTTTACAGGAAAGATCTATCAGCGGTTGCATGTTTAGGGCTTGTGCTGCTACTTCATTACTGGCCATACAAATGCCCCAATATTGAATACTTAATCCTCTTTTAGTTCATTCTGCCCTATCTCCACACTCTGCCGCGGGGCTAAGGGGAAAAAAAAGTGGAGTCTTGTTCCTGTTCACTCTTAGATCTGAGTAATCCTAAAGTTGTAAAGGAGCTGCCTGGTGTGTGGACCAGACAATTTGGCACCAGGTAAATCAGCTGGCCGTCCTCGTATAGGAATAGTTTTTCCATTTTGCCCAGCGAAAGCCTGTGCTTTTATGATCCTAAGCTTGCATGTGGGCTGCTCAATGTCCAGGTAGAACACCAGGGGTGACAGCGGGCATCCCTGTCTTGTTCCTCTTGTTATAGGGTAGGGTCTGAGAGGACACCTCTTAATTTTACACTTGCAATCTGGTTATTTTTTTAGTAATAGTGTGTATACAGTGAAGTTAGGGCCAAATACCAGGTGGGTCAACAGTGAAAATAGATAGTCCCATGGGAGGCTATCAAAAGCCTTCCCAAAGTCTATGAGCTAATGATTCTGGTATTTTGTCCTTCTACTTATGGTATTAAAAACGTGATGAATATTATGTTGTTTTGACCAGTGTGGCAAAAGCCACAGTGATCCTTATGGAGAAGGTCTCCAATCACCTTTGTTAGGCTATTTGCGAGAATATTTGCCTGGATTTTGGTCTCCTGAGGGATATCTGTTAGAGCAACAGACCTCAGCTGGACTTTCTGGTTTAAGGATAATTTCAATTTGAGCAGTGCTCAAATCCTGGGGGAGACTTTGAGGTTTTGCTAAATGTCTTGTGCGACTTAGCTGCTCATAGAGAGGCTAAGTCCGGGAGCTTGCCATTCCTTAATAAAATTCAGCTCTGAAACTGTTCGATCCTGGGGCCTCCAGATGATTGGATCTGAGATACGACCTCTGCTATTCCTTCATGTGAGAGTGTCTTCAAGTAGCGTGCAGTTTCTGCTGAGAGTCTTGGGAGGGGTACTGCTTTGAGAAATACATGCAAGGCATCTAATGGAGCAGTTGAGGATGGCCTGTGTTGGGCAGCATAGAGTTGGATGAATCCATCTGGTAACGCTTTCGTAGGGATAGAACTGTGCCATCACAACCTACTATATGCTTAGTGTCCGCTTATTTCCGCTTTTCTTATTCACTGGAGCAATTTCCCTGGCTTGTTGCCTTGATCATATATTCAGCTTTGTGAGGGCATCCAAATCTTTTTTTTTTTTTTTGTCAAGTTTTGCTGATATTGCAGCTTGGACTCTTGTAATTGTTTTAATCAGTCCTCTGTCAGCTTATCACTGCATTCGTTTTCTATGTTTTGCACCTTTAATTCTAATTTAGTTATTTTCTTGACATGCTTTCATTTCATATTTGTAGTTCTGCTGATAGCTTAGCCATGAAAGCCTATTTTATATTCTTCCAAAGATATAACTGGGGAGTTTACCGAACCCTGATTAGTCTTAAGACATAGTTTTGTCTGTTTTTGAAGTTTATCACGGAAACCTGGTCTTGATAACTTCCAGGTGCTCATTCTCCAAGCGGAGATTGATTGAGGTGCTCTGTTATGTATTATATGTTATACTTGTATCTCTACTGGAGTATTGTCTGGTGTTTGTAGCGATCTGCCTTATTTCCGCTGTTGAGACAAAAAATAGTTGAGGCAGGGGAATGATTTATGAGTGTTTAGTAAGAAGGTGTAATCCCATTGATCGGGTTAAGTGTCGCCATACATTGTTAAGACCCCTTGACTGTGTGAAGTCTGCTAGTTGGGATGCTTTTGTGCGAGCCGTCAATGTGGGTCTGCTCTATCTCCCAGTTCATTTGCCCTCTGAAGTCTCCACCCCGATTGTAAAACCACAAGGCGGTTCTTGCAGTGTAGTTCCATCTGGGTCAGAAAGATGTGAAAGAGGGGGTGGAGCGCATATTGTTAGGAGTTTGAGTGTAAGTAGCGTATTGTATAGGGAACAAGTGCAGAATTTTCCCCGTAAACCATATCTATTCCCCTCACGGCTATTTTTAACTCTATATTCACATCAGGGCGTTTCCCAACGGAGTGGAAAAAAATCTCCATACTACCTTTATTAAAAAAAAAAAACCTGGACGCTAAGGACACCTCCAATTACAGGCCCATATCAAGACTTCCCTTTCCCTCAAAGATGATTGAGAAAGTCATTAACACTGAACTGTCTTCTTTTGTTAATGAGAATGCAATTCTCAATTAGGGAGAGGATGTAGCCTTACGGCTAGAGCGGTCGACCGCGGAGCTGGGGATCCGGGTTCGAGTCTCGGCAACGACGCTCAACATCCTGTGATTCTGGGCAAATCACTTAATCTCCCCGTGCCTATCAAAAATGAATGTGTCCTCATGTAACGAAACTGGTGCTATGTAAAGCGCTCTGATACCCGATGTCTCGGGTGTAGTTCGCGCTATATAAAACTCTTTTAAAAAAAAAAAAAAAAAAAAAAAAAAATTCTGGACTCCTCCCAATTTGGATTTTGTGCGCACTATAGCACAGAGCTGGCTCTCATTACGGGCACCGAGGAGCTCAGACAGACCTTGAATGGAGGGGGGAGCGTTGCCTTATCCTTTTGGACTTATCAGCGGCATTTGATACGGTCAATCATGAGCTGCTGATAGATCGTTTAGTTTCCATTGGGATCAGGGTAATGCGCTCTCCCTGCTGGGTTCCTTTCTGTCTGAGCGGTCTCAATTGGTAGCGTTGGGTGACTCTCACCCTCCTTTTCCCTACCTTGTGGCGTTCCTCAGGGATCTTCCCTGAGCCCAACGCTGTTCAATCTCTAGATCATCCACCTGGCTAAATTGATAAAAGGTTATGGCTTTACGCTAGTATCGTATGCAGACGACACTCAGATAATTGTCTCAGTGAGCAGTTCATCCAGTTCCACAGCCATCAGATTTCATGATTGTATGAGTTATATAGGTGACTGGATGACAGACAATTGTCTGAAGTTAAGCTCCTCCAAGACTGAGGTTCTTTTATTTGGAAACAGCCCCTCTATCTGGACAGGTAGTTGGTGGCCTGTCCAACTTGGTCCTATACCCACACCAGCATCTAAAGCCAAAAACCTAGGAGTCATCTTCAATACTAAACTATCATTTGAAGCACAGGCTAACTTTATCACTTCTGCCTGTTTCTTTATCCTCAAAATCTTGAGAAAAGTACTCCCCTCAATCCCTATGGATCTCAGGAAAACAGTGGTATCCGTACTCATTTCATCTAGACTGATTTACTGCAATGCTCTTTTTACCAGCGCCTCTAAACGCAGTATTCAAAAGCTGCAGATTGCTCAAAATGCAACAGCAAGAGCACTTCTAGGAATCTCTAAATTCGATTCTGCTTCCAAAGCCCTATCCCATTTGTACTGGTTGCCGGTAACAAAACGGATTTAAATCTCTCTGCATTGCATTTAAATCTTTGAACAATCTGGGGCAAACGCAGTTGGCAAACTATCTTAAGCCATATATCCCAGCAAGGTCCCTTAGGTCAGCTGAGCTTGGAAATCTTGCTGTCCCTTGAGTAAGTTGGGCCAGGTGGGGTGGCAGGAGTTTCACTACAACAACAGCCAAACTGTGGAACTCTCTGCCAACCTCGCTTAAAAAAGAGACTCGCCTGCTAAAATTTAGAAAGGGTTTAAAAACATGGCTCTTCAAGGCATAAATTTTAATCCACTCCAGTCAGATCCGTACTTTCTGAGGGCAGCGCCTAGACACCTTAGGGTATTTGTCATGCTTTATAAATTTATCATCATCATATAGGGTGCCCATTGTTATGTTAAATCAATACTGTATGTACCGTCTAATAGCAGTGGGAGGTTTTTTTCAAAGACGTTTTGTTATTGTAAATAGCAATACAAATGAAAGACACACAACTACAGCCATACCCAAACATCTGACATGCAGTAATAGGTTATCGTAGATCAAAGTCAACAGAAAAAGAAATCATATGTATTATGTCCCAGCACTCTCCTCTCATGGTACTGCTGGCATCACAGCATCTGTGACAGGAGTTCCCCTCAATCCTGCAGGTCATCCTCGACTTTATCATCATGTCTTCATTTGCGGAGGCTTACTTCTTCAGCCACCACCCACCCACTCACATCCATCACCCAACCATCCAAACTAGGCCCAACCTGCCCCATCCAGGTAATTGCGACTCTCCTCGTCGCCAGCAGCAAGTGCAACAGGCAAACAACCGATTCCAGCACTATCGCAGCTTCAAAGACCGTGGCCACCCGCCTCACTACAGATTCCCAAAAGGAGCGGACCAAGGGATGGCACCAGGCAAGGTGCAAGAAAGACAGCACCTGAGCCAGACACCAGTGGCAACCACTAGGCCTACTGGAGTCTGTCCTGTGAAAGAACACCGGAGTGACATACCTACGGTGCAAGAAATTAAAATGGACCATCTTAAACTGTCCTTTAATGGATACAATCCTGATCATAGAACAGGACCTGATATATTGCACATCTTTCAGGGACACTCCCTCAATAGCAGTGTGAGTTTACAGTTTCTTAGGACGGCTACCTCTCTCCATCCGCTACTAAATCCTACAAGCAGAGGCGGATCTGTATCTGCAGAGGCATCAACATTTTTTTCACAAAAGGAAGTCTCCTGCATCATGAGAATATACACAGGTTACTGCTAAGCAGCCTTACAGAATGCACCTTTTCATTATTTTACTTGGGAGGCCATTGACGTTTCATCTGAGGCATTTGTACTTTTTGTCTGTGTCCTCTGACATTGTTGTGCATCAGATAGGATTCCATTATTGCCACGAGAGTTCTAGAGAGGGTGTCTGTCAATATTTTAATATTGCAAAAATAACCAAAAACTGTATAACTAAACCCGAGCCTCCTCCTCCTACTTCTACTACTGAGGCATCTGTTGGTAAACCTAGGGAAGTAAGCCCATAACTTTAGAGGGCTGCAGCTTATGATTGCATTTCCTACTGCTACTAATGATGTCTCTGGGGGGGGCGGAGCTTGCTCACGACCAAGATGGCCGCTTGAGCCGAGCGCTCCGCAGAAACCGTCTAATATCCGGCAATTATCCTGCAACTGAGCAGTCCTGTGTACCCCCCCGAGTGCCCCTTGAGCTTCGGAACCTGGTGGCAACGTGTAGTTGCGTCCCCGGCCGCCGCGCAGGAGCGCTGGGCCAGTAACGACAGGCGACCTGGACCAGGCTAAGCAGCGCCCTGAGTACCGGACTTGCGTGCCTGCGGTGGGCTGGGCACGATTGCGACTGCGGCTGCCTTGGTGGCGTGCGGCCTGCCCGCAACACGGTACACGGCTCCGGCGGTAGCGGTGTGGCCCGGAAGGTGCGTGAAACAGGGGGGGGCAGCTGCCTCCCATCGACATACGGCAGAAGCCGAGCAGCGCGACGCGACCTGGGGAGGAGTACAGCCGAGGCCCAAGTGGAGACACAGAATGCCCTGTGAGCGGCTAATGGCGGCGTTGAATTAACTACACATCCGCTACCTGGTGAGGGCCTGCGGGGATCACGGCGGGTGATTGCGGGGTGGCCTGCCCCCCCTCAGCATTCAGTGGACGTAACTTCAACGACGAGTATGGTAGGCGATGTGAGTCTGTGAGTCAGACACTTTCGGCGCCTGGGGGCACGGACCTACGTGAGAGCCTGCCGACATCGGGACACCAGTGGTGCACTGGTGGGCTGCAGGAACGAACTACGCTGCAAGTGAGTAGCGCGGTGGATCACTGGGGTACCTATAACGGTCTGCGTGGCCACGATTGACTCTATGGGCTGCACTGCAGGTATTGATCTGGACCTTGGCCGAAGTTAGCGCTGTGGCAGTGACCATTGCATTTGGCAAGCAAAGGCGCCGAGCCCCACTGCGCTGTTCGTGGTGGCGATCCGGGAGCTGCTGACGGGTAGGGGCCGCCACGTGTAAACCGGGCGGGAGACGAGCGTGCCCTACCTCACCTTAGATGCGACTGCCCTGAGCCCACACGACGACGTTCACGGCTAGCAGTGTGCCCCCGTGATCTGGCGAGGCCTTCTGGCTCCTCATTGGGAGTGAGTGATTCTGCTGGGGCCGGTACTGGGACCGAAGAGAGAATTGCGACGCAAACCAGAGGTGCGTGGGGAACTTAGTGTGACCTCGCCTCCTGATATCCCGACCTCCTGGATCCTGGCGGCGGTACCGGCGGTGAATTCTGCACGAGGCTAAAATGGGCAGAGTGGATAAGTCGCAACCGAAACTCACGTTCGCGCAGAAACGGTCCATGTCCAGCGACAGGTCCACGGAGGGCGCCTCCGGAATGCAGGAGCAGACAGCGGACGACCCAGGCCCAGACATTCGTGGCATGCTTGTGGCTATGGAGAAGAACCTGCAGGGTGGTATCTCGTCCCTTGGTGCGAAAATGGATGCTCTGTCGTATAGAATGGACCGCATGGCGGAGAGAATAGACAAGCATTCTGAGCGGCTGGACATGTCCGTGCGGAGACTGACTGAGGTGGAGGAGGCCCACACCACCTTGGACTCAGACCATAAACAGCTAGGCAGAGTGCTCCGAATCCTGCAAGACAAAACTGAAGATCTTGAAGCGCGCTCTCGGCGCTGCAATCTCCGGATCACGGGCCTTCCGGAGAACACGCCAACTGGTAACATGGAGCAGTTCACGGAGCGGCTGCTGAGGTCATTACTGGGAGAGGATTCGTTCTCGGCCATGTTTGTGGTGGAAAGGGAGCACCGCACTTTGGGACCTCGCCCCCCCCCCCCCGGGGGCGCCGCCTTGCCCAGTCATAGCAAAGCTACTTAACTATCGCGATCGCGACGCTGCGTTGAGGCTAGCCAGGGAGAAGCAGCCGCTGGAGTTTGAAGGGTCCACGCTTTCGCTCTTCCCGGACTTTACCGCCCGCGTCCAGGAGGCGCGACGCCAGTTTGCACCAATGAAGAAACAGCTGCGCGAGCAGGGAGTGGACTACGCCATGCTTTATCCAGCAAAGCTGCGGGTCAACAGACAGGGACGCTCCCATATATTCACAGATCCGAAGGCGCTGCAGAAGGCGCTCAAAGACTGGTCGCGAGACGATCGCTCCAGTCTGGGGCAGCGGCCCCCGGATGAGGCTGCAGGAGGTCAGCTGACGGAACGAGATTGAGTCGGAGCTGGTGATGCGGAGTGATAAGTATGGCCCTCGACAATGGGACATGGGAGACACTGTTGTTTGGCGGGCGGGAGGGAGGGGAGCTGGGGGTTGGGTGGAGGGGGTTTCAGTATCCTGATTCGGCCGCCGGCCATGGAGGGAGACAGATATCTGGGGTCCTTTTCCTGTTCCATGGCTCTGCAGGGGGCCCTACTCGGGGAGAAGAAGGCCAACATTGAGACTGTTTTTGGTGGACAGACGCCTGGAGCTCGCCTTGTATAGTTGACTCTATATTTGATTGTGGGTATGAGGACTCGCGCCACCGGCGTTCTGGCGAAGCCTTGTAGGGGAAACTCATGCCTCTGGACTCATGATGGCTGTTGCGGGGAGGGTGGAGGGGGGATCCTCATATATTAAACGGTTGCATTAGATGTGCTTGACGGTTTTTGGTAGAGGCTTCATAACTGGTCTGGGAATATTCCTTGCCTGAGGAGCGACCTCCGCCCACATGTGAAACACACCCGGGCATGTTCTTTATTTTTTAGGGAGGGATGGGGTAGGGGGAGGAATGGGGAGGATACGGGTAAAGTTTGCGACCATGTTGGGGGAGGTCTGCTGTGGGTGGGGGAGGGTGGGTGTTCAGAAGCAAGCTGTTAATTTTGCAGAGTGATGGTTCTACTCAACGAGTCTGTTTGGGACGATGTTGTACAAAGCGCAGACCCAGATATGCGATGAGACCACATGACTGTGATGGGGACGCCTGACGAAGCCTGCATGAATGCACCGATTTCCATGCTTAGAGCACTTACGTGGAATGTCAGGGGACTGAACGACTACAGGAAACTCCGTAAGGTGCTGAACTATTTACACAATCATACTATAGACGTAGCCTTACTGCAAGAGACGCACCTCCCGCTTGACTTACGCAGTAGAGGTCTGAAGGACAACATACATGCCTCCGGTTTCACCACGCACGCTAGAGGGGTGATTACGTGGGTCAACCCTAAATCCTCATATACTATAAACCCGTTGGACACTGACAGGGATGGCAGGTACGTGGTGTCGAGATGCCGGGCTAAAGGCCACGATCTGGTACTTGTGAATGTCTATGGTCCCAACTACAACAGTCCAGACTTCTTTGACAAGTTGGCGACGGTAGTCGCCAAATATTCGAACTGTTGGTTCCTATGGGCTGGGGATTTTAATGTGGTCAGAAACCCAGGGGAGGACAGGTCGGGGGGCCCAGAGAGACGCCCCACGGCGGCTGCGGGGGCACTGGGTAACTCAATGTTGCGCCTGGACTTACAGGATGTATGGCGCACTAGATTTCCGCATCAGGGGGGGTTCACCCACTATTCCGCTTATTATGATCTGCACACTAGGATTGATTACTGGTTGGCGTCCTCTCCTCTTTACGCAGAGGTCCGGGAGTGTAGGGTCCTCCCTCGCACACTGTCCGACCATTCACCCTTGCTGATCGCGATTAACACCCCCAGGAGAGGCATTCCACCGTTCACATGGCGTTTCCCTCCATACTCGTTGTTGGATACGGTGTTTCAGGCTGAACTCGCGGAGGCGATTGAGATTTTTTTTTTAGACAAACACGTGATCTGTAGACAGCCTCCAAGTACTTTGGGAAACGTTTAAGGTGTATATACGGGGCATTGCTATGTCCAAGCATTCGGGTGTCCTCCGGGACATACGCCGTCGCCTGGCAGACCTTGAAAAGAGGTTGGGTGTGCTGGAACGGCGCCTGTTGCTGCAAGCGGACAACGCTGTGGCTTCTGAACTTAAGACTTTATTGGTGGAATATCAGGACGCAGCGGATGCTGAACTGAAACACTTGGGTAAATACGCCACGGCGCGAGCGTATGGGGAGGGGGAGCGACCGGGAGCGGTCCTAGCGCAGTTGCTGCGCAGGCGTCGCAGTAGGGTGCAAGTAGCGGAACTTCAATCAGCTGACGGTGAGGTTCTAACAGAGGAGGTAGACATAGCAGAGCGTTTTAGGAGTTATTATGCTGATTTATATTCAGCGCGCTCTTCTGGGAATGAGGAGGAAATTATGGATTACCTCTCCTATATTAAAATGCCCTCCCTCACGAACACACAACGGGAATATTTGATGCGACCGGTGGAAAAGGATGATATTATCCTGGCGCTGAAGGGGATGAGATCCGGCAGTGCACCTGGGTCGGATGGCCTCACCGTGCCCTTTTATAGAACTTTTCTGGACCTCCTCCTGCCTCATCTGTCTGCCCTCTTCGATGATATGTGCCAAACTGGCACAATGCCGCCTACTATGAGAGGCAGTGATTGTGGCCATACCCAAACCGGGAAAGCGGCCGGAGGAGTGCGGTTCATATCGTCCGCTCTCCCTGCTGAATGTGGACACCAAGATCTTTGCCAAAATCCTTGCCAATAGGTTGGCCCCCTGTGCGCAGATCTTGGTTGCCCCTGAGCAGGCTGGATTCATTCCAGAGCGGAATCTTACTTATAATTTGCGTACGGTATTCGGGGCTATGCAGCACACTAGACCGGACGCCACTGCAGTCGCGGTCTTTTTGGATATGGAAAAGGCTTTGACTATGTCGAGTGGCCATTCCTGCGACATGTCCTGACTAGGATGGGACTGGGCCCGGTTTTTCTACAACTGATCGGAGTGCTGTATAACCGCCCTCGGCCAGAGTCCGCATTGGTAATCTGGTGACGGCGCCTTTTAATATTTCCCGTGGATCGCGGCAGGGATGCCCGTTGTCCCCGTTACTCTACGCCCTGGTGGCGGAGCCCCTGGCGTGTGCACTACGTGAATACCATAGTCACAAGGGACTACGATTGTCACGGCTTGAACTCATAGTCTCCACTTACGCGGATGACACCTTAATGTATGTACGCGATCCCGAAAATAATCTCTCCTCGGTTTTGCGGGAGGTAGTGCACTTTGGAGCGCTCTCCGGTCTGCGAGTCAACTGGACTAAGTCACTTGTTGTCCCGCTAACGCCTGCTACTAAGCAATATGACCTGTAATACCCCCTGCAGTGGTCCACGGACTCGATCAGATACCTGGGTAACCAAGTACATCCTGACTCAGAGGTAGTATTTAGGGAAAACTATGGGGTAGCAGTTAGCAGGCTGGAGGATGACGTGGGTAACTGGATCAAGCTGCCACTCCATTATGAAAATGGTAGTGCTGCCGCGGTTCTTGTTTTTGTTTCTGAATATCCCCATGGTGTTGCCCGCTGCCTTTTTTAGCCGAGTCACGACACTATTGATTAAACTAGCCTGGGCGGGCAAACAAGCCCGTATAAACTGGCAAACGCTCACTTTGCCGTACCACATGGGGGGCCTCGGAGCCCCAGATTTAAATCTGTATTACAGAGCTGCTCACGCTTATTATTGGATTCATGGCCCACCGGATGCCCACCACCTCCGCCTTGAGGCGCTTGTGGCGGAGCCAATACCGCTTCCAGCCCTGCTATGCGAGGAAGCTGATCGCAGGACAGGCATACTGGATTCCATAAATGCTACACGGCATGCCTGGCGGTTTATGCTGCAGTTACAGGCGGGCGCCCTATTATACTCCCCGGTTATGCCATTAGACTGGGCTCGCTGGTTACGCCCCTGCAGAGATCAAGGGGTGGTACAAGCACTCAATTCCATTAATTTGCGGACAGTTGGGGATCTGTTTCACAATGGTGCAGTTATGCGTTGGGACGACCTGGGACAGCAGGACTCTCCTCCTACTCTGCTGCAGCGCTTTCAATTTCACAGAATCAGACAGGCACTGCGGGATCTGCTGGGTGGTGATCTACTTGAACCCCCTGAGGTAGCAGAATTAACATATGTCATTAAAGCTCAGACGCCACGCAAGCTTGTATCCAATGTGTATAGGATGGCTATGTCTCATAGGGCTACCCAGTACACGAGGGCTCGCTTGGAGTGGCAGCGTGATCTACAACAACCGATCGATGATGCCATGTGGTCCTATTGCTGTAGCAGTACGCGGCGAATATCGCTCAATGGTAGGCACAGACTAGTCCACTTTAAGTTCCTCCAAAGGGTGTATTACACCCCGGAGAGACTCCACAGGTACGGGCTGAGGGACTCCTCGTCCTGTGAAAGATGCACGGAAACGAGGGCAGACTTTATACATTTGGCCTGGAGTTGCCCTGGAATACACAAATTCAGGGAACTGGTTTTCACAGAATTGGCGACCATTGTTGACTTGGAGCTTTCCCCGGAACCAGCCTTGGCCCTACTGGGCTACTCTAAAACAATTCCGCGAGCGCAGCGCAAATTGGTTGATATGGCTTTACTACTGGCGAAGCGTAGAGTAGCGATACATTGGCTTCGCGGTCCTACCCCTAGTATGACACAGTGGTCGCGCGACATGCTTTACAGCTGCACACAAACGGAGAATTTCAGTGAGTTAATGCCCCCCAGGAGCCGTCCCAAAACATTTTGGGGACTATATGTGACGTATATTGCAACTAGGGGACAAGATCAGTCTGAAAGTGCTGGCGGCTCAGCCACTAACGCTCACGATACGCCGGATGCCTGAGTCTCCCCCCCCCACATCCCCTCCCTGTATCATACTCTGACTGTGTTCACAGACTGCAAAGTTTAGGCTGTCCCTGTAAGGCGGCCTACGGGGGCCTGTATAGATATAGCCAGTAGTGGCGGTGAGGGATCGTCTGTATGAATAACGGCTTGTCTAAGTAATAAGGTGCTGGAAGGTAATGGAACTAGTTGTTTAAACACTGATTGTCTCTAAAAAGTTTGTACATGTGGACCTCACAATGATTATGAAGTCGCTATTTGCTTCTTGTTTGCTCTGTAAATTTTGGAGAAATAAAGAAATAAAAAAAATGATGTCTCTGAACAAAATAACAAAAGTAAGGTGCGTGCGCTGTATTAGGGTGTGTACTGAGTTGGATTTACCGCTTATATAGTGCCACTTATTGTATTTGTGATATGTAGCCCCATATACTTGATTTACTACAATATGCCTAATATACATATAGGATTATTTGGAGCTACCCTAATGTCAGAGTCCAGTTGTGGGAATGGAGTCTCTATGAACTATATTCAACTGACCATTTATAATGTTCATGTTGTTCCTTCTTCGATTTTTATATTTCTTCATTCTACTATCTTCAGTGTTCTGGTGATGACAGTCGAGATGCTGGATTTTACTCTTCTTCTCTTGTGGATACTGTTTTTCTTCTAGTGTTTTTTTGGTGGGAGTCTGGGGCGGGTCCTTATGCGGCGGGTCAGGCGCTGCGCGGTTAGTCTGTATTTTGTGTTCAACACTCATTCAGCAATTGGGTCCTGAGAACATCCACTGGGTCCCAACTCAGGTCTTTCTTCTACCCACTCCCAGGTGTGTTTTGCGGTGTTAAAGACGGTTTTGCATTGGAAACTACTTTTAACTTTGCTAGGTGCATTAGCATTTATTTCAACTCCTTTAGCTGTTTCTTTTTGACTTCTTCAAAGGATCGCATGTGCCTTTATGCTTGTCTGGTGTTTTGTAAAGATCATGATCTGGGATGAGTCCTGTTGAATCTCACCTTTCCCCCAGGAAATCTTTAGGGCTTTGTCTCCATCTTTTTAGTTGAAGAAGTGTGCTATAACAGGGTGAGATGAGGGGTCTCAGTAATAGCAAGCAGTAGAAGTGTTCAATGACTAAGCAGGATGAGGGTCTTTCTGTGGGTATAAGGTTTTTCAGCCACTGTCTATGAACTTCTTGGGGTGAGTTTCCTCAGCCACTTCCGGGAACCCCATGAAACATAAGTTATTTGTGCTAGCTCTTCCCATTGCATCTTCAGCTCTTTCTTCTAACATCTTGGTAATGACTGACAGGCATATAACTGTTTGCTGCAGAGACTTTACTTTGTCCTCAAGTTTGAGCACTCTTATTTCAGCTTTTGTAATTCTATCCCCTGTGTTTCTAAGGTCTTGTCGAAACGTCCATGCCGACCTCTCCAATTTTGGCTTTCAGAGAATTTCTTGAGGCTTGAAAGACTTTTTAGATGGGGATCCTTGGCTGAGTTATCTTTTGAGCTCCTCTAGTTGCTCCTCTAGTTGCCCCTTCACCGCCCGGGTTCCCTCAGCTAGTTTGGTGTCCCCATATACCAAGCAACGTAAATTTGTCTAGGGTGCTATATTTAGAGGCCAGGTTTTGTTTCTCTTTAACCACTGTTTGCAATTTTATCAAAATGAATTGTTAGTGGTGAGGTTTCAGTATACTATTAATCAACCCGGCTTTACGTTTTCCCCTAGTTGTTTCAAGGGCCTTAACAGCTGTTAATTCGTCTGGTTTGATTTAGCTAAGGAGTTCTTTTGGAGCAAGGCAATCCGATTCCGTAGGTGTTGTTCAGCGTGTTGTAAAGCTTTAATTGAGTATTCGCTAAGGATGAACATAGTCTTTCCTTCTTTCACTTGCTCAGAACTTTAGCAGTGGAGTATCGGGTGGCTAGCACTGGTACTGAGCATGGTCTTTTTTGGGGGGAGGGAGGGTGATCCTCCAGTGCTTATGTGCTTCCCATATTATTGTGGTGAAATGTACTTGAATCCAGTTAATTCTGCTGAGTGATTGTCATAGTATTTCTGATGGAGACTTCTAGTCACAGATTCCTCTCCTTTCGAATATTGCCCAGGCATCAGACTGGATCCAGAACATTTTCAACAGTATCTCTGTGTGCCAGTAAGTGGCGCCATTCGGCTCAGTACTGACTCCGATCTGGAAATGATATGCAGAGTCTATTTAGGTGCCACTTCTGCGTGCTGCCATCAGTTCCTTTCTTTCTGTGCCAGCAGTTGTGGATCCAGAGCTACCTCCCATGTCTTTGAGACCCTTAACTCTTCCAAAATTTTCAGTGCGCAGGGGAAATGTCACCTCCCAAAACAACAGGTTTTAAACTCTTTAAGGACCGTCGCAAACAAATGTCTGTGACAGAGCATCCTAATCAGATCTGCCCGTGATGCTTGGGGTTGAGCCACAGCTTTAAGGCCTGCAGTGATTGAGCTCTGCTGAATTGAAAAGACATACGAGGCCACAAGGCAAAACTTTACCTTGCCAATCATCGAAAGACTCCGTGACAAGACAGATCGAAAGTTTGGTCCTGCTCCAGATCCAGAAGTCGCTAGAGTCGTTCCAGAGGTCAGTCTTCATCTTGATAAAAGTATTCTGGTGAGAAAAAAGTACAAGAAATCTAAGAGGGACTCGGTCCCCTCCCACCAGTCACATTCTCCTAAGAAGGCGTTGAGGGTGGTGCTATGCATCTCGATCTTGCTCCTGAAGTTGATTGATTTTGGAGCTTATCCCGCAACTTGCCTCTTCACAAGGACTCCCTCTGGTCTGCCTTCAGGCCCCACAGAGCTGAGAGGCTCTCCATCTGGAATACTGCCTGTGGGTTCACCCTCTGCACCAGTTGAACCCTCTGAGACTATCATGGGGCCGCCTCCGGCTCCAGTTATGTTTCTTCTTCTGATTTAATAACCAGCATCAGTTCTTGGAACTTAGACGCTGATGCCGACTCCATTGATGCCAAAAGATGAGATATCTATTGTACTCTCTGACTTCGAGTTGGCGCCGGTTCGACCTCAACCAGCGCACATCCAGCCGCTGGTGAGGCACCACTTCCTCCACTTGACATGCTTCTTTCACTCGACACTCTTCCTCCTCAAAGGAGAACACATATCCTGCATTCTGTGCTTGCCACTGATATGGACAGTGATTAAGACGTGGGTGATATGACTGTTCAGTCATACCATGAAGAGAACTGGTATGATGACCTACAAGAAGCTAGTGGCCTGACTACCTCCCCTGAGTCAGGGCTTATATCGTCCCCTGGTCCTGCAAGTGAAGACAGCTTCTTCCCCATGGTGACGTCATTGACCTCCAGCTCCTCACCTTGGAGGTAAAGACAAATGCCCTGACAGAAGTCCTCCAGCAGGGGCAAACATCCACTGATCCTCTCTTGCCTTTCAATGAGGCACTTTCGGATACCTTGTTGGTAGCGTAGTCCAAACCTTGCTCTGCCCCCCAGTCAATCTCAAGATTGCAAAACACTACTACCCTGTCCCAGACGACCCTGCATTTTTACATCCGCATCTCTCCCCTGAAAGCTTGGTGGTGCAGTCCTCTACAAGCAGGACTAACCCAAACACATTTCCAACTACTCTCCCAATAGGGAGTCAAAATAGATGGAGAGATTCTCTTCTCATCTTGGCTCTTATATCAGTGAATGCCAGCTGCCTCCTTGGGCACTATTCCCATGCCTTTGGGGATTCAGTAGCTCATGTCGTTCCAGGTGTCTGTGAAAATCTCTGACCTGTCCTCGAACAGGCTAATCAGGACAGTTGTAAAGTGGCCAAGATCACAATTCATTGTGACTTGGACACCACCAATTCCAGTGGGTGGGCCATTGACACTATTGTAGCGATTTGCCGTCCTATTTGGCTGCTGTCAACCATTTTTTTCAGGTGATGTCCCGTTATCCTTCATGGACATGGCCTTTGATGGGACTTGCCTGTTTGGAGACAAAGCAGATTTTGCTCTAAAGCGGTTCAAGGAGAGTAGGGCCACCACACACTCCCTGGGCGTATCTGCCCTGCCTTGGCAATCGCATCAGCCATACTGCTCTTTTTTCCACTTCAGCAGAGGCAGCAGGGGATCATTCGCAAATCCAACCTCAACAAAGTGGCCCTAAAGTTCTGCGGTCAAGGCCAGGGTGCCTACCACCGGCCATGGTGCCTACCACCCTTGTGGTCAAAATCAACGGGCTCCCCAGTTCACTGCCACCCTGCAGCCCCATCTGCCAAACCTATTTAGCGTGCCTTTAGTGGAGTGCAGCTATCTGGTGAAAGGCAGGATCTGACATGATTTTTGCCGGGTTGGCGAGCCACAGCATTGGCAGTCCTGCAGCTTGTTCAGAAGGGGTATGTCCTAACCTTCATTTCCACGAAGGCAGGAAGTTCGAGCCTTTTGGCCAAAGGAGATTTTGAGGATACCTGCGCCAGCAGAAGGCTGTGATTGTTATTCCCGCTATTTTCTGGTGCCAATTAAGAATGGAGACCTTCCTCCTATTTTAGACCTGCATGCTCGCAATGCTTTCCTCTGGAATTAAAAATTTAAGATGGTCACAATGGCCTAGGTCGTGTCTGCACTTGACCGTGGAGACTGGATAGTGGCGTTGGACCTGCAGATATTTCCTTATACCTGTCCTGCAGGCCCATTGGCAGTACGTGTGGTTCGTGATGGGACAGGAGCCTTATCAGTTCACTCTGCCCTCCTTTGGTCTCACCAGTGCCCTTTGAGTGTTCACGAAAGTGATGGTGGTGGTAGCAGCACACCTTAGCAGGTCAGGGGCTCACAGTCTTTCCCTATGTCAATGACTCGCTGTTGAAAGAGGGCTTGCCCCCAGGCAGTCGACAACCACCACCAGACAATGGTGAACCCTACTGTCATCTTTAGGGTTCACCATCAAAGTGCCGAAGTCACACCTGACTCCATCTCACGCACTCCTTTTCATTGGAGCCTTCTGGACATGAGACGGTTTAATGCTTTTGCCCTGGAAAGAGCGTCCAGGACATTCAGGCTATGATCTGGATCTTTTAGCCTCTGTCCTGGATGTCTGTGAGGTTGACTCTGAGGCTACTGGGACTGATAGCTTCCTGCTGCTGTGTAAGTTACGACTTTGGTGTAACTCTTCAAGGTGCGCTTTCCCACCCACGGATGACACGAGTGAACTTCGTTCAATGCACCAGCAGTGAATGTGAAAGACCTAGTATTGTAGCCCCCCAAAGCACTATTCAATGTGTAATTGAGATGGAGGCATTGCTTTTGGGTTACTAACAATCTAAAGGGATCAGGGGCACCGTGGTAACAATAACTAACCTTATTTCACAGTATCACACCCACACTGTACTAAGAAGAATTAACATTTTTATGTAAGAAGTATTATTACTACAGAAATAATCTATTTCTCAATATGTCTAAAACAACTACAAAGAATTTTATAAAAACAGCAAGAAGATACATTATAAATAACGAGAATAAAATAAACATTTCTAGCATGTTTAAAAATGTAATCTAAAACTCAACACCCTAGTGCCTATTCCTATGCGCTACACTAAGAGAGCATGGAAGGCAGAGCAACTTGCAGTCTAGAGTTTCTTAGGGAGAAGAGATGCACTGCATACCTTGTTGACAGCAAAGGCTGTCATTATCAGCGAAGGCATGAAAACGGTGTTCTCTGCGAAGGACAAAAACATGCTGTGGTAGCAGTCGGTAGGTCTTCCTCCGGGCTTCAGTCCAGACGTAGCATTGGCTAAGTGTGCTGGCAGTAGGTGAAACCATCTCTGGCAGAATCTTGGGCAATACTCTGGGTGAAGGATCTCTCTTGACAAGTGGTAGTCTTATTGTATATTAAATCTGATCAGAAATTGGAATTTCTGACATAGGTTTAGGAATGTCTGACCTAGATGATGTGCATCAAGGTGTGTGTCCAAGACGTTTTCTTATGGACATATAAGGGAAAAGGACATCAATTCAGACCACATTACTTTTATATGTATGTTTTCTTATTTAACCTTCACATGGTGAAAAGTAGACATTTGACACAGATGAATGTCACATTAATTGTTGTATCGATGCCATCAATCGAATGGCTTGATACTTTCACAGTTCTTAGAAAGATAAGGTCAGAAGACATCTGTGTATAATGGCAGACATGACCATGATTTGAATAAATCGGAAATGATGGCGACTTCCATTAGTCAAGATGGGCCTACATAAGATGGAGTCTGACCTTAGGGACCTTATGTCACTGAATCCTGCTGGTTAAGCACACCACATGGCATATGTAAGCTCTGCAGTGGGATATGAAGTCTCTCTGGGCCCAACTTCAAGGTGACCACTTCAACCACGCCCGGATCTTGGAAGAGACTGCGAAAGATCTGCATAGGTGGACTATGATTGGGTCAGAAGCAGACCCCTCTTCCTACCCCACACAGAGTTGATGGTGGTGATCAATAGGCACCATCTGGGTTGGGAGGACCGTCTGGGAGAGGTGGAGATCAGGGGCCATTACATGTTGGTCAAAACATCACCTTGACGGCGTTCTGTGCTCCGCCTCACACCTCTGAGGAGGAGAGGCTCCACCGTTTAGACTCTAAGAGAACTGTAAGCTTTTACATTGATCGTACCATGGAACACTGGGTGGACGATCAGATCTTTGTTGGGTTCATATTAACCTCCTGGAGCTGTGCGCCGTCCACCTGGCGTTTAAAGCCTTCTTTCCATTCATCAATGAAAGTCTGGTACAGGTGCACATGGACAACACCACCACCATGTGATGCTGCAACAAACAGGGCAGTGTGGGGCCACGGACCCTATGTCAGGAGGCCCTGCACCTATGGAAATGGCTGGACCACCAGTTATTTTTTTCTGTCGGTGAACCACCTGGCAGAATCATTGAATGCTAGGGCAAATGAGCGCAGCCGTCGGCACCAAGCGGATCATGAGTGGCAGTTACACCCTGAGGTGAAGCAAGGTCTTTTCCTCATTTGAGGAGAACCTTGGCTTGATCTGTATGCCACTGCCGAGAATGGTCAGTGTCTGCAATTCAGCGTGTTGGAGTTCCGAAGGCATCTCTCGCTTGGAGACGCATTCCACCTCGAGTGATACTCGAGGCGCCTGTATTCATTTCTGCCGATACCACTACTGCCCCAAGTTCACAAGAAGATCGGGACCGACCAGGCCCAAGTCATCCTAGTGGCTGTGGATTGAGCACAGAGTGTATGGCATTTAGTCTACTAAACAAAAGAGGGCCCCTGCAAGACAGATAAGGGAGAGGCGGGACCAGGGGAAAAAAGCTACAAACGCAAATCTGCCAACTCCACTTTAGAACATTTGTATGACTCTTGATGATAATTAATACAATTATATCTTCTTGAGCCAAGACATTCACAGTAAACTCATTTATTACTGAAATTACATTTTTCTTTGTTTAACTCTCAATTTTTTATCCCATACTCCACCAATAAGCCCCTTAAGTGCAAATCTATCGAATGTTTTGTTGTTTTTGTTTTGTTCCTAGCACGGCAAGGCTTTGCTCTGCGCACAGTAAAAGAATACTTTTCACATCTTTTGTCCTTTTTATGGTTGCCGGATCAGCCCTCATTGTTTGTATCTAGTTGTTAAACATTTTTTCAAAGGTTTACAACATTGGTTTCTTCCCTCTCCCTTTGTCATGCCACGCAGGGACTTTAACTTGGTCCTCACATTTCTGATTTGCACCCTTTGAGCCACTTCATATCTGTGACTTTTCACCATAAAGACCATGTTCCTCATTGCCATAACATCGGCGTGGCATGTGAGTGAGCTTCAGGGTCTTTGTCAACCCGCCATACACCACCTTCTTCCCGGAAAAGCTGCTTTTGCAGACACGAGTATTGTTCTTATCTAAAGTTATGACGCCATTACACGTCGGTCAAAACATCACCTTGCCGGCGTTCTGTGCTCCACCTCACACCGCTAAGGTGGAGGAGAGGCTCCACCGTTTAGACTCTAAGAGAGCTGTAAGCTTTTACATTGATCGTACCAAGGAACACTGGGTGAACGATCAGATCTTTGTTGGGTTCTCTGGAGCAAAAAAAGGCAAGGCTGGGCTGAAGAGAACCATCTTCTGTTAGATCGTGCTTTGCATTAAAATCTGCTATGCGTTGGCCATAAAGCAGCCTCTGTAAGGACTGCATGCTCATTACAGAGGCCAAAGCTGCTACCGCAGAGTCCTTATTCTGGATATTTGCAAGGCGACTGGCTACGTGGCATCTCTCCATTTGTTCACGAAGTACGTTGTCTGGACTGTGAGGTTCAGAGAGGGGCATTTTGCCCACCCTATCCTCTAGGACTTTCTGGTTTGAGTCCATTCACAGACCCACCTCCAGCTAAGTACTGCTTTGGTATCTATTCAGAAGCTGAGGAATATGTGGCTAGAAGTCTCCATCAAAAGAACAAGTTGCATATCTTCGGCAATGCTCTTTCTGGTACAGACTATCTAGCTGCAGATTTCTCACCAGCCCTCCCATCCTCCCCGTTCTGTGATTAGACTGTATCCATTAATAAGATCCCAAGTCTAGGAATCTGCACACTGGCCACAACCAATATGCTAATGGGGCAGTGCATCTGGGGGCGCAGACAGCCTCGAAAGTAACTGACATCAGGGCACTGGAGTGGTGCATATATAGGCTCTGTATGTCCTTTCCGGAGCGAAACAGTGTCAGTGCGGAGCCACTTAGAGGTGCAGAAGTACTGCTGAATAGTTGCCGTATCCAGTCTGATGCCTGGGGAATATTAAAAAGGTGAGGAAGCTGCTGTTAGATAGTCTGTACCAGAAAGAACATTACCGAAGGTAAGTAACTTGCTCGTTGGGGGAGGGGAGGGGGAGAAAGGATACTCATAAGGGCTACCTCTATTCCTTTAATTCAGTCATGTTAACTATGTTCTAGGGGTGGTTGGTACCACACCACTATAAGTTGCTACTTTCTGGAATGCTGCAATGAGGCTGATGACCCTGCCAGATTGGGATTTGTTGGTATTTTAGCTTGACCAGTTGTCCATGTTTAGGTACTCTAAGCAGAAAGACATTTGAGGGCTGCATTGACATCTTAAAATAGCGCAGCATTGATGCTGTTAGGTTTTTTGTGTCTAGAAGGGAAACTAGCATAGGCTTAAGTTGTGTGGATTTTAACCTTTTTTTTTCTCTCTCACTGAGATGCGCCTTACGGGATCAAAGCTATGCACCCCTATGAAGAGAGTTCCCCTCCCTGGGCCTCGCAACTATGACCCAGCACTGTGAGGCCCAGCGGAAAGAGAAAGATAAAGGACCCCCTTCCTCTTGTCATAATATTGCTAGATCATGGATCTGAGATCTAGGGGTATGGGCCCCCCTACCTTAGGCCTCTGAACACTACACCATGGCGTTGCAGTCTAGGATAGAGGATCCTTCTCCCCTGGGCCAAACCGCACTGGTCATAGCTGCAAGGCCCAGTTGAGGGAGTCTCAATATGTGTGGCCCAGCGCTGTGTGGCCCAGCTAGAGGGGGAGAGAAAAAAGGGCCCTCTCCCCTGGACCTCACATTGCTAGATCATGGTTGTGAAGCCAAGTGCCCGCCAGAACTAGATCATGGCCGTGAGGCTTAAGGAAAGGAATCTCTCGCTCTCCTGGACCAAATAGCACTAAGCCATGTCTGGTGGGGGCACCCTCCCATGTGCTTAACAGCAATGAGTCATAGCTGCAAAGCACCTGGTTATGGCTATGAGGCCCAGGAGAGTTGGTCTTGCTCCTTTTGGCCTTGCACGCTTGGCTGTAGGCCTCACAATGCTGGATCATTGCTGCTAGACCCAGGTGAGTGGGACCCCCTCCCTTGGGTCTTGCAGTGCTAGATCAGATGTGTGAGGCTTGTGTGAGGTGTCTCTCATCCCCTGGACCTCATAGAGTTGGCAATGGACTTCACAGCATTGGATTATGGCTGTGCCTCCCAGGACTGTCCCTCGGTCTCTCAGCGCCGGGTCATATATGTGATACCCAGGTGAGGGGGTTTCCCTCCCCTAGGCCATGCAGCACTAAGCAATGACTGCAAGGCCCTGGGAAGGAATAGCAACTCCGCCGGGCCATCCAGTGCTAGACCATCGATGGGAGGCCTAGATCAGGGGGGCTCAACCTCTGAGCCTCACAGCACTGACCATGTTTTTAGGCCCATGAGAAGTCCACTCTCTCATGAGCCTACCAGCATTAGACCATGACTAGGGACCTCCCCTTCCCTGGACTGCGCAACGTTCGGTTATGATGCAAAGTCCAGTGATGGGAGATTTCCTCCCCAGGCCTTCCAGCACTAGATCAAAGATGCAAGGCACAGTAGAGTGTGTCGTGCCCCCCCCCCACCCCCTTAGACTTTGCAACGCAAGATCATGGCTGTGAGACCCAGGGGAAAGGGCCACCTCCCTTGGGTCTTGCATCTCTGGATCTTGGTTGCAAAGACTAGGGAGGGGTTCCCTATTGTCCCATGGGCCTTTCAGCGCTAGACCGCGGCTATGAGACAGAGAGAAGGGCCCCCCTCCTCTGGCCTCACAATTCTTGACCACAGTTGCTTAGACCTTGAGGACTCCCTCCCTCCTCGGGGTCCCAGGTGGGGACCCCTCCCTGTGTCTCACGGAGCTGTACAATGGCTACGTGCCTGAGCCCATTTCAGCAGTATAGCCACAAATTGTGCAGCAGATGCAGGGGCACCAGAGATCCTAGGCCTCCAATACACCCATATTATGACTATATTTTACAGTCTTACCAGTGGATAGGGTGGGCAGGGGGTGCTTTTGCTTTGCACCAGGGCACATGAGATCATTGCTATGCTACTTGCCTTTTTTCCATGGGCCTCGCAGCCATGTTGCAGTGCTGTGAGGCTCAGGAGAGGCCCTGCCACCTGTGTGACTCGCAGCCATAATTGAGGGCTGCGAGGTCCAGGAGAGGAGGTGCCCTCCCTCCATGAGCATCACTGCGCTAGATCATGGCTGCAAGGCCTATGGGACGGGGCCCCTTGGAGGAGTGTATCTATCAATAGTGCAGCAGGTGCAGTGGCTCTAGGATTCAGGGATATTAAAAACCCAATTCATCCAAATTATGGCTGTTTTAATGACCACAAAGTGGACGACCAGGAAGCTAATTTGCTTTGCTTGCATCATAAACCATGGCACCATTGCCACATGAGTACCCACTCTCTATATGGCCTTCACACCTATGATCCAGCGCTGCATGGCCCACACTCCCCTAGACCTCGCAGCACTGGACCATGGATGTGATGGCCAGGAGAAGAGATTTCTCTGAGACGTAGAAAGAAATAAGGTATCATGTACAGTTGCATGGTGGCAATCTAGGTACATGGGCCCAGTGCTCCCAAATTCAGGCTGTATTTTACAGTCTAGCCAGTGGATGAAGAGAAACTTGTGTTACTTTCACCAGGGCCCATGGCTACACTTCTGGTACCACTCCCGTGGGCCTCTCAGCTATGGTCCTGTGAGGCTTGGGGAAGGAGGGTCCTCCCTGGGCCACACAACACACAACTATGGCTGCGAGGCTCAGGGAATGAGTCCCCATTAAAGGTTCTAGCTATGTATAGTGGAGCAGCTGCATTTGCACCAGAACCCAGGGCCTAGTGTACCCAAAATATGACTGTATTTTACTGTCCAGCAGTGTACAGTGGAGGCTGGTGACCCATTCACCTAGCTTGTGCCAAAACACATGGCACTATTGCTACGCCACTGGCCCCTCCTTGATGGGTCTTTCCGCCATTGGTCCAGAAATGTGAGGCCCATCAAAGAAGGGTGTCAGGACAAAGCATTGCCCCTAATTTTAAATGTTTGTCCCGCATCCTGCAGTGAGCTCCTGCAGGACATCAAATGTTCAACTTCTTTTGCTTCCCAGGTAACTGATGCAAGCATATGGGTTAATCAAAAAGGAATCTGAACCAAATAAACCAGCTGGGAAGCCTCGAGCAGCTGAGTGCAGTAAGATTTCCAGCACTGACACTGCAAAGGTGCGAGGGGTCAGCATTTGTTAACATGGTAACTTGGAGGGAGGACTTGCTGCGTGGGAGGTGACAGACACAGGCCACTTTATTAAAATATGTAGATTTTGAGGTGCTAAAAAAGGAAGTGTGTAAAAATTTAGATGAAACAGCCCTAAAATGAGCAGACACCCACTGTAAAATCGTAATCCTATTTACTAGTAAGATCATAAGCTAATGGTAGATGAGAAAACAAAGGCCCAGGGAGAACATGATTTGCCCTAGATCAAGTAGGAGAACCAAGAATGCAACACTAAACTGTTTTTGTTTCAAGATCCATAACCTTCCCACTATGACACAAGTGTGATCTGTTAAAGAGGTTAGCGGTCTTATTTACAATGGGATGCTATGGGATGAAAATCCCAAAAGTAACTCTGTTCTTTAAAAGGGCCATCCCCTATATAGACATATTCTTGTTGAAACTGCAAGTGCATGTAGTATCCTTTGAAGTGATAATAGAAAGTTGGTTTCCGAACTGGTTGGCGGAGCGCAAAGCTTTGTTTGGCTGCAAAATTTTAAAATAAGGAGGCTAGAAAGGTAGAACAGTGGTGTTGAAAGTTTTTATGTCCAATCATAAAGGCTTTGAGGCAACTCTAGATCAACTAGTAGCCAGTGATGGGTTCTTTAAAATGGAAATATTCTGTTGTCTTGAGATGCCTATATGGGGCAGGCCAGCAGCATTTTGCACGAGGTGAATTTGATTGTTTTTTTCACTGATAACTAAATAAATTGCCCTTGGTGTAATCCAGCCTAGAGTTAATCAGCTGCTGAGTGCTGTCAATGTAAGAAACGTTTCTTCAAGATCTTGAGTTGGCCAACATACCAGACACTTTTGTCACTTAGGTTTCAGTGATACATTTTTTTTTTTTTTTTAGATGGATGCAGAGATTACTTGTGACCTTAGCTGGTGATAGAGGAGGTTTGCGTCAAAGGTCTTACAAAACAAATAAGATTACCAGTTCTGTACTGTCATGGCCAGAATCTGACTTGGAAGTCATCCAAAAGATTATTGTCTTATGCAAATTGCTGGAGCTGTTTAAAAATAGCTTTTGCCAATGAATGAAGAACGTGTTATAATGTTAAGTGAAAGTTAATGTTATTTTTGGTCAATTAGTAAAAAAAAAGAAATTCACTGCGTATTTGTCCCCTTAGAATGGAATGTGCTCAGCCCCACCCCCTCTCCCCCCCCCCCCCCACCCACCTGTTACCCCTGTTATTCCCTCCTAGTATGATGGTTCCACCTGGAGGCAGTTTAGAATGTTAGTGTTGTGGCGTTATGGTTGCATAAGGAGAGCTGGTGACCGGAATAAAGTTGACTCTCGCATGTATATGGTGTCTTCTTTTTTATGTTTTAAAAATGGCGACACGGATGGAATCTGTGGGGGACAGCTTCAGTCACTACTCCTCTTGAATTCTCTCTCCACATGACCTGAGGAAGAACACGCCTGCACGGAAGATGCTACACATTACAGACAAATATAGACATTGTCAGCGTAACTAAATTAACTCCACCCTGCAGGCAGTGAGCGGATAAACATAAAAAACACTTCTTCATTCACTCGAAGGAAATGCCTTCTATACACATCAGCAACGAGGGTGTTGGCATATTATTAAAGTGCTGATAAGATGAGTATGCACTTCTCTTCCTCAGACAAGAAACTAGGAAGCACTGTCGGAAGTAGTCTTGGTGCCGGCTATCCTCCGCTCCGAAATAGCTTGAATACTGTAGGTTGGGAAGCGCTTTTATTCTGTCAGCTACAATGCTGTTTACACCGGGCTGCCTGACTGTAACAGTTTAAATTACGTCAGTTAATTTGCACATCTAACCTTTGTTACAGAAGTCTTATATCCATATTGCAAAGTCAAATTAAGCATGGATATGGTGACACACACACACTCACACACCTTAAACATATTTTAAAGGCGTAGGTTACCAATTAACCTTTCTGTGTCAAGTTGCATATCTGTGACACACACACCTTAATTACTGTGAACTCTATCTGTTGCGCAGTACATTGCTGGGCAGTCTACGAGGAACTGATTGATGGTGGACATCAATTTTGAAACATTTGTGCGTTTGAATATAAACATTCTACAGCAGACTGCATATCAGTCACATTTCACACTCTTACGATGACACACACACCTTAGACATATTTTAACATTGTGTGTTACCAAATAAACTTTGTAGTCAATCTGCATATCGGTGAAACATCTAAAAAAAAAAAAACCTTGAACATGAGTGGGCATTGTAAATGCTGGGCAGTCTTTGAGGTATTAAATTGGTGTAGACATATGAACTGGGTAAATGTGTAAATGTATATAGTCTGCATGAATAAAAGTTAACTTATCCAGCATTAGTACTATATGTAATGAATGTTAAGATTTGATAGTCTAAATTGTATTCGCATTTAAATATCACTTCTAACCTTCAGTGTTAAATACCACATTTTAATTAATTTACAATAGAGCAGCAGCAATCATGAACCAACCTCCCTCTTTTCAAAATTAAATAGGGGAATTGGAGATATCCTGGAAAGAATGGGTGAAATTATTTGAGTCATATTTAATAGCAATAGGCGGTGAAAAATTTAGTGCAGTGAGGAAACATGTACTAGTGCATAACCTTGGCATCCAAGGACGTAGAAATTATGAAACATTGCCTGACCCAGAATTGGAGGGAGAAGGAGAGCATGAGGAATTGGAAGTTTATAAAATACCATTTATGAAATAAGAAATACACTTTGTAGACAAAGTTAATGTAGTCCTGGAATGTTATTACTTTTAAGAGCCCAAGGTAAACAGGGGAGTTTCACCAATTACATGGCAGTATTACGAGGCTTAACAAAATTATGTGATTTTGGCAATCTCACAGACTCAATAATAAGAGTTCAATTAGTAAAATGTACAAATAATCCATGTATTCAAGAAAAATTATTAACTAAAAACCCAACATTAAAGGAAGCTATAGACATAGCCAAATCTGTAGAATATACAGCTAATTGTATCAAAGAAATCAAATCTCCTCCTTAACTAGTTGCAGAAATTCATACAGTGAAGCAAGAGAATGAAGTTTCTCCAGTATTGGGGTATCTTTCATAGATTCACATGCCTGAATCATTCCCCGTCGTCGGAGTGGGAGTCCCACGGTACATAAAAAAGCAATAATTATGCACATAATAACCATAGTAAGTAGTACCTAGAACCAGGAAGTGAAGTAGATAGAAACTACAGGGGAAGAAAAACTTCCACATTTATGACCTATCCAGGTCATTATAAATAGTCCAAACTGCAGCCAATCAGGCGACAGCACCCTCTAGAATGCTCTCCTCAGAGGCTGAGGCTCTCAGATTTTCTACCGCACGTCGTGTGAAGGGAGTCTCCCTGAGCTCTGCTCAGTATTTTCCTATTCTTCACAATTTAATTCATTACAGAATGTCTTCTAAGAGATCTCTCTTTCGACCTTGTGAATCTTGTGGGAAGCTGCGACTGTTCTCAGAAGATCCCCACAAGAAATGTATTTATTGCCTGTATCCTGATCACCAGGTGAGAGACTGTAAGATCTGTAGGACCTTCCCTCAAAAAACTCTCAGAGACAGAGAGGGACGTCTACTTCTGTGGCTGCAGAAGATTAAGGATCAGGATAACCCTTTATCTGAGGTGGGGAGTATTGCCTCAGGCTCTACAGTGTCCTCTAGGAAGAGGGTTGCTGAGGAACTTTTATCGTCTTCTGGGGCTAAGGTGTCGAGAAAACAGCAGTCCTCTAAGGGTGCTGAAGTGCCTTCCTCCTCAAAAAAGGCTCCTCCACCTTCAAAGAGTAAACCTCTTCATAATACCCCCCCGAGACAAACTCCGAAGTCTCTGGCTTCAAAAAGAATGTCTGAGAAGAGTTTACCTCAGAATAAGGCACCGTCGTCGACGACATCGACGACGACTTCGTCAACGATATTTACCGTCGGCGCTACGACGACGTCAACTGCCACCGTCTCGTCGCCGAGACCTCAGATGATCATGTTGTCGGCGTCATCACCGTCGACGCTGGTCTCTGTCTCCGTAAGGCCAATTTCGTCGACGACGGAAATTAGATCTACCGTCTACTAAACTGTGAAGATTTTGGCAAATTTCAGAAGCACAACAGATTAGAATGGAAATTACCGAACATATCACCAAAAGGGTATACTAAAGACTTTCACTTTTAGGACTTTGCGCACTTACCAGTCTTAGAGTGCTAGTGCTCTCTCCCTTAAACATGGTGAAATTGGCACATTTAATTTACTTGGAAGTCCCTAGTAAAGGGAAACTACAGGTACCCAAGGCCTGTGAATTTAATGCTACTAGGGGACCTGCAGCACTGATTGTGCCACCCTCTTACGTAGCCTTTTAAAACATGTCCCAGCCTGCCATTGCAGTCTGTGTGTGCAGTTTTGAATTGCCATTTCCACCTGGTAAATTAAACCTTTTACCAGGCCTAAACGTTACTTTTTGATACATATGCCACCCCTAAGGTAGGTCCTAGACTGCCCATAGGGCAGGATGTGTTGTATTTAAAAAGGTGGACATTTTTAAGTTTTCCATGCCCTGGTAGTGAAAAATTTACAAATTTTGTTTTTCACTATTGTAAGGCCTACCTCTCCCATAGGATAAAATTGTTACCCTGTTACATTTAATAAGTGATAACTTTGGTGTGGGAGCAGGTAGGAATATCATGTTTGGTATCTGAGGAACTGTAGTTTAAACCCCTTTTAAAGTCAGATTTTAGGCCACAATTCTGAAAATGCCACTTTTAGAAAGTTGACATTTTCTTTTCCTAACCATTTGGTGCCTGCAGCCTGTATCCTGGTTCAAATGACTAGGTGTAGTTAGCAAGTTGACCTTTTGTGTAGTCCTCCCAGACAGTATAACAATTGAGGGTTTGGGTGTTGAAGGCATGGGGTGTGCGGAGCGGTCACCTACCACACTTGCACTTCAAAGGCACTGGCTCAGCTCATACACAAAGGGCTTCACACTAGCCTATTGTGCCCCCAGACAGACTGGGACTGGGGCAAGAATGCAGGAAATTCCAGACATCTCGATAAAGGGTAAAACTCCAGAAGCTTCTGCCACTTCAAAGGGGCACTGGATATAAAAATTAGGACTCTCAGATGCACTTTTCAGTAAACTCCTGGACCATCATCTCCTTGTGTTTGCTTTGTTCGCCCTAAGTTGGCAGGGTATGCCCAGACGTGGGTTCCTTGCTCACTTTGCCACTGGATTCAAGCTAGCCTGGCTGATGAGGGCTGTTAGCCCGAAACCGGTCCCAGGATGCTTGTTTCCAGTCCAGGGAAGACATGGCTTGGCAGTTCGGGCTGGACTGCTCTCATGAGGCACAGGGTCAAGACTGATTTGCATATAGCTGTGTCTGAACTGGGGTGGGGAAGTGAGCTAAAGAACGATGATGGATTCAACCCAAATCTGTGACGGGGGGGGGGTGTCTGAAAAGTTTCAGCGCTCCGTCCATCTCCTTGTGTTTGATTTGTTTGCCCTAAGTTGGCAGGATATGCCCATCTCGATAAAGGGTAAAACTCCAGAAGCTTCTGCCACTTCAAAGTGGCACTGGATATAAAAATAGGACTCTCAGATGCACTTTTCAGTAAACTCCTGGACCATCATCTCCTTGTGTTTGCTTTGTTCGCCCTAAGTTGGCAGGGTATGCCCAGACGTGGGTCCCTTGCTCACTTTGCCACTGGATTCAAGCTAGCCTGGCTGATGAGGGCTGTTATCCCGAAACCGGTCCCAGGATGCTTGTTTCCGGTCCAGGGAAGACATGGCTTTGCAGTTCGGGCTGGACTGTTCCCATGAGGCACAGGGTCAAGACTGATTTGCATATAGCTGTGTCTGAACTGGGGTGGCGAAGTGAGCTAAAGAACGATGATGGATTCAACCCAGATTTGTGACTGGGGGTGAGTGTCTGAAAAGTTTCAGCGCTCCGTCCATCATCTCCTTATGTTTGCTGAGAAGGAAGACTCAACCTTCACCCTTCATCACAGACTGAAGTGACTCCAAGTTTCAGCTGACTGATCTTGTGTTTTGAGCTATTGGACACGACAAGCTTCAGAGCCTCCCTGCAACTGCCCAGCGGAACCTACTGCACTGGACCTGCCTGAACCCTGCTGGCCTCTGCTGGAGTGAGTTCCTGATCCCCAAGAGGTGCCCATCAGGTCCCTTGGTGTGGATCAGTTGATGTCCTACTAAAAGCAAAGGAGAAATCCTTAAGTTTTGGGCTCTTCGCGACTGTGAATGGGCCCATTTGTGCCAAGATCTTGCTGCTTTGGTGGACTCTTCACTCCTCAGCAGCCGCCTGCGATGACTGGCAACGTGAGATCTGCACTTTACGCTACATCATCGACAGTCCGCGGTAACTGCTAACGTGAATCTCCAGCAATGACCGTCCACGATGCCTCACAGGATCTTCATGGTATATCAGCGACTGTCTGAGACGACTGGCCTACTCTTCGAACTCCAGCGACTACCTTCCGTGTCGCTCTCCCTGCACCTCGCGGCCTCTTCCACCCCAAACTGGACCCTTTTGTGTTAGACTGTAGAAGGTAACTTTTTCATCAGTACTAACCTGGTCCCTGTATCCAGCTCTGTTGAGATCGGCCTGAACTTGTGATTTTAACCCGGTCTTGCATGACCATATAACTGCGAGTGATGCTTTGTGCTTTTAGATGCTATATTTTCCTTAAATCTTTGAAATTGCATATCTCCGGTTTTATTGATGGGATATTTGTCATTTTAGTGACAAATAATGTATTGAATTTTACTCTCTATTTCTAAATTGATGTGGGATTTTTCTTGTGTTGTTTTCACTTTATTACTTTTTGTCTGCTTGATAAATACTTTACACATTGCTTGAAAGTTAAGCCTGACTGCGTTTGTGCCAAACTACTTGAGGGTTCAGCACTGGTTAATTTAGTGACTTTTGTGGTTCGCCCTGGTTAGAATCGCTTTGCTTGAGAAGGGCTCACACCCACTCAGTCCAATTTCTCACACACATTGACACTGGAAAAAACAACTTGTCTAAATATTTGAGTCAGAAAAGAAAAGCATTCTGCCAGTAACTATTAAAGCATATTTCTATTCCTCTTTTCTACGTTTGAGGGTGTGCATTGGAAATATAGATTATTCTGGGAAGCATACAAAGTTGGGAAGCACACTCCTGTACTTAAACGGTGGTTGGCAGCAGAGCAAATATGACTGCATTTGGATGTTTCTAACGAGATTAGCATAAATCAACCTACTAGAAATAGAGTTTTGTATCTCATAGTGCAGCGTTCTAAAAATGTCATTGAGTGCTTCCCCTTAGGCGGGAATTCTGTCACTGAAAAGCTCTTCGCAGGGTTACACGAATGCATTATACTTGGTTGTGGCCCTTGCTGGAATAATGTGATTTAGTTCACCTCAAGTAATACAAACGTATACTGCGAAATTGTTGCTGGCTCATTATTTTATGTTTTTGAAACAGTGTTGGCCTCTTTGAGAAGACCTGTAAATCTTTATCGACCACACCGAATGCGCACGTTTGCCCTGGCCTGTGCTACTCTGGGAGACGCACCTGTACGGTTGAGATAATTTCTTGCAGCTGCTCTAGCTCACCGGGCGTCTCATGGCGCACTAAATCCATACTGCGCAGTGTTCTGCTGGGGTTTGCCATTAGAGAGGAGTCTTCTGCCTGACTTTACGGTATGTTGATAAAGAGGAGAGAGACGGATAAAAATAAGGCAGGCTGTGCGACATTGACATTTTGGATAGGGATCTTGTATTCGGATTAGCTTCCAGAAGAGACCTGGGCTGTGGAATGTCACTGTAAAGGGGGGGGGGAGGGAGGGGAGATCGTATCAGCTTATAGTTTAATATATTTATCACATTTAAATATTAATACTCGAACGGGTGTGCATTTACACCGCAATGCCGTAGTTGGATCCCTTCCCAGGCCATTCGCTGGCCGCGTGTATCAGTTCTTACCTTCAAACCTACCCCTATGTTCACACAATCAATGTGACGTGGCCACTGAGCTTTCGACCTGCTCCTAAAGCTGCCACTAGGAGCTTTTTTGCACATTCCACTTTCACATCCATTAAGACCCTCCAGAAATTATTTAACATTTTATTTTTTTATTTTTGGAGTTTAGACCACGTGCAGAGCTGTCTTCTTGCAGATGTTGGGTTGAAAGTGTTTGGAGTTGTAGGAAACAGTGGGGGGAAAAAACAATAGCCGTTGCTTAATATGGCGTTCTTAGCTGTAGTGTGAGGTTCCCTTTATTTCTCTCATGTCCCAAAAAGCCACCAGTTGCGGACGCGCACTCAAAAAAACTAATTGCACAAAACATCTAGGCAAAACACAATAGAAAATAAAATGTGTACAAACGGCCGCTGCTGCTGCATTGGTAAATATGAGCCATTTTGGTATATCCTTTTACCGGCTGTTATTTGGGGCTGGTTTCTTTTTACTTCTTAAGAGAGTGCTTGAGCTGAAGGGGTGAGGTGAATGTGCGCCCGTGCGTTATCAGAGGAATGTTTGCTAAGTGCTGCTGTGGGCCTTTTAAACTGCTAAAGCGATCTGAGAAGGGTTGCGGTAAAGGAGACATTAACACAATCTTCTCATTAAGCAGGGGTGCTTGCTTGATCACTCCTTAAGACACCTGTAAAAAAGCACCTCCATACTTCTTGCTTTATCTCGTGCATGTGTGTCCAACCTCCATCCGACCCAATGCTCAGAAGAGTGATCCCTCTGGTCGCCTATGAATAGCCACCTTAAGCAAAGCCAAAATTTCACGTTAAACCTTTTAAGACTTTTTGGAATATATTGATTTGCACAAGGCCACTTATCCAATGGGCCTCCTTTATGCGCAAAGCAACTGGTTGCTTGTCATCGACCTTTCGCAGAGTAAATAAAACTGCTTAATCCAGGCATTTGTAAAAGCATATTCTTATGCATGTTGCCACTTTACTTTCCAGGTGATCCATTGTGATTGAGAGCTTAGCTACTCGTACATTCTTGATCCAATCCCGTCCTATTCTCATCCTATGGATGTTTCATTTTGGTTAAACATTCTTTTTAATGGAATTTCAAATGTATGAGCAGTTTCGACATTTACACATATACATTCATCGTGATTGTACATGGGAAATGCAGTATTGCTGCATAACGTCGCTTCCAATTTCGTAAGGCATTTGAGGCCCACTTTTATGTGCGTCACATCCAGCCAATCTCACAATAACCTATTAATACTCAAGTTAAGAAGTAACGATACCCCCCAGCACACCATAGAACCCCTTCCCCTAGCATGGGAACGACACAACCCACTTTAGTGCAGTGCCGAATGATTCCTCCCCCATCAACTCTAACCCTGTTACCTTTGGCTATACCAATGAATGCAATGTGCCAGACTTGGCACTGTCGTCTTCCGCACTTCTTGTCGTCCCCTGATGGGTTATACAAACGTTATGTGAATCCTTCTCTCAAAAAAATTCTTGGATAAAGCATTTTGTGTACATAAATAATTCACAGTTTATTGAATTCGTTTTTTTCATTAAATTATTCATTTTTTCAATATCTATATAATGATGAATTCTTTTCAAACTAAAATAATCATTTCTAACGAAAACCCTCAATGCATTTCGGACACTTGGTCCTTCATCAGGAGGTTATTTTCACTGTGGAAAATAGAGATTGGTGCAAACAATTTATCCCCCGTTTCATTCACTTGTAGTTGTCCATGAAATGTCATATGCGATGTAGATTGCTTACCCGTGCTCTAAAATCCACATAATCCATAGTTCTATGATAAATCAAAATAATGTTCTCATATAGATTGGAAATTTTAGCAATCACTCGAAAGAGCATCTGAGATTGAAAATTCAAAAGAATGAGTGGACGTCAAAATAAGTTTTGAATATTTGCAATTGGTTAGACCAGGGCCTCCTGTGAGTCATAATGCTCATCCGTGATATGCAGAGTTAATCTCCTCCCCAGGGGTGGAATAGATGTGGAGACAAGTGTTCCCCTCCCCCAACCCCCCCTCCCTCAAGCCGAATGTTTACCGACATTGGCTTCCTCTAAGAATGTGTGTGATCGAGTATTTGGAACAATGTGAAATCGTTTGTGACGAGTATGAAAATAAACTGCGGCTCATAGGGAGTGTGAACCAAACTGTGCTGGTATTTAAAAATTGCTGTGTGATAGTCTAAATCGTTTTAAAAGATGCAAGTATGCCTGTTTCCAATTTCAAGTATTTGATTAATGGTACAAATAAATTTCCACAGACCAAACCGTGATTCTGCAACCCGACGTTTAAATGTGCTGTGTTTTACATTTAACCGCTTGAAACGATCTGAACATACCAGACCGTGATCATAAACCAGAGTTTAAACTGAGCTAAATTCAAAGATAGGTGCGGGTAATTCTCACTCATATAGTAGCCTTAAAAGTTGAATAATGGCATCTCTGTTAAAAAGAAACGGTGTAAAAGTGAATAACGATTAGAAGCCGTGCTTACCTAACTTCCGAGATCGGATGCTGCATATTCTATTTGGCGTGCTCGTTGTATGCCATGTTTGCTCCGCAATGCTTTAAAAGCCATGCTGCTTAGTCAAAAAGAAAATAGGACTATTTGCTATGGAAGCAAGTCAAACTATTCTATTGTCGGCCTTCTTACAACAGACTCTCATAACGTAAACATAAAGGTGCTCAAGAATGTCTGATCAATATTCTGAATCAAATCCTTCTAATCATAGAGAAATTACTTAGTCTAAAATATACTAAATGATGAAATTTACTACTAAACTAATATACCAAAATCATTTGCACTAGAACATAGTGCTAGACAGAACACTCCGTTATATCCTATGCTATTGTGTTGTATGCCCGATTGAAACTGCAAAAAAATAACGATATGTGTTCAAACGTAGGTGGAGGCCATGATCTGTGTTACCACTTTGGCACGTATTATTAGTGGAACATTCAAATCAAATCGGGACACAACTTATATTATTCAATATGTTTTTAGGTGTGTTTAACACAGTATTTATTGTATGGTAGTCCAAAGTTCTGAATGTAACTAAGTCCATGTTGCTTGGTCTGTCATCACCATTGTATCCAGGCGTGGTGTAAGTACCCATGATTTTTTAAAATAATCCTGTGTTTTAAGTGTTTTGTTGGTGAAATCACTCAGCTGATGTTGTAAACATGATGAATATTCTTCTGAATGTGCAACCTGGTTTCTTTTATTAGTTTTTACAAAAACCGAGTCTGAAAATTGGGATCAAATCATGAAAAATATCAACATACAGTTGGGACGGTATACAACAGAAATAAATGATAGAAACATCAGATAATTTAAAAGAGATACCATTGATTACAAGTTGGGCTAAGTATACAGTTGGGCTGACGTGTATGCGAAAAGGAGACAGACCAAATCGATGTCTTGAGCAACGGAGAGTGACACCTCTACGTTTGATGAGGACATTCATAAAGGGTACCCCCCATAAGTTAAAGTCAAACTTATGAAGCAACCATGACCAACAGTAACAACACTTCACACACAGCATCCACCTCTACAGGAGGCACATCCATCAATGTGGCATTTTTGCAAATAGGTCCCGCCTCAAATGAAAAACGAGGAGGAGACAGGATGGTAAATGAAATAAACAGAATAACCAGGAGCCAAACGAAAAGTTAACCATGGACAACTTAGTGATAAACATATTGCAAAAATCAGTGACACCCTTACAACTTGACATTCTCCAAAAGGGCACCTCTTTCATGCCAACATATCACTCAAATTAATTGGAGATCGACGTATATTTATATAAATTTATGAGAACCTTGACATTACATCACTTTTTTGAAAATATCATAGGTGAACAAACAACCAAGAAGCAGGCTAAAGGCACTTTGAAAAATTTGAAAACCAAAAGTACATTTCAGGCTCCTATAAGTCACAAGCTATTAGATACTTTTGAAATCATGGTGAAGATGGAAATCAAGGGTGTTCTTCGAAGGAATAAACAAGGTCATTTCCATTTAACCAGAAAGGAACTAGGTGTCATTAGACAAATGGCAAGAGATGAATCCATAAATTCTGCATGGCAGACAACGTGGGAGCCTTGATATTAATGGATAAACAGTTTTACATGGATAGCGTGATGAATTGCGTATCTGATATGTCAACATATAGGAGAACCCACCAAAGAATTTGTCAAAACGTTCGAAAGCATCTTGAAGATGGCAGTAGATCAAGGAACCATCAGCGAGGAAGATACATTTTTAACACAGTCTTACCCACCGATTTCCTCAATACACATGCTACCGAATATTCACAAAGATATAAAGAATCCACAAATCAGACCTACTGTGTCGATAAGGGGATCGATCCACAAACCTGTAGGATAATACATAGATCAATACCTAAAATCAAGTGTACAGTATATGAAATCATATGTGAAAGACAGATTTTCTCAACAAATTGGAACGAATCAAGATTGAAGATCAAGAAAACATATTATGTACTATTAATGTAAAATCACTTTACACATCAATACTTCACAATTCGCGCTTGGCGACCATTGAAGGATCTTTGACAACTTCCACTTTAGATGAGGATCTGAAGATATTTCTACTGGAGCTCATACATTTCACACTTTATCATAATTATTTTCATTGGGAAGGCAAATATTACATGCAATTGACAGGGACATCCATGGGAAATTGTGCAGATCCCTGCTATGCAAATCTGTTTATGCAAATGTCTGAGGAGGAACATATTTATACCAGCAACAAGTGGGAAAGCAACTTGAAGATGTACCTAGGATTCATCAATTATATTTTTCTTTTATGGAAAGGCACCAGGGCAGAATTAGAGGATGCCATAACAGAGTTGAACTCCGTGAATGACCGCATACAATTTACACATAAAATACATTATACCTAGATTACCTTTTTGGACGTTAATGTAATTTTCAAGACTGACATTTTCGTGAAATCCGCAGACCGGAACAATCTGTTGCACTTCACAAGTTTTCATCAATTTTCTTAGAAAAAAACAGCTGCCATCAAACCTAGGATGACCGAACATAAAAGCAATAGAAGGCTGAGGAATGAAAAATCATCTGTCTCCTCCTTTCAATTGATCATCAGCCAATTGAGATTTACAGTATTCGAAGAGGTGACTGTCAGAAATAACACCGATAACAAAGATTTTACTAAAGAGAGAATTATACTGGATAAACAAATTTAACACATTGATACCCACTGGATTGAATAGCAGGGTGTAATGCTCATGTTTTTTGTAAAAATGAATAAAAGAAACCAGGTTGCACACTCAGAAGAATATTCATCATGTTTGCAACATCAGCTGAGTGATTTCGCCAACATAACACCTTGTGGTGGGGTGGTCGGGCTGGACGTCCCCAGACCCCTTTTCTTTCTTAATGACACAAGAGGCTAGACTCGAGAACAGGGTTGTTTATTACTGAATTGGTGATTTATAGTTCCAATACTTCTTGGAACTAGAGAAAGGGAGTTTGTTGTCCTCTAAAGAACATAAGAAGAGGGAAAATGGAATGGGGACTGTCTTTGGGTTTTGCCTTCTCTCATGGGTTGCAGTCATCAAAGGTGAACAGAGGGCAAAGTCCAACGAAGTGGCTGGTGTGATAGTTCCTGGTCATCAGTGGGAACACGGGGTAAACTCCGGTGAGGTAACTGCTGCTGTTGACCTTTGCATCTGATGTTCACCGCGCTGGGACATTCTCTACAAGGGCGCGAACCGATAAAGAAAACAAAAAGGAGAGGTTCAAGACACTGCCCTATTTAAGCATGGAAAAACGGGAGGGTTTGTGCACAGCCTTCACCCGTGCCCTATCCACTGTTGTGCCTAAGGGGATACTTTGGTGGGTTTTTAGGAAGATGCGGCCCGTAAGCCCGCCCACCAGCCCTTCCAAGAAAACAATGGTTTGCTGTGCACTTGCCTGGACCCACGACCCTCCTGGGCCGTGGGGAGGGGAGTCACAGCCTCCTCTTCCATTGTGGGAGTACTGGACTAGAGCGCGGTGCTCCCTGAGCGGATTCCAGCGTCGTCCTCCTCCTCATGGTGAAAGGCTCCGCTGTCCCGTGGCTCGTCTGTGTCTTCCTGTAGTCAGCTGACCTCCGGGTGGCTTCCTGGTTCTTCTTTCTCCGTTTCCGTCTTCGTTTTCTCCTCCTCTGTCGACGGTGCCCTCTTATGAGCCGCCGCTCCGCCCTCCTGAATTCCGGCTGGCAATCGACCACCGGACTCCGTCAGATGCAGTAGAACGCTACCCTCACTTCTGGTGTAGGATAGCGTGGCCGCCATGTTTAAAGCCTCAGGACGGCTCTCCGTGACGACCTCTACTTGTTCACACACCTGTAACACAGGATTATCTATAAAACAAATCGTGTGTACTGACGGCACTCCTGGATACAATGTTGATGACATACCAAGCAACTTGGATTTAGTTACATTCAGAACTTTGGACTACCATACAATATTGGGTTAAACACAACATCTAAAAACATATTGAATAATGTGTGTTGTTTCACAATTTTATTTTAATATTGCACTAATAATACGTGCCAAAGTTATAAAACCGATCACGAGCATCTCTTACTTTTGAACACATATAGTTATCATTTATTTGAAGTTTCCATCGGGCATAGAACACAATAACATGGGATATAACAGAGCGTTCTGACTTAGTTGTCTAACACTATATTCTAGAGCAAATAATTTTGGTGTATTGGTTTAGTAGTAAATTTCATCATTTAGTGTATTTTAGACAGAGTAATTTCTCTATGATTAAAGGGATTTGATTTGGGATATTCATCAGACATTATTGAGCACCTTTAGGTTTACGTTGTGAGAGTCCGTTGTAAGATGGCCGACAATTGAATAGTTTCTCTCTTCCATAGTAATTAGTCCTTTTTTTCTTTTTGACTAAATGGCACGGCTTTTAAAGCATTGCGGAAGAAACATGGTGTACAACGAGCGCGCCTGATAGGATATGAAGCATCTGATCTCGGATGTTAGTTAAGCGCGGCTTCTAATTGTTCTTCACTTTTACACTCTTTCTTTTTAACGGGGGTGCCATTATTCAACCTTTAAGGATGTTGTACGAGTGAGAATTACCTGCACCTATCTTTGCACATAATTCGGTCTAAACTCTTCTTTAAAATCAGTCTGGTACGTCTGGACCTTTTCAAGTGCCTAAATGTAACACTGCACATTTAAATATCGGGTTGTAGAATCACGGTTTGGTCTGTGAAAATCTGTAAACGACCTAGGGCATGTACCATTAATTAAATATTTGAAAATGGAGACGGCACGCTTTCATCTTTTATAACGATTTAGAATATCACACGCCAATGTTTAAACACTAGCACGGTTTGGTTAACGTTTCATATGAGCCACATTTTTACTTTCACGTCATAAACGCTTTCACATTGTTCTAAATACTTGATTATACACGTTTTTACAGGAAGCTAAAGTCTGTTAACATTCCGCTTGAGAGACGGACACTTGTCTCCACATCTATTCCACCATTGGGGAGGCGATTAACTCTGCAAATCACGGGTGAGCATTATGACTCGTAGGAAGTCCGGGTCGTAGCATTTGTAAATATCCAAAACATATTTTGACGTCCACTCGTTCTTTTTAATTTTCAATTTTAGATTCTCTTTCGAGTGATTACTAAAATAACCAATCTATATGAGAACATTATTTTGATTTGTTATGGAACTATGGATTGTGTGGATCTTATGGCACAGGTAAGCATTGCATATGACATTTCATTGATTCAACTGCATTTGAATGAAACGGGGGATAAATCGTTTGCACCATTCTCTTTCTGTTCTACAGTAAAAATAACCTCCTGATGAAGGACCAGGGGTCCAAAATGTATTGAGGGTTTTCGTTTGTACTGATTATTTTTGTTGGAAAATAATTCATCAATATATAAATGTTGAAGAAATGAATAATTAATTGAACAAAAAAAAAGAATTTAATAAAGTGAATTATTTATCTACACAGACTGCTTTATCCAATAATTATTTTGAGAGAAGGATTCACTTTTGTAACCCATCAGGGGTTGACAAGAAGTGCGGAGGGAGACATGGTGCCAAATGGCACAGTACATTAATAGACATTAATTTCATATCCTGGATCAGTGGGTGATACCCGCCAGCACCCTAGAACATATGAGGTATTGATCACCCATTGTTGAACAGTGGAGTGCTCCGAGTTAACCAATATTTATTACCTTTGACCATACCACATGTTAGCCATCACTCTCCATCAGTTGTTCCCACCTTAACTGGCTAGCTGTCCCGGAGGACCAGCCATCCTCAATTAATCCACTTCACCTGCCAGGCGATGGAGCATGTCCTCTAAGTCCCTAAGGTCTTCCTCCTCCACCTTTTCATCTGCGCATACCTTTCATAAGGTTATCCACCACATTAAATATGTCTCATTGTTATACAGTTGATGAGCAACATTGTCAATACCTTTTTGAAGGCGCATCTCTCTCGCCAGTGCCCACTCCAACATATTTCTGCCGCCATCTACCTGCCGTGGGCCTGGCACTTGTCACCCAGCCCATCGCTACCCTTCTCTTAGCCAGCAGCAGACCCAGCTTTGCAAATCTATAGTGCATCGCCCTCTTCTTGGGTCTGGGATCATGCCCAGCAAACGGTGCTGGATCGTCAGCTGGATATCTACATCATTAGCTGTTTAATTAGAGCTTTATGGCCAGTATTTCATGCAGGCTTACACCCTACATGGCTATAACAGCATCCGTTACAATAGTGATCACCTTTTCCAGTTAGCTTTAATCACTTATGTTGATTTTGTATGCAGATAGTGTCAGACCTTGAGCACACCCTTGGTCGACAGCAACTCTGTACAGCTGAGATATGCCTGCTCAGCTTGTATAAAAAGTGGCCAGAGAAAAAAGTGGGTCATAGGTTTATAGTCCTATACCTGGGAATAGCACGCAGAGACATTGCACGCCTCAGGAAATCACCACACGGCCCACCTCACAATAGATGGCGAATGGAGGTGGAAACGTGGGCTGCGGCAGAGGGGGCTCCACTGCTGGCTGAATAGTCAAGTAGGTCTGCGCAGAAAACCAATCGCGGAGCTCTGGCAGGAGGTTGTAGATAGCTTCCTGTACTGTGACACTCCAGATGAGACACACGGGGACAAGGTGAAAGTGTGAACAGGTGTGTGAATAAAGGTCGGCATCCTGCCCCCCTCGGAATCCGCTAGTGGCCGCCACCTTTTCAGTGCCCCACTGTGCCCACCCAAAGAATTGATATTACCGAACCTATTGGACAGATGTGCTTCCAGGGCGACTGTCACTGAGCAATATGTTATTTCCTAAAATATTAGTCTTGTTAAAGGCGTGGGTTGGAATGCTCACCTTTCTTTCTCTACGTGCGCTGGGCATGGGGAAAAAGAACAATGAATAATGTCAGTGGGATGGACTGTCTGTTGATCCGACAAGGAAAGATGTGTGGGCCCAATTGCACAAAATTATTAAACAACGAATGCTTTTTCCAAGTAAATGAGGAACTTCCTTGTAATGCAACTGCAGTATTGCCTACTGCTGTATTGTACTGTTGTTTTCTCTATGATCATAACCCAATAAAGAAATTTAAAAAAACACTGATGTGGATAAAAAGTTGCATGTGACTGTGGGTCGTCTGAAGTGATACTCCATTTGGCCAGGAGTTTCTAAGGCACCTATCTGTCTAGCTCTAAGCTGCCCAATCCTGCGTTCTATCCTTTATTTCTCTTCTCTGTGTTTTGGAATGTTCACACCAGAGGAGAATGATAGAGAGCACCAAGATGTGGAAGTAGGGTTTCATTGTAACTCTATAAATCCTCCCTCCCGTTATCAACACCCTCCGTCTAACGCCTCATCCATTTGCGATCAGACAAAACGGGCTCCTTTTCAGAATAGCACATTTACGTCGGTGCATGTATGGCTTGCTTCCATATGCTTGGAACTAAACGTGCAAAGTTTTCAGCAAATGAAGCCATTTCCTGTCCTGCCAGAATAATAGCTTTTTCCTTCTTGAATTTCATTTGATTTGACTTTGCATGCATTCTTCACTTGTCTTTGATTTCTGTGACTGCATCTTGATTTAAGATGTTGGGATTCAAACCTTGCTGCACTGACCATAATTATAGAGCGATACCAAAGGGGATGATGGACGGAGCATTAGAGCAAATCAAACACTCACCCCCAGTCAACTGATCTGGGTTTAATCCATCATCATTCTTTAGCTCACTCCACCACCCCAGTTCAGACATGGCCATATGCAAATCAGTCTGACCCTGTGCCTCATGGGAACAGTCCAGCCCGAACTGCCAAGCCATGTCTTCCCTGGACCGGAAACAAGCATCCTGGGACCGGTTTCGGGTTCAAAACCCTCATCAGCCAGGCTATCTTGAATCCAGTGGCAAAGTGAGCAAGGGACCCACGTCTGGCATACCCTGCCAACTTAGGGCGAACAAAGCGATACCAAAGGGGATGATGGACGGAGCATTAGAGCAAATCAAACACTCACCCCCAGTCAACTGATCTGGGTTTAATCCATCATCATTCTTTAGCTCACTCCACCACCCCAGTTCAGACATGGCCATATGCAAATCAGTCTGACCCTGTGCCTCATGGGAACAGTCCAGCCCGAACTGCCAAGCCATGTCTTCCCTGGACCGGAAACAAGCATCCTGGGACCGGTTTCGGGTTCAAAACCCTCATCAGCCAGGCTATCTTGAATCCAGTGGCAAAGTGAGCAAGGGACCCACGTCTGGGCATACCCTGCCAACTTAGGGCAAACAAAGCGATACCAAAGGGGATGATGGACGGAGCATTAAAGCAAATCAAACACTCACCCCCAGTCAACTGATCTGGGTTTAATCCATCATCATTCTTTAGCTCACTCCACCACCCCAGTGCCACTGGAATCAAGCTATCCTGGCTGATGAGGGCTGAAAGCCCGAAACCGGTCCTAGGATGCTAGTTTCCAGTCCAGGGAGGACCTGGCTTGGCAGTTCGGGCTGGACTGTTCCCATGGGGCACAGGGTCAAGACTGATTTGCATATGGCTGGGTTCAAACTGGAATGGCATGGTGAGCAAAAAAACGATGGATTTAGGCCCAGATCTCTGTACTGGGGTGAATGTATGACATTGTTCTGCATTCTGTCCATCAACTGTTGTTTTTGCATAATTATAGAGAGCCTTCTTGAAATAGTCTGATTAAAAAAATAAAAAAATAAAACTACTGAGGTTGTTGACATGCTGTATATTGCTCTTCAGGACAGATTTCATCCCTGGTTGCTCATCTAGTCAAAGTATCTAAAATAATATAGCTGCAAATAATATGCCTGGTTTTTTCCCAAAGTCATATTTGTGCATAGGCTTTGTAACTCAAAATACTAACAGCCCCCAAGATAATTTGAAAGGCAAGAACACAGTTTGATTGGTTTAAGAATAATGGTCACAGCGCTGTGAAATGCACTCTAACCCATGCAGTGAATCTGTAATGTGGGGAAACTTGGAACATGCAAACTCCTAAAAAAAACTTAGTGATGATGTGATTTGTATGGATTTTCGGGGAGTAACATCTGAATCTTTCTCACTAGTGATGACGACTTTGTTCCACATTCGGTGTTGCATTCCTCATACACAGAAGTGTAGAAACATCACTTCGGATATGGACTGAAAAGGAATTGGGGAGGGATTGAGGTAAAAGCAATGCTAATTTGTGTATAAGGAACTTCTACAGTTCTTTCACAGGCTGTGATAAATTTCAAGTCTTTTTTTACACTGAGAAAGTTCTGTTGACTGGCCGCTTACCATTCTTGATTAGTCTGCGGATCACCGCACTACTCTTAGTTTTCCAACATAGTTCTTTTTAACGCTTGATATTGATAAAAACAACTACACAACAATAGGGTGCATCATATGGTGTACATGGTTCTACATACTGTTAAATCGCCTTAATATAGTAAAGTACGATTTTCTCCTTCCATCAGCGCATTGCTCTCTTGGGGCTAACCTTTGCATGTTGTTGTGCAGCAGCACATCACCACACCTCCAGTCCTCTATGATTTCCAAGGTGCCCAAATCTTGTTCCCATTTTCTTGGGAATATTCTCCCCTTCATTTACTTTTTTTCCCCTCCAACATACACAAGACCAAGTCCCTCTTTCACTGTGACTGTTCAGAAACCTCTGGTGCACCCAATTTTGGATGATATTTCACGTCACCACCATAAGACCCAGCCTGAAAAAGATCTTATGTCTAGGTCTGTTTCCCCAAAAATATATAGGACGTATACCTTTGGCTCTGCTGGCAACCTAGTTGCAACAATCTTGTTAAGGCACTTCCCCATTCCCCTTCAAAAGGTTGTGAGGGCTGAACAATCCCAGCTAGTGTGAAGGTGGCCGTCTGGCTGACCACATCTCCCTAAGACAGAGATTTGGAGGGGCACTCCCAATCTTAGTCAAAAGTATTCTCGGCAGGAAAGCCCTGTGTAAGATCTTTAGTTGAACTAGGTCAAATCCCGCTTTTATTGTGACTTCTCCATGGGAACTGATCGCCATCTCCTACTCCCTTTTCTCGATGTGCCCTACCTCTTTCTCCGACAGGTGTTTGAAGTTGTTAGTGCCCCCACCCCTGCCCCCCTGTTTACAATTTTTATTTATATATGAGAAATTTTGCATTCTTGCGGAAAGGTTCAAGTAATCTGTCTTCTAGCGAGCGGGGTTAAGTTTGCTACCACTGTTTTGTGAGTTTCGTGAGGGCATGCCTCAGCTGCAAGCATTTGAAAACTTCACTGTTTGCCAGGCCATACTCTCTTTGGAACTGATTCCAGGAAAGCATTCCATCCAATCCCATACATCCCCTATTTTACTAATTCCTAATGTATCCCTGGTGAGAAATCCTACAAGCCCCCCTACATCACTGTTCCACAGTTGCATTTCCTCTGTGATAGTCCCCCGGCTCTGGAAATGATGTGTAGCCTTATCCCAAGCCCTCAGTGTAGTTTGCTTGTAATGTGTCTGATTCTTCTTATATCCTTTTCTATACATGGCCGCTGGGCAGCCTCTCTGCTCCATCGCATGTCTATCCTCTCGGATGGAAGACTCCTCAAGGGGAGCGAGTAACCAAAAGTTGATTACTGTCATCTGGGCGGATCAATAGCACTACTGTATGTCTGGGAGGGCTATACCCCCCTTGTATGCTTTTAGTTTGGCCAGGGCTATTGTGGGTCCCCGCCATTACACAGGAGTGTGCGGACCTTTGCCTCCACTTTTTTTTACGAATTCTAAGCAGGACCAAGTAGGGCGTGTTCTGAAGGGCTTAGATTAATTTTGGATGCACAGTCATTTTGAAGATTGCTTCTCGTCTCAATAGGGATAGCAGTAGTGCCTGCCAATGAGTGAAGTCTTCCTTGAAAGAACCGTATATAAATTGTCCCAAAAATAGTTCCGTATCCCTCATGACAAATATCCCCAAGTACTTTAATCCCTGTGTCTCAATCCTGAATGGGTACTTCAGTGCGTCACATCAGGACCTGCTGACAGTGGGTATAAGACGGATTTTCTCCAATTAATTTGAAACCTGAATAGCCTCCAAAACTTTTTAATTTATATAATATCTGTCGGATCATCTTCTCCAGCTCCGTCATGTATATGAGGACATTGTCCGCCTATGAGAGTCTATCATCCCATGATTGTTCCAGCTCAAGCCCCTTACCAAGGCATCTTTCCTTATCCAGCACACCAAAGGCTCCTACGTCAGAGTAAATATCATTGGGACAGTAGGCATCCCTGTCTCGTACCTCTGCCAAGAGTGAAAGGGTCTGATAGTGTCCCATTGACCCGAACTGTGGCCGGGGGCTCAATGTATAGAATCCTCAATCACTGCTTATACTTGGTTCCGAAGCCCATAAATTCCAGCACCACAAACATATATTCTCATTTCAGGGTATTGAACGCCTTAGTGGCATCCAGCAATAACACTGCTCCCCAACTTCTCTGGTGCATTCTAGACAACCAGTCACTGCAAGTTTAACTGTGTGCTTCTGCTTGGTATAATACCCAACTGGTCTGCTGGGTGTATGAGTGTGTCTATGCTCCTCCCCCCGTAACCTTGTTGCCAATATCTTCGCTAGTATTTTGGTCTCTGTTTAATAATGAAATGGGTCTATACGACTCACACTGATCTGTGGGTTTATCTGTCTTTAGCATCACTACAATTGTTGTTATTCTGAGGTCCCTTTGGAGGATACAGTCCAAAATTATGTTTTGAAGAGGTGCTGTGAGTCTGTTTGCCATACCTTTAAAATACTCTAAGGGGAGCCCATTGTGCCCCAGTATTTTCCCTGGTTGGAGATCTCTGATCAACGCCTCAACCTGCCTCCAGCCCCTCCCTATACACTTTGAAGAGGGTTGGTGGGGCAGTATCCTCCGGAAATGCTAGGAGCCCCTCATCCTGCACTAGTCGTACTTTTATATAGGTCGTGATAGTATTCAGCAAACCCTGCCACTATGTTGCTGTTTCATGTGATGATGGCACCATTGTGTCCAGTCAGGACTGGAACTCAATTATTCCCTTTATCTCGCTTATTCGGCCAGGCCAGCACTTTCCCCGCTTTATTCAATAGCCCATAGAGAGATTTATGAACGGTTAAATATTGGTTTGGACCTCCCCCATCGACCGATCTTGATATTCCAGCTGTTTAAGATTTAGTCTATGTCCTACCTCCTCGTCTACATCTTCAGCAAGAAGCGACTCAAGCCCCAGTATGTCCTTGTCTATCTGTACCATTGCTGTCCGGTTGGAGGTTTTGAACATAATTCTTGAGTCTTCCTCACAGTTAGTCCTACAGTTTTTTCCGAGTACTGTGGCTGATGTTTCGTAGGGCAGGATCCGTTACCACTAAATTGTTTGGTCACAATTGACTGGCTTCCTTCTCGGTCATCTTTGTTCCCCCTTTATAAATTTCGAGACTCACTCAAGAATGCAGCTGTCTGCTGTTAATATTTCTGACATCTTAAATACCAACGTTCTGCAAAATTCTACTGCGTTTTCAGTCCTTCATCTGAATAGAGGTCAGATCAGCATGAGGTGGAGAAGATATTAGTTGGCATTCATCCCAATTCGCAGGTGTTAATTTGTCTGCTTTCACTACTACCTTATTTCCTGTACATGAGGCATGTGTTTCTCGTACTTCCCCCTTCCCCTGTCTTAAATTGAAATGTCTCGCAAAGGTGGCCGATTTTTATCCACATGCTTTTCATATGTTTTAATGAGACCATTTTCTTGCTTATTTGCGTTGCCTCAGAGGTTCTTTTGTATCGCATTTACTCATTGTGGGCCCAATTATAAAAAAAAAATGTTGTTAGAGGCGAGAGGCAGATTTTTGGACTTTTCTGGGCAAGTTACTTTGCAAAAATAGGAGAAAAGTAAGGTTGTACCTTGGCGGACGTTCCCACACGCTTTGCTCTTACTCCAGGAAAGTAGAGAACTTTGCGATGGAGGAAACATGATCACTACATTACCTGGGGCTTGCCAGAGAACCCCCTATCAAAGATCACTTCCAGCTTCCACACAGAGTGAGTCCCTGGGTATTGAAATAGTGCTGGAGTTGGTTATTGTCAAGGGAAAGTGCTGGCACCGGCAACGCCCAGGAAGCAGGTCGGTGGTACTATTCTTTAGACCGACAGATGGATCCGTAGCCAGTGCTGCACCACAAGCAGTCACCCTCAGAATTTCAAGGCGTTGTTCTGAAGGCTATGTAGCGGTACCTAGTTGTCTCCAGTGCCCATCTGTACTCACATAACCTAGTCAAGGATCACCTCTGCTAGGAAGAGCACTTTTAAGACTAACATGGAGAGAACTTACACCTGAGTAACGCTCTGGGTTCAGGGGAGAAGCTGAAGAAAGGTTGTTTCTTTATAGTAATGCAGATGCGACACCGAGACTGGCCTCTCAAACCCAACATTTGTGTACTCGACCACACAATGCTAGTGAAGTCTTGTGTCGTGATATGTGGGGAATGGCGAGAGAGGTAGATGTGCTGTTACAGGTGCAGAGCTGCCTTCAAAGGAAAAAGCTGGCGTATCGAGGACACGGAAAATGAACAGGGCAGGTGAAGCACAAGTGTGAACACGAACAAACAAATAAATGCACATCTCTCTCCTACCTGCACCATAACACAGTTTAACACTGTTGTTAATTGCCTCCGAAGAAGTGAGAAGTGTGACAGTCTTCTTGTTTGGAGCACATGTTGCTGAACACGCAGCAAAGCTGATTTTTGCAGAAAGACCTTTAAACAGTTCCTTTACATCTGAGAGTAAAAAGTCTTTCAAAGACACTAATAGTCAAGTTACCAGAGTTAATTCTCTGACCTAATGCACTTCTTTTCTTCACATAAGTTTGTTGGTCCTTTGTTGAGAAACACTATCTATATTCTTTTAAACTGTTTCTTTCTTTTAAATGCAACTCGTGCAGTTAAGCGCCGGTTGCTTTCCCCGCCCGAGCGTGCCCTTCTTGCTTCCATTGGGCGAACAGCCTCAATCCACATGCAGATGTACAAGGGCGGGCGCTGGGTTTCAGACCCCAGCTCCGAACCGGCAGAAGCTTCCCAAATCAGGACGTGATCTCCATGTTAATACACACTCTAAATTGGTAGCCGTCCGAGCTGTACTGATTATATGATCTTAGAATGTTTACCAGACTCCGGGATACCGGCGTAGACAATTGAAAATAATGCTGTGTTTAGCAGCATCAACTGCTGATGACGTGTCTAACAGAATCAAAACTGCTCGTCTATCCCACTCTGAAACCCAGCACACGCACTCCTGGAAGTTTACAGAGAGCGCAGTAAGTCAACTCAACACAAAATGTGTTTTTTTCCAGATATCCTAATTTCTAAGTGACAGAAATCTTATGAAACCAAAAGGTTCAATGTTTGAGTTATATAAGAGCAAAGATTATTTATAGAAGTTAGAAGCTCCGTAAACTCATTAAAACAGTACTTCAGTTTTGAGTTACTTGGGGCAGCATACATTATGGATTTAAAGGATGCCTAAAAAAAGACGATGTGGAAGTTAATAGCACACCAGAAGTGAAGTGCCAGTGCGACAGAGTTTGTAACGAAGACTGTTAGTTGAGCGACGGTTGGAAGACTTGATTAGTCCAACTGGTATCTAAAAAATAAGATTTAAAGCAGGAGATAACCTTGACGAACAGATTGCCATGAAGGGTATTTTATAGATCTTTAGACACTATGACCTGTGCACTTTATATTTAAAGTCTGCTTGTATGCATAAAGATTCCAGTACCTTCAACGTCTGCCTTCTTTAAACTTGCATTGACTGTTCCCACTCTATACTGTCCTTCAGACCAGTGTCTCCCAAACACGGGGACGTTCTTGGACATTGAGGTTTAGACATGAGTCACTACAGGCTGTGCAAGCATTGTAATTGCATTTATTTAACGCTCCTTGCTTGCTAACAGTGGCAGTGCTGAAGTACCTTTGAAGGGGGCAGCACGCTACTCTGTGCGTTCAATGGATTGAGGCGTATACCTTTAAAAAGGATTATATGGGTAGTTTAGAAAGCATGCGTGGGCACTAGAGTTGTGCTCCTAACCTGTTTTTGTTGCAGCGCCTATGAATGAACTTGGAGTGAGGGTAAAGACGCATAATAAGAGATGGTCATGGAAGCAGTCACCTATTGTTTGATATGGCAATCTAGAAATAGTGACACAGCTCTCTTCAGCGGAGAACAAGGGCTGTTCACACAGGATGGAAATTTAACAGTGAATAGTACAGTAAATTACCAATTTTTATTGGCTCTGTCAGACCCCATTCGGGGGGGTGGGACAGTCACGGGCTTCTGGGCCTCAACCGTGGGGGTTCATTTAGTTTGCAGCTGATCTCTCTGGGGATCACCCTACTATGGCTTTGCAAACTGGGCCAAGCACAACCCCTTCTGCACTTGACTCTCAGGGTAGTAAGGATGAACAGTGTCAGACTTCTCAGCAAGGTAGTGTGGGGGTGCTTGAACTCAGACTACAACAATCCACCAACTGGCACAATAAGGTTAGGCCATTGCTTATCTTTGTAAGAAAGAAAGTACTTTAATCACACAGTTCTGCTACACACTTAAATTAATACACAAAAGTAATTGATTGTGGGTGCGATCTGATGTAGGTGCTGCACCCACTTTCTCCCTCTGTCCCCTCCCAGGCGATTGATCTCAAGACGTTCCTGATTCCCCCTGTCACTAGGGGCAAATTGGAGTAGTGTGAATTGGGCAATCAAGAGTAGTGTGAATTATACTCTGATGCAGTTTTCGATACCCACAGTTTGAATGCACGGTCTACACATTACCCTTCCTCTGAATAGATTAATTTTCATGAATTCTTCCTGCAGGCACAGCACACCCAGAAGGGTTGTCCTGCCCAATCAGAAGTGCTGCGGAGAAGCAATAAGGCCTTGTTTGAATGCTTCGGAGCGGGTCGTGCTGGACCTCATTCTCTCCTTGAGTCTGTCCTCCTGCAGGTCCTGACCTGCTCCTTCCCTCTCTCCGAAAGCAGGCATCTAGGCACTTCAGGGTAGGTACACAGCTCCTCCTGCAGGAAATCCAGAATTTAGGTGATGTCCCTCACCTTTAGGAGACTGGTTGTCATGGAGACACCAGTCCTGGTTGCATAGCAGTCCTTTGAGTGGTCTGCAGAACACGCCCTTCCTTGGTCTTTTAGTTCTTGAAGTTGGAACAAAGTGGGGTGGTTTGGGTCACACTTTTATAGACTACTTCTAGAAAGCGAATGTATATCCACTGCTTCAATCTATAGAACTGGTTTGGAGTGGTGGTTTATTTCAAGTATTCTTTCCAAGCTGTTCTCCAGGCACTACTTTTGTGCAGAGTGAAGCCTCTCTCAGTGCGTAGAACTGGGGCAGCATCCATCCTTTAGCACCTACAATAGAGGCATAAAGAAATGTAAGGTTTCTGCGCATGACTTTCATCAACCTAATTTAAGAAGCAACCCCAAAGAGAAAAAGGCAGGCCTCATCTAGAGACTTCCTCACCTTTCACAACAAAGACTGCACTGCCACTCCTGACTCTACCATCCACCAAATAGCAGTGTTCAGGAAGACTGATCCGCAGCTCCTTGCTAACTTAAAAGCCTCATAGAATTTCTAAAGGCAGCTCTGACTCAATTCCCTCACTTCAGCATTTGTATCTACTTCCTCCAGCTGCAGGAATGTAAGCAATACGCTTTCACGGTCTAGAAGCACAGTACTCACTCTCCATCTTTTGCTAAGCCAGGCTATTACTCTGGCTCACTCACACATTGCAGGTTACACTTGTTACACACATAAACACACTTAGAAAGCTCTCTGGATGTCAGCACAGTGGTCTGTGTGTGTACATAGAAGGGGAACTTTACATAGTTTGGTCAGTAGACCGCAACCTGAGTGACCCAGATAAAATATCTGGTCACACTATTACCTTTTAACCCTGGTATGCTGCCACCACTCCTCTGTGCTATTCTCATGACAAGGGCAGTAGTCGACTATCTGTGTCAAGGGCACACTTGATGCAACCCTCTAGTTCACAGGAAAGGCCCAGGATCTCTCGTAGTCAGGCACAGGTCTACGCCTCTGCGCGCGCGCGCACACACACAAATTAGTGTGACACTTGAGCCAAAAAAAAAGTCTGTATACCAAATATACATGCTGTTGGCTACTCATTGATGGGGAACAAGCCTGTATACCATGCACGGGACATTCCCTTCCCAACAGGTCAAGTTAATGCAAGAAGTTTAATAGTGCAGGAAACTGAAATAGAGGACAATGGCAGATAAATCACATTTCCCTTCTAGTGGGCGTTGTAGATCAGGCATATTAAGAGTAGTTCAGTAAGGTTCAAATTTCCCTGTAGCCCAGCTTATGCAAGCACTTTAATTACATTCCACCTGTAATTGGCCTTGACCGGGTAGGATTATTAAGAGTAGTACAGTAAGTTAAAATATTCTCCAGGCCAGGTTCATGACGGCAGACCGTGCAGTACACATTTTCCTTTATATAAACACAAACCGTATATGGTTGTAGGAGTCCATCCAGCAGTAGTTCAGCAGAAACACAAAGGAATGGGCATTATACAGGCAGCTATGCTATTTTGCCTGATAGTTCACCCAGGAACAGCATAGGAACAAGCCAGAGGTTTGAATGAGTCGAGCCAACTGTAGCATATGCCCTATGAAGACAACCCTGGAGCTGCATAAACCAGTCATGATTGTGCTCTCAGGAGTTGATCCCGGAAAAGGTGAGAGCATGGCAGAGCAATTAGTTACTAAACAAGCCATAGTATATGCTCTTTGGAGTCCATCTACGAGCCTCAACCCATGGGCAGTGGCATTATTTAACTGGACATGGTATATGCTACAAACCAGCCATAGTCTGTTTTTAACACACCCCCTGCAACAGAGCTGCATGCTGTTGGTGGGTGTAACTTCTAATTTCTCTGATTGTATTATTGTTGGAAAGTGGATTATTGGTAGAGGCAAATGTAGGTCTGCCACTGGCAATAAGGCCACTAACACATGATAGGACTCAGCATAGGTCTTAGAAAATTATTCCCATGCTCAACCCTTGGTAGCTTGGCTGCAGGCAGGCTTAACTTCAAAGACCGGTATGTAAAGCATTTAAAAACACCAATTCAGTGAATAATTAAGACACAATGCACAATAAAAATCCAACACCAATTTATAAAAATAGGAAATATTTTAATCTTTAAAATGACATCAAAACGACAAAAATCCAATGTAGGGAACCGGAGATGTGAATTTTTTAAGATTTATCACTTTATAGCACTTAGAAACATATAGCACCATATTGGGATATCTGGTCGCGATAGACCGGCTCAAAGTCAAAGTTTCAGGCCGACCGCGATGGAGCCCTGAGCAGCTACCCCTCGCGGTAGGTCCCGGTCACAGTTTTTACCTTCGGACTTAGAAACTTTTCTGGAGCTTTTTCTCGCGTGGTCCCTCGATGCTCTTCACCAGGCTGGATTCGGTGAGGGTTCGCCGGCCTCGGATTTCATCTACTCCCGGTCAAACTCTGGAAGTCGGACCTTCGGAGCTTTCAGCGGGACGAACCTGGATGACTTGGCCGGCTCGCGGTTGAAGGCTGACCGGGTTGAGTCGGTCCCCCGATGGAGCTCTTTTTCAAAGTTCTCCAAACTCCTGGAACTTCTTCCTTAAGTTCCCCAAAGGGTCCCAAAGTGTCTCAAACTCACTCCAAGGGTCTGGAAGCTCCAAGATGGTCCTTGAAAGTTGAGGACTTCAGTTCCCACAATCCACTTGGACAAAACCCTTACAAATCCACTGGTAGTTTTCCAGGTTGCGGATTCTTGGTGGTGATGATCCAGGTGAGCTCTGTTAACCTGTAGCTTGCAGGGAGTCCACTCTTTACTCTTTTTCACAGCAAGGTAGTCCACAGGGCTGTAGTTCCAGATGGTGCAGTCCTCAGAGGGCAGGCCTTAGAAATTGCACATCAAACTTCTCCGCATGGCACAACGTCTTGCTTTCTTAAGTTTCAAGCAGCAGATATGAGAGGCACCGCCCCTCTCAGATACTTATTCAGTGTTCTCTGGGGTCAAGTTGGAGGGCACTTTTGTCCAATGAGCTGGAGGGCTCCACCCAAAACTCTGACCACTTCCTGCAGAGTGTGGCAAAATGCTAACCCAGAAACCACCGAATCCTCCAAATTCATAATGGCTGATCTTCCAGCAGGGAGTTAAGAGCTGGCTAAACTCACCCCTAGGATGGCTACTTTCCATAGACTCTCCCTCTTGCATCTGCTCATACCTTCCTTAAGCCTAGCATCTGGCTGAGGTGAAACGTTTAGAGTTGTGAATGACACTGGTTTCTTCCCTCCTCTTTGAAGACCATGGCTTACGACTCCTCCCCCTGCCCTGGCATTCCTGTGGAACAGCACACTGCCCTCCCAGAAGAGCTGGGTAACCCCAGGGCTCTTTATCACCTCTTCAAAGCAGCCTGGCTAATCCACTTAACTCTGACCAATCAGGACAGACCCCTGGAAGGCTGAATCTGGACCTACAAACAAGAAAGTCTTATAACTTCTTGTCTGTACATTTTAGGAGAAATTCAACAATATCATATTGTCGGATTTATCACTACCATTCTGGGAAGTCTTTGAATGGAAGTTCTGTCATTCTCCTGTCAGGAGTTATTAGTTAATAACTTCTTGCCATGTTAACCTATGTGGCATTGGATTTGCAATGGGAAAAATCACTTGGGCCATTTTTCCAGCACCAGGACTTACAAAAACATATTTTATAAGTACTCCGCCTATATCTACAGGACCCCCACCCCATGGAGCACATAGGGGACATTTTAGGGGTTCTGAATCTGTAGAAATATTGCAGATCCTCCCTCCACAGTGCTCCTAGAATCAAAGTCGAATTTGGGCAGCACTTTATCACAATGTGGGGAGTGAAATGTGAAATTTCACTTAACCCAGGGCATATAAAACTTATTTTTTAAGGGTCCACCTTATAAATACCTGACCCCCCCCGTGGGGCACCTAGGGGAGACCCTTGGGGGTTCCTAATATGCCAAAACGTTGTAGGTTATCCATTTGTAAGTGCCCCAAACACCAAAGTCGAGTTTGGGCACAATTTACTTTTTAAAAGCAGTCATGGAACCCAGGGCTGCTTTTAAACTGACCTCAGGCTTCAGCAGTGCAAACATGCAAGTGCAGAAAAGGCTGCTGGCCTCTAAACTGCCATGCCCTACTATATACTAGGGGCTGATAGGTAGTTTCAATCCCCCTGCCCTAATATGTACTAGGGCCCTATGGGGTAGGTCATGCCAATTACAGGGGTACCCCAACCCTTAGTGTACCCTAGTGTATGTAGGTGTTTTCGGCATAGCACTGGCCCTGGGCCTGGTTAGGCAGAGCCCAGGGTCAGTCAGAATCAGTTACCACCAGTACCAGTCAGCAAAAAGTTGAGGGGTGCCCACGGCACAGGATGACTTTGCAACACAGCCTCCTCCCCCCCCCCCCCCAAACGAAAGGTGGTGGGTTAGTAACCTACACCCTGGTAGTCCTCATCAGCTAAGTGGAAAAACCTGGAAAGTCCATCCGCATTTGCATGTGTTCCACTGTAAAGTCCATTCCCTGTAGGGAAATAGACCACCTTAACAGCTTGGGATTCTCCCCTCTCATCTGCATGAGCCATCTGAGAGGCCTGTGGTCAGTTTGAACACGAAATTGAGTCCCAAACAAATATGGTCTCAACTTTTTCAGGGACCAAACCACAGCAAAAGCTTCTCTCTCTCTCAATGGCACTCCACCTCTGCTCTCTGGGAAGAAGCCTCCTGCTAATAAAGGCAACTGGCTGATCAAAGCCCTCTTCATTTACCTGTGACAACACTGCCCCAATCCCTTGTTCTGAAGCATCTGTCTGAACCACAAATTATTTTGTGTAGTCAGGGGCCAGCAACACTGGTGCTGAACACATAGCAACTTTCAGAGTGTCAAAAGCCTTCTGACACTCTGGGGTCCAATCCACCTTCTTGGGCCTCTTTTTAGAAGTGAGTTCTGTTAGGGGCCCCACAATGGTCCCATAATTTTGAACACACCTTCTATAGTACCCTGTCAGTCCAAGGAATGCCCTGACCTGAGTCTGGGTAACAGGAGCTGTCCAATCCAAAATAGTTAGGATTTTAGCTTGGAGAGGCTGTACATGGCCCCCACCTACCAGGTGGCCCAGGTACACCACAGAACTCTGCCCTATTTGGCACTTGCTTGCCTCAATAGTCAGGCCTGCCTGCTGCATGGCCTGAAGCACTTCCCTTAGGTGGCTTAAGTGATCCTCCAGGTAGAACTGTATACAGCTATATCATCCAGGTAAGCTGCACTGAACTGTTCCAACCCAGACAAGACCCAGTTCACCAACCTTTGGAAGGTGGCAGGTGCATTCTTTAAGCCAAAGGGCATTACCTTGAACTGATAATGTCCCTCTGGTGGGGAGAATGCTGACCTCTCCTTTGCTCCATCAGTGAGGGCAACCTGTCAGTAACCTGAAGTCAAATCAAAAGTACTCGGGTACTTAGCAGCCCCTAACCTATCAATGAGCTCATCAGCTCTAGGTATAGGGTGAGTGTCAGTCTTTGTGACTGCATTCAATCCTCTGTAGTCCACACAGAACCTTAACTCCTTGGGTCCCCCCTGAGGACAGGGCCGGCTCTAGGGCGGTGCGACCGGTGCCACTGCACCGGGTGCTGGCTTCCTGGGGGCGCCGTGTTTGCAAGTTTAGTATGTTTTTCAAGCACCTGCTGCAGCGTTTCTTTCCTCCAGCAATTACCAGGCCTCACAAAAATGTCAAATAACTCGTGTGATTAATTGTCTTCCTGGGGAGGGATCAGCGTTTTGTAAAGTTGAGGTTTTGACTTATGTGAGTTTAGTGCAGAGGGTTAATATGCCTGCTGCAAAGATTGTGTACCAAGTAAATTACAGAGTGCATATAATGTAAACAGATCAACAGGTTACTGCTTTTAAAAGAGACATCCTTTTGTTACTTGCAATTTATAACTTAAAGTCCTAATATTCAACAGTGAGCTATTAACTTTCATCATAGAACTGCATACACACTGCAAAGTATACATTAGAACATTGATTAATGTTGCATAAAGGGTTAATTTGGCTAGAAATAGATTCTTATTATTAAAGGAAACTTCCAACTATGCTGCTTATTTTTCGAATCTGAGTTTGTGCTTCTCTACACCAAGCACTCTTAAACTATACTGCCTACCAGTATGGATGACTTGTGACTCCTACACTTTTAGTCCTTTGGCTTATGTAACATTTCCTATACACTGATTTACACACGTATGTGTGTGATGCAAAGTGCTCTGACACCCTACACTGGTATGAGTGGCGCTATATAACTAATTCAATGCATCTGAGAGAGTGTGGTTATGGAGACTTGGGGGCAGATGTATCATTGTAACAGTTTGCTAGTCCCTAACAGCGATTTTAGCGAATCGCTGTTAAGGACTCGCAAAATGCTATGTAGGTAGAAATCGCAATAATAATTGCGATTCCTACATATTCCTTAATTGCGAATAGCAAATAGTGTTTCACAATTAAGGAATCCCTTCCCATTCATTTCTATGGGCCAAGAGGTCCATAGGAATGAATGGGAATTGCATGCGCAATTTGCGAGTACCCAATAGGTACTCGCAAATTGCGCATGCAATTTCAAGGGTGCAAGGGTTCCAAAAGGACACCCTGTTGCACCCCTGAAATGTGCATGTGTGCACGTGTGGCGCACATACATGCCATAAGGGCATGTATGTGTGCCACATGGCAATTTGAAAAAATCAAAAATTTGCTTTTTGCGAGGAAATCGCAAATGACCAGGTAATTTGCGATTCCTTACAGCAATATCGCAATTTGCGATGGCTACTAGCATAGCATTTAGGGACTCGCAAATTGCGAGTCTCTAAATGCATGCGCAAAATAGGGAATCGCAAATTTTGCGATTTCTTATTTTGCGAGGTTTTTCTTTCCTACATTGCGCACAGCTAAATTGCGATCGCAAACGCTGAAATTCTGTGAATTTCAGCGTTTGCGATCACAATTTAGCTTGATACATCTGGCCCTTGGTCACTATTAAAGGGTGCTAGTGAGAGAATCCGTGGTGGAGGTGGTCATTGGGGGGGGGGGGGGCGCCAACAAACATTGTCGCACAGGGCACCACCAGCGCTAAAGCCGGGCCTGCCTGAGGATTAGGTTTAGGTACCAGCACCACTGGATTGGCCCATGGACTCTCAGACGGTTCAATTACCCCCAATTCCAGCATCTTAGCAACCTCAACTTTAATGCTGGCTCTGACATGGTCAGAAAACCTGTACAGTTTATTTTTGACAGGTAAGCTGTCACCAGTGTCAGTGTGGTGCACACACTACTCAGTGATGCCTGGGGTCAAAGAGAACAGGTCAGCAAACTGCTCCAGCACTTGCTTACAGTCTCTGGGCTGCTGGTCTGTCAACTTGGAAGAGAGTATCACCCCCTCCACTGACCCATCTTGCACATTAGTGGAGAGGAGGTCGGGCACTGGCTCAGTTTCCTCCTCCACACCCTCATCAGTGACCAGTAACATGGTCATGTCTGCCCTGTCATGGTGGGGTTTCAATCTATTCACATGCAGGACCTTATGAGGGTTCCGGGGGGTGCCAAGGTCAACCAAATGGGTAACCTCACCCTTCTTTTCTACGATTGGATAGGGCCCACTCCACTTGTCATGGAGGGCCCTGGGAGCCACAGGCTCCAACACCCACACCAATTGTCCTGGAGTATACTCAGGCATAGTAGCCTTCTGATCATACCAGTGCTTCATGAGCTCCTGGCTGGCCTCCAGTTTCCTATTTGCCTTGTACATGTACTCTGCCATTCTAGATCTCAGGCCTAGCACATAGTCAAGCACATTGTCCTTTGCTTCTTTAAGAGGCTTCTCTAAAGACTCTCTCAGCAGGCTCAATGGCCCCCTCACAGGGTGTCCAAACAACAACTCAAAGGGACTGAAACCAACCCCTTTCTGTGGCACCTCCCTGTAGGCAAACAGTAAGCATGGGAGGAGAACAGCCCATCGCCTCCTGAGGTTCTCTGACAACCCATTTATCATGCCCTTCAGGGTTTTGTTGAATCTCTCAACAAGACCATTTGCTTGTGGGTGATAGGGGGTGGTGAACTTGTAGTTGACACCACACTCATCCCACATAGCAGTCAGATAGCTGGACAGGAAGTTTGTGCCCCTATCTGATACCACCTCTTTTGGAAAACCCACTCTGGTGAACACACCAAGCAGAGCTCTAGCCACTGCAGGAGCATCAATGGTTCTAAGCGAGATTGCTTCAGGGTACCTAGTGGCATGGTCCACTACCACTAAGATATACCTATTCCCGGATGCAGTAGGTGGGTCCAGGGGACCAACAATGTCCATCCCCACCCTTTCAAAAGGAACCCCAACCACTGGCAGTGGTATTAGAGGAGCCTTTGTCTTGCCCCCTGCCTTGCCACTGGCCTGACAGGTGACACAGGAGCTGAAAACTCCTTTACCTTTTCAGACATATGGGGCCAGTAGAAATGGTACACCAACCGGTTCCATGTCTTTGTCTGTCCCAAATGTCCTGCCAAGGGGATATCATGACCCAAAGTCAGGATGAACTCTCTGTACTTCTGGGGCACCACCAACCTCCTGGTGGCCCCCTCCTTGAGGTTTCTGGCCTCAGTATAAAGCAGTCCATCTTCCCAGTCGAGTTTGTGAAACCCACTGTCATCCCCCTCCTCTTGCTTAGAAGCAATCCGCCTCAAGCTCTCAAGGGTGGGACAGTCTCTCAGTCCCTTGCTGAACTCCTCTCTGGAGGGCCCACCTGCTCTTGTCAGTTCTGCCAAATCTGACAGCTCTGGCAGGGATGGAGTCCCTCCCTCAGAGGCTAGATCCTCCCCATCAGGGTTAGATTCGTCCTGCACCTCTGGAGTTCCCTGGGCTGGCTCACCAGGCCCAGTACCCTTGTCCTTGGATTCTTGGCCCTTTTTTCCAGAGTCCAAGTGTCCAGCCCCTCCCCTCTGGCTAGTCTGGGTATGTGCTGTGACTAGTTCACACTCAGGGAGCTCCAATATTTTCATATGGAGTCCTCTCTCCACCTCTGACCAAGCAGAGGCTTCAAGATCATTGCCCAGTAAACACTGGACTGGGAGCACCTTTGACATAGCTACCTTCATAGGGCCTGTCACAACTCCCCATTCCAAATCCACCACAGCCATAGGATGGAGTTTGGTAGTGCTGTCTGCATAAGTCACCTGGTGAAACTCACCAGGTAACAACCTCTCTGGAGGCACCAGCTCATCCAGGACCATAGTTGCACTAGCCCCAGTGTCTCTGATAGCCTCAACCTCAGTCCCATTCACTTTAGGCCTCTGCCTGTACTTGTCCATGTTTGGAGGTAAGGCAGCAAGGGTTGCAATATTCACCCCACCCAGGGACACTAAGGTTGCTTCCACCACCTGACTACCCCTCTCTGAGGCACCACTCTCCACCTCTACACTTACACTGGCAATCCCTGTGGATGGCCCCTTAGGGGGGAGCTTCTTGGCACATACAGCAACTCCCTGCTTATGTCCTGGCTGGTTACAGTCAAAGCACTTACCCATCTTCGAGAGATCAAAGAACCTACCATTCTTTCCCTGATACCCCCTCCCTTTGAATTTGGGTTGGCTCGGGCCCCCCCTCCTTGTGCAGGTTTTTGTGGGTCTTTGGAGGACTCCTTCTGGTTTTGACCTTCTTTCCCTTGGGCTTTCCCTTGGGGAGGGACCTGTCCTCCTTTCTTCTGGTCACTCCCCTGGTGCTGAATGGAAACCCGGGTTCTTACCCACTCATCAGGTGCTTCCCCATGCTCTCTGGGGTCTGTCAGCGTAGAGTCCACTAGATACTGGCATAACTTCTCCTCTGCACAATGAGTCAAAATATGTTCTTTCAAAAACAAATTATACAATCCCTCATATGTGTCAATTTGTTACCAACAATCCAGCCTTCCAGTGCCTTCATTGAAACCTCCACAAAGTCTACCCAAGACTTCAAACTCAATTTCTGGGTGCCTCTAAACTTCACCCTGTACTGCTCTGGAGTCAGACCAAATCTCTTGACTAAGCATGCCTTCATCTGCTGGTATGATTCTGCATCCTCTCCCTTCAGGGTCAGAAGCCTATCCCTCCCAGCTACTGGAATCAACTGCCACAGGAGTGCACCCCAATACCTAGAGTGAACCCTACTCATTCTAAGGGCCCTCTCAAAAGCTGCTAGCCACTTGTCAATGTCATCCCCCTCAGTGTACTTGGGAACTATACCCTTGGGAAGTTTATGATCAAATGCACCACCCCTGGACATTTCAAAATAGTCATAATTTTCACTGCCACCATTTCTTTTCGACGCCTCCTCCCTCTCCCATCTCTTCTCAGCCAATTCCAGTTTCCTCTGCTCCAAAGCTATCAAAGCTAATTTAGCCTCAAGCTGTCTTTCTGCAAGGGACAGTGGTGGTTCCTGAGTAAGGGACCCTTCCCCCCCCCCCTCCCACCACCTGGAATCATATGGCTAACACTATAGAAAATGGAAGAGGCATCATCCTCACCCTCCTCTTGGATGAGCTTGGGGGGGACACCCTCTATCCCCCTTGAATCTTCTCAGCTACCCCAGCCCAGGCCTGTAGGGACTTAAGCAACCCTGCCTTCCTAGTCTTGTTGGAAGCAAGCAGCCCCCTAAGCCTACACTGTACCCTAAGATCAGCCATCCTGAACTGGGACAGTTTAGCCAGGTCCAGCTCCATGGTTCCCTAGTTTTGGCTCACAACAACTAGGCACAACAGACTTAGAACAATTTGGAAAAATCAAAACAATGGATTAAAAACAGTTTAGTCCAAATTCCAGAAATAAAACTCAAAAGTTTTGTTCTAAGGCAATTTAGAGGATTTTTATAATCTTAATTCCCTTTACTGAAAGGTGTACTTTTTAAACACAAGTCCTCATCCACACCGCTGAGCACCAAATGTTGTAAAGTGGATTATTGGTAGGGGCAAATGTAGCTCTGCCACTGGCAATAAGGCCACTAACACATGATAGGACTCAGCATAGGTCTTAAAAAATTATTCCCATGCTCAACCCTTGGTAGCTTGGTTGCGAGCAGGCAGGCTTAACTTCAAAGACAGGTATGTAAAGCATTTAAAAACACCAATTCAGTAAATAATTAAGACACAATGCATAATAAAAATCCAACACCAATTTATACAAATAGAAAATATTTTTATCTTTAAAATGACACCAAAACGACAAAAATCCAATGTAGGGAACCGGAGATATGAATTTTTAAAGATTTATCACTTTATAGCACTTAGAAACATATAGCACCATATTGTGATATCTGGTCGCGATAGACCGGGTCAAAGTTTCAGGCCGACCGCGATGGACCCCTGAGCGGCTACCCCTCGCGGTAGGTCCCGGTCACAGTTTTTACCTTCGGACTTAGAAACTTTTCTGGAGCTTTTTCTCGCGGGGTCCCTCGATGCTCTTAGCCAGGCCGGATTCGGTGAGGGTTCGCCGGCCTCGGATTTCATCTACTCCCGGTCAAACTCTGGAAGTCGGACCTACGGAGCTTTCAGCGGGACGAACCTGGATGGCTTGGCCGGCTCGCGGTTGAAGGCAGGCGGCTTGGCTGACCAGGTTGAGTCGGTCCCCCTATGGAGCTTTTTTTCAAAGTTGCTCCAAAGTTCTCCAAACTTCTGGAACTTCTTCCTGAAGTTCCCCAAAGGGTCCCAAAGTGTCTAACACTCACTCCAAGGGTCTGGAAGCTCCAAGATGGTCCTTGAAAGTTGAGGACTTCAGTTCCCACAATCCACTTGGACAAAACCCTTACAAATCCTCTAGTAGTTTTCCAGGTTGTGGATTCTTGGTGGTGATGATCCAGGTGAGCTCTGTTAACCTGTAGCTTGCAGGGAGTCCACTCTTTACTCTTTTTCACAGCAAGGTAGTCCACAGGGCTGTAGTTCCAGATGGTGCAGTCCTCAGAGGGCAGGCCTTAGAAATTGCACATCAAACTTCTCAGCATGGCACAACGTCTTGCTTTCTTAAGTTTCAAGCAGCAGATCTGAGAGGCACCGCCCCTCTCAGATACTTATTCAGTGTTCTCTGGGGTCAAACAGGAGAGCACTTCTGTCCAATGAGCTGCAGGGTTCCACCCAAAACTCTGACCACTTCCTGCAGAGTGTGGCAAATGCTAACCCAGAAACCACCAAATCCTCCAAATTCATAATGGCTGATCTTCCAGCAGGAAGTTAAGAGCTGGCTAAACACTCCCCTAGGATGGCTACTTTCCATAGACTCTCCCCCTTGCATCTGCTCATACCTTCCTTAAGCCTAGCATCTGGCTGAGGTGAAACGTTTAGAGTTGTGAATGACACTGGTTTCTTCCCTCCTCTTTGAAGACCATGGCTTATGACTCCTCCCCCTGCCCTGGCATTCCTGTGGAACAGCACACTGCCCTCCCAGAAGAGCTGGGTAACCCCAGGGCTCTTTATCACCTCTTCAAAGCAGCCTGGCTAATCCACTTAACTCTGACCAATCAGGACAGACCCCTGGAAGGCTGAATCTGGACCTACAAACAAGAAAGTCTTATAACTTCTTGTCTGCACATTTTAGGAGAAATTCAACAATATCATATTGTTGGATTTATCACTACCATTCTGGGAAGTCTTTGAATGGAAGTTCTGTCATTCTCCTGTCAGGAGTTATTAGTTAATAACTTCTTGCCATGTTAACCTATGTGGCATGGGATTTGCAATGGGAAAAATGACTTGGGCCATTTTCCCAGCACCAGGACTTACAAAAACATATATCTGATAGAGACATCTAGCCGCAGATTCCTTAACTTAGAATATCCCCAGGCGTCAGACTGGATCCGGAAAATTTTGCGCAGCCGGGGGGCGGCTCCGCCCTGACGTCGTCCCCGGACATGACGTCAGTGGAGCCATATAGGACCCTCGCGGCGCGCTGACGTCAGTTTCCTTCTTTTCCGCGTTACAACGCGGATCCGGGATTCAGCTGTTCCTCTGGCCTGTTTTTATTCAGGCCCTTTTTTCGACGTCGTTGGTGTTGGGGAACAGTGTGCGATGCCTTCGGGCTTTAAATTGTGCGGGACTTGTTCGCGTCAGATGTCGGCGTCGGACCCGCACACCATTTGCGTGTGGTGTCTTGGGTCGCACCACGACTCCGAGGAGTTTGACGCCTGCCGGCAGATGCGTCCGAAGTCCCTACAAGAGCGGCGGATGAAGCTCTTGGCCGCCCGGTTGACCCGCCCGGCGTCTCCCCGACGTTCTCCAGTGGGTTCGGCTCTCCGCTCCCGCGAACGTCTATCTGCAGTTAAGCACAAGTCACGGAAGTCGAAGTCCTCGCTTCCACGTGGCGGTGGGGGCCATGGTTCCCGCTCCTTCGCGGAGCAGTGCCCCCCGGAGTCGGCCTCCTTTTACCCGCCCTTTCCGGGTACTGGTGCAACTCGGCCCCAGATGGAAGCCTATTACCAGGCTCTGCACTCCATCTTTGGGTCACCTCCACTCCCTGGTGCGCCTTCGGGTCCCACACTGGAGGTAGGCATTCAGGTCGGGTCTCCGCCGGCGGGTTCGCCCTCGGCGCCGGCCGAATGCCTCGACTCCGGCTCCGGAGTCGTGCCGGCGTCGGTTCCAACCGATGGGCGTTCCAGCCCCACGCCGAGCCATTCTGCCTTGTCCCCGCATAGCCCCTGGTGGCTCCCTGCGTCGACATCGGCACCGGCGGCACTCTGCCTGTCGTCTCCTGGACCTCAGGCACTTTCTCCGCACCTCTTGGTGGTGGAGACGTTGCCGCCCACTCGTCCAGCCGAGTCGCCCCTCATGGTGCTCGACGTAGCTTCGACGCCGGAAGGGTCGCTGGTACCTCTTGGCTCTCCGTTTCCAGAGGACACGGAACCGCTGTGCTTGGGCTTGTCTCCACGCCCGTTGGCTCCGCTGCCATGGAGGCAGTGGCCCCTTCTTCCTCCTGCTGGGGGACGTGTTAGTTTGCAACCGTCCCCTACAGATGGGCTCTTGTGCCCCCCCCCCCCGGACGCCCACTGAAGCTGGTGCTTTATTTTTACGGGGTGTTCGCAGGGCGGCAGCTGTTTTGCACTTGCACCCTCCTTCTGTCCTCTTGTCCTCTGATCCGTTGTTGGATCTCCTCCACCAAGGTGCGGTGGATCTTGAGCCCTTGCTGCCCTTTAGCGGCTTGTTGTTCGACGCCCTTCTCGGGACTTGGGCGCGTCCCTCTTCAGGAGATGCTGTCGACAGGGCCGTTGCGCATCGGCATCGTCCGGCCCCTGGGGGCCCATCCTGTTTGTCCCTTCAGCCTACTGCTCACGGTCTCGTGGTGCAGGTGTCTTTCGCCATGCAGCCTTTTTCTCCGCCTCTACTGCAGCCTCCTACTAGGGAGTCTCGTTGGCTGGAGACATGTGGACGCGGCATTTTTGCGTCCGCTAGTTCGGCATTACGTGCTCTCAACACAGTTTGCGTTTTTGCCAGGGCTTCTTCTGCCCTTTGGGACTCCGTGGAGTGTCTTTTGCCTGCCCTCCCTGAGTGTCCTCGAGCTGATATGGCTCGTCTCATTCACGAAGGCAGAGAGATGGCGCGGTTTACGATTCGGTCCGCCGTTGATTCTACCGATTCGGTGGGTAGGACAATGGCGCGGTCCGTTGCCTTGCGCCGCCATGCCTGGCTGCGCGACGGGGGTTTCCCCGACAATGTCCGTGACAGTCTCCGGGATTTGCCTTTTGATGGTGTGTCCCTCTTTGACGCACATGCGGACTCTGTGGTTCGCCGCCTTCTGTCTCACCTTTCGTAGTTTTTGTTCCGGTTGAGGTCCTTGTCCTCACCCTGCTCTGTTGTCTTGACTCATGTTGGGCCGGGTTCATGCTGTACTGCCTGAACGGCCTGGGCAGCTCCTCGCCGTATTTTCTTTCATTTATGCAGCAGTTTTGCTGCTTATCCTTCTCAGTTCCTATAGCCTGGTGGTTCAGGTTGCACCCTTCCTCCACGGGTTATGTGTTCGGAGCCTGTGGTTTCGAAGTTCCACTTTTACGTCCTCTGTCTTGAGCTTCCGCTCCAGAGGAGCCCCTGGTTGGGGTTGATTCTTACCCTATGTGGTGTATTTGTTTGCTATTGTATAGCTGCCTTCCTTCGACAGTTGCCTTTGTTCGCTTCTGTGGGGTCCTTTTCACTCGGTCCTCCTGCGGCTGTGCCTGTGTGTTTTGCACGCTGCTGCTGCGGGCCCTTCAGGGGCCTTCATGCGTGCCATTGGTGGGGTGTCGGCTGCTGGCCTGCATTTTTCCCAATACCTTTCTTCAGGACGGAAGGGCTTTCTGCTCCTTCCCGTCCCCTCATGGTTCTTCGCTGCGGCTGTTCCATCTGTGGCCGCCCTTTCGGAAGGCCCTGTCGTTGTCCCCGAGCACTCCTACTAAGCTCGGCACTCTCCCTCTGTGTTCTATCGGCATACCATGCCTGCTCCCTAGTGTCTCCGGCTGGTACGTTCTTCTCTGGTGCCTTCTGTTGCCTCGTTCTCCTCTGCTATATCCATGCTGCGTAGCCCTTTCCTGGTGGACTTCGCTCTCCATGGTGGCGTTCTGGCTCCAGACGTGGTTGATCTTCCTTGTCTTGTGCCTTGCCTTTGGCACTTCCTCTGCCACCGTTTCTCATGCCCCTGTTGCGTTCCGCGCATGGTTGGCGTGCTTTCCTTCGGGCTGCGGTTGCTGCTCTCAGCGGGGGCGGTCTCCTCAGAGCATTGTTCTCTCATGGGGCGTGTTAGGGGAGCTGATGTGGTCTCCTGGCTAGATGCCGATTTTCGAGCTGGAGCGCGAGGTTCCGGTCTCGGGGTCGACTCTACATCCTGTGATTCTGGACACATCACGGCTGGCCTGGCCTCCTTGCCTCTCTCGCGATAGCCAATGGGTCTGCTCCACCGTCGTTGGCTGTTGCTCTCGCTCTGGGCATTGTTCTGCCCAGTGCCGCTGCTGCGTGGCTGTTGGGGCTCTGGTGTTTTTTCTTTGTCACCAGTGTGCTACCCACACATACGCCTCCCACATGCTTACTACTCCGGGTAGTCGCCGAGGTCTGGTCCCTCACTTTCGTGAGCGCCCTTCACACAATGCGCTTGGTCTTGCGCCTCTTGTGTCTCAGCTTGCTCGTGGCGCTTCATGGGGCCTTCTCCTTCCATGGTGTGGTTCTGGCGGTACATCCAGGTTTCTTGGTGTACTTCGGTTACCCACGTGCGTGGCACTGGTTGTTACCGTTCTTTTCTGCCTTGGGCTGTCCGCCCTTTTGCGTAACGGGTGCATTGGCAGGTCTTGTGTTTCTTGTAACACTAACTCATCTTGGGCGTAGTCAGCATCTTCCCGCTGCTGTTCCCACTCTCACAGTGTTTCTTTCACTGTCGTGCATGGCCCTCGGACTCGGTACGTCCTTGTGCCCTAGTTAAACCTTCCTCTTTCAACGGTCCATCGGATCCTGTGGGTCCCTCACATCCTGCATTCGTGCCTCTCCGGCTACGGCAGGTGTCCACTCTTATTCCACATCCCCCTTTTGGGTTTGTGCTCATTTTCTCCGCTGTTGACCAACAGGGATTTCCTGCCGCCCTCGGCAGTCTTTGATGCCTTTTGCCTCTCATTGTTGGCCACTTCCTCCGGAGTATCCTGGTCCGGTGTTGGCCTTTCTGGCAGCGCTGTCCCCACTGTGTTTAGTCAGCTGGTTGACACTTCTGTTCCCTTGGGAACTTAGTGGGGTTCTGTCGCAGACCCGCCTCAAATGGGGTATGGCTTTGGTATCTATTCTAAGTTAAGGAATCTGCGGCTAGATGTCTCTATCAGATGTACGAGTTACTTACCTTCGGTAACGATGTATCTGGTAGAGACGTTGTCTAGCCGCAGATTCCTTAACGCCCACCCACCCTCCCCGATCTGCGAGGACCTTTTCAGGTGGGGTTTTGGCTTTCGCCTCCTTTGGGGTGGCTTGTCCTTCTACGGGGCGGCGTTTTTTCGCCTTGCTCCCCGTTGGCCTCTTCCTTTGGTTTACTTGCCCCCCCCCCCCCCATTTTCATGCTGGGGCGGTGGATTCAGGTGTCCTTCTGCGTTTTTATGCATCAGTTTCTTCCAGTATGGTGCCTACCGGTGTTCTCTACCCTCCCACCCGCCTTCTCTGTTGACGCTCCTGCAGTCAATTAGTGTTCCGGTCTCTTTTGGGCCTGTTCCTACGACCGATAATTCTCTCACAGGGGACACGGTCTCCGTATTTCTTTCTTCTTTTCTTAATCCTATGGGTGGGTGCTTTTTGCCTGTAGCTCTCGGCTCATTCTTGCCGTCTTGCCTCAGGAGTGGGCACTCTCTCGCTTTTGCGGGGTTGCTTCTCAGTTTACTATTCTGCCCTCTTCATTTCCTTTCATCCGGTGCAGACTTTCTGTCGTCTGCCTCGGTCTTCTTTTTGTAGGTCGATTTCCCTCAGGGGTGACATTCACTTCGCTCTTGCGAATTGGCTTCTCAGAGTATTGCTCTGCTCTTTCCTTTTCGACACCTTTCAGTCGACAGTGCTTCTCACTGTCGCTCATGGTGCTTTCTCGCCAATTCTCTTTTTTATTCGCACACTGTTCCCATACTCTCACAGTTTTACTGGGGGCTCCGCGTTGTAGCGCGGAAACGTTCCTCCGAAGAAAACTGACGTCAGCGCGCCGGGAGGGTCCTATATGGCTCCACTGACGTCATGTCCGGGGACGACGTCAGGGCGGAGCCAGGCGGCGCCGCCCCCCGGCGCGCAGAGGTACTGTTGCGCAAAATTTTCCGGATCCAGTCTGACGCCTGGGGATATTCTAAGTTAAGGAATCTGCGGCTATTCAACGTCTCTAACAGATACATCGTTACCGAAGGTAAGTAACTCGTACTTTATAAGTACTCCGCCTATATCTACAGGACCCCCACCCCAAGGAACACCTAGGGGACATTTTAGGGGTTCTGAATCTGTAGAAATATTGCAGATCCTCCCTTCACAGTGCTCCTAGCATCAAAGTCGAATTTGGGCAGCACTTTATCACAATGTGGAGAGTGAAATGTGAAATTTCACTTAACCCAAGGCATATAATACTCATTTTTATAAGGGTCTACCTTATAAATACCTGACACCCAGGGGAGACCCTGGGTGTTCCTAATATGCCAAAACATTGTAGGTTATCCATTTGTAAGTGCCCCAATCACCAAAGTCGAGTTTGGGCACAATTTACTTTTTAAAAGCAGTCATGGAACCCAGGGCTGCTTTTAAACTGACCTCAGGCTTCAGCAGTGCACACATGCAAGTGCAGAAAAGGCTGCTGGCCTCTAAACTGCCATGCCCTACTATATACTAGGGGCTGATAGGTAGTTTCAATCTCCCTGCCCTAATATGTACTAGGGCCCTATGGGGTAGGTCATGCCAATTACAGGGGTACCCCAACCCTTAGTGTACTCTAGTGTATGTAGGTGTTTTCACTGTATTCTAAGTGTTTTCAGCATAGCACTGGCCCTGGGCCTGGTTAGGCAGAGCCGAGGGTCAGTCAGAGTCAGTTACCACCAGTACCAGTCAGCAAAAAGTTGGGGGGTGCTCACAGCACAGGATGACTTTGCAACAATTATATTGGGCGCTTTCAAAGGGTGACATAAATATCTAATGCTTATGGCAGTGTAATAGTCAGTTACTTGTAGGTGTAACTTATTTGCATACAACACTGCTAAATAAAATAAAGGTTGCCCTAAAAATGGAAAAGAGTCAACGGCATGTACAAAGCATTAAGGAAAGCTGTAGACTGGAAACAGTTATATGGCTAGACAGAATATGATCTGCTGTTGCTTGAAACTCTTTAAGATCAAACAATAACAGTGAAGTGGTAGCAACTCACTTGTGATGCAGCTTGCCTTCCAGGTCCTTAGCGTTGTACACAGTGGAGTATGGAGCGACTTAGTGAATAAAACAAAAGAGAGAAGCTGCTTTATAGCATAGATTTCTCCAACAGGCCTGAAGGATGGCTCCTGGTTAGTGCTAGAGGATAGGCAACATGCTAGAACAGGGAGATGCAGACAGCAGTAGGCTATGCCTAAAAGATGGAAAGTCGGGGAGATATATGCTGGGAGGCTGTACTGAAACCCTGTCCTATGAAGTCTATGGAATAAACAAACTGAGGCAACTCTGTATAGGACGAGGCTGGGGTATGGAACAAGGCACTCAGTTGGTTCTTCTTACAAGGCTTGGATCGGGCCTTCTGTTCCATCCATCTCCCTCCTTGTCAATGTTAGTCCAGGCTCGATAATGTGTCTGCTTCTCTTTCCTAGTATACTGCTGAATTAGGCAATAAGACTTTCTCTAATTGACGCTCATATCGCACCGCCACACTAAAATATTCTAATTTCCATCTTTTTCTGCTCACCTCCAATCTACTTTCTTTGACTGTCTCGACAGCTAACTGCCATTGAATGGTTTCACTTTTACTCAAGTTGAACTCATTCAAAACCGAAGTGCTTTGCTTGCCTCGTACCATATCACCACGTTCTCTCTCACCATGTGCTATTTTCACTTTGCATCCTCATACCATTCTCTGCAAGGGGCATTTGTGTGTTAGTTAACCCAGATATAAACTTAAACGCTTTCTTATCCCCCGTTGCCAAAAGCAGTGAGATGCAGTATGTATGCAAATTCCAACCCCCTCCCTCAAAGCCAAAGACCTATTCACTGCTTTGGTAAGGAGCAAAAGTGGTGGAATAAACATTTGGTTAGCCTTTCTCGATAAGTATTCAAACCACTGGACAAGATCTTCATTTTCACAAATTAAACTCTGTGCCCAGATAACCCCCCACACCCTACTTCGACTTTATTTTTCTCTACAAAAAAGGACCTTTTCTTAAACCTTTGCCACTAATATTAAAAAGTTTCTACTGGCTCGCTGGGACATGCCTTAGATTCATGCTCTTGCAGTATATACTTGCACATAATTTGCACTCTGCCTAGCAAAACCTATGTACCACCCACAAACCGCCTTGTGATACATTGATATTTTAGTTCTTTAGTCAACTAGGACTCCAGTACCTGATTTCAATGCCTGAAGAACTCCAAACAGTGGCCTCCAACCCCCTTTTCATGACTGCCACAATGACACATCACCTTCAAACTGAGAATCGTGGTGGTTACCACCTCCGTCCAACTGATATCAGATGGGTATCTAAACTCTACCAATATGTTATTTAAATAATTACAGCTTTTCTCTGATAAGCATTGTCTACAACTACTTGTTACTATTACAAGATAATTACTGTGTAACAATAGAAAGAACACTATAACAATGTAAGTAACAATCACAGCGGTGCCAGTGTTTCCAGAATCAAGGATGACGGCTAAAGGCAGCGCTTAAGATAATTAACAGGTGTAAGATAAAACAGTACAATGTTTAAGCCACAAAATAAAGAAGAGAAGAAAGCAATTAAGGAAGAGAATTAGGGAAAAGACGTACCCAGAAAAATATGATGATAGCAAGGTTATAAATCAGCAAAAAGGTGCAAGAGTAACAATTATGTTGAAAATACAAAGAAGGACAAAATGATGAGAAATTCATTTTATTGAGGCATCAAAACCACAGTATTGGAAGACAAGTATAAGGGAAATTTGGTTAAAATTTGAATCAAAGTTAACCAGATTTTGCAGGCTAAATAGAAAGGATGTTAAATTAATTCCATCTAAATATGGTTGTGGCAAACTACATTCCAGTACTTGCAAAGCTACAACTAATACAACATCAACAAGTTTACTCCTCAATTGACAATCATAACAAATACTGTGAACACTCCTTAAAAGGATGTTGATTGAAAAAAAATGCAGCAAATTTCTGCCATACCTCAGTGTTTTTATTGTTGACCATAGAAAGCATATATTTATATTACCTTTCTTAAGGCCACAGACCACGATTGATCACTGTTTGAGGTCTTCATTTTATACAAGTAAATATAAATACGAAGGTTAATGTTTTCTGTTGTGATCCCTTTTTTCTGAAAGATCAGTTGTGGGGTCTTAACATATCTTTAAACATTTGTAGGATCCTCACCCAGGTACATTAGTGGGATCCTTGCATATCTTAGATATTATAGATATTACAGTAGGATCTTCGCCCCCAGACGGGTACCACTTGTGCCAGGCTTTCAGTAAAAAGGCATATAAAGAGATCTGTGGCTAGATATAAGATGCAAAATATCTTTAGCAGATTTCTGGATTTGTATTAAAAGATTAGGACATAGAATTGGGACTCCTTAGATTTTATAAAAAGGACTCTAAACCTAAAATGAAAAGCAGAGGGGAAAGAAAGCAGCCCTGTCATGCAGCTCTCCAAAGAGGAAAATATAAACGTTGGCTTTCATTGCCAAAAACTGGGTACTGGGGAGCTGTGTAAAGCAAAGAAATATAATTCAGATTTCTAGAACTGAAAACATGCCACCTCAATTTTAAAAATAACCTTCAGTCTACATGGTTCAAAGCTTTCACAGCACCTAATGTATGTCTGCCATTGATTGTTTAGATATCCATGCACCATGAATCACATTTAAAAAGATTATATAATTATCAGAGATGAACGGACGCTTACAAAGACAGGCTGCACACGCCCACCAAGGTCAGGCACAAATCTTTCAATAAGAATAGCTAATATTTTAGCAGATAATTTACAATGTGTATTATTTAATAAAGTGAGTATTGTTTTTACAAGGGATGAATCAAAATCATTTTTTTGGCTTGATGTATCTTAACTTGCCAGAAAGTAACCCAAGACCTTTCGATGGGTAGAAAATAGTTAAAATAGAGAGAGCAATTTAATTTAGGAACTGGAAATCCAGAAAACTGTGAGTAAAATTCACAGTAAAGCCATCAGGCCATGGTGCCTTACCCACTAGGAAGCTTTCTGAGGGCAGAATACATTTTTCATGTCCAATTCTTTTTCTAGTAAGGCCAAATTAATATTGCTCTGATTGTCTTTTTTAATTCACCAATTTAAATATCCAAAAGGAAATTGCTAGGAGAGCTTTCAGGAGTATACAGTTTTAGTAGCCCACAAAAGAATTCAAAATATATCTTTGAATAATTTCTCACATTTTTTTCCAATTTTCAGTAGTTACGCTAAATGTTTATCTTGCATTGACTCAAGACAAATAAAAAAAATATATGCACTCAGTACATTTCTTATTAAATTCCATTTGAGCCGTACCGAGCTCTTCCAAATGCTCTTTGTTGTTATGGGAGGTGTAATAAGTGTGTTCCAGCTTTTTAATGGTATCAAGAATAACAAGTGAATTTTTCTTGCCATTATTCTTTTAGTGGAGCCGTAGCCAGCCAGTTAAACTTCTGGCTGTCGCTTTAAAGGAGTCACATAAATAATTTGTGGATGTAGTGTAGCCTTAGCAACAGTAAAAATAAGTCATCCACATATTTCTGAAAATTGCAAAGAGATTTTTATCATATAATAAAGTATTATTAAATCTCCACTGATTATACTTTGCACTCCCAGGTAAAATATCAAGGCCAACCATGATTGGAGTATGGCCAGAGACTAAATAGCAGCAAATTGCAGCATTTACCAAAGACTGAGTAAATACTTACAAAATGTAATTACTTCTTGATTGGGAGTAATGCACTGGAGAGTAAAATGTATATTTACTTAAATGAGGATTAAACAGTGTTCTTGAATCAAAGCTTTTTGTGAAAAGGCCCTTTTAAGAGTCTTATGTGTAATATTAGGATATAAGTTACTTTACATTTCCTGTCTAAAATAAAATCTGTTTAATGATTTCAATTACCCTCTATAATGTTTTTCATTAGGATACCTCAAACGTTATCACAGGAGATATCAATACCAACAGCACATATACGTTAAAGATAGAAACTGATATCATCATGTTTGAGATCAAACATTAACCTTCTGCCATCAATGTCCCTTTTTTGAGAAATAGTACATAATTTAAACATTCTATGGCCCAGTTTAGCTGCACTATACGTATAATTAACTGAAAGTGAGTAATAAACTTCAACAACCCACTGTTTGTTGAGGTTTTGGATGTTCTCAATTAGAAATTGGTGCCTTGTAATAGGACAACATGGATTTCAAATTGTCTAAATGTGACAATACGTTTGGTCTCTTAGCTAGAATTCCGTAGTCTGTTTACATTCCAAATAATTATATGAAGATAATGTGTAACCAAATGTCAAAAAATGTCCTGATGCCTGGCCAACTAAACATACAAGAGTAGGAGACTAAGAAATAATGCAGAAAACGAATCAGATTTGAAAAAAAGAAATAAAGGCAAGAGGAAAAAGAGGTAAAAGAAAAGAAAAATGAGCAAAAAAGGCAAGACACACATAGTAGTACAGAAAACACCACAGCTGTTGAGTATGAGAGTAGAACACCAAAAAGGTACAAAGGATAGTGAAAGACAAGGAAGCTGTGCCTTGCAGCACTCCCAAAGGTAAAAATAGTGAAGAACTAGGAAGCATATCCAAAACGACTAAGAAGAGGTTGATAAGAAAATAGAATCTAAAACGGTACAAAACCAAATTTTAGAAAGAAAGATAAAAAATTATAATCGAGAAAAACGTATCCATTAGAAGGGAAACATGAAGCAAACACTGGTTCTAGTAATATCAATTTCGTCAAAAGGAAGAAAAAACGATTACATCAAAGTTGACAAAAAAACAACCATAAGAAAAACAGAAAACGTGCAAAGACAAAAGTTTACATCATTATCAAATAGGAGCAAAATCGAAAAGATGTTCTAGAATAACAAGTGCAAAATCAGATTATTTTTTGAAAGGGAGAAGAACAAGTCAAGATCACTAAAGATGCACCACATTTGTTGGTATTCGTATCTTCTCCCTTCTGAAGATGGATAAAGTCTTGAAGTTTTACAGGATCTTCAGAAGTGGTAGTAGTGCCTTTATAGGTGACTCTAATTGAGCAGGGATGCATAAGACCATATTGGGCACTCATTAGTCTCAACTATAGAAGATGATCTAAGAATTATTTTTTCCTAGAAGTTGCTCTGCAAGACTTGTGGCTTGACCAATCCAGTTCCTCCTTCTGTTCGGCAGCAGAAAGTTAAACCCTCAAGGCAGTGAATTGAGAGATAATACGATGCCATGTTGTTTACAGCTGGGTGTGATGTTTTTTGGGCAAATATGATGATTTTTATGTTGCGTTACAGTACATGCAGTCAGAGAGAACCACTCATTTTTGAAAATTTCAAAAAGGCAATCATATCACTATCTTCAGCACCTTCCGGAATACCATAGATTCTCAAGTTAATTTTTTCTGTTTTTGTTTTAAAAGTTTTCTGTAAGTTGTTAGCAAAATATATCTTCTTTAGACATAGAACTAACTTGCCCCTTTATGTCTCAGTATCTGATTCATTGTTCAATATGTGACACTCTTGTCAAGACGAGTGTTTCTTCTCAATCCATTGTAGCGTGAAATTAGTTTCAACAACAAATGGCTTGAAAGTTATAATTTTTCTAAGTCCTAAGTGAGCGGAGTAGAAGGTTTGAAAGGCAGGAAGATTCCTTTTTGGGTCTTTTATGTGGAGCCACTGACACCTTTTTTTGCATTAGCACCAGACGCCCTAGAGACCCTTGGTCTCACTGCCGCACCACTCTGATTTTCTATATTGCCATTGGTGGAAACAGTGAATACTCAGTCCACTCACAGTGCAAAGGTACTTTTTTGCCAAAGTGAACCTGGAGATTAAAAACAATAGAATGAGCTTCTACCAGAGGACTTGCCATTCTTTGTTCCTCTAAAAGATGAGTGATTTAAAATATGAGTTGGATAAAGAGAAAGGCAGAACTTTTGATATTGAGCATCAATTACATAAATTCGATATATGAAATAGAGGTGGGCAGAATGTTTTGATTTTCTCTTTAACATGGAGTCCTGGACAAATTCCACCAATCGCCTTGTGGCAAAATTTTCTCCTGCGCAGCTCCTGAAAATGTGAGCTGGCGAGCGCAAGTCAGATTTGGCATTCCCTAGCGTGATATTCTAACATTTGCAGTCGGAGGTCTGCCGCTCAAGTAGATTTGCTGCTGCTTGAGTAGATTTTCTACCTGAGCAGCAGCTACATCAACGCGAATGGCCGCAGTCTTTCACAACACATTGTCCCGTTCACTATGATTTTTCAGTGATGGTCGCACTACCAGCGCTAAATTTCTGCAAGAGCTGCATAATTTCTGCCCATTGGCCGAACTCCATGGCATCTTGTGGATTTTGTGTAGCTCTGCGGAATTCTGCAGAGTGAAACTCTGTGTATTCCGCACACCCCTAAAAGGAAGAGATATGGAGGATAGTATCCTGATGAAAAATGAAGAGATTTTTTGGGAGTATGTATTGTAAAATTGCTACAAACCATGTTACTTTCCATTTGTGCGGGAAATTGTGAGTCAAGCTCCTTTCGACGGCAACGGCTCCAAGTGAAGAACAAAATGGCGAGCTTGACCCAAATGGAGATTGAAGAGAGCGGGAAGAAGAGGAAATTGCAAGAGGAGACTTCATAATAAAATCATACTCTCCGCCTCTCCCAGCACTCTAATGCAATGTCTTGTGTTTTTTAACTGAAGAACATCCAGTCTGTCTGTGGCACAAAAGTAACTGCCGAACTGCTGCAGAGAGGAGAATCAGACTATCTTCCTAGGTAGAGTTCATGCCACACTCATATCATTGTGTTTTAATTGAAGTGTGCACTGTCAGTTATCTTTCTGTTTTATTTAAACTTACCACCCCACCCTTAAACTTTATATGTTCCTAGAGAAACTTATATAGGTCCTGTGTACCTTATTTTCACTGGTACAGCGCTCTGCTTATTTCAATAAACTTCGCCATGGAAACAGGCCACAGTCGAAAACATAAGTGCATGACCTTGGCCGCGGTAGGTTGATGAACTAAACCCATACAAGCCCCATTCCCTTAGCCAACACTTTCCTTGACTATTATGCCACCAGAGTTGCGTTGGAGTGCAGACGACAAAATAGAAGTCCCTGTGCATACCCAAGATAGCAAGACGTGTGAACATAGTTGCATGTTGTTCTCTGCAGCCCAAGCTCTTCCTTGTGATCTGTCCTATCATCCTCTAGAATACAACCTGTCCCAGGCGGCCATTGCACAGTTAGCAGCCAAGGCGAAACCAAGTTTGGCACCCCCTATACGTTTTGAGAAAACCAATTTCCTCATTGTGAGAAGCTGACCTGGTATATGATGTCCACTTACGTAAGTGGGCACCCTGCACCAGTCCAGACAACCCTTATGGTGATTTAAGAGGTCTTAGACCACCTTAGAAAGCTCTCCAAGTGGTAGCTGTGGAGAGCAGCCTTTAGGCTTAGTGCAGAAGGAGTGTAAAGCAGCTTGTTTTACCAGAATGCAATCTTATAGTATAGGTTAAGTGAAAAAGAACCACACCAAGTATTTATAAAATATGTATTTATTATATAATACTCTCTAACACGTTTAGATATCTCCTATCCGGAGATAATCACAATGCACACAATACTTTGCAAAGAAACAGAGGAACTAGCATAGAATACACAGTGGGCCCCGGGGGGGGGGGAACCAAACCATATACTAAGAAAGTGGTATAAGAACCACGACTCGGGTCAAGACAATGTCGAGAGAACGTAGAAGTGCTGGGGACCCAAGGAACTTCCCAAGGTGAGTGACAAGGAGCCCCACTGAGAGCGTGTGCAGTGTGGGAACACGACCGCGTGCTCCGTACAAGTCTACGTGTAAGTCGCGGTTGGAATTTTAAAGATTAAGGGCCCTTCCCAGCGGACCCTGAGGAAACCCCGTGGAAGACAGAAGGTTGGAGAGCCACCCCACCCGTGGATACCCTAGTACCCATGTTACCTACACCAGGGAAGCCTGGTGCATACATGTGAATTGGTATCGGAAACCGCAGTCGAACCCAATGGAGGACTTCAGGAAAGTTCCGCTGCTGGAGAAGGAGAAAGTGTCCAGTGGAATCCGAAGGTGGATTCTAGATTTCGAGATACCTGCAAGCAGAGGGGACAGAGTCTATGTCACTCAGGAGTGACCATGAGACTTGGAAGACGAATGCCCTCCGATGTCGGAAGTTGCAGGATCGGTGACAATGACCTTGACTCTGCAGCTGTGAGGACCAGGTGACGCTGAGGAAGACCAGGAGCCGTGCACGAGCTGTCCCACAAAGGATGTCGAGTGCTGAGGGGTTGGTGTCCGGTGGGAGCACCAACAAGCCTTGGCAAATGCAACCAATGCAGGAATTGAAGAAGGAGCAACGTTGGGACCAGCAAGGTCCAGGAGACTCACCACAAGCAGGGGAGTCAGGACAGGCCCCGAGCAATCAGGGGAGCCCAAAAGAAACAAAGGTGAGCCTCAAAAGGACCCACAGGCCGGAGGCACTGAAGTCGCAAGAGGACCTCGAGCAGCTCACCAAAAGATCCAGGCCACGATGCACACGATGCGATGTGGCAGAAGTGTCATGTCTTTTACGCTAGTCCTGTCATGTATACCCCTATTACATATGTTTGTCCCATCCACACGACAATAATGATTCTAAACAGGTGACCTTTTACACAGTAGCTTGCTCCTGTCTCTTCGACACCAGGCTCTCAGTACTCCCTGTACCTGACGTACATAAACATGTCCCCAGGCGTGGTATAATTATTCTGTATAAGGGTCACCACTTTTTTCATTCTTGGCCAACAGCCAGCTGTGCATGATCGTATTTGTTTTGAAAAAACATTTGATTGTTTTCAAAACATTTGATTGTTTTCAAAACATATCGATTCTAGGAGAAACCCTGGAGTGACCACTCTAGTATATAAGACCCTTATTTCCCCCTGCAAATTAGAGGAGAATTCCTTCCAAGCTGACACGGGGTCCTGCATGCTGAATCTTCGACACGCAGCGGTCTGGCATCCCGTGCGGGCTGTCATCCTCGAAACGGAGGCGGGGTCCTTCATTCTCAACCATCCGGGGAGGGGGATGGTTCTTCCCTAGGGGTTTCTTGGCTACATACATACATACATACATACATACATACATATACATGCTACACATACAGATCTAGGCTACGTACATTTAGGCAAATTACTTAGGGCGCACGTTTTAGGAATATGCAAGTGCTACTGTTTTTATCTGAACTGCTTGTGTTCATCTCAGCACTATGGTAGAAATGTATCTATTTACTATATTGGTACTAGCAATCTCTTTTGTATGCTTCTATCTCCTGATTGTTGCAGCACATACGTTTTGCACAAGGCTGTTACTGGACCAATAAATACTTATTGAAACGTCCTAATCGCCATCCTGTGTATTTTCTGAGAGAAAGCAAGCACGAGTGTCTGAGCAAAACGTACTGTACTGTTTTCCACGATCCCTGAGGAATCAGGGTTGTCATGTTCAGTGGTTGCCAGAAACTACCTACACCACTCTAAGATACAGGGGGATGGTAGTGGCACTGTAGAGCTAGCTGGTCTAACGGCTGACATATCCTGTGGGGGTGTCTGGAAGCGGTTGGGACACCAAGCCCTCAGTTTGGGTAATCGAAAACACGCAGGTCCTGGGGATTCCTAGGAACGACACAACAGAAAATTCTTGTCACTGGAGGTGCTTGAGGTTGGGGCTACTTGGAGCCCGAAGATCTTCTTGGAAGGAAGCCAACAAGCCTTTGGAACTGCATCCCCCACGAGGAATACTGGCCTCAAACTTAGTAAGAGGGCAGGTCAGGCCTCAGGAGCTTTGGAAAACCACCACCTGTGTTGCAGAACCTTTCGGAGTCCGGAGGAGCTCAGGATCCGCAGACCGGTCGACTTAGTTGCGGTGCCTGCGAATGCAGGGGAGTGACTCCTTCACTCCAAGGGCGATTCCTTCAGGTGTCTTTGATTCCCACAGGCCTTGGAAGGTTCCTGTATGGTGCACAGGAACAGATGATGCAGCAGACTGAAAGGGGAACGAAGTTGAACCCAAACGAAGCCCAGCGAAGTCCAGAGTGCCCAGACGGTAAAGTGGTGTCCGATCTGAATCTTGTCCCACGACGAATCTCGGGACCTACTCCCAGGTAAGCACTTAAGTACCCTCAGGAAAGGGTTGGGACGATTCAGGGGACCCTCCCAGGGGAGGGCCTGGACAGGGGGAAGGTTACTCCCATGTCCTTTGTCCAGTGTAGCGCCAGAGCGGGAGCAAACGGCTCCCAGGACTTGTTTGAACTGGACTATGCACAGGGACACCAAATGTGCCCCTCGTGCAGACTGAGTGGCGCTGGCAAGCGCATTCACCCTACCCCAATACACTAAATCCTGTCTGGGAGGTGGTCACACCTCCCTGTGACAGGATGCCTGTTGTTCTGCCTCCCACTGCTCGAGCTTGGCTCAGGAGTAGGAGGGCAGAATCATGTCTCTGGTCGGCAGCAACCATTTTGTGCTGTCCGGATCAAGAAGCGATACAAAAGGGGATGATGGACGGAACGTTTGAGCCAATCAAACACTCACCCCCAGTCAACTGATCTGGGTTTAATCCATCATCATTCTTTAGCTCACTCCACCACCCCAGTTCAGACATGGCCATATGCAAATCAGTCTGACCCTGTGCCTCATGGGAACAGTCCAGCCCGAACTGCCAAGCCATGTCTTCCCTGGACCGGAAACAAGCATCCTAGGACCGGTTTCTGGCATTCCAGCCGTCATCAGCCAGGCTTGCTTGAATCCAGTGGCAAAGTGAGCAAGGGACCCACGTCTGGGCATACCCCCGCCAACTTAGGGCGAACAAAGCGATACAAAAGGGGATGATGGACGGAACGTTTGAGCCAATCAAACACTCACCCCCAGTCAACTGATCTGGGTTTAATCCATCATCATTCTTTAGCTCACTCCACCACCCCAGTTCAGACATGGCCATATGCAAATCAGTCTGACCCTGTGCCTCATGGGAACAGTCCAGCCCGAACTGCCAAGCCATGTCTTCCCTGGACCGGAAACAAGCATCCTAGGACCGGTTTCTGGCATTTCAGCCGTCATCAGCCAGGCTTGCTTGAATCCAGTGGCAAAGTGAGCAAGGGACCCACGTCTGGGCATACCCCCGCCAACTTAGGGCGAACAAAGCGATACAAAGGGGATGATGGACGGAACGTTTGAGCCAATCAAACACTCATCCCCAGTCAACTGATCTGGGTTTAATCCATCATCATTCTTTAGCTCACTCCACCACCCCAGTTCAGACGTGGGTCCCTTGCTCACTTTGCCACTTTGCCACTGGATTCAAGCAAGCCTGGCTGATGACGGCTGAAATGCCAGAAACCGGTCCTAGGATGCTTGTTTCCGGTCCAGGGAAGACATGGCTTGGCAGTTCGGGCTGGACTGTTCCCATGAGGCACAGGGTCAGACTGATTTGCATATGGCCATGTCTGAACTGGGGTGGTGGAGTGAGCTAAAGAATGATGATGGATTAAACTCAGATCAGTTGACTGGGGGTGAGTGTTTGATTGGCTCAAACGTTCCGTCCATCATCCCCTATTGTATCGCTTGGTCGCCCTAAGTTGGCGGGGGTATGCCCAGACGTGGGTCCCTTGCTCACTTTGCCACTGGATTCAAGCAAGCCTGGCTGATGACGGCTGAAATGCCAGAAACCGGTCCTAGGATGCTTGTTTCCGGTCCAGGGAAGACATGGCTTGGCAGTTCGGGCTGGACTGTTCCCATGAGGCACAGGGTCAGACTGATTTGCATATGGCCATGTCTGAACTGGGGTGGTGGAGTGAGCTAAAGAATGATGATGGATTAAACTCAGATCAGTTGACTGGGGGTGAGTGTTTGATTGGCTCAAACGTTCCGTCCATCATCCCCTATTGTATCGCTTTGGTCGCCCTAAGTTGGCGGGGGTATGCCCAGACGTGGGTCCCTTGCTCACTTTGCCACTGGATTCAAGCAAGCCTGGCTGATGACGGCTGAAATGCCAGAAACCGGTCCTAGGATGCTTGTTTCCGGTCCAGGGAAGACATGGCTTGGCAGTTCGGGCTGGACTGTTCCCATGAGGCACAGGGTCAGACTGATTTGCATATGGCCATGTCTGAACTGGGGTGGTGGAGTGAGCTAAAGAATGATGATGGATTAAACTCAGATCAGTTGACTGGGGGTGAGTGTTTGATTGGCTCAAACGTTCCGTCCATCATCCCCTATTGTATCGCTTTGGTCGCCCTAAGTTGGCGGGGGTATGCCCAGACGTGGGTCCCTTGCTCACTTTGCCACTGGATTCAAGCAAGCCTGGCTGATGACGGCTGAAATGCCAGAAACCGGTCCTAGGATGCTTGTTTCCGGTCCAGGGAAGACATGGCTTGGCAGTTCGGGCTGGACTGTTCCCATGAGGCACAGGGTCAGACTGATTTGCATATGGCCATGTCTGAACTGGGGTGGTGGAGTGAGCTAAAGAATGATGATGGATTAAACTCAGATCAGTTGACTGGGGGTGAGTGTTTGATTGGCTCAAACGTTCCGTCCATCATCCCCTATTGTATCGCTTTGGTCGCCCTAAGTTGGCGGGGGTATGCCCAGACGTGGGTCCCTTGCTCACTTTGCCACTGGATTCAAGCAAGCCTGGCTGATGACGGCTGAAATGCCAGAAACCGGTCCTAGGATGCTTGTTTCCGGTCCAGGGAAGACATGGCTTGGCAGTTCGGGCTGGACTGTTCCCATGAGGCACAGGGTCAGACTGATTTGCATATGGCCATGTCTGAACTGGGGTGGTGGAGTGAGCTAAAGAATGATGATGGATTAAACTCAGATCAGTTGACTGGGGGTGAGTGTTTGATTGGCTCAAACGTTCCGTCCATCATCCCCTATTGTATCGCTTTGGTCGCCCTAAGTTGGCGGGGGTATGCCCAGACGTGGGTCCCTTGCTCACTTTGCCACTGGATTCAAGCAAGCCTGGCTGATGACGGCTGAAATGCCAGAAACCGGTCCTAGGATGCTTGTTTCCGGTCCAGGGAAGACATGGCTTGGCAGTTCGGGCTGGACTGTTCCCATGAGGCACAGGGTCAGACTGATTTGCATATGGCCATGTCTGAACTGGGGTGGTGGAGTGAGCTAAAGAATGATGATGGATTAAACTCAGATCAGTTGACTGGGGGTGAGTGTTTGATTGGCTCAAACGTTCCGTCCATCATCCCCTATTGTATCGCTTTGGTCGCCCTAAGTTGGCGGGGGTATGCCCAGACGTGGGTCCCTTGCTCACTTTGCCACTGGATTCAAGCAAGCCTGGCTGATGACGGCTGAAATGCCAGAAACCGGTCCTAGGATGCTTGTTTCCGGTCCAGGGAAGACATGGCTTGGCAGTTCGGGCTGGACTGTTCCCATGAGGCACAGGGTCAGACTGATTTGCATATGGCCATGTCTGAACTGGGGTGGTGGAGTGAGCTAAAGAATGATGATGGATTAAACTCAGATCAGTTGACTGGGGGTGAGTGTTTGATTGGCTCAAACGTTCCGTCCATCATCCCCTATTGTATCGCTTTGGTCGCCCTAAGTTGGCGGGGTATGCCCAGACGTGGGTCCCTTGCTCACTTTGCCACTGGATTCAAGCAAGCCTGGCTGATGACGGCTGAAATGCCAGAAACCGGTCCTAGGATGCTTGTTTCCGGTCCAGGGAAGACATGGCTTGGCAGTTCGGGCTGGACTGTTCCCATGAGGCACAGGGTCAGACTGATTTGCATATGGCCATGTCTGAACTGGGGTGGTGGAGTGAGCTAAAGAATGATGATGGATTAAACTCAGATCAGTTGACTGGGGGTGAGTGTTTGATTGGCTCAAACGTTCCGTCCATCATCCCCTATTGTATCGCTTTGGTCGCCCTAAGTTGGCGGGGGTATGCCCAGACGTGGGTCCCTTGCTCACTTTGCCACTGGATTCAAGCAAGCCTGGCTGATGACGGCTGAAATGCCAGAAACCGGTCCTAGGATGCTTGTTTCCGGTCCAGGGAAGACATGGCTTGGCAGTTCGGGCTGGACTGTTCCCATGAGGCACAGGGTCAGACTGATTTGCATATGGCCATGTCTGAACTGGGGTGGTGGAGTGAGCTAAAGAATGATGATGGATTAAACTCAGATCAGTTGACTGGGGGTGAGTGTTTGATTGGCTCAAACGTTCCGTCCATCATCCCCTATTGTATCGCTTTGGTCGCCCTAAGTTGGCGGGGGTATGCCCAGACGTGGGTCCCTTGCTCACTTTGCCACTGGATTCAAGCAAGCCTGGCTGATGACGGCTGAAATGCCAGAAACCGGTCCTAGGATGCTTGTTTCCGGTCCAGGGAAGACATGGCTTGGCAGTTCGGGCTGGACTGTTCCCATGAGGCACAGGGTCAGACTGATTTGCATATGGCCATGTCTGAACTGGGGTGGTGGAGTGAGCTAAAGAATGATGATGGATTAAACTCAGATCAGTTGACTGGGGGTGAGTGTTTGATTGGCTCAAACGTTCCGTCCATCATCCCCTATTGTATCGCTTTGGTCGCCCTAAGTTGGCGGGGGTATGCCCAGACGTGGGTCCCTTGCTCACTTTGCCACTGGATTCAAGCAAGCCTGGCTGATGACGGCTGAAATGCCAGAAACCGGTCCTAGGATGCTTGTTTCCGGTCCAGGGAAGACATGGCTTGGCAGTTCGGGCTGGACTGTTCCCATGAGGCACAGGGTCAGACTGATTTGCATATGGCCATGTCTGAACTGGGGTGGTGGAGTGAGCTAAAGAATGATGATGGATTAAACTCAGATCAGTTGACTGGGGGTGAGTGTTTGATTGGCTCAAACGTTCCGTCCATCATCCCCTATTGTATCGCTTTGGTCGCCCTAAGTTGGCGGGGGTATGCCCAGACGTGGGTCCCTTGCTCACTTTGCCACTGGATTCAAGCAAGCCTGGCTGATGACGGCTGAAATGCCAGAAACCGGTCCTAGGATGCTTGTTTCCGGTCCAGGGAAGACATGGCTTGGCAGTTCGGGCTGGACTGTTCCCATGAGGCACAGGGTCAGACTGATTTGCATATGGCCATGTCTGAACTGGGGTGGTGGAGTGAGCTAAAGAATGATGATGGATTAAACTCAGATCAGTTGACTGGGGGTGAGTGTTTGATTGGCTCAAACGTTCCGTCCATCATCCCCTATTGTATCGCTTTGGTCGCCCTAAGTTGGCGGGGTATGCCCAGACGTGGGTCCCTTGCTCACTTTGCCACTGGATTCAAGCAAGCCTGGCTGATGACGGCTGAAATGCCAGAAACCGGTCCTAGGATGCTTGTTTCCGGTCCAGGGAAGACATGGCTTGGCAGTTCGGGCTGGACTGTTCCCATGAGGCACAGGGTCAGACTGATTTGCATATGGCCATGTCTGAACTGGGGTGGTGGAGTGAGCTAAAGAATGATGATGGATTAAACTCAGATCAGTTGACTGGGGGTGAGTGTTTGATTGGCTCAAACGTTCCGTCCATCATCCCCTATTGTATCGCTTTGGTCGCCCTAAGTTGGCGGGGGTATGCCCAGACGTGGGTCCCTTGCTCACTTTGCCACTGGATTCAAGCAAGCCTGGCTGATGACGGCTGAAATGCCAGAAACCGGTCCTAGGATGCTTGTTTCCGGTCCAGGGAAGACATGGCTTGGCAGTTCGGGCTGGACTGTTCCCATGAGGCACAGGGTCAGACTGATTTGCATATGGCCATGTCTGAACTGGGGTGGTGGAGTGAGCTAAAGAATGATGATGGATTAAACTCAGATCAGTTGACTGGGGGTGAGTGTTTGATTGGCTCAAACGTTCCGTCCATCATCCCCTATTGTATCGCTTTGGTCGCCCTAAGTTGGCGGGGGTATGCCCAGACGTGGGTCCCTTGCTCACTTTGCCACTGGATTCAAGCAAGCCTGGCTGATGACGGCTGAAATGCCAGAAACCGGTCCTAGGATGCTTGTTTCCGGTCCAGGGAAGACATGGTTTGGCAGTACGGGCTGGACTGTTCCCATGAGGCACAGGGTCAGACTGATTTGCATATGGCCATGTCTGAACTGGGGTGGTGGAGTGAGCTAAAGAATGATGATGGATTAAACTCAGATCAGTTGACTGGGGGTGAGTGTTTGATTGGCTCAAACGTTCCGTCCATCATCCCCTATTGTATCGCTTTGGTCGCCCTAAGTTGGCGGGGGTATGCCCAGACGTGGGTCCCTTGCTCACTTTGCCACTGGATTCAAGCAAGCCTGGCTGATGACGGCTGAAATGCCAGAAACCGGTCCTAGGATGCTTGTTTCCGGTCCAGGGAAGACATGGCTTGGCAGTTCGGGCTGGACTGTTCCCATGAGGCACAGGGTCAGACTGATTTGCATATGGCCATGTCTGAACTGGGGTGGTGGAGTGAGCTAAAGAATGATGATGGATTAAACTCAGATCAGTTGACTGGGGGTGAGTGTTTGATTGGCTCAAACGTTCCGTCCATCATCCCCTATTGTATCGGTCCGGATCAAGAAGGCTGGTACCGGGAACACAGAGCCTAACTGAGGGCTCATCCAGTGCTTGGAATTATACCTCCCATACAGTTTACGGTGTGGGGGTATGATTCCAACATGTTTGATACCAAACAAAATAGGTTTCGTTGCAGCCAGTTTCGAGATGGTCATCGCGTAATTACGCTGTGGCCCTCTATATGGTATATGGCTGCTTCACTGACAACCCGGGAGAATGGACTCCGTAGGCTGCAGGGGTGTCCTGCTCATGCAGGGGAACACTCTCACTTAGAACCAAGCACCCTGCCTTCAGGATTGCCAAGGCCTGCTAGAGGGGTGACTTATAGGTTTTAAGTGCAGTAACCCTAGATATAGGAAACCTTTATCTTTAGTAAGTGGTGCATGCACCAACTTACACAGGTTGCAAAGACAGGCCTGTAGTTCCATTTTGAATGTTCTCTCATGGGTGGCATAATACATGCTTCAGCCCATTGGAGACCTCTGGGGTACCTATGCCCTGGGTACATGGGTACCATATACTAGGGACTTATAAGGGTACCCCAGTATCCAATCTGGGGTGTACCCAAGTACTGATCATAACAATTTAGGGAGAAAGCAGATAGACTGGGGTCCTGATTAGCAGGATCCCAGTCATACTAGTCAAATACAGCTTAGCACCAGGCAAAAAGTGGGGTTAACCATAGAAGCAGATTCTACTTTCCTACACTTAGCTTCTGTTAGCTTAGTAAATACGTGTTTTAATTTGCATCCCACAACTTAGTATTGTGCATTTATGAGTGGAAACAAAATTGCAAGTACCACACTGCAAAGAGAAAACACAGAATTTAATCAATACCCACAATGAGCAGAGAGTAACGTTTGAACTTGGATCTGATCCTGGGCCTAGGCCTCAATTCCCTCACTACCCCCCTCAATGCCTTTTAGCCAGGAGAAAAAGATGCAAAGTTGCTGCTCAAGACCTAACCTACCTCCCTGGCAGTATGCTGATCTCTCCTGCCTTCCCTCTGCTGCTGATCGTCTTTTTGGATGTCTTGTTTGTATGCACAGGTCTAGCACTGGCTGTTTCACTCAGAGCAGTGACGAACCTGCTGTGAACACACATCTTTCTGCCTTTTTGCCCATCTTACATGAACTTCTTTGACACCGGCACCAAATTGAAGGTGCGTGGCCTGGTGAGAGAGCATGTTAAGAAAAGTAGACCAGATAGGGGAGTGAGGAGATTAGGTTTTACGAACAGGATGCGAGTAGCTGGAAACCAGCATTGGCAAGGTCAAAAGGTCTTGCATTTTCAAGAGCCATTTGCTTTGCCAATGTGTTTTAGCCATGTTTTACACCAGCGTGGCTGCTGTTGAGCATAGCTAAATGTTACTGGCGTAGAAGAGAGTATAGTATAGTGGAGTAGCATAGTGTCATCTTTTGGAGTGGTGTAGAGTGCATCATTGGCGTTGAGTGCAGCAGCATAGAATTCAGCAGCGTACAGTGCAGCGTTCTAGAATGCAGTGGCGCTGAGGTGCGGTGGCATAGAATAGAGTGGTGTTGAATAGAGTTGCCTAGAGCGCAGTGGCGTTGAGTGCAGTAGCATAGATTGCAGTGGTGCAGAGTAGAGTGCAGTGGCATAGAGTGGACCGCAGTAGAGTGCAGTGGGGGGGAAGTGTTGGAGTATAGCGGTGTATAGTTCAGGCGCATAGAATTCAGCAGCATACAATGCAACATCGTAGAATGCTGTGGCATAGAGTGCAGTGGTGCAGAGTAGTGGCATAGAAAGCAGTGATGTAGATTGGAGTGGCGTAGAGTGCATTGGCTTAGAGTGCAGAGTAGAGTAGCATGGAGTTCAGTGGCATAAAGGGCACGAAGTGCAGTGGCGTAGAGTGCATTGGCATGGAGTACAGTAATGCAGAGTAGAGTGGCATAGAGTTCAGTTGCATAGTTCACCGTTGCAGAGTGGAGTAGAGTGCATTGGTGTAGAGTAGAGTAGCGTAGAGTAAAGTGGTTTAGATTATAGTTAAGTGGCATGGAAGATAGTGGCATAGAGTAGAGTGGTGTGAAGTGGTGTGGAGTGGTGCAGGGTAGAGTGTAGTAGTGTGGGGTAGAGTGTAATAGCTTAGAGTAAGGTGGTGTTGATTGTAGTGGTGCGGAGTATAATGTCAGAGTGCAGTAGTGTAGAGTGGTGTTGAGTTGAGTGGCAGAGTGTGCAGTGGCGAAGAGTGCAGTGACCTAGAGTAGAGCGGTGTGGAGTGGCGTAGAATAGATTCTTTCAGAGTAGAGTGCAATGGCATAGAGCGTATTGGCGTAGAGTGCATTGTTGCAGAGTGGCCTAGAGTGGAGTTGTGCAGAGTAGACTAGATTGGCCTAGACTAGAGTGGTGTAGAGTGCAGTGGCATAGAGTAGTGTAATGCAGAGTAGAGAGGCGTAGAGGGTAGTGGCGCAGAATGCAGTGGAATGGAGTGATGCAGAGTTGAGTGGCGTGGAGTATGCTTGGTGTGGTAGGACACTGCCATTATAGACAACACATTTTCAATTGAAATAACCATTACATTTGCACAGATAACAGTTTTACTAATAAAACAATACAGCGCACAAATGATCGATGTTGAAATGGTATCACCTAGGTCATTCATTTGTTTTGATCATAATAAAGTATTTGTTCCCAACACTCGAGAATTAACAAAAAAATGTGTTTATTTGTGCTTTCCTAATTCTGATATATTCTGAAATACTTGCAGTTCATTTAAATTTTGTGTATTAGAAAAGAACCCTTTCCTACCCCCATTATCCTGCGGGATTGTCACATAAATCCTCTCACTTTTAAGTCAGAAAAATAAAAATAAACCCCAAGGTCCCTCAGAAGACAAAGTCTGACATTTGATCTCTGTCTTTGAACACACAGCAAATGTGACAAGATGAGAACAAAATTTACAGGCCTGTTTGCAGAAAGGAGCACTCGTGGAAGAATACATGAACAGGTAGTGTGAACAGACTTTATTCCTTGGGAGGGACCAACTTAAGCTGGACAGCATAAAACAAATAAAGCTAGCACATAGAAAGCCAGAAAATGTGAGTTACAAACCACACTGCCCATGGTAAGCAAGGGGTGGAATGCATTCCCACAGAAGCTTTCTGAATGTCCCCAAGATGTCTTTAGCTAACCCAAGAATGATTTAAGGGCACTTTACCAGAATCAGATAAGAGGGCGACTGTACACATGCAGGCCTGTGTGCTCCCCTGACCATCAGTGTCCTGGGCCCAGACCCCCATGCCAAAGGCCAGCCCTGCAACCTGTACATATAAAGTCCTCCTTTTACGCTGTTACAAGTGCAAGCGCGCATTTAGTTGTTAAATAGTGAAAACTAAATGTCAAAACATTGTCGCATTTCCACAGACTTAAAAATCGAAATGCAACAACACGCCCCAGAACGTCTTAATTTGCGTGGCGCGCTTCTCTTCTACCTGTGAGATCCGGCAGCCCGTCAAAACAATCTACTCCAGTTGTTGACAAGGACTCCAGCAGTTTGTTTAAAAAGCAACTATTTCTTGCCTGATATTTTGAAGCAGCCTGGAGTACATTCGGTGTAAAGATTTGAAATTCCGTGCATATTTCAAGCACCCTTTGGGAAGTTCTCCCAGCAGGAGAAAACAAAAAAACAAATTAATTTAAAATCAGTGTAGGTATCTTGCCTGCTTCAAACAAATTGAATTGCGGTTAAAGCCTTTTTGCCGCGCAAGAAAATTCACACTGACATACACGCCTGGATTTGATTACGGGATGCTTCAAGGCATGCCGCTTGTTGATTATCAAGGCACGGCGACTGAATGGCAATATGGAATGATTTGATTTAGCACTGTATATTTTTCGAGTGTAATTTTTACCTTGTCGTTTCCAAAACAAACATCCGTATGCAAGTGTACTTTAGGGTGAATGTTTACCTTTTGCGTATCAGTGCAGCAGGAGGGATATTAATCATTCTGCTTTTGATGGTTAATGTTTCAAGAAGAGACCGGTATAGCTACAGCGAAGCTCTGTTTATAGCATCAGTCACTTCAATCCTGTAACATGGATTTTTCTCTTATTAAAATATATATTTTCTTGTTTGGGTTTCCAATAGGATGCGCGGTTTCTTGCTATCTATCTGCGCAGTGTCCATTTATCACTCTGCCTGGTGTGTGAGGAAGGCAGAGCGTGGGAAGTGAGGTCAGTGTGGGGCTGCGAGAACAAATAAATGAGGAAATTACCAAAAAGAAAAACCCATCAACACGTTACCTTTTGAGGTTTAACCCTGGAGCCTCGAAACCTGGACCACTTCAAAGCATGCAGTGCAATTTTTCCACAGTAACTCGCCTCCTTCATGAGAACAATAGCTGAAAAGATAGTTTGTCATTGGTTTTAACCACGCGCTCACATTAATAAGGCGGTGTCGAAATGTTGTATGTGTCTTACCATTGGTAGTTGTGGCAATCGGGAAGGTTGGTCTGGTTGCATCATTATCCAATGAAATGGGTCCGTCCAGACTAAGAAACTGTACACTTTAAGCTGTATTCCACTATTTATTTTACCTATTACAGATTGAAGTAGCTTTTCAGATGACATTGTCTTGCAGGTGCACTTAGCTAAGACTGTGCTCTTATGAACCTGTAACCCTGCCTTCTAGACTGGTTTCTGCCTTGAGATATTTTGGAGGACCTAATCACCAGTCCACAGAAAACATCTATCCCACCTGGAGTAATGTAGAACCTACAACAGAAAGAGCTCTGCTTAGGTTTTGAGATGGTACATTGCTATAACCTGCGCCTCCCCCTCCTCTACACCTAACCTAGGACACTAAGCTGCGAAATGCCAAGATCTGAGAAGAGCCGTTTGAGACAGTTTGGCATTGATTGTAGCTTTCAAAACTAGGATATTTGTAATTTGTTTGACAGGGCTGTCCCTCCAACCCGAGCCATCACTGACATCTGTTGCGACATCACTCTGCTTGAGGTATTGATGAAATCTCCATTACTTTTATGTGTACCAAATGAAATGCGTTCTATATATTTTTTTGCATATGACCCAGGTGTGTTTCGGTCTGCTTGAAGAGTATTCACAGAATTCTCATCTGAAAAAGTAATTTTCTGCGGGACAGCTAGCCACTTTGTGAAGGACACAGAGATCCTAGGTTATTTGTTGCTATTCCTCAAAAACAAAACCTATTGTCCCACCCACTCCCTTGGGTAACAGCGGAGAAGAAAAAGAAAGAGGATTTGCCCTATTGGGACTCAAAAGCTTGAATGAGTGCTTCTTCTTCCGACTCTTCTGTGCTCACTGAAGAGCACGTTGTTAAAGTCTCTGAGGCGGTATTTTAGGGGGGGGGGGGAGTCGGAGCTCATTTTGATGATCTTAGCTTTATATGCATCAGGATTGATCTGATGTGCTCAACGATGAGTATTAACGTAACCCAAGAGGCAGACTGGTCATCGGGCCTGGCCACAAACCGCAGGTTCATCCATATAACCTGTAGAAGAGGAACAATACTCCATCAAATCCAAACCTTCAAATTGGACCTGAGACATCAAAATGTCCTGCCTGACCGCATGTGTGGCTGCCGTCTAGACCTTTACTTGAGCCCTGTCTGGTATGTAATAGTAGAAATGTGATGAAGTTGTGATCCGCCTCAGTTGTGAAGCATATTACTATGTACAGGTCTAGTGTATTCACATTTAAGAGTAGACCATCAATCGCACATCACCAAAGACATACTGATTCTGGTCAAGGACGACAAGTTTTCAATTTTATTTTGTACACTGGACAAGAAAGTGCAACCTCCGTACAGCACAAACCCTTTGGCTGTTAGTTAGCAATATCAAAGTATGTATCTGTGATAGATAGTTGTGCTACTAAAGCAAGGTTTGTATTCATATATGCAAGTTGTTCAAACTTGCATACACTATTAACTAACACAAAGCATTTACTATTTGGGTGGCCATTTTATGAAAATGCAGTGAGCTCATCTTGCATTATTGACAGTAGTTCCAGTTTATGAAAGTAGAAACAAGTTTGCAAATCGTAACAATTTGAGGCTATTTGCAACGCTTACACAATGCTTCCCGATTTACATGCTAATACATGCTAATACATGCTAATACATGCATAAGCATGAAAGCAAAGTTGCAGATTGTTTTCTTACAAATGTACGCAAAAAAAATTGCAACGAGAAAAACATTATTGCTAAAGTATTGTGCAACTTGAAATATCATGTTTCTGAGACACCACTTAGTAAAACATGCTTGATGCATGCCAGTATTAAAGAAAACAATAATAATAATGGAGAATCTGTGTAAAACTGTTAAGGGCAGCCTGAAAATAAAACAGCAGCCCTATTCTTAAAGAAAGTCGCAAAAGTGCACTTGCAGATACGAAGAGTTTACAGAAGCCAGGCTTTTGTGATTACATTTTTGCATGAGCAAATATAAATGCATGCATTTGTTCATGCAAAAAAACTTCAAATTCCCATTCTCTCGTTTTTCCCTAGCCTGAAAAAATTTAAATCCTGTCCTCGTCAGGAATACATTTCCAACCTTCTGCAATGTGGGAAGAAATTGGAAAGGAGTTGGTGAATACCCTTAAAAATGTTAGTTTGTGGGGGTGCACAGACTCGCATGGCATACCAAATGTGGAACTATCACTGCTAGCCTACTTCTAGCACCTGTATGTAGATTTTGGAGAAAAGTGGCAAAACCAGGGCCTAGCTAGATTCCAGACCCAGATACAATATGGGCTCTAAGATAATCTGAGAAGGTATTACCAGACCTCTGATATAAGAACGCTGCCATAATTTATCACCTCACTGCTTGGCACAGAAAAGGAAAAGTGAAGTCTTCTTACGGGCTATGTGGATTTCTGAAGCATCCTGTCCCTAGGACAATAAAATATGTTATAACATTCCACACCCCTGAGACCTGGAGGTTTTGTGTAAGGGTCCCAACCAAATGACCTGGAGGTTTTGTCTAGGGCCCACAGCTAATGTCTGGCCTCCTGACCTCTTTGCGGGTCCATTTCGTGTACTTGGGAGGATTGCAGAGCTAAGTATAGGGTCAAAGGGAGGTTTGTGCTCTAACTCAAGGAAGGTAAACATTTAAAAGGGAGGGCACCCGTCAGTAGGACGTGAGATATACACCAGCCACGGCACTTAGTGTCAAAGATTATCATGTAATCCACCTCCTCCCTCAACTCATGGGGAAACAAGGTCAGCATCAATCAAGACCTCTGCAGTCATCCCTGCAGGGTATGAGGTAATTTCACCCTAAATAGTGATAGTCAATTTCTTAACGGGCATCTAGCCTTTTTGGTACCGAGCTGGCTGAGGAGAGGCTGGATGTGGTAATACTTGCTAGGCACTTTAGCTGTAGTAGGTAATTGATGACTGGCTTTCTCCTGTGACTGTATGCCTTAGGTGGAAGCACTGAGTGGACCTGGCAGGCAGTGTCCTGCGTATTGACGTCATTTGGCAGTGCATTCACTGATTTGGCTTTGCTCACAGTAACATATATGGAGCCTTGTACCTGTGTTGATTAAGGCTTCCCTCAATGTCTACTGCAGACCTTTATTTTTTTTATTCCAACCATATTTTATTAAGTGTTTTTAGCGTTTACAATGACATTAATTTGAGGGTGCATCTTGCTAACAGTAGTTCACGTGGAGCATAGCCTGTAGGTAGTATGTGTTTGTAAAATTGCGAAAGTACATGACCATGAAACAAGAACAGAACTGTGAGTCCAGTCCCATATAATGATCAGTCACTGTAGGTGGGGTGCAGTGGTGCCCATAGTAGGGGGCCCAAGATTACAGCCCTTCCATGAACAAGTGGGCATGCAAGAGCGGTGTTGGGGGACGGGGCGGGGGGTCGAGGGGGCATGGTGGCACACTGTTCTAGAGTAGAGGGGGAGACCAGAATGGTATGTGTATTCTAGTCAGTGGGGATCTGGTGTAGTCGTCTGGGTCTCCTGAAATGTGAAGAGTAGGTCAACCCATGTGGCTGCTGTGGGGCGCTTCCACAATACTCTTATTTATTCTTGGTGGAGTGCAGCGGACTCTGCCTTGGTCCATTGAATCGCCATGTTCTGCCATTGCATGGCACCCAGTAATATCGGTCCTTTCCAGTGCATTGCAATTGCTCATTAAGTAAACAACAAGGGCAGGTCAATAGTTGTTGGTTGCTCCACCATCCCTTCAGGCATTTATAGAGGACCTAGAGGCAACTGGCCATGCAGTCGAGATCCTGCCAACCCTGTAGTGCGCATGAGGGCCGAACAGACCTTTGTCCAGAGAGTGTGGGCAATCGGGCACTCCCAGAAAATTTGTATTATGTCTGCCGTGGGAGCACGACCGCATGAGCGTTCAGGCTACTGCAGACCTTTAGTTCACTCATTGACAATTCTAAGAATTTGAACCGCAGAAATCGGGTGTGGCGTGAGTGGGGACAGAAGTACTTCCCCTAGCATGTTTGTTGTAATTCAAGGTAGGTTAACACCTACTGTAACACATAAAGGCTCCCTGTCTCTACCATGGCTGACATCCTTCTTTCCCTTAAAGATTTGGACCCTGATTACTAGTTGTATGGAGCGGGATCCCCATGTGGAATTCTATTCCACATAATCAGGAGAAATGTTCCCACACTTTGATTTCCTAGGTGCAAGAGCACCAGACTCCATTTTACAGCCTGGAAATTTCAGCCAGTAAAATTGCATTAGAGAATGCAGCCGGCCCCTACACAACCCAAACCTGCACCAAAGCACAGCACCAGGGAGCATGTAATGCTTTCTTGTGTGCCAGGCAGGACACTTTCCCTTACCTCTCTTGCGCTCAGCCCCCTGTGCCCACCACCGCACATGAATCCTGCAAACTTTTAGCATATACTCTAAGCAGGTAGTAATTGTGTTCAATTCCAAGGAATACGAATAAGGAATTCCGCAAGGTAATTGCAGGTTTGCAGAGTTACTGCCCATTCGGTGTGGTTTAGCTCCTAATTGCAGGAATTGTATGCAGAGATTCTGGCCGGTACAAATCCTTGGAACTCTTAATCAGGACCCCCAGTTATTTTTGTTTGAAATTTGATTAGAGCTATCCATTATACTCCCTTTCATTATAAGTGATGTATTGCCCTCAACACCCCCTTTTTAAATTTATTTACACAAAAACCATGCTACATTATCATGTCTTTGAGGAATCGAGGTTGTGTTAAAGATGAATGATTGACTTGCAAACAATAGAATGCTTTTCGAAAATGATGCTGTACATATATTGTGATCAGTATACATGAGATTAGGAAAAGCACATACACCTAGGAATGATTCCAAGTCACACCTGTGTGGTCTGTCAGAAGACGCCCTTGTGTTGCGCATCAAGGGTGGGAGAGGTAGTGATATAGAAGTCCTCCAGTTGAGTGAGGTGTTCTGTTAGTTGCTGCGCAAGGGCCTGCATGACGTAGAGGCTGAGAGAAGACCCAGCGGGGGCCACTGACACAACAACATCAAACTTCAGTATAAATTGAAACTTTCCTATGCGGAGCAAATGGGTCAGAGCAAACGAGTACATTACAATGCATGGAGGCTACTCAAAGCGAAAGAAAGGTGTACTTCAACACTGCCTAGTGGTCTGGGGGCTTATGTTACTTGACAGTTTGGGTTCTAAGACTGTAAAAAAAAAAACATGAAGAACGATTATGAAAGCCAGGAGAGTTCAGGACGAATGCGATAGCATAGGCCAAAGGGAACAGACAAAAACTCTTCAGATATGAATTTAATGAATATGCGATGTTACATCTCATGCGATGCATCGCATGCCATTACAACGCGGTTGTTACATCGCATACCATTATAACGCAAATCGTTACAACGACTTGCTATAGGGGGCGCTGGATGTTGGAATAGTATAATTTACTATTCCAACTCCAGTATGTGCAACAGTAGGGAAGGTGTTGGATTTTAAATCCGACACCTTCTGCCCCCTACAGCAAGTCGTTGTAGCAACTTGCGTTGTAATGGTTTGCGATGTAACAACGCGGTTGTTGTAATTACCGCGTTGTAATGGCATGCGATGTATCGCATGCAATGTAAAGGATGTCTCCCAAATTTAATACCAAAACCATAAGTTTAAGCTCCAAAAATCTCCAATATATCATAAAAATTTAATCTAAGTGCAAAATAAAGAACTAGAAGTCGAAAGGCAAGTACAAGGAAGTGGCTCTAATCTCACTGAACACGTGCAATCAAGAGGCTGTTGCTTTTGAGGCAACTCTGTTACTCCTGTAGCACTGCTCTACTTTGTGTGAATACTTTAGAGCAGGGGTCTCCAACCTTTTCTGTAGTGAGAGCCACTTTTGCTCAAGGAAAGTCCTTCTGAGCTATTAGCATATTCTACCACTGTAAAATACTCATAATATGTATTAACATTACACTATGACCATCCTAAGCTGGATTATCAGTAGTGACCACCTTCGCATTCCAGGCGAGGTTACCAGCAGAATTTCCAGGAAAACGTTTATAAGTATTAAGTGCCTCCACCTGAGTAATGAAGTAAGATTCTATTCATCACATCACATGTGGCACAAAGGACATAATGGCAGCAGTAAGTCTCCCCAACTCGAATTGAATTATCATTCAGCTACCAAATCCCCCCCCCCCCCATTAAACTGCCCTGCATTTATACTCTGATCTCCTCCGCACTTAAGTTGGTCATGCTCCCAACTAACACATTTTCCCTCTAGCTCCTGCAGTCACACACTTGGGTGGGTCAGCACTAGTTACTGCTGCTACTATTCTTTAATGTTGCACGTGTCAGATGTGCTGTAACTGATAGAGCAGGGTGTATAATATGGCCTATCTGCTTGTTAATTAGATTTAATGTGGATAAAGATGGTCATGTGGCAGACCTCATAAGCCTACACAGTGTGTGTTTGAGTGTTATCATGAAGCCCTGCCATTGGTTTGGCTGACTGTAACTCTTAAGGGTCTTGAAACTGCCATTGTTGCCTTCTTTAACATGCACAGACTCTGAGATTTGTTTTGCTTCACCTCTGAGAGCTACTTTGAGGGTGCTGTCGAGCTACCAGTCGCTCCTGAGTTACGTGCTGGAGACCCCTGCTTTAGAGGTTTAGCAATTAGAGGAGCGTGTACATAAGATTCAACTCCGTGCTTGCTGTTTATAGATTCTCAATATTCTATGGTCTGGGGACTGTCAGCAAAACTGAAGTCAAATTTGGCAAAACATCCCTGCAGAATAATTTTCTGCGAGCACTACTGTGTGTCTGCGTTTAGAATGAAATTAACATGGTAAAGCGAGGGAAAGGAACACCTTACTTGCAGCTAACAACCTCTTGGCCTTTTGTTGTCTTCTCCCCATTGCTTCCCTAGTTACTTTTTCGTACCAAAGGGTAAGTTGTTTGAATCTATCCCACAAAGAGCCAATCCTAGTGTGAAAACCTAAATGTCTCTACATGTGTACTGTAAGATCTGGCATCTTACAAAAAGTGTAAGACTGGTCTCACACACCACCTGGTGTCATGCTTCATCATTGACCAGTCCTCCCTAAAAACTTGGTTTGATAAGGGGCGGGCATACACCTGACGACAGGGATGCACTTCTAACTCTAAGTGGGGGCCCTTACAAAAGAAAAGTGTGATTAAAAATCCATTGCAGGTAGCAAATTAATTTTTAATGTGAGAGATACCTGCATGGTCAGTAAAAACAAAGTGTGCGGTGAAAATGAGGAAATAAATGTCCTCCCACCGTCATGTACTTGTGCAATGATCAGTTGATTTGTTAAGCTACGTTTTGAGATTGCATGTAGAGCTTCATTGTTGAAACATAATAGTTCGTATTATATAATTTTCATCACATCTATATAGTGACACCTATAAAATGTTAAAACACAACGTTGTGATTGATTACACTTCTTTAAACTATACAGATAACTTTAATTCCTGTTAGCAGGAAGATGTTGGCATACATCTAATCATTGTTGTATTTCAATAGTAATATCTTCTTTAATGACTGCTCCGTTGTATGAGTTAATGTCTTTTGTTGCTTTATGAAAAACAGACATTACACATGCACATAACTCTGTGCAGTAATAATTTTCCTTTGCTTTTGTTAATTTTAGCTGGGTTGAAAACTTTGGCCATGAAGGACTTGGATTATTGTTGGACATCTTGGAGAAATTGGTGGATGGCAAACAGTAAGCAGATTCTACATTTCTTCTGTCACATTGTCTTCATCACTTTATTTCTGTGCTATTTGCTTCATAATACGCATAATCCACAAGCTAAATATTACATCTAATTTCTTTAATTATAACGTTTGAGATTTATAAAGATGTATCAAACGTGGCTTCTTACAATCGCATTATGCACAAGAGAGTGCGAATATTTGCATGAAAATGATAAAAGGCATCTGCTTTGGTGTCAAAACAAAACAACTTTATGACATTGTTTTAAATAATTGAAATGCAACTATAAGGCATCCTATATTTTAGTCAATAGATGTATCGGGGTTGAAATTTTGTGTTATTGTCTGAAATAATAATCCTCACAATTTTGTTTTTATATAGCTATTTTTAGTATAGTAAGATCTTCGACCCCACATGCTCTATAAAAAAATACATTATTTGGTACTTGAACACACATTTAGAGATTTGTTACCAGATTGCGAAGGTCAAATTCCATGTTACCATCGTGCAGCATAACTCCCAAGAGAAAACCCTTCTTGTTATGTTAGGGAAATACATATTACCAGGACTTGACAAATGAAAACAACTGCTAATGGAAAGGAGGCCTAATCAGCGTAATTTTATCTTAATGCCTGGATGTAATTTTTTTTTTTGTGGTTAAATTCCTTTGTTTTAACTATTGCACATGTCAAAACAGCATGGCATAAACCTGTTGAGAGAGGGAATTTTTTGTATCTTAGGCCACTCCAAGATCAGCAGTAATAAAAGACTATTACGCTGATGTTTTACATTTGCATAAATGTTCCTTTTACATATTTATATGTATCTTATATTTTTGTATCTTGTACACAGCTAAATGTAACCCCCCGTATTTCCATATTGTATAGAGAGATTGTAATCCCCTCTTTCTGCCTAGAATGGACTTCCACACCTTTACTTTGTTTTACCTTCCTTTGTGAACTTTACAAAAAAAGTGGAGCTGTATTTATGCATCAGTCGCTATGTGCTGCTTTGTACATGGGCAGCCACTACCTTTCAATATTGCCATACTCGTAATAAGAGTGTGCCTTGCCCAGCTTGTGTGTATTTGGTTGTGTAGATAAAATGCTTGTTTTATTAAAAGTGCTCATAAATAAGTGCTGCCTGTGCCTGCGATCAGAGACCTCCTGCCAAACTCTTTTCTACTTGGGGCCTGGAGAGTAATGTTTACTTTTCTGTGTCTCGTCCTTCTCTTGTACTGGATTTTTTAGCACTAGGTGCACACCGCTGCCTGTAGACTAGAGTGTCTGAGAAGACATAAATTTGAAAGGTATACATATTTTCTTGTTTAAAAATCCTGAATCCAATATTGATGATCAAATGTTTACTTAACAGAGTGTAATATGCTACTTAATTTCAGTGACGTAAGTTAATAAAAAAAATTCTGTCTGGGCTTGGGTTGAATATGTCCATCTGAGAGACAATTGGCCTGTCTTTGAAGATCCTTGCTGGAGTGTTACACTCTTGATGGCTTTCCTATGTGCTTTTGCAGTAATACTGAAAGTACGACCCAGGGGCCGCATGCGGTCCCCTGGTCAACAGCATCACTTGGCTTATGTTTACTCGACTAGGCACTAACGGCAAGCATTTATTTACAGGTTAAAGAAAGGAAATAACTAGGGGGCCCTGCACAGCTTAACTTTAGGAACATCTTCATTTTTAAAGACATCTTGTAAAAAGAAAAAGGGTAAAAATATAAAAATATGGTAGTCTCTTCAAAATTCGAGTAGTGTATTTAAATAGCATGCAGGAATGTTTCACCTTAGTACATCAGGTTATATCAGTGTATTGAGTAGTATTATTTTATTGTTTTTAAAAGTGATAGTTTTCAAACGTGAATTTAGAAACATTCATGCTTCCACCCACCATGACAACAATAGCAATAGTTAACTAAGAGGCAAGTCCTTTGTCATGTGCACCCTGTGGGTGGCGGGGGTTGCTATTATACATGGACAATATTATAGTTTATTAAATCATATACCGGAGAACGTTTAATACAGTGCACATCCTGAAGTCATGTATTTCAAGGTCCTCTTATAAGCCATAATAAAGAAAAAGGAGGGCAGTGAAATAAAACCATTTCCAAGGATCGCACAATTTGGTCAATTGGGGAAGCCAGGATTGAGCCCAGGCTTTCTGACTTAACATTGAGCAATTCAGCCACTAGATGTACACGCTTCACTTCTCCAACACCCACCTTATATCTTTCTCCACCCTCTATTGTTTTCCTCCCTCCCCCCCACCCCAACCTCACTGCTGCTGGCATTAGTTCATTCCTCGGTCACATGATTGACTAAACATTTTGGCCGTTGGGAAAATGTTTGCGAGTACCCATGTAATATTGAATCAAGATGGTAAAGGATCAAAGTCAAACATCTCACTCCAAGCTGAGTGTGTATATTGACACCATCTCTGACTGAGAAATGACATTTTCTTTGATGTAAGTAGCTGGGGAGACATGAGCTCTTCAGATGAGATCGAGACCATATCCTCCTTGAAATCAAAAACAAACGTGGTGTGCTTATTTGGCAAGCATAGACCAAATAAAAAGATTTGGGACTTGCCACATTGTAGTGTTGGCTAATTTAGAGAGAGCCTAGGATTGGCAGCCTATCAGCTTAAAAAATGTATCCATATTATTAGAGCTTTTCCCTTCTAAAATGGCAAGCTGTGCACAAAACCCTAGTTATAACATTGAACTGAGAAGAAATTCCTTTTGACCATAGCAGGAGAACAACAGCTCATTTGCTATGTACGCTGATTATGTCCATCTCTACATGCAGAAGATGCATACAAGGTGTTCCCGGGGAGACTCATTCCGCCTGCAGTTGAATGCATGTCTCCTGTACATTTTCTCACCTGCTACCTCACTTGCCCCGAGTGCATAAGAAGATCAGGAAGGACAAGGCTCAGATTATCTTGATGGCCGTGGATTGGGCCAGGAGAGTAAGGTTAGATATCTCTATCTGTTGAGCCTGAGTATTTGCCCTCGAATTTGCCCACCTCTTTGGAAGGACCTGCTGGCTTACCAACAGGGCAGGGTTGTGAACCCGAATCTCCACAGCTTACACCTCCATGCATTGAGACTGAGCAGTGGCAACTGAGCAGCTTCGATTTACCTGCTGGAGTAGCAGATGTTTTTCTTGAGGCTTGCTGGCCATCTAAAAAATCTACATATTTGAGTTGTAGTTTGAAGTTTGTAGCCGGTGTGGGACTGTTAAATTCATGCTGTACAGGCCAAGTTACCTGATGTTTTGTTTGTGCTTTCTTAGACCCAGCAAGGCTTTGCAGTGAGCACTGGTAAAGTTATTTATCAGTCCCTTAGGCCTTTATGCGTTTACCTGACCAACCTTAATTATTCAAGTTGGCAGTTGTGATATACTTTCTACATGGGTTCATGTACATGTTCCCACCGACTCCTTTTATTATGCCTCAGTGGGACCTTAACTTGCTCCTTACGTTCTTAAACATACATTTTAAGCCCATGCACAGCTGTTTTCCAAGACTGCTAACTATCAACACGGTGTTGCTCATTATAATTACTTCTGTGTCCGTGAGCTGCTAGCATTGTCAGTGCAACCCCCGTGCACCAACTTCTTCTTAACTCACAAAATGATGCTGTGGATTTGTGCTTCGTTTTACCCGAAGGTTGTTTTGTAATTCCATGTGACCCAGCCCTTTTCCCTTTCAGCCTTTTTATGTCAGTTAAATCCCTCTGAAGAGGAAGACAGTCTTCAATGCTGACCCAAAAAATCTCTGTATTCACATTGAGCACATAAAGGAGTCCTGAGTCAATTACCAGATTTCTGTGGGCTTTGCCGGAGCTAAGAAGCAAAGGAGCTGTAGGGACAAACCCTGTCTAGGTAGATCGTCCTGTGCATAAGACATACTAGGCCCTGGCCAAAGAGGCGTTCTCCGAGGGCCAAAAGCCTTGTTCCTCTAGAGCCAAGGGTGCTTCAACTGCATTGGTGAAGAGTGTTCCAGTACTGGGTATCTGACTATTTTAAACACAGATTTGTGTGGTATGTTCCCAATAGGCAGCTCCGCTCTTAATCAGCTTTTAATCTTGTAATCCCAAAAGCTAAAACAGCCTCCTGGGGGGGGAGAGGGGGGCAGATGTTTTGTGGCAGGCACAGCCAGGCTGTGGAACTCTTTGCCTCTGGCACTTAAAGAATCTAACCTTCTGTTCTTTCGCAAACTTCTAAAAACCTGGTTGTTCAAAAAGTAGGGTTCCTTAAATCTCATATCTCTCTTCATCCGTAGTTTTAGCTCGTTCTTTCTCTTTACCAAAGCATCTGCGCATAGACACCTTCGGGTATTAGTGCGCGGTCTAAATTAAAATTTCATTTAATTTGATAAACTTCATACCCAGTATTGATCCTGAGAATTCTCGGATTTAATTTATAATGCACACTAATACCCAAAGGTGTCTAGATCTGATGGCTTAGTGGACTAATGCATCCACAGCAGGGGCCTGTGTTCGACCTCATGGTCACAGGTTCAATTCTTGGCGGGTCCACTCAACCTTTCATCCTTTCTGAGGTCGATAAAATGAGTACCATTGAGTTGGGTAACAATAAACATCTGTTATTCAGGTCCAAGATGCCCCCTTGGGGGTGAACGTGCGCTTTATAAATACACGTTATGAGTGATAGACGGTTAGATAGAGTATACATCAGAAAGAGCATTACCAAAGGTAATAACCTGTTCTTCTGGTAAAACATTTTTTTAAATACGAATACACACGAAGCATGCCTTAACCACATATTCAGATACGTATAGTTCACTGAAAAAAACCAAGCTTAAAGTGGCGTTATGGATAGGTGAAAATGTCAGTTAAAACATAGTTTTAAACTTACAAAACCACTGAAATTTTCCAGTCATATTTATCTCAAGTAACTATACCTCGCACCCTTGCCATGCAATGCTAATTAACCCATACATTATATATATATGTGTGTGTGTGTGTGTGTGTGTGTGTGTGTGTGTGTATATATATATATATATATATATATATATATATATATATCATTCTCCGGTTCTGAAGCCCCCAACCCTTCAGGGCGGCCTCGAGGCAATGGGCACGGAGCAGCCCATCAAAGCACCACCAAATGCACAGAAAACTCAAGGCCCAATGCTGGAAATGAGGCTTTATTCCAGACTCCAAACGCACAGCATACTTCCCTTTCCCAACGTTTCGGCACTGATAGCCTTGATCACAGGTGGAAGTGAGTCATAGTAATTACAAAGTGCGTTTGTGCGTTCTTTTAAAAGTACTTGATCACATGACTGGGTATTTGGAAATACAAGTCCCACAGTGCATTTAAAATCCATTCAAGTGGACGGTCTGAAAGTTCTCATTTTTTTCAGACCGTCCACTTGAATGGATCAAGTACTTTTAAAAGAACGCACTTTGTAATTACTATGACTCACTTCCACCTGTGATCAAGGCTATCAGTGCCGAAAAGTTGGGAAAGGGAAGTATGCTGTGCGTTTGGACTCTGGAATAAAGCCTCATTTCCAGCATTGGGCCTTGAGTTTTCTGTGCATATATATATATATATATGCATATATATATATATTTTTCCACAACAACCATCAACTTGTGAGTGACGATCCAGCCGCACTCTCCCCACTACTCCAACGAAGGTAACACATAAAATCCGGAAGCTGATTTAATTTTTATTTTTCATTAGATAGCAGCACCCCACACAGGACGTCAACGCGTTTCATCTTACTCCTTCAACCGGGCAACCATATATTCCTGCATTTGCTATTGAGTCGCTGTTGCCGTTGCTGCCGCTATCGCACGCCTGCATGCTGGGCTTGTGGGTTGTTGTTTACGACCTGTGACCCGTGGCAGGGGTTGGGCTAGGCTGTGGCACCTTGAACCCGCTGCTGGCTTGCGGCTTGTGGACCGTGCGTCGATAATTGGAAGCCACAACTTTGAGGTAAATTGGAAGTACTTAGGAGGTGGCCCATTCTGGTCTGCCTGCGGTGACCACTCGGCTGTCTATTCTCCTCTGGAAATAAGCATGCAGTATAAATATATCCAATTGTATGTAACAGCAGCAGATGGTCCGTGTGGAGCCACAGAGGCTGTGCAGAGGAACACAGTGAAAAGGAAAGATTAAGGAGGCTCAAGATCCCACTTTGTGAGGCCAGGATCAGAAGTCACACAGAGTGGTAAATTAAGCAGTAACAAGTTCACCCAGTGTTCTTTTCATCACGACCCCCAGAGGCTGTACCCCAAAGATGAAATCAGGAAGAATTTGGACCTGTGCACAATCTGGCCTTAAAATAAAAGAACGCGCCCACAGAGGTGGCATACTTGAAAAGACATCCAAAGCACAAAATGACAAAAAATACTGCAATAAGCCCCCATCATCTGAAGGGAGCAGTGGGAGAAAAGGGAGTAACCCTAGGAAGGGGCCTCATATCGCTGGGCACGAACAACTGTGACCTCAAGGGCTAGAAAAGACTCCTAAAGCCTCAAAAATATCAGACTTCTTTACAACATTAATTGTGGACAATGTAAAATGGCCTGATCATAGCAGCAGTGAGGTCAAGGATAGTCCCACAAGGATAACCCAAAGCAGAGAGGATGCTCATGTGGAGAGCACAATAAAATCTAACCTGGGATCTCACCCGATCCCTTTGTCTCCAACTGTTCTGCTTATAAAATGAAAAATATTTATATCACCCTACCAGGATCATGTCGATCGGGGATGGCAGTCCAGGGTCGCACCCACATATGCTTGGGATCCTGCTCGACAGCAACTTGAACCTGATGCCAATTCCTCAGTAACCTCCAGAAGCCTTCCAATGTTCCATTAGTTTGTTCCCATCATTTAGGGAAGCACCTGCCAGTTGTGTTAAATACCCTGTTCATGCTCGTGGAAATGATAGAGCAATTTCAACAACAAGGAAACCGCAGGATTCAACTCGGGACCCTGGGAGGGCAGTGCACCCCAGAGCTCAATACTCGAATGCCCCGGGTGTGCCAGGGAGAGAGGACATAAAAGATGCATTGATAGATGTGGGGGGCTACCTTAAATTCTATGCAAGCAACGGTGATGGCACTTAACCATCACGCAAATAAAATGGATATTCAAGTAGATCTACTCAGTACCCTGGCGGTTTTTGTATCGGGTCTCGATGAAAAGTTAGAGAAATGAAATGGGCTCATAATGCGAGATCAATCAAAGAACGATAAAAATCGTACCGTGTGCTTGTGCAGAGACAAACTGGTGCAGTTACCAACAGTTCTAGAAGAAATTTTTTGAGGAATAAAAGCACCTCCCAAGCTAAATAGACAGTCTATTGAAACTCACAATTTAATGCCCCGGACAATATATCCTCACCGGGAAGTTCAGAGGAGTCAACACGAATAAGCATTGAGTAGCAGAGGTGGGAACTCCACTTGCAAGGAGATGAGCAGAACCGCAGGATGGGTCATGATACAGAAACCAACACTGAAGTGCTGGAAACTGCTATTAAGCTGTTATCCCCCCGTTTGAGGAAGTGGTAAAAAACGTGCCAGAAATAGGGAGCAGGCCAAGAGACCCACTTACCTGCATGTTCAAATGAATACTGTTATGGAACAGAATAAGGTTCATGTAGAAACATTCGAACCCTGCCTGTGGAATCTGATTCAGTCAGCACTGACACATAAGAGAAGTACGGAACCGCTAGCTCACCCCATGGAATGCAGACAGTCCACAACACCAGCGGGAGCAGCAGGGTCCTCTGTAGTTGAAAAGGATAAAGGCCAGCAAAGCATCCCTGCACATTTCAACATTGTGGCCATACCATCGATCAAGGCTTAATTAAATTTTCTTATGGCCAAAAAAACTCCACTGCAGCCAGAAGGAGGTAATCCTAGCCATTATATAGCATTAACTGGGAGTCATGAACAGAAAGTTATTAGAGAAGAAAGGCGGTCAGTGCTCAATATCCAAATTTCAGAGCTTGGGCTGTCAACACTTTGCCGTCGGTGCAGAATTTATGCAGCGGAAAAGCCTGCACTAGTCACCCTACCATTATTTACGCAATGAAAAGGAGGCGATGAAACAGAAGAAGAGGATAAAAGCAAGCACATCGATCCCACTGAACAGAATCTTCACAAGACAAGTCGACTTTATCTCATCTGGGAAACCAGGATACCTTAAACTGAGCAACCGTTCTAAAATTGATTAAGGGCCTTCTGGGACTGCCACAGGTGGAGTCACAAGATATCTTCATCAAAGTTTTACCCACTTCAGGCAAACAGATATCGGAACCTATCTGGTCAAATTCAACACTGTCTTCTAACAAAAATCTTAGCAAAAAAGAACTGTAGAAAAGTTGGGGCATAAAGGTAGAAAGATTTCAAGATCGCTACCTTTGCTTATTACTACAGCAAGACTATTTAACAAAGGGCAACGGAACAACAACTTCAATACTGAAAAGTGCAATAGGTTGGATGCCCCCTCACAGCACCCCGGGCTGACGATCAAAGCAACAATTGACCAAACGGCTGCAGTACAAAGAAGAATGGTAACTAAGCAAGGTGACATTGACAGCTGGAGCTGGCTCCCGTCAGCCCTGACAATGGACCAAACCAAGGATTAAAAATTGAAGCAACCCATGATATGCACAACTGAGCAGGGAAATCTAAGTATATGCTCCTGGAATCTGGGGGGATTTTCTGAAAAAATTGAGGAGGCCCCCTCGATGGAATAGCTGAGAAATTACGATGTTACAGAGGTCCAAGAGACTTGGCCGCTGTCCAGTATACCATTAATAGAGTTTGTGAAATACAACATACTCAGTCACAAAGGTAGCGCCTTTGGGAGAGCAAAAGGCAGATTAGCCTTTTTTGTGTTCTCTAATTTAACCGCAAAGGTCTCAGTAATGGATATAAAGGAACCATGGTTACTGGCACTACGCCTGGATGGTTGGTCTCGGCATCGGGTAAATCCCTTGACGCAAGTATCTATCTATGTTAATTTGAGAGACAAATCTACAGAATCGGGTAATCTCATTGACCACCTATTGGAGTTAAAAAGGAATTGCATGGCAGCTCACCTATTAATTACTGGAGACTATAATTAAACCTATTTCAGCTCCCAGACGAGGCACCTTGCTAGACCAAAGTTATCCACTCTATAGGCGACAAGATCAAATTGGGAAAAAACTACTGAGAGCCTTTGATTTGGCTGGCCTAAAACTGAATGTCCGCTTCCCAGGAGATATTATGCTAACACGGACCAGGTCGTCGGATAAAACTGTCTCCTATTTAGATTACTCCATGGTAGGCTATAGTCTATACAATCAAGTCACAGATTTTAAAATCTATCAACGTATTGAGAGTGATCACCAACCTCAAAACATTTGGATCGCAGCCAACCCGGGTATACTCGGCCCAGCCGGAATCCTGCTAGAAGAAGCGCACACTGAAAATCCAAAACGTCCTAAGTGGGATGCAGATAATGTCCTTGAATTGGCTGCTGCTGCAGTAGAGATACTTGGAGTTGCCTCAGTTTGCGAGTCAAACCGAATGAAGGCCTGCGAATGTATGTGCCAAGGCGATTTGCCTTATTAGAGCCCCGATTAACAGAACTCTTCGGCAGCTGCGACATTCTCCGCAGAATTTTGCTCTATTAAGAAAATTACGAGATGATCGGAGGAGGTTTAAAAGAGAGATTGTCTTTCAAGAAAAGTAGGTATGAAACTCTATGGGCCAAGCTTTTCTGTTCCTCAAAGGAAAACGATCCCTAAAGGTTTTGGAAACTAATTAACGAGATCGAAAAGGGCCCAAGGGCAGCAAATAATGTGAACAGAAGTGAAGATGCCTTGGTGGAGTACCTAAAGACACATTTCTCATTGAGTACAGATAGCCGAATCTCCACAGTGTCAACCACAGTGGAATCCATCATGGAAAGTGACATCCTTGCTGAAACAGATCCATTGAAATAATGTAATCAATGTTAGAGAATTCTCATTCCAACTGTGCGTGTGGCCCAAATGGTATCCCTCAAGCCCTACTAAAACAAAATAGATCAACCTGGGCGAATGCCTGGCAGTGATGTTTAATACCATTTTGGCCTCTAGTAGTATACCAAAAAGCTGGCGAGGTTCAGTTATGCACCCATTTTTTAAAAGAGTGTTCGCATCATCACCAAGCAGCTACCAGTTGATAGCGTTGTTAGATTTGGATCTTAAATACTTTTCATCCCTGTTGCTACATGTCCTGACAGAGTGGGCGTTACATGCTGGAAGATTGCCCTTGAATCAGACTGGATTCCTAAGGAATCAAGGAACTTAATTCAACCTAATGGCAGTGAGCCTGATTATGAAAAGAGGAAGTGATACCCACACGTCGCTGTTTGTGTTTCGTGGCATTGGACTGTGTGTCAAAGTGACAAATTGTGGGAAAAATTACAGCGTTCGGGGATTCTGCAAAACTTGCTGAAGGCAATAATACTGCTATATACGAAGACATGGGCTAGAATCAAGGTTGGGGACGGGAGTCACCTGCCCAGGGAAGTGGGTACATCAATAGATCTGAAACAGGGCTGTGTGCTCTGGCGCCGCTCCTGTTTAATCTGTACATCTCAGATCTCTCACCTGCCCTTGATGAGGAGGGTTTCCATGCCCGAACCTTGACTGTCTGCCCATGTCAAACATCCTTTATGGAGATGATCTGCTTTTATAAAGTAACAAATGTGTAAGGCTCCAAAGAATGATTAATCGGCTCAGAGTACACTGACAACAACTTTCTAGAGATCAATAGTAAGAAGACAAAAGTAATCTCCTTAAATCAGTGCATTGTTAAGCAGGGCAAATGGCTGCTTAAAGGGTCCCTGATAGAAGAAGCATCCACATGCACATATCTGGGTGTTAAGTTGGATTCAAGCGCCTCCCACGCTCCTCAAAAAGGAAGCCATTAAAGGGGAAAAAACTGCTCTAAATTTTGACGCCTAACCCTAGCGAAAAGCCTTTGGGGCATAATCTCAAACCTCTTATTACGGTGATGAAATCATAATTGACCTCAACCCTATCCCATGGAAGCTACATAATGCTAGGTCATGATACAAACCTCCTGGATAAACTTATAATACAGATCTAAAAATTAATCTTTCATATCCCAAGGTTGGCTTTGCCTGCTCAAGTCAGACTCAAATGTTCCCTGGAAAAGCAATTTCTAGTCAGACAGGGAGTTTTCTTAAAATGTTGCCACAAATTTGAGGAATGCCCCTAAAGATACTATGGCTCATCGTGTATAGGATAGAATAGGATATCGCTTATACTCAAGGGTGTCAAGGCGCTATAGCAGACAAAGAGGAGACAGAATAGAGGCGCACAGGCCACAACCTAGGACGAAAAAAGCCAGGTTTTCAGATGTTTTTTAAAAACCGGATAGGAGTCCGCATTGGAGGTGAAAGTGGGTAGGGAATTCCATAGCTTGGCGGCCGCTACCGAAAAGGAGCGGCTACCCTATGTTGTGCTCTGAAATCTGGGGATCACAAGTTTTTTTCTGTCAGGAGGATCTCAAGAGCCTCCCAGGGGTGTACAATTGAAAAAGAGACTTCCGGTGTAGTGTACCCTTGCTATGCATGGCTTTGTATACCATGCTCAGAGCCTTAAAGCAGATACACTTCCTGATGGGGAGCCAATGATGGGAACGAATCTGGCTGACAGACGCTTGGGAATCTTCAAGATAAGACGGACCGCTGCGTTCTTTACCACCTGGCACTTATTGAGGGAGACGCCATTGATGTTCAGGTACAGAGCGTTGCAATAGTCCAGCCGAGAGGTGACCAGAGCGATGATGATTGACTGGTGCAGTTCGGACAGAATAAATGGCAGAACCTTTCTCAAAATCCTCAGAATGTAAAAACATGTACTAACCGTGCGGCTGACCTGTGCGTCAAAGTTCAGACCATCACTGAAGATGACCCCTAAACTTTTTGCTGTCCTAACCGGGACAGGGAGGGGACCACAGACCGCCGGCCACTAGGAGTTTGACCAGATGGAATTCTGCGAGCCAAACACCAGCACTTCAGTCTTGTCTGCGTTGATCTTCAGTGAATTGTCTTTCATCCAGCAAATAATGCTGGACATGCACTCTCAGACTCTCGTTGCATGTCATTCGAAATGGAGACGATAATTTGCGTATCGTCTGCATAGGATAGCACATGAAAGCCAAAGGACCACACCAGATCAGCCAAAGGAGTCACATAAAGATTGGAAAGGGTGGGACTCAAAGATGAGCCCTGGAGCACCCCACAGGGAAGACTAAAGGCCTTGGCTCTAAAGCCTCCAAAGCTGACAATATGGGCCCTATTTGACATAAATTAATGTAAAAGCTGTAAGGCTTTCCCAGAGATTCCCACTTGCAGCAGGTGCTGAACAATATGTACCGGAGAGACTGTATTGAATGCCGCCTATAGGTCGAGCATTGTCAGAACCTCTGCCCCGCCCTGATCTACCTGCGCACAAATACTGCCAGTAGCCGCAATAAGAGCAGACTCAGTGCTGTGACAGGCACGGAACCCGTTCTGAGAGAGATCCAAGATCTCCTGGGATTTAACATATTTCATCAGTTCTTTATTGATGAATTTCTCCAGGATCTTAGCCGGGATGGGAAGAAGAGAAATTGGCCGGAAATTCTTCAAATTCAGAGGGTTAACGTTAGGTTTTTAAGAAGCAGTGAAACAATGGCTTCCTTCCAAATGGCCGGATAACTACCGGATTGAAGCGTGTCGTTAAACACATTGCACAGGAATTTGGCCACTGGTTCCGGAGCCAATTTGAGTGTGTCAAGCGTACATGGGTCGAATGGAGCACCCGATTTTAAGCCCAACAGTAACTATTGTTTGCTGAACCGTGATCTGTGGAAAGGAAGAGAAAAGATTCTTCCTAGAATCCTGAGTTGAGTCAACAAAGACCGGTTCCTCCCATCCAGAGGGGACGAGATCTCGAACAATCTTAAGGACCTTATCTTGAAAATAGACTGAAACCTTATCACAGAATTTTTTTAGAGGAGTTCAGCAACTGTATGCTCGTTGGCTCAGATATCTATTTTATGACTTTAAACAGCATACTGGAGGAATTATCAGCCGACTTGATCTTTTCTGTGAAAAAGCATGAAGTGTATTAACTGGAATAAATCTACAAAGAGGGAAAGGATATTTTGAAAAGTACCTGCAGGATGGTATCGAGAGGATGGGCCTCTATGAATTATGGCGAATTGATCCAAGGGAACAAGTTTTCAATAAAACAGTCAACAAATGCATCTGTCTGAAAAGTCTGTTGAAGGACCAAATGACCATATTCAAGCGAGCACATGGATGGCTGGTGTTAAATTCCTATGACGTCCAGCATGAACAGCCCTATTTTAAGGCAGCTTACTCTGTTAAAATCAAGAGAAAATTATGACAATGAGATTAGTGCCGTTTCCCACCCTGGATTATATACCTGACTGGCAGGCTGATGGCCAGCTGGAGCATAAGAGGTGCCATCTATGCCACCTGGCTAAAAACATTGCCACATGTCCTCTACCTTTACCCACATCTACTTGTACATTGGAGGGCACTGTTACATAACAAATTTATTTCCTTAGGAATAAGAATTTGCAGGTCAAAGGTTATAGAGTCCCTAAACCTAGAAACATTATGTTGAATATCTGGCTGGAGCTGTTTCTTGACAAATTTAAAAGCCTTATATTGGCAAAGGACTTCCCCAAACAGGGCCTTTGAACTGTTCAAGACGAATGGTATACGGAGGGCCCCTGCAAGATGGGCTGCTAAAGGGTGCATTAGGCATGCAAGTGGAAGAAATTCTGCTCCTTCTATCCCATATGATGAGGCCAAAAGAGCTCCAGGAGAGCACCAAAAACATATGACTCTTAGACCTCACAGGCCGAAGGACTTTGATAACTGTCATTGGTATTTTCTTGTCTTATGTTCAGTTCATGGAGATATAGGCCCCCTGGGGTCTAGGTGGGGAATTGGTTGCACCTTGCACTTTTTCATGCACTTTACAGCATAACACATTTGTGGTTATATTTTATATATTTGCTGCTATGTTTAGGGAGAGGTTTTATGGCATTATACTCCTCTTCTATGATAAGCCATATGAGATTTGTTCTTCTTTTTTCCCGTTGCTATGACCCGTTTTGAGGCCTTTGTGTTCCAACCTGATTATGCTAGTTTTAATTGATACATGCTTTGATTATGGTATCTAAAATGATATGGGTCTGCTGTCTAGACTGGAGAAGTGGTAGCATCTTCCATTTTTGAGGGCATCGATATTGCTCTATAATCACGAGCCCTTTAATACATTAACCATTAGTGGCAATATTTAGGCGACGTTGCCATCCTCTTGGTGAGTGGCACCTTGTGGATATCTGTGGTCACATTTGGGGAAGAGAATCACCATTTTTTTTTTTTTTTTTATTCTCTTTTTATTAAACAGTTGTGATGGTACAGCGATAGGTCACAAAGCCACACAGCAATAACATATGAAGAGAAGGGCACATGAGCATGTTTACAGATGAAATCGCTTCGCAGTATGACATTAGACATTAAGAAGATTAATATCCAAGTCATGTTTCCGCAATTTAATCAAAGGAGAGATACATATTTCACCACGGGACTTGTTCCAGTTCGCCCACTTGTGATCCCATTTCGAGGGACAACCTCTATGCTTAAACACATCCTTCTCTGCGATCATGGCACTGTCCACATCCTTAGCCTACTTTGAGTATTTAGGTAGATCTCCGGTCCCCCACCCCTGAGCTATGTTCCTTTTAGCCAGGACAAACCCCAGGGACACCCATGTGCGCTCTGTTTGAGTCAGGTCCGTGGCATCCCACACATTTAATAGACACAATCGCGGGGAGTGAACGATGGCCTTCCCACACACCCTCGCCAGTGTAGAGACAATTTTCCCCCAATAAGGCTGAAGCTATGGGCACTCCCAGATTGTATGAAAGAAGGTACCCTCGGCTGTGCACCCTCTGAGGCAACTAGGATCCGATCAACTACCCATCCTGACCAGTGTGTGTGCTGACAGATATATTCTGTGTAGAATTTTCAGCTGAATGAGTCGTAGACTCATTGGGATGGCAACCTCCCTAGGGGAGGAAAGGGCTTCCTGCCAGTCATCGTCCTCTAGGTATCCCAGGTCTGTTTCCCACAGCTGTCGAAGACGTATCAGTGGATCGGGCTTGTTATTTATTAGTTTGCGATAGGTGAGTGAGATCGCTTTACGTGTTAGGGGGTCCGTCAAAAGCCTATCCTCCAGCAGGGAGGCCTCAGGTAAAGCCTCACCGCTGGTGACAACAGTGGTGATTGCATATCGGATTTGGAGATAACGAAATGTCTCGGACTCAGCCAACCGGTATTCCCCCTGGAGATTGGCAAATGAGACCATAGCATTTAGTTTCCAGAGGTCCCCCACTGAAGAAATGCCAATCAGGTCCCACTTGTCAAAGCCCGGGCATCCACTCAATGTACCAAGCTGTTCGGATTCCCACAGGGGAGTGAGCAGTGTTAATTTCTTGTGCCAACCCAGTTTCTTTTTTGCACAGTGCCAAAGTGCCAGCGTGTGTGCAGTGGGGCCAGTAAGGTGCTGTCTTTTGGGGCTAGAATAGAGTGCGCGCTGGTATCCACCCCTAGCCATTACCCATCTGTCCGTGCGGTACGCCGGCTCAGACGGTGGGGCAAAGACCCATTGATTGACCACCGCAAGCTGGGAAGCCCAATAATATTGTTTCAAGTCAGGCAACGCAATCCCCCCATCATACCACCCTCTGGTCAGTTAATGTGTCGCTATGCGTGGGCATTTCCCATCCCATAAGAGAGTTCTAACCTCGCGCTCCATGCTGATAATAGGCATTGGGGACCCTATGGGGGGTATTCTGTAGGACGTACAAGAAACAAGGGAGATCCAGCATCTTTAACAGTGCCGCTCTTCCGAGCAAAGTAAGAGGCAACGTCCGCCAATGAAGTACATCTTTCCGAAACCTGACCAAAGGGGGTTGAAGATTAGCATCATAAAAGTGGGCCGGGTGTGGAGTGATATAGATGCCAAGATAGCGAAAGCCCTCAGTGGCAACCATTATACTGGTGTCTTTGGGCATCCGCGGCACGGGGCCCCGCAGCATAAACAAAACAGACTTTGTCCAATTAATGGTGTAGCGGCGCTAAAAAGTGCTAAAATGTGCAAAATTCTGTGGATCGAGGCCGAGGGAGCTGCCACATATAACAGGACATCGTCAGCATAGAGGGAGTTTCTATCCTCGTGCTGGTCTGTCCACTTCAGTCCCCTGATCATGGGGTCACCCCTGACCCAAGGCGCTAGTGACTCCAGCAGTAGAGCAAATATGAGGGGTGACAGGGGGCAGCCCTGCCTGGTTCCCCTCTCTAGGCGGAAGCTTCGGGAGGTGTGCTGGTTAACTACCACCTGTGCAGTAGGGCCTGTATACAATAGTTTGGCCCACTCTATAAAGTGAGGGCCAAACCCCAGACGTTCGAGGAGGGCAAATAAATAGGGCGACTCAATAGTGTTGAATGCCATTTTTGCATCCAGTGATAGTAATGCAGCATTCTCTAGGATGGTATTGGTTCTCCCCATCACCCCGTGGAGTCTCCGGAGATTAAGTGCCGTATTGCGGCCGGGCATAAAGCCTGACTGGTCGGGGCGGACAAGCTGGCATATAACTGGTATTAGACGACTGGCCAATGCCTTGGCCAAAATTTTTACCTCGGCTGTCAACAACGAGATGGGTCGATAGGATTCGCATCTCGTCACCGATTTGCCCGGCTTGTGTATGACAGCAATGGAGGCCAGCATCAAATCTTGGGGTAGAGACCCTGCATGGTAGCTCTCCAAATACATAGCATGAAGAGCGGGCGTTATCTTGGAGGACACTAGCTTAAAAAGTTCTATTGGCAGCCCATTGGGGCCCATAGCTTTGCCTGACTTAATGCCGCCAATGGCGGTTGCGAGTTCCTCCTCAGCGAGATCGCCCTCTAAGGCATCACGGTCGTCTGGTGTAAGTACAGCTTCCGGAATAGTGGCCAGAAGGTCTCGTGAGTCCTGCAGGGTGGTGTGGGTGGTGGAGGAGTATATGGAGGCGAAGGCCTCAGCTATGTGTTGCGGGTCTGTCACTGATTCGCCAGCGTCCGTTTCGATAAGGGGCACCCATATCTGAGCAGTCTCTCGCCTCTCTAGCCATGCAAGCATTTTGCCAGTGGCGTCGCCTAATTCGTATATTCTATGAAGAGTTGCTACGCTTTTTGTCTTGGCAGATTCCGTCGCTAGCTGATGATAGACTAAGCGTTTAATACTCAAAGTGTGGGTGAGCTGCTCGTCGTCGCGTATTGCCACCTCGTCCTCTAATTCCCTGATTTCCTGCTCCAGGATTTCTAATCTAGCCGTCCGTTCCTTCTTGTGCCCCGCCATTAGTGAGAGTGCTTGACCCTTGATTACTGCCCCAAATGCCCCCCATAACGTGCAGTGGGACTGAACTGAATGCGTATTCACAGTAAAGTAGTGGTCTGCTCCCTTAATCAGAGCGCCTCTGACCTGTGGGATCTTCAAACTCCACGGGGTTATGGATAGGGCGAGGCGGCGGTTTCCCTGGGGTAGGGTCAGCTGGGTCAGAACCGGGGAGTGGTCCGAAATACCAAGCGCCAGGGATTTAGCATCAGTAAAGTAAGAGAGATAGTCCGTATGTGTGAGCAGGTGATCGATTAGGGACTGACTGCCATGGGCACCAGAATGAAAGGTAAAATTCTGAGTCAAGGGGTTAAAGTGGTGCCAGAGATCCACAAGGCCAAAAGCCAGGAGAAAGTCCATCAGGGGGAGGTGTCCTGCGGGTCTGGTCGAGGGGGACGCCGGTCTACCCTGCCATCTACCGCGAGATTGAAGTCACCTCCCAATACCAATGTACCAACTGGAAGGTCTATCAGGAATTTACCCAGATCAGACAGCGTAGAGGTCTTCAGCGCTGGAGGGATATAAATTGATAGGACATTAAGGGGCATCCCCTCCCACGTCCCCGCCATGGCAGCGTATCTACCTCTAGACCGTCGGTCCAAGTACTGTGTATTATGAATGGACACTGTTTACGGATGAGAATGCCCGTCCCCCTGGATCCAGATGTAAAACCCGCATGTACCACTAACCTGTAGCCCCAACGATCTAATGCTTTACAAGTATTGCCAATGAGGTGTGTCTCTTGTAGTAGGACGATATCTGGGGCCTGAACCTTGAGGTATTGGAGTACAACTCCTCGCTTTAGCTTATCACCCAATCCGTTAACATTCCACGTGAGAATGCGGAGGGCCCTATTCACGTTGCGATCAGACATAGTGTATACGTGTGGTTTGGGATCCTACCTGTCCATGTCCTGAATATCTGTAGCAGAGTCCAATGTGTCGAGTCTGTGGGCCCTCAGTACACCTGAATGAAGAATATATATTGATGCACCTCCATCACAATAAAATAACAATCAAAACAAACTAAACAAACCCCCCCCACACGCCCTTCGGCCTCCCTGCACGACGGGCACAAAACCTCCCGCCACCCCAAACTTGCAGAGTGCCTTTCGCCCACCCTTGAAATTATAAGGAACATGGCCCAACCCCGCTCCCTGGGGCAGCAATTCGTTTGAGTACATTTTACACCTAGCATTGACCCCATGACATATAATTGAAGCGTATCAAATGGCAGAAAGTAGAAAAAACAACGATACCCCTCCATGGGAAGCAATATGGTCTCAGAGCTGTAGGCAGCAACACCAAGGTATGCTCAGACCTGTTACAAGACCGTTCCACAACAAATCAACTTATGTCTGTGGGGACGTAGTAGCGTAGGCCATGGTGACTGAAAACCTCCATCGCGCACCTTCAATCCGCCAGTCTCTATTCTGTCGAACCCTGTGCCATCGATTCACCGCTCGGCAGGGACCCAGGCTGTCGGCTCGACCTGTCTCCGTTGCCGGTGTCGCAGGTGGATTTGCAGTTACGTTTACTGACCATTCGCCAGCCGTCGAGCCAGTCCCATGCATCTTCAGGCCTGGTAAAAAAACACGTTTTCCCTCCGTATTCAACACGCAGCTTTGCCGGGAACAGCATGGCATACTTGATTTCTTGGTCGCGCAATGCGCGCTTCACTTCCAGGAAGCTACGATGTTGTTTCTGCACTCGTAGCGTGAAGTCTGGAAAGAAGGTGATTTTGCTATTGTCTATGGCAAGCGGTGGGGCAGTTCTCGCTGTTTGGAGTATGACGTCCCTGTCTCGGAAATTGAACACTCTCGCCAAGAGAGGCCGAGGCGGCGCGCCAGGCTTGGACCTTCCGCCTGGCACCCGGTGCGCTCGTTCAATGGAAAAGTATTTGGATAGCCCCTTTGGCTGGAGATGCTTAAGTATTAACTCCTCAACAAAGATGTCTGCCGCCTGCCTTCAGCACGTTCCGGCACTCCCAATATGCGAACTTTATTGCGGCACATTCGGCCTTCGTAGTCATCAAGTTGTCGTTCGAGCACATCCTGATTAGTTTGGAGTTAAGCAACTTGGTGTTTGAGAAGGTCAGTATCAGTCTTTAAGTCCTTAGTCGTGGTTTCAACTTCGGTGATACGTTCAGCCATTTTTTGCATATCTGCTCTGATCAGGGAGACCTCAGAGGCGACAGTATCAATACGGTCTTCCAGGGAGGTGCGTACCGTCGTTATGGCTGTTAAGATGTCTTGCAGCGTTGGGTCTGGCTGATCCCCACTGTGTTTGGGGTTAGTTTGTGTCTCATCCTGGCCTTTCTGCCACGCATATTTTTCCAACTTGGATTGGAGCGTGGCCCGGCCGCCGCGGCCACTCGCCATGGTGTAACCGATAGGTAGAATGTATTAGTGGAGGGACCAAGCCGTACTCGCTACTCACTGCCGCCTGCGCAAGGGACAAGGCCCTCTCCGGCCTGTCGGGTTTCGCCAGCTAGGCCCAGCCCAATGAATGATCCAGTCCCAGAGGAAGAACACACCGGGGGAAGGGGAAGCACTGGTATAAAGCCGGTAGCCACTCCTGCCACTTGAAGTGCAGTGCTTCGCCAAGCCTTGACTGCATAAAGGATTGCGGTCTGGTTCAAATGGGATGGAGAATGTTGCTCCCCCCCCCTTGCAGATATGTGTCTCTGCCACCTACGTAGATGCTGCACAGGAGACCGGCCAGGTCCAAGCGTAACTCTCACCCCCACCGCCAATAGGGCAGAATGTCTGGTGTCTCCCAGGTGCCCCCCCCTCACAATGGCGATAAATTAATGCAGGCTCCGAACCCGCACCACTTCGTTACTGCACGTTTCACCAAGTGCACAGTTGCTGCTCGTAGTGGCGCGGAGGACCTCTCACCGGGCCTCGTCCTTCACTGTGGCCCGGGAGCATACCCTTGTTGCTCAGTTAAATTTACCGCAGCTGCGGTATACGGAGGCTTGTAGTTTGGGCCAAAGTACGATAATAAGGCCAATAGTGCAATATTGTGTGTGGGCCCGCAGAACTCCAGATATGGAGAGGGGGTGAAGAGCCCAGGCCAGCAGGCAAAGTCAGTTGTGGTGCTATGGGCCCACCCAGACGGCCCCGGTAGGCCCAAGTCCGTGGCCTCCACCGCAGATGCACACGCGGGCGGCCGCCGGCCCTCGGAGCGTGTTTAGAAGCTGGCAGTTCGTCGTGGGGCGGTGGGGAGGCCGAGAACTCAGCGTCTTCGTCGCAGCCAATATGCAGGCTCAGCGCGGTCCCTCCGTCACGGAAGCGGGCCCAGGATACACACCGCAGCTGCGGCGTCGCTTGCCCGGGTGTGGCCGTAAGCCTACTCGGCACGCCCTGCGTCCGCCGACGCCACAGCACAGGTCTGGCCGGCTATCTCCGCCAAGGCGCCCCCAATCGAAGCGGTCTTCGGCACAGCGGACGGGCACGCTGCGGGGGTCAGGTGAGCTCCACTGCAGCCGTCTTGATGCGGGGCAAGTATGTGTATTCAGGATATTTAGGGAGTGGCGCGACGGAGCGAAGCTATCGTGCGGCCATTTCCCTCAGCAGTTGGCCACGCCCCTCGAGAATTACCATTTTAAATGCTGGGGTTTTCCCTGTTTTTTGGAGTAAAGATATAATGGGACCCATGCCTTTTGCTGCCAAGGTCTGATGGATGACTTTAGTTTGTGCTTTTAATGTGCTTTTATATTTGCCAATGAACTGATAGCATGTTTGGATGTTTATGGTTTTTATTAGCTAATAAACTAAATTGACTGACGGACAGTAAATTTACACACTTAATAAAGTTTATCAGTATTTGAAGGATTGTTGCGATTGCTCTATGGGTAATATTTTGCTAACAAAAGAGCTTATTTGGTTTACATATCTAAACTTGAACAATAAACTTTGTAAAAAAATAAACAAACACTACTATTCTGCTTAGAATTTCTTTTTTTTTTTTTATGTTGTAAGTATATTATTTTTCCCCACGTTAATTTTCTTCCGTAAGAAATCAATCTACTGTCACAACATACTATCAAACATCTGGCAACTATTTTTCTTTGTCACTAACTGACAGCCATGAAAAAAACCTTAACACCACTTCTGTCATGTCACGTAACTCCTAAGTGGAGGACTGGGGGTGTATTATTTAAACATGTCTTTGTTGTTGGTGATATATCGTCTATCCAGCGACTTTACAGCTCTATATGTCCCTTTACTCTGGCAGCATTCATGTGCTCAGGCATGGGGTGCTTTTGTTCCTCAGCGCTGTTTTGGGACAGGGCTGTTCATACTAACCAAGCATAGTCCTTGTGTTCCCTGTTACTGGTCTGGGTTGGTGCAATGAGGCTCATCCTCTTTGAGCACCATCTACCTGGTGGACTGATGAATCCTGTGGCCATTTTTTGGCTTCTGGTGTAAGATAGGCATAGAAAGAGATCTAACCTGCCCTCCTGGGGCTCCTGGAAAATATTTGTCATAAAAACAATAATAGGACTCAGCAAGAGTGAACCATTGGAGACCGAACAAAGACTCACTGCCATCCTGGGGACATTTTGGTAGAGCAAGCCTTGCAGACAGGAAGGGAACTCACCTTTGTAGCCTGACAGAGCCCAGGTTGTGATTAATTTTTTAACAAATTGCAGAACTGTCTTGTGCCTAGACTTGGAACACAAATGGTAACCAACTACTCCTCTGCAGTGATCCTATTTGTGCTTCAACCCTGGATATCTTTATGATTGATCTCTAATTAGGCATGGTCATTGCAAGATGTCCTCCTCTCCACAAAGAACCTCTTTGTGCTTGAACTTAGTGATGAAACTATTAAATAGCAATATGCCTGAACTATACGCAAAACTATTGAATTCTAATTTAGTTGGCTGTTGACTGGTAATCTCTATCCACAAACTCCACCAGATGACCTACCTATAAATAAAAAGCTGTTCAAACTACACTGTGCCCACAACTGGCACTCGCCACCATAGCTCAATTCACTAACTCTCTCCTCTTGGACAACATTTCCAAAGCTGGTCCAAACTCATACAAAATAATTTCCCCCTTCATTCTCTTCAAGTGGGCTTTGAAGAACTTCGAACACAAACTCATGAGAGCACTGCTAGAGACACTGTTCGCTGACCAACATCAATGTGGTCACAAAGGATACCTAAAAAGTGATCTCTTATTTTCACCCACCACCCCTCGCTCTGGAAAGAAATTCTCTCCAAAGAAATGCCAGTGGTAGAAGTTAAAAAAATTAACATGGAAAAAAAAGTATTAACCCCTCAACAACCTCCAATGAAAAGTTGTCAATCTCAATCTTCAACAACTGCAAGATGATTCAGTCCAAAGATGAAGTCCTGGCACTCTTCAACTACAAATGAAAGTCACTCCCTTTCTACAAGCACCACCCCTTTTCTCCCTTCATGGGTCTCACCCTTTCCTGCTTCACTTTCCCCTCGTTTACCCCTAACCCATTCCACCTCTCCAAACTCCTCCTCTTCCTATGCTCTTCATATCCTCTCCCACTCCCCAGTTCTAGCATTACTTCCTCTGTCCTCTTCCTCTGTTCTGACCTGCCCCTCCTCTCACTCGAAATGATTTCAGCACCTTATGTCATGTCCTCGATTTACCAGCCCCCCATTCTAAAGATGCAGACCCAGCTCTCACAAATTCAACCAAAGAAAGGCACCCCCTGTCTTGAAGACAGTTCCTTTCTTAGCACCAGAACGTACACTCCATCAGTAAAACTCCACTACCATAGTGACTCCTCTCAGACTCTCTAGCACAGCTCTAGCCCCAAGAATTGCTATTAAAGCATCCTGTCCTCTCGCTTATTCACTGGAATCCCCCTGTATCTCACACTCCTATCTAAAATTGTCAATATGTGAGTAATGCACAGGCTTTCCCACCCGATTCCCCCGGCCAAACACTCCTCCAACTGCCCCGAAACAGAATGCTATCATTGACAAATTGACTCTTTTATCCGAGATAAAACCTTTTTCCTCATCAAATCTTCGTCTGACTAGAGCTTTGAAGCCTCTCGAATTTGCACTTTGCTCTTACATGCTGTTTGAGCCCCCTTAATGCCGCAGTCTGATCCCCCTGATGCCCTCTCCAAAACCAGTAAAGCCTGGACAGATTGGACCTTAGCTATTGCGAAGGGTGACTATAGCTCCCTGAATACCCCAGCTAACTTTCACCTCCCATCCTACTATTGACCCAGAACCCCTCCCATTCATCACCTTACCCCAGACACACAGCTATCACAGAAGACGAGAACCTTCTGCCTTTGGTCTTCTCCTCTGGATAACACTCAACACATGTCTCTTCAACCTTTCGTGTTTTTTCACTGCAACTCTTAGTCTTCCATCACTCCCATTCCGTGTGATGTAACAACTGCCCCTCTTCTTTTCCAATCATTGATAGACACACTTGACTACTTGCCCAAGAAATACCCAAGTGAAATCCCAATATTGCGTATAAGTCCCCATCACCACCTCGCCCATCTGTAAATCTGTTCCTTCCACTCTCAATTGCCTGCATCATAACTGCAGATCAGCAGCTTGTCACTGGATTTAAATTGTTGACCGACTCCAATCTCACAACCCCGCTCTTTGACTCCTCCCAACTCATACTTGACATTCTTATTCCCCTTGGTTTCTCAATCATCCACCAAGACTGAACAAGGAAGTAAGGTGGAGGGGCTTTGGTTATTCACAGTTCTTTCTCTAGTGCAGAAATGTAAAGTTAGCCCAGGCACATGGAGTGCTTTTCTTTTGAATTAAAGACATCCCACCAGTAACCCACAGTATTCTACGTCAACTATCACCCTCCCAATAACAGCTGTTTTTGTTGAGCACCTAATGACATTAATAGCTCTAAGGTCGATGAACTCAAATAACGTTTTCTTCAGAGCCTTCAGCTTACACTAAAGAGATGTATCTGGATCAGCAGTTACTCAGCTAACCCTTTTTTATAAACAATGAATACCCATACCAGAGTTTCCATGCTCAACCTCATCATTAGCAAAACACTTCATGACATAGTGTCACCCCCATCAATTCCAGTTGACTGGTCTGACCGCTTTCTTGTGCTCTTTTACCTTCTCTTCAATATAACGCCCTCATGCAGACAAACCTAGAACCTAGGTCAGGCAGGGACTTTAACACCATCAACCAGTCCTTTCAAAGCTTCCAAACCACTGGCAGCTCCATTGGCTCCCCATTCACAAATGCAGCCAATTCAAACTCCTCCTGCACAACTACAAAGCCCTACACAACATGGGATCCACTTACCTCAACAGCTGCATACATTTTCACAACCCATCAAAACACCTATGCTCAGCCTCGTACTCGCTTGCATACAGCCCCCGCATTCACAAATGTAGAACCGGAGGACTCTTTCTCTTACATAGCACCCAAAACATGGAACGACCTCCCACAACACATCAGAGCCTCGTCCTCACTACTTGAATTTGGCAAAAAGCTGAAGACCTGGCTTTCCGTATAATGCAGCGCGGACCACGCGCCTACACACCTGAACAAGCACCTGAATACCCTTGCGGGTGGTTAGTGCTCTATACAAATCAGCATAACCTATCCAATTACCACAAAGCTTTTTCCCACATAGTTAATTAATGACACTGTCCGACTTGTAGAGAACTACAACACAGTTATGGCATAAGTCACTAATTAACTTTCCCCACTCAAACTCAAAAAACTTAAACAGGCACCCCATTTACTTAATGGTTCTTTAAACAACTAGAGGAACTGAAGACTCTCAGAACCATAGATTGCACCTGGTTACAAAACCCCTCAAGGAATTCCTAGAAAAACTTTGATTTAATCATAAAGAATACAAATGCCAGATAGTCAAATCAAAAGCAGAATTCTAGAGGAGAAAAATAAGGATAGCCAACGGTAAACAATGGAAACTCTTTCATATTGTTGTGAATTCCACCTCCTGTCTGACTCATCTTAATCTCTCAACTAACATAGAAAGTTGTGATAATCTCTCTAATTTCTTCATGGATGAGGTGAACAAAACTGAATGTTCTTTCCCAAAAGCACACAAACTCTTTCTTTGGCTACACTATCATGCATATTACAGGAGGAATGGTCCTGTTTAGAAATGCTAACTGAATCTGCACTGAGAAACAATCGCACCATCCCAGTCAGTAGGGTTAAAAATATAGCTATCTTAAACAAGAGGAACCAGGAGCTATATTTAAACCGGTCCTGCACACATGCTCCAAGGTAACAGTGCGAATCACGAGGGTGTGGAGTTCCTAAGGGAAGGGAGGGAAAGAAGGTCTTTTTTAAAAAGTGCCCTCACACACCCCGAAGAATGTCATGCTTCATCATTTGACCCGGGGTCCTTAACTGCATCTGGTTACCATCTGATAATTACTGAACCAGTCTTGCGGTAGTGCCAGAGTACCTTTAAATTATTCCTTGGTCCTGATGAAGTGCCACCAGACCCGTTAGGGGCTAACTAGGCACGAAACATGTCGACCTCATGCACCACACTAGCCCTATAGGATCATTATATCCAATTAGGGCCCACCTTTTTAGTTAGGCTAGTGCCCCTTGAGAATAAATACAATAGTTAAGGTTGCCCTAGACCTATTTTATCCTTCACACTCACTGCACTACTTAGCCCACACACCTGCACTCACCCTACGGCTTCATCATCAAAAGATATCCGCCAAAGAGCCCCTTCGCGGGTGCCCGTCGGGCATTGCAGCGCCGGCCCGACGAGGAGCAGGCCCAATGATGAAGCATGACATCCTTTGGGGTGTGTGAGGGCACCTTTTTAAAAAGACCTTCTTTCCCCCACTTCCCTTAGGAACTGCTCACCCTCGTGATTCGCACTGTTAAAAATATAGCCCCATCACTTATTCCTTACCTTGCCCAAGTAGTCAACTCTTCCCTCAGCCAATGCATGATGCCTGAATGCCTAAAAAATGGATAGATCACCATCTGCTTAAGGAACCAGACCTTGATCCTACCAATCTCAACAGCTAAATTGTTGGAAAGCTGTGTGGCAAATCAGATTCAACTTCTCCGATGACCACCAGTCAAGTTTCAGATCTGGCTGCAGTACTGAGGCAAAAATGCTACAATTAATGGATGACATTCTTTGCATAATGGACAGTGGATACTTCTATCTCCTCATTCTCCTGGATCTCTCTTCAGCATTTGACACAGTTAGTCTCTCATCCCTCATAAGCATCTTAGAAGATTAAATGGGAATCGTAGGTACAGTGCTGAACTGGTTCAAGTCCTACCTCTTAAATCGCTCTCAACAGGTCAGGCTATCTAATTCTCTCTCCAACTCCTTGCCTCTGCATTGAGGAGTACTGCAAGACTCCATCATATCTCTAACTATGCAACCTTTACATGGAGCCCCTTTGTTACCTCATGGAAAATTCAAAAACTTCTTTTCATCTCTTTGCTATGCTTAAGTCTCCTCTCTGGGGGATACAGCAAACTTGTCTCCAGTCGTGGATGTCACTCCACCATCTCAAACTGAACACTCCGAAAACAGCGTTCCTTCTACTCTCTCCACCATACTGCAACTCACCTGTAAAGACTTGGTTAGTCTCCTCTAGCTTACTTACTTGTAAAGCATCCCTTATAGACAAGATGACATTTTTGGACTTTATACTTGACAATAATCTTAATTTACACGCCCATATTAACACGACAATGAAGGTTGCCCCATTCCAAATCTGACATTTCAGGGGGATAAAATCACTAATTCCTGCTGATGAATGCAAACTGGTAGTTTAATCGATCTTCCTCTCGAAATTAGACTATGACAACTCATTACTAATGGGCATTCTCAGAATCCACCTAGTCCCACTGAAACCAGCCCTCAACTCTGCAGCCTGCTTAGTCTCCTGCGCAAGATGATCCAAACACATCACGCCTATCCTGACCACACTCAACTGGCTTCCCATTAAAGCAAATAGTCCATACATGGTGGTCTGCATCATCCACAAGACTATACTTGAGGGCTCAGCCAGATCCCTGGTAGACTAACCATCTCAGTAGGTGGCTGCTCTCTCTGAAGTACTGACTCCCTGCATCTGGAAACTCCTACTAGAAAAAATCCAGAACTCTGAAGAAAGCCTTATGTTAGAAATGGGTTCTCTAGTTGGCATGCACTCTGTCCAAGTAGGACCCTCACTCTAGTCAGGGTAAGTAAGTTACACAGCTGAGATAACCCCTGCTCACTCCTTTGGTAGCTTGTCACGAGCAGTTCTCGGAGGCAATGTGTAAAGTATTCACACACACCCCACTACAAAAGGACTCCACATCAGTTAAGAAAAATAGCCATTATTTATCTGAGCAAAGCAAGACCAAAATGACAAACATCCAACATACACAAGTAAAGATATGAATTTTGCAAGAATAAACTTAAAAATACAGTTCCTTGAAGTTGATAGTTCCAACTGGGGCTATCGTGGCGTTGTGAACAACACATATCCAACAGTTCCGTGATACGGCATCAGACAGACAAATTAAACAGTAACTTTGGCTGTGAAGAGGCCTTGGGGACCTTGCGATCAAATCCAAAGATGACTCGTCACGGCCGTCGGTCCCGAAAGTCGGGCGGAAGTCATTGAAGCCTTGGAGTCAGGGCCGGCTTTAGCACTGGTGGCGCCCAGTGCGGCAATGTTTTTTGGCGCCCCTCAATGACCACCTCCGCCACGGATTCCCTCCCTACCACCCTTTAACAGTCTCCATAACCCCTCTCTCAGATGTATTTAATTAATTTTATAGCGTCACTCATAAAAGTGAAGGGTGTCAGAGCACTTTACATAACACACATTACACAGAGACAATCCAGGTGTGTAAATTAGTGTATAGTAAATGTTACATAAGACAGAGGACAACAAGTGGTGGATTCACATGTCATCCATACAGGTAGGCAGTATAGTTGAAGAGTACTTGGTCTGGAGAAGCACAAACTCTGAATTTAAAATGTAACACAATGGATTGGGACTCTCTTTAATAACAAGCACTGATGTGTACCCAAATGAACCCTTTTTGCGACATCAGAATAATTAAACTCTGGGGAAAATAAAATACATACGCTCTAATCTATACCTTGAAGTCTGCAGGCAGTTCTTTGATGACAGTTAATAGCTCACTGTAAACTGCAACTAACAAAAGGAAGTCTCTGACAAAAGCAGTAACCCACTGACCTGTTAACATTATATTCACTTTGTGATCTGCATGGTACATGTTCTTTGCAGCAGGCATATTAACCCTCTGCGCTACCTTACCATGAATCAAAACTTCCATGAGTCAAAACTTCTACTAGACAAAACTCCGATCTCGCCAGGAATATTAATCACCAGAGTTTTCTTGACATTTTAATTGTTGACTGAAAATTGCTGGAGTCCAGGAATGCGGCAGCAGGTGCTTTTAAGCACAATATAAACTAGCAAACAGGCTCCCCCATGTGAAGGCAGCACCAGGTGCGGTGGCACCGCTCCCACCGCCCTAGAGCCGGCCCTGCTTGGAGTCGCACACGCTGGGGATCGAGCGCTGCGATGTCTAGGTCAGGAGCGCTGACATCGGCGGGGCTGGGGCTGTGAGGTCGCGGCCGATGCTTCGCGCCCTTCAAGAACGTTGACAACGGCTTTGGTGCAGGCAGCAGCACAGCATCGGTCTGAGCGTGGTCGTCGGCAGACCCGGTGCTGCGATGTGAGATGGGGCAATGCGTCGTGCTCTTCAGACACGGGGCAGGCAGCTTCATTGTTTGATGAAGTCAGCTCGTCGTCGGCAAACCAGGGGTTGCGATGTCCGCGATGTGTTATGCTCTTCACAAGCGGTGACCACGGCTACGGTGCAAGCAGCTGCATCGGGGACGGCGTCAGGATTACTTTTCTTGGGATTACAGCACAGTCACTCCGTTCCAAGTGCCCAGGACTGGTTTTGGCTCCACTTGACAATGCAGGACTCTCAGCAGAAGAGTCCAGGTGCTGGTCACAAGATGTGTAGGAAGTCTTTCATGTCGCTGAGACTTCTACTACAGGATGCCAGCTCAACTAAAGCCCTTGCAGAGCCTTGGAAGGCAGGATACAGAAAGCAAAGCCCAGTCCTTTCACTGCCCATGACAGAAGCAGCAGCAGCAGCTGGCCAACAAAGCAAAGTGGTAGTCCCTCCTGACAGCAACACAGCTCTTCTTCATGGCAGAATGTCAAGAAGTGTTCTGAAATTATGGTGTCACAGCTCCAGTACTTTTACCAGTCTCTGCCTTTGAAGTAGGCAAACTTCAAAGGCAAGGTTTTGTAGTGCACAAGTCTCTGCCTTTCCCTGCCTTGGCTCCAGACACTACGGGGGAGGGGCAGCTTTTTGAGGACAGGCACAGCCCTATTCAGGTCTCAGTGACAACTCCTCCCACCACTCTAGCTCACAAAGGCTTTTGGCCTGGTGATGGCCCATCAGGATTTACAAGGCACACCTCATCTCTCTTTGCGTGACTGTCTAGAGTGAGTGCACCAGAGCCCAACTGTCATCCTAACCCAGATATCGATTCTACAGACAGGCAGAGGCCCAGTATGGTTAAGCAAGAAAATGGCCACTTTCTAAAAGTGGCATTTTCAAACACGCAATTTAAAAACCAACTTCACCAAAAGATGCATTTTTAAATAGGGAGTTCAGAGACCTCAAACTCCAAATCTCGATCTGCTCCCAATGGGAAATTGCACTTAAAAGATATTTCAAGGCAATCCCCATGTTTCCCTATGGGAGAAATCGTCCCTTCAATAGTGAAAAACAAAATTTGCAATATTTCACTATTTGGGCATGTAAAGCATTCAAATATATGTACTGCCTTTTAAATACACTGAACCTGGCCCCTGTGGTTGCCTTAGGCCTACCTAAGGGATGACTTATATGTAATAAAAGGGAAGGTTTGGGTTGGCAGGTCGAAATGGCAGTTTAAAACTGCAAAGCGATAACAAAGGGGATGATGGACGGAGCGCTAGAGCAAATCAAACACTCACCCCCAGTCAACTGATCTGGGTTTAATCCATCATCATTCTTTAGCTCACTCCACCACCCCAGTTCAGACATGGCCATATGCAAATCAGTCTGACCCTGTGCCTCATGGGAACAGTCCAGCCCGAACTGCCAAGCCATGTCTTCCCTGGACAGGAAACAAGCATCCTGGGACCGGTTTCGTGTTCATAACCCTCATCAGCCAGGCTATCTTGAATCCCGTGGCAAAGTGAGCAAGGGAGCCCCGCGTCTGGGCATACCCTGCCAACTTAGGGCGAACAAAGCGATACCAAAGGGGATGATGGACGGAGCGCTAGAGCAAATCAAACACTCACCCCCAGTCAACTGATCTGGGTTTAATCCATCATCATTCTTTAGCTCACTCCACCACCCCAGTTCAGACATGGCCATATGCAAATCAGTCTGACCCTGTGCCTCATGGGAACAGTCCAGCCCGAACTGCCAAGCCATGTCTTCCCTGGACAGGAAACAAGCATCCTGGGACCGGTTTCGTGTTCATAACCCTCATCAGCCAGGCTATCTTGAATCCCGTGGCAAAGTGAGCAAGGGAGCCCCGCGTCTGGGCATACCCTGCCAACTTAGGGCGAACAAAGCGATACCAAAGGGGATGATGGACGGAGCGCTAGAGCAAATCAAACACTCACCCCCAGTCAACTGATCTGGGTTTAATCCATCATCATTCTTTAAAACTGCATACACAGACACTGCCGTGGCAGGCCCGAGATGTTTACAGGGCTACTTATGTGGGTGGCACAATCAGTGCTGCAGGCCCACTAGTACCATTTAATTTACAGGCCCAGGCACACACACTGCACTTTACTAGGGACTTATAAGTAAATGAAATATGTCGATCATGGAAAAACCAATTACCATTACCTTTTACATAGGGATCACTTGCACTTGAGCACTGGACAGCAGTGGTAAAGTGCCCAGAATCATAAAACCATCAAAAATTAAGGCAGAAAAATACAGGAGTAAAGCAAAAAGTCTGGGGATAACCCTACAAAAAGGGTCAGGTCCAACACCTTCTCAGGGGCTTCTCCCAAAATATGGAATGCCATCCCAATTGGTATTAGGACCAACCCCTCCCATGGTTCCTTTAGAAGAGACCAAAAAAATCTTTCTTTTTAAACAACTCTTCCCATCTTAAGAAATGTTGTTCTCCATAAATCAGTGACATATGTTGACTTGTGTAGGAAGCTGGCTCTGTGTATACTATACCAAAGTAAGGTATAATGTGCACAAAGTCCAGGGAGTCACCAGAGGTATAGCAGAGGCTAAATTAGGTAAGTACTCTTTGTGGTAGTGTGGGCGAGCAGTTCAGCTTATCCAGAGGGTGTGTTAAACATTTATTGTATTCACTCAATCACGACTGATGGCACACCCTCACAGACAGAATCCAGACCAATTGGGTTAGTATTAAAAAAAGGTATATTTATATTTTATTTCTAGTACCAAGCAGGACTTGTCATAGGTAGGTAAAATGTACTTTTAATTTTAAACCTTTACACAGAAATGCAATTTGTGATAAATTTGCAATTATTACAGGTTGGTATGTTTTCAAAAAGCAGATTAAATTACACAGTAATTACTTTCAGAATACATTTGGATTACTTTCAGATTGCATTGACTACTGGGGGTGGTATGCCTAGATACCCCACCGAGGGATCTCACAATACATGGTAAGTAAGACTTTTCTTGATTTAAGTTATAGTGACTTTTTCCTCCATACAAAACAACAGTTCAACACTTAAAACATTTTAGGCCCAAAACTCATAACATGGGTTCCTATGGGAGAAAAATGGTTATCGGTTTCACAGGTAAGTAAACGTCTCACGAGTGGGAGTTTTTGGGGTGAGAACCAAGGTTCCCCAAGGTCTAGGTAGGCACTCAAGTTGCACCATCAGCAACACTGGGGCGGCCGGGGGCAGAGTGCCGGGGCCCAATGTTAGCCAATGAGACTAAGGCAGGTCGGAGTCGGGACAGGCCGGTAGGGCTGGGGCCAAAACAGTTGGTGTCCTCTTCTTCCTGGGTCAGCACGGTTCTTCGGTCCTTCTTCTTTCTTCCTCGAATCTGAGGAGGCAAGGTTCAGTGTTGCCCCTAAATACTAAATTTAGGGGCGTTTAAAGGGGTGTGCAGGTCGGGGCCAATGGGTCCCTTCCTTGGGGTGGGTACACCCTCTATTATGCCACCCTCCAGTGAGAGAGGGATTGAGCCTCTCCCTAATTGGCTGAGTCCCCTCGTCTTCAAGATGGAGGGGACTAAGATGTGTGCTTCTCCTCGCCTCGCCCACCTGAGGGGTTGGGTTGAGATAGGTGGGCACACCTCTCTTCCTAGCTTGGTTTTCCCAACGATTCTCCCTCCCAAAGTGGGGGGCAGAACCAGTGAGAGTCAGTTGCTGGGAGCAGCAAAAGGCACTTGCAGCTTCCAAAGGCAGCAGGCCTTGATACTTCCCCTTCGTGGACCCAGCCCATCCTGGGGGTGGAGGCATGGCACCTATGCTCAGGATGGGCTTTGTTTCAGGACCCAGAGAGCGGAGGCTCTCTACCCAGGGGCAGACAAATGGCGGGCAGCCCTTCAGGAACCACATCAGGGCTGGTCGATTTTCAGGGGGCATCTTTAAGATGCCCTCGGAGTGCATTTTACATTAAATCCCACACTGGTATCAGTGGGGGTTTAATATGCTGAGACGTTTGCTACCAAACTTCCCAGTTTTTAGTAAAGCCATTCTGGAGCTGTGGAATGACCAACTCCCAGAACATATACTCTTTATGGCTTTACTACATTTACAATGTCTAAGAATGGACTTAGACACTGTAGGGGTACAGGGCTCATTCCACTGTACCCTCACCTGGGGGCTGGTGCACCATGCTAGAAGGATGACTTACCTAGGCCTCAGGCAGTGGGGTGCCGGCATGGCACAGAGGGATGTGCCATGTCGATTCTTCACTTTTCTCTGCACCAAAACACGCAGCCTGCAATGGTAGTGTGTGGGTGTTAAGGTACAGGGCACCTAAGGGTGGCACAATAGGTGCTGCAGCCCTTAAGGTCCTTTCCTGGTCACAGTGCTCTTAGTACCCATGGTACCTTTTACTGGGGCTTACCTGTGGCCAGAGATGTGCCAATTTTGGGTACAGGGGTACAGTCTTGGGAAAGAACACAGGCCCTGGGAACATGATTGGCAGGGACCCAGGGCACATCATGTCAGGTTGCTTCAGATGTCGGGCAACCATGCAAAAATGGGTACTTTCCTACAGCTTGCTCCATGTTCTACGGCAGTCTGGTGTACTTGTGTTGAGCATGCTTGCTCCAGGGCACTACTGTATTGTGGCACCCGCACTCTGCTAATTAATTCAATGTCCGTAGTAATGTTTTTTTTTGTTATGTAAAGCGCTCTGATCCCCTTCAGGGTCTGGGTTGGCCTATATAAAACTGCAAATAAACTACCCAATTTACTAGCAAGGGTGTACATGCCAATTCTGGCACAGATTGTAAGCATATGACTTTGTTGTGCCAAGAGTAGAAGACTTCTTAATGTTTATCTAATGCTATGCTTTTTTGCAGCCATGACAAGATTGAGAGAAGAATCCAACACCGAGTCATACAGTGTTTGAAGGCTTCAATGAACAACAAAGTATGTAGAATGTATTTCCCTTCATAACTTCTTTCCTAGGAGGGGTAAAAGAAAATCGGTTTCTGAGGGTTCATGATTGACTCGGGTGAACTGTTATAGCAAGCTCAGTTGTTCTTATATTGCTGGTGCTTTCTTGATCGAGTAAGTCATAGTTTCTTAGACGCCTCAACATGTGGGAAGTACCTTGTAACCGTGACTACAGAGTATCGAATTTATAGCTTAATAAACTTAAAAAAACATGCTTGTGGTACCAAAATAATGGGCATCATTTATGCCATCTCTTTAAATGAGAAGCAATTGACATGAGTTAAATTATGTGTATTGATTTTGTTGTCATTAATGTATGGGCTGGAGATGTTCCGTATTTAGGTGTACCTCAGATGCTCATTTGACACACCACCCACCACCTCACATATTTTTCGATTTAAAAAAAAAAAAAAATCCTTTTCTCATCTTTCTGCTTCGAATTGCAGCAGTTTTGTACTTCCTGGATCAGTTGGCACACTCTGCTCCCCTGGTACTCATATTCATGCCCTCAAAGTTAATCTAGGGAAAAAGTATTTCTAAGGCTCACTGCACATCACACATGTAACGGGAACAACGCTTATGGTTCAGTAACTGCTGCCCCCAGTAGAAGCCCAGTCATCTACCACAAGTACACATGTATATATCTATAATCTCCTATCTGGCGTTTCTGCATTTATCGTATTACTCAATTGACTAGCATCCACTCCTTTTTTGCCCAAGTGAAACTTTTCTTCTCTGTTACTTGTAACCGATTTTCAGTCCAAAAACGACTTGTATTTTGTGGACTTCCACAAAATATGTGCCATACTACAGGTTCAGGGGTGAGGGGAGAGGCTTATGCCCAGGTCTTATTTTACGATTCAATCAATATTACTTTGTTTTTTTCCTCAAAACCAATTGCCCGACCCATTGTCTTTGCTTTGTTTTTGAGAAACACTTAAAGCTGCACTACCTGCCTCTATACTTTGTCTTACAAGGTTCGAGGGCTGAGTTGGGCACACCAGAATGTCTGTTTCAGAGACCTAACAGACTTGCTTACAACAGTCCAACTGTAGGATGACCACATATTGGCACAATTGGACTGACTGGTTGGAACCCCACCCGTCACTCACTGTGAACTTCCTTAGCCAAGAGTAAAGATAAAGGCATGAGAGTGGATGGTATGGATGAAAAATATATTATCCTTGGCTCTTCCGCAGTTTCAAGGTTGAATCATTGCATGTTAACTAATTGAACTCGTGTGGCGCAAACTCGAGTAGGAAGCAATGGCACCCTAAACAGATGTGAGAGCCCAAGAATGATAGAATCCTAATCCGAATCGGGTAGCTGGAGGTAGAGGGTCTAGGTGGATTTGAGCGTATCAATGGGTAATCTTCCTTGAAAAGGTGTTTTTCATTTTTTCTTGACCTGTAGGAGGATGTATTGAGAAATTCTGATGACAATGGGAATATTGCTACAGATCCTGGATGCATAAAAGAAGTCCTGTCTTCTGATTTTATCTTGTTGCACCTTTTCGTCTTCAGTTCAGCAAGGCCTTGACTCCTAGTGTACTGCTGTCCGCCAGAGATGGTTAGTTTCTTCGCCTTTTGTGTGGAGTATTCTTCGGATGGCCTTGTATGCGACGCAGCTTGTTTTGAAGTTGATGGGGGCCTGGAGGAGTAGCCAGTCTATTTTCTTCAGTATTGGGTTGATGTGGTCAAACTTCTTCAGGCTTTTTCCAGGGGTGCCAAAGTGGTGTCTTGAAGGCAGCTGAGCAGAGTTGTCTCCGTGTGTGTGGGAGAGGACCAAGGCTTAGACTGTTAAGAAATCAGCTCACCTTGTGGAACAAAGGGTTTCACATTCATCAGGAGGGAGAGCTTTTTCTTTTTTTTTTTTTTTTTAAACTTTTTATTAAATTTTGAAACACAAAACAAACAAAATCCTAATCAATCATTCCTTTACAGTACGAGCAATTACCAGAGAATAAAACAAAAATGACATCATCTTCAGTGACCGAACATAAAGTCAGAGTCTCTTCAGACATGTGCTGAGACCGTGTTTATACCGGGGCTTTCGCTGTTACATTGGGCTCGGGGGAAAGCAGACCTTTATCCCTCGGCATCTCCGTCAAAGAGAGACGTCTCACTAAACGGAGTACATAACCCACCCCTATGATCGTTCCAGGGTGTCCAAATCTTCATCCATTTGCCTGGGCAGCCCCCTACCTTCATAAACCACCCTTTCGGCCTGCATGCACCAGTCCATATCAGTCTCCCATTCAGAACTTTTCAGTGCTGTTTCTCCATTCCATGTTCTCGCTATGTTACGCTTGGCAACTACACAACCCAGCGAGATCCACTGACATTCCCTCCTAGTTAAGTCGGTAGGCTCCCATATATTCAGCAAGCATAGCCTTGGCGTGGGTTCAATCTCTTTGTCGCAAACAAGGGATAAAATAGAAAAGATCTTCCCCCAATACCTCTGTAGTACTGGGCACTCCCACCATTGATGCAGATAAGTGCCCACCTGCCCGCATCCGCGAGGACACCGGGGCGAAGCCAGTCGGCCCATTTGTACCAAAACCGAGCTTGTATAGTAAACTCTATGGAGTACCTTTAACTGGATAAGTTTAAATCTAGATCGGATCGCCACTTCGCGGGGCGAGGCTAGTGCCTCCTTCCATTCCTCATCATCGATGTCCCCAACGTCTGTGCACCATTTAGCACGAAGTTTATCTAAGATTTCCGGTGAGTTGTTAAGGATTTTACGATACGTCAACGAGATAGCCTTTTCCGGAAGGTAGCTATCTAGAAGTCTGTCCTCCAAGGGTGAGGAGGAGGGTAAATCCGTTCCTTTAGGAAGTGCTTTGGACAAGGCACTCCGCACCTGAAGGTATCGGAAGGTCTCATTCTGGTGTAGGTGATACTTCCGCTGTAACTCCCCGAATGGCACCACTCCCCCATCAACCCAGAGATCCCCTAGTTTTGACAACCCAATCAAATCCCATTTATCAAACCCGGGAAGTCGCCATAACGACCCCAGCCTTGCCGAGTCAAACAGTGGTGTAGCGCATGTCAACCGCCCCTTCCAACCAAGGGCCGAGTTAGCCGCATGCAATATGGATACCGTCTTCTCCGTTGGCGTGAATATTGGTTCCATTTTTTTCCCTCCGTAAAGCGCTCTGATATGTGCCTGGCTGCATGTTATATCGATCCATCTGATATGCTGGGTCTGTGACCGGACGGTGCATCCAGTGATTGAGAACTATCAGTTGGGATGCCCAGTAGTAGGATCTAACATCCGGTAGCGCGATGCCCCCGTCGTACCAACTCCTCATTAGCTTAGGAAGTGCAATTCGCGGAGATCCGGTACCCCACAATAGAGTACGAACTTCAGATTCTATGGAAGTGAAGTAGTGGGGCGGGACCAGATGTGGTGTATTTTGCAGTGCGTACAAGAAACGGGGGAGCGCCATCATTTTAAATAGGGCTGCCCTTCCGAGAAGCGTCAGCGGAAGGGTCTGCCAGTGGCGTACATCCGCCCTAAGGCGTTGCAAGGGCGGCAGCAAGTTTCGTTGATAAAAGAGCTCGACGTCTGTTGTTATGTAAATGCCTAAGTATTGGAAGCCCTCGGTCACAATTTTAGCCTCACAGCCCGGTGGGAGTCTGGGAGGGGGCCGCTAAGGACGTAGATCAGGGACTTATCCCAGTTGATGGTATAGCCCGAGTATTTCTGGAATAGAGTGAAAATACGCAGAGCATAGTGGATTGAGGACCGCGGCTTTGCCAAATAGAGTAGTATATCGTCTGCATAGAGTGACACCCTGTCCTCCCATTCCGGCGCCCAATGCAGCCCTCGGATTGTCGGATCTCCTCTAAGCCAGACTGCAAGAGGCTCGAGCGCCAGAGCGAACAACAGGGGGGACAAGGGGCACCCCTGCCGTGTACCCCGCCCCAATTCAAAGACCACTGATCTCTTGCCATTAACCGCGATTCTCAACAAGGGTTTGGAGTAGAGAAGGCGCACCCAGGATAGAAAGCGTTTGCCGAACCCATAGCGCTCGAGCGCGGCGAAAAGGAAGGGCCACTCTATCAAATCGAACGCCATTTTGGCATCCAGTGACATTATGATCGAATCCTCCTGTATGGTAGCTGCGCGACCCAGGATCCCCTGTAGGCGACGTATATTAAGTGCTGTGTTTTTTGTTGGCATGAATCCATTTTGGTCTGAATGAATCAGCTTGTGAAGGAGGGGTGAGATCCGGGTGGCCAAGATTTTTGCCAGGATTTTAACCTCGGGGTCCAGGAGGGAGATGGGTCGATATGATGAGCAACAATCCGGTGGTTTGCCCTTCTTGTGGATAACAGCGATGCTAGCCAGTCGCTGCGTAGCTGGAAGGATTCCCGTTTGAGCGCTGGCATTATACATGCGTAGCAGATAGGGAGAAATGACCGACTTCACGCATTTGTATAGCTCAATTGGAAGTCCACTAGGGCCCATGGCCTTTCCAGACTGTAGGGAGGAGATGGCCTTTGCGATCTCTTCCACTGTTAGCTTGCTATCTAGGTCTTGGCCCTCCAGCAAACTCAAGCTCGGCAAAGGCAAGGTTCTCAGCAGTTCCGCCGCCTCAGCCTGTGTAGCCACGGATACAGGGGAGTAGACCCGTTCAAAGTGGGAAGCCAAGGCTCCAGCAATGTTTATCCCGTCGTGGTGGCGGGTCCCTTGTGTATCCAGGATTTCGGCGATCCATCTGTTCGCCTGGTCTCTTTTATCTAACCAGGCCAACAATTTGTTGGCCTTGTCTCCAATATCATAAAGTTTATGTTGTGTGGCCTTATGGCTTTTTTGAGCCGCGTCGTCTGCAATGTCTCTATACTCCTTTTGCCTCACAGCCAGTTTATGGGAGTTCTCTTGCGACGGTGCGGAAATGAGATCCCGCTCCAATGCTGCCATCTCTATGTGCTCTAATTGTTTACGCTTTTCTTTCCTGCTCCCTGCCACTGCAGCAACTCCACATCCCCGCACCACCGTCTTATAGGCCTCCCAAAGTACCACTTCGGATTGAACCGAGCCATCGTTCTCGGCAAAGTATTGTCTAGTAGCCTCGGTCAATTTGGCGCGTATCTCAGGATTTTTAAGATACCAAGGGCTGAGGACCATATCCCGGTAGTTCGCTGGGGGTGTGCCGCCATATTGGGCGACAATTGGCGAATGATCGGAGATTCCCCTAGGGAGAAAGGAGTGATTGCTAATCCAGGGGAGTCTATCGGAGCCACAAAAGAGGTAGTCAATACGAGAGAGGCTGCCATGCACTCCAGAATGAAATGTATATCGCTTCTCAGCGGGATGACAGACACGCCACACATCCACAATGCCTAGGGCCATCAAAAAGTCAGACAAGAGCTTCCCATTCGCCTCAGTCGCACGAGGAGGTAAGCGATCCAAAGAGCCATTCAGAGCCGCATTACAGTCTGCACCCACAATCATGTCACCATCAGGCAGTCGCAGTAGGTGCGCTTCCAGATCGTTCAAGGTGATGGAGTGAAGTTTGGGGGGAATGTATAGGGATGTCACATTGAGGACCCTTCCCTCCCACCGCCCGGAGACAGAAACAAATCGCCCCAGGGGGTCATGCATCACTTTCTGAATTTGGAAAGGGAAGGTTCCCCGCACTAAAATACCCACTCCCCTAGAGCCTCGTGTATAGCCAGAGTGCGCAACCAGTCTGTATCCCCATCTATTAAGTGCACAGTAGCTGGTCCCTTGGATATGTGTCTCTTGAAGAAGGATCAAATCAGGAGCCTGCCTTTTTAGATACTGCAGGACAATGCTCCTCTTAATTCAATCCCCAAGACCATTGACGTTCCAGGAAAGAATTTTAAAGCGGCCCAGTATTGGGCCATCAGGGTCAACTATACTCATATTGAAGTAGATCACTAAGCACTCTCATCCTCTCACCCCTTAGAAACATCTCCGATCTCCCAGTAGCCCCCCGAGGCACAAAGCCCCGCTGAGTCCAAAAGAAAACATAATTAATAGCCCCTAGGCACATAGTCCTCAGCGCCATAGTCGGGCCCGCTTGAAGTGATGTGTCAACAACGATCTTCTGAAAAGCATTGCTCAATGAAAGAAGAATGATCAAAAAGAAAAACACATCTAACAATCCCTGGAACAATACCCCCCTCCCTGCCTCCCTGCACCGTGGACTTAAAACTACCCACCCCCCAAAAGTTGCAGAGTGCCTGTAAACCCAAAACAAAACACGCTGTGTGTAGGGGAACGCTACTCAGCCGAAACATCTCAAGCCTGCAAAGCGTAGTTACTCCCTCTATTCCTAGTCTGATCTGCCCCACTGAAGGAGAAAAGGAAAAAAAAAAAATTATTCACATCTCGACCCCTCCGCTACAGATGCCCCTCTCTGTGTCACTTAATGCTTCCCTTTTCACCGTCCCCCGCCCCCACCGATGATTACAGGAACTGCCACCGTCGACACCCAACTAAGTCCCAGATGATCACAATATACCTCACCAAGTGGCGTCCATTAATGTCACAATGCAGTATTATATTAGCTCAAGTCAATACTTGCTGGTACATAATTCTAATGGCCATTCTCCTGTTGCCGGTGAGTCCAGTTATTTACTCCGCCTCTAGCTGCGGGCCACTCCGTGGCGAAGAGTTCCCTGGTTTGTTGCGTGCACGCCACTGCTCCAACCAGTCCCAGGTGTCGTCCGGAGACGTGAAAAACAGCGATTTATTACCTTCCTGGATTCGGAGCTTTGCCGGGAAAAGCATAGCATATTTCAAGTTATGTTCTCTGAGTGCCCGTTTCACCTCTAGAAAGGACCGGCGTTGGAGTTGAACCCTGTAGGTAAAGTCGGGAAAGAAGGTATTGGTGGAGTTTTCCCATTTGAGTGGTGGGGCGGTTCTGGCCGCCTGCAAGATGGCATCTCGATCTCGAAAATTAAATATTCTAGCCAAGATTGGACGCGGCGGTGCACCCGGCCTGGGCGCGTTCCACCGAGAAGAAGCGCGAGAGGGAGCGGGGCTGCAGATGCTTCTGAACCAGGTCCTCGACGAATAAGTCCGCTGCCGGTCCCTCCGTTCGCTCCGGGACCCCCAAGATCCGAACATTGTTGCGGCGTGCCCGCCCTTCATAGTCTTCCAGTCTAGATGCCATGTCTGATGTTTGCGTTTGGAGGCGCTTAACCGCAGATTCCAGCTCCGTTTGGGACTGCTGGAGGGTAGATATGGAATCTTCGTTGGCCTTCACCTTGTCTCCCATGTTTCGTAGATCGGCACGGATGAGCGTCATTTCGGTTGCCACTGTATCTATTTTGGCCTCCAGCGCTGTTCGGACACCCTGTATCGCTGCCATCACGTCTACTAATGTCAGTGCCTCCTCTGCAGATTGGGAGTTTGAGTCGGGGGAGCCTTTGTGCCCCTCTGCGCCTTCCGATCTAGTGTGGGCATATTTGGCTAGTCGAGCCGCAGGGGGCGGCTTAGAGCTCTTAGTCGAGGCCATAGTCGCAGCCAGTCTTTAGCAGTCGAGGTGTAGTTGAGCTCGATCTGTTCTCAGGGGATGAAGAGGCCCTGTAGCAGACTGCTAAATGTCTCTGTGTCTCACTCAAACAACCCAGAGCCAAGGCAGCGGCAGTGCAGCGGGGGGGAGGGGAAGAGGGCGTCCACCCCGCGCCTCACCTCTGGTATGCGGGATATCGCTAATATTTATCTGTATAGGCCTCAAGTGTAGTCGAGCCTGTACCCCCAGAGCCGGGACCCGCTACAAGGAGGGAGAGCTTTTATCATACCTGCTTTCCTGGCAATGTGTTGTTTAAATGGGAAGTCACTGAAGAATTTGAATCCAAGGGATTTTGGATTCTCTGTCAGCCAAACGATGCCATTTACCTTCATGTAAGAGATCCAGACTTGGATCTGTGGCTGTTGGCGAACACGAGGAATTTAATCTTGAGCTTCAATTAGGGACTTAACTTTCTATCCTGCATAAGTTGCAGGGAGGATTTGAGTCACAGAATGCCGTTGCTGAGGAGATTTGAGGTAGTTAATTGTCACGGCATATTGGTGGACCTTCATGCAGTCGGTGATAATAGATCTGAGTGGTTCCATGTAGAGGTGAGATTGGATGGAACCATGAGAGAATGGAATGGCGAATCATGCATTAACTGAGAACAGATAAGTGCTAATTTTTTTTTTGTAACCATATTATCTGACTAGTTTGTCAACGTATTTTGTCTTGCTCAGCGACAAGCCAGGTTTCGCCTGGGCTATTTACTCAGCATTCAAAAAAGCAATTAAATTGAGCTACCTATAGGTCTATTTCTACACCTACCTAGGCTAGCCCACCCTGAAAAGAACATTTGTGGAAAATCTTCCCTCCAGGTTAAGTCTCAAATAATTTCTCTTTATTTGCCTGGGGTAAGTAAACAACTTCTGATTGGGATTCCTTTTAAAATTGAACGCTTATAAACACATATATGTACTGCACCAAAAAACGTGCACTGACGGGGTCAGTTTGAACGATGAAAGCTTTTGTAGGTTAGTGAAGTATGAAGATTTACTGTATGTGTATGGTTTTGTAACGTATGTATGAGTGAGAAGAGGAGGATGTCACTTATTAGTCTCCGTAGATGGTTGCAAAGGCTGAATAAACATGGTCTAAGTTCTCCCTTTATCCTTCTGAGCAGGAGTAAGGTCCATAGGAACCGTATGTTCGAAGTTACCAGTACTGGTCACTAGGGCCGTTCTATTAACTTCACATGGTAGGTGTTCTTTAAATAGGAAAGTGCCAACACTGTTGATAATGCCTGCTTTACTTTTAATGGCTCTGCCCCTGCACTTCACAGCAAGGCAGTTTCACTTGTGATAGGACAACTGAAGCATAAATGTTTCTTAGCAGGGTTGCTGTGTTTTTAATAGGATCGTGCTAGCAGGATTCGCAACAAAAGCAGAACAAGTACAGCATGTGTAGCAGCATTGCAAATTTCTGCCATTGCATAGGCGATAGTGCAATTTACGTCACATAAAAACACTTACAGCTCAGGCAGCAAGCTGCAGCAGTGCAATTTAAGCTTGACAGTTGTCTGTCTACAGGAACACCTGTATTCGTCTCGGCTGTTTAGTCAATAGTACTTTACTTGCCGTGTCTTGTAAGATCATACTTGCAGTGTGAAAACTTAATTCCGAAAAAGCCAAGCACTGTCGCTAACCAAGACTAGATAAGTTTGCAGCTGATGACAGAAGACCGGAGACACCCCTCTCCCCTTCTTTCTCCCCTTCTTTCAGGCGTCAAAAAATCTACTCGCTATGGCGAGTTATTTTTATGGCCTACTGTCCCGTTCTGGAGAGAGAGCTCCTGCTGACTAAGTTCACGTTTTCTGTTCATTCAGAAAGTGCATGAACAATAAAGGTGATTTTAAATCTTGTTTGTATCTGGTCACGCCCAATGTCGGCTTATGTCTTCAAATTAATTGCTGCTTATTTTGTGCTGGAGATTGGTGTTTACTTTTCTTTCTCTGACTGCAAAGTTAGAAGATTTTGTAAAATGAACTGTCTGACAAAAGTGCATGAAGGGCTAATAGATGTGAGTTAGAAAAAAACTGACAACATTTTAAAAGCTTCCAAATTGTGTTCATCTTTATTTCAAACTACATCAGCAAATAGGAAAGCACATTTTTTTTTAATTGTGAAGTGTGATGGAAACAAAGATTTTATTGAGTTGAAAAGAAAACAGAACACTTTACTTGGTTTTGTGCAAATGATAAATATTTGCTGAAGTTTTATCCGCAAAACTGCATGTCAATGGAAATGTTTGTGGCCCTTTCAAAAGAGAGTGTGCTGTCTGTAAATGATGTACCACACCATGCTTTAGTAATGCATTTATTAAAAGTGAGAGTTTTTAAATATGAACTGAGAAACATTCTTGTCCTCGCACTAATGACATGCTATTATTAGCGGTGGGCGAGCCACTGAAAGCTCGAGCCTGAGGCTAAGCTCGACGTCCTGTTGGAACCTTGAGCCCATAACAAGCCAAGCCACTTGCCTTCTACTCTACAAAGGATGAAGAGTTATAGCCAAAGCTGCCGACTTTGAAACTGTGGAAACAGGTTCGAGTCTCCGCGTCGACTCGACATCCTGTGATTCTGAGCATATCACTTAATCTCCCCGTGCCCTTAAAAAATGAAAGTGACCTTGTGTAATGTAACTGATGCTCACCTAAAGAACTCCAATACCTTAGGGTTGAGTTCATGCTATATAATCAACGCACAAAGAAGTAAAAACAAAGCGTTAACATAAAAAAAAGGAAAAACAAACAGATACCCATTTAGTGGATGATTTGTACGAAGTAAAAACCAAAAAACCTGGCTAAACCATGGCCTACCTACTTAAATTGTGTGATCTTAGGCAAATACTTTATTTCATCCAAACTATTTTTTCTTTATTATTGCGTACGAAAGCACTTTCAAATATGTGAGCAGTACAAAAACCTATTGTGTTTGATTTAATGGACTATAATGTCTAATAATATGGACCATGTACATGGCTTACATAACTGCCTTCCCTCATAGTTCACTAAAGTCACTGTTGCCACGGTGGGTGCGGGGGCAGAGATGGCTCTAAGTTCAAGTTTAAAACTTTTAATAAGTACTTCTCATAGGAGTGCTATAATGTGACGTATAAATGTCAAAGCTTCCACATGTTAAAGAAATGCACTTTTTTTTAAAAAATTTATCATAGTTTACGTGCTTTTTGTTGTATGATTTAGATAGCAAACATTTGCAGGGCACAGCTGGTGCATGGGCTCGAAGAGCCGAGCCAGATCCTGGGCTCTGCTCTGGCTTGACTCTCCCTGTTAATTTGTTTGCTTGCCCACTTCTAAATATTAGTGAACCAGGAGTTCAACAGGGGTCATGTGTGCCTCGTATGTGGGCTAGATTCTTACTATACATGGAAGAAACTTTAAGTCTATTAAATCAAACTAGTTTTTTTATACAGCAGATAAGCTGAACTTGCATATTTGAAGATTCTTTCAAATGTGAAGAAAAAGGCGACTCGGTGAAATAAAATATTTGCCTAGGATCACACAATTTGAGACCATTTTATGGGTCAAGAACATTACAGTTAGCTGGAGTAGATTATTCAAGTCACGAGACCTGCAGGTCTGGTAACATTTTTATAATGTTTTGAGGCCTGCCTGTGGGCAACAGCTGCAGTCCTCCTCATGACCTCGACCAGAAAAGGCCCGACTATTTTGCTCTGAAAACAACCCCCTAAACTGCAGCCTATCAAAAACATGCCAGAGTGGCAAATTTGTCATCCCACCTCCTGGTGATCGAGTTAGTCTTGGCTCACAGCTACATAAGCTTTGTTCCTATACCGCTCTCCGTCTGATGCCCCTATTAGTCACAGCCAACTGCACTGGATATTCTGAGGCAGCCACTGTACTACTAAGGTTGCTGCCCTGTTCTCCAAAAGTCTAGTGTGCTACCAGAAAATATGGACTACCATGACTCAATATTTTTGTCAACTCTGCCCTGCCTAAACCTCTTGCTTGCTGGTCTTAAATTATTGCCAGGTACACAAGGTAAGTTTTCCCTTTTAGATCTCCTTCCTCAATCTTGCCGAAAGTATGGCTCTGGTTTGTGCAACTTACTGGTGTAGTCCCTGGCCGTGTCATTATGTTAGCCCCGCCAAATTCTCTCTCTTTTCTCAGATGTAGCCAAACATCTGCCTCTTCATTGGCTCAGCCAGTTTGCAGCTCTGCACAGTTGGTGGTATTCTCTCCTATAGGCCAGTATACCTCATGCTACTCTCACTCCTCTTGACAGATCCCACAGTTAACACCATGATAGCCACAGATTTAGGGCCACAGTACCTCACCATCTCTCTGTATGTTGGGCCTAAATTCTTCTTATGACCTTTGTATGAACTTGCCAATTTGTTGAATCCTGAGGTGATAACTGTTGCTCATCGATTCTGCCTTATTAGTCGGTGACCAACCTTTGTAATTCCTTCTTTGGCTACCACTTGTCTTTCCAGAGCCCTCTTCCCACCTACCACACAACCAGACGATGTTCACTGTTTTTTACAGATGCCCTAGTTTTTTCCATGGCAACACTTGAGCCAATGATTATCTCACCCACGCTTATAGTGCAGAAAACTATCTTGATCTGGAATAATGACCTTTGGTATGCTGTTGGCAATTTTGCAGTTTCTGCAACCTTCATGCTCTGTGTTGGACCTCAGTGAGGGCTGGGCGCAGCTTCTTGGTCTTTGGTTTACAGGCCTAGGTTGATACCCCACCTGTATCCCCTCTCGTTATGCACAGCAAAGCAGGTGGAATGAGTGGTCTCTAGTAAAAGCACAACATCCTTGGGAAGCGGGGTTAAAGTGGCTAGAAGAGACTATTATAGAATAGTATAACCTTACAGCTCTTTTTGGGCCACGATTACTAACCCATAGCCCAAAATTCTGTCACTCAGTGCAGATATTGTCAAAAACACATACTCAGCCCAATTGTACCAAATGTTTGCTCAAAGTAACACATTGTGCCATTGCTGTAGTAACAGAGAGACAAGCACCATTTGTTCTCAATATACTATAAATTACTTTGTGGGTCAGCTTTTCCATAGTCTCCCAGTGCTCTCTTTTTCACAATTATTAACCTGGGAGCTACCAGTGGTTTCTCGCCCCTTCCAGAATAGACTGTGGTGCTGTTGCACCTGCAATGGCTTGAGGGCAGTAACTAGGATAGCTAGGCAAAAGACCAGTTACCTTAGTAGCACAGCAGCAACCCTGGAGATTGATTGGATGCCAGTGCTCAAGACCCCTTTTACCTGATGTTTCTTCGGAGCAAATGGCCAGTAAATTATCTGCTCGAGTATACAGTGTAATGCATCACAATTATGTAATAAAATGCAACAATCTAATAAACCACCTATGCTTCAGCATTCTGAACCTCATATGCTTGGGTATTCTGCATACATTTTAAGTTTAACCGCCTCAGTAGACCACTACATAGCTCTTTGTGCTGCCTCTGGAGCTCAGCTTGGTGTTACAGCCGTCCATACGGTTGGTAAAGTGAGGCGGCCCAACAGTGCAGTACACGTCCAAGGTGTCTTTCCTACAGTATTTGTGAAGTATGCAGAGCGTTTGCAGCAGATGCTCTATTTTTGTGGTCGCTAAGCAATCACCATTTGGAAGCCTAGGAGAAAACACAAGTAATGGACAGAAGCAGAAGGAAAATGAGGTAATCTGGTATGCCAGGGCAGAGTTTGGATTGAGTAATGGTGCCTGCAGTGAGATGATTGGTGTGCTTCAGTGGGAGAGTTGATATAGATTGAGTATGAAAATCAGTCGAGTTCTCCTAGTATGGTGAGTGTCACAGAATCGTGAGATGAATGTAGTACAGCAGTAACCATGCATGTACACATAGGTAGAACATCACTAGTGCTAGAAGTGGAAGTGCCTGGTTCTCTCACACATAGCTTTCTGTATCATCCAAAACTTTGAAACCATTCTCATTCATTGACCGTTCGTATCAGACATTAAAAACACTGAAGAAGTGAAGTTTCTAACTCCACGCAGTCCCGCTCTAGGTCATAGTCAAGAGTTCAGACCTGCCCCCACTTGCAAAGTTTTTCCATGGCTGTTCATCATCGTGGTCGAAGTCCTTGGGTAAGTCAAATAATTCTATCAGGACTACGCCCATACTTGCCACTTTCCAGCAAAGGTGTCACCGTGCCTCCAGGTCTTGCTCCCTTTCTTCTGAGAAGTTCATTCAGTCTTTGGTCTTGATGCACCCTGAGTTACCAGGTCAGTTGGCGATGCCGTAAGTCAAAGTCTTTTGAGGGGGCCGTGCTGCCCATCTTTGGCATGCTGCTAGCTCCAATTGGTGTGCTTGAAGGAAGTGACTCAATTAGGGCCACCCGGGTCACTCACGACCGCCTCTCAGCCTTCCATACAATGAAGAGTCGGTCAGACAATAGAGAATACAAACCAAAAGTATTTATTAGGAGTACACTCGAGTGGAGTCCGGTCTGACCAGCCTCCTTAGATTGCTGCAGAGGGACTGACTTCTGCCAACATGGTAACACACAATGTACATCTCCAGAACCACTAAAGACACACCCAGACTGGAAATTTCCAGTTGGTAGCTGATGAACAAAGGAGGTACTGAAGGATGAGTTGCAATCCTGGGACCGGGTACATGCTATCTCAGTGTCAAGGTTACTCTTCCTACGCCCCACCGGTCTAAGGGTGGAAGCAGGCCTAACTAGCGGGAAAGGTATGCGATGACAATAACAGTCTATTCATTAGTACAGCGAAGCTCAACCTTGGAGAAATAAAAAAAAACAATATTGAAGCTGCTTTTGAGGCAGACCGAATGAGACAGAAGTTAGTTTCGATCATGGCTCAAAATGGCGGCTCAACTTAAAATGATGCCGCGAATGCTAACTTTACATAGAGCAAGATGTAAACAAAACGAGTGCATAACATTTACCTTTCAACATGCCTTCGGGCCCCAAGGATCCACGGAGGCCTCTAGTCGGGTTTCCGCTGGTGGGTCCATCCTCTGCGTCATCTGTGCCCTTTCAACCCTAGTCAGGTTCTGCACCAGCATCAGTGCTGACTTCAGTTTGGAGTAGAACTCTGTGTCGGTCCTACAGTTGTCTCTGCAGTGCCAGAATAGCAGCCGCAACCCATTTAGAACTCCGAGCTCAACAGAGGCCATGCATAGATCCTGCTGGGGTATAGCCCATATTAAACGACTCACACTATTCCTTTACTGCATGGTTGCGTACATACAGCACACCAAATATTTTGGCTCTGACTCTACCAGAGCCAGCCATATGGAGATTACCGTGGAGGTGATGGGAAAGAGTTTTCTACCCCCTCCCAACTCCCTCACCCTCCTTATGATGAAGGTGATTGGTACATGGACCTGCCCAGTGGGTAGGAGACCTCAGCCTAGACTGTGTTGGTATCCCCCTGGACCAACTTCAGAAGCGAGTTCATCTTTTGCCACTGTGATTCAGAGACCTTCTGAGGTCTTTGACCTCCACCTCCCCTCTTTGGAGGTGAGACAAATGTCCTCACAGAAGCCCTTCAGCCTGGCCAGGGACTGGTCGAACCTCTTAGGCCCTCCAGCAAATCCCTCATGCACGCACCACTGGACAACTGGTCAAATTCATGCTCTGACCCTCCGGGCAATTGATAGGTCGCCCATCACTGTAGACCAGTTCCAGGCGACTCTGACTTTTTAACTCTGCATACAGCCCCTGAGAGTTTGGTGATGCATGTATTCCGAACACTTTTCTGATAACTCCTCACAGAAAGTTCTAACACATGGATTTTTGGGCAAATAAATGCATGTTCTCCTTGGCCAGCCTTGTCTTGAGGTATGGTTGGTGAGATCTTACCGACAGTCACAGAAGACCTAAGAGCTTCCTTGGCCCAAACCATTCAGGTTTCCCAGGATGCAGCCAATTTCGCCATCTTTTGGTCCTAGACACCACTGATTGTCTAGGAAGGGCAATTGGGACAAGAGTGGTGCACCAGCGCCACTCACGGATGGGATCCACATGCTTCTCTGGGGAAATCCTGGCATCCTTAAAGAACATGCCCTTGGACGATACCCACCTGTTTGGCAAAAAGGTGGAACCTGCCCTGGAGCATTTTAAGGAGAGGTGTGCTGCGGCAATTTTCCTGACCGTTTTGCCCTTTTTGGGGATATGCCAGGAACTTAGCGCATTGACAGGCCCTGCTTCCCACACAAGAGGCCCTCCAGTCCTTTCAAGGTCGGGGCTGTGGGCCCAACAGACAGCTACCAGGCCTTCAGGGACGGCATATGCCCCAAGCCTCCGCCCCTTTTCGACAACCTCCAGACCTCGTTAGTGTGCCATGAGGGAACACAGTTACACAGTAGAAGGCAGGGTCAGCCACTTCCTGTCAGAGTGGCTGAGCATTACATCTGACAGGTAGGTCCTCCAAACTTTCCAATGGGGCTGCATCCTGCTATTGTTTTTTGCCGTGCCGAAACCTGCCACCTACATTAGAGCTGCGTTTGGAGGATCTTCTGTCCATTTTGCCTCAGTATGTATTGGGTGTTTTAGCCAAACGAGCCATAAAGAGGATTCCGGACTCTGAAGTAGGGAATTAATTTTATTCCAGCTACTACTTTATGCTGAAGAAGGGTAGAGGTCTTTATCCTATCTTAGATCTTTGCTTTCTCAATGTCTTCCTGCTCAAGGACAAATCCAGGATGCTCATGTTGGCCTAGGTTCTCTCTGCCCTAGATCCCGGAAACTGGATGGTGGTGTTGGACCTGCCGGACACCTATTTTCACATTCTGCAGGCCCACGGGTGCTGCAAGGTGAATCACTAGCATTTTCAGTTTGCCGTGTTCCTTTTTGGCCTCACCAGTGCCCCATAGATGTTCACAAAGGTGATTAAAGTGGTCACAAGTCTTCCTGTACCCTGATGACTGGCCGTTGATGGGGGCCTTGCCATTGTCAGTCGCTGACCACTTCCATATGATGACAAACTTCTTGACATCATTGGGGTTTTCACTCAACCTGACAGTCATGCCTGACTCCTTCATCGAAGCCATCCTTGATACATTGAGCTTTCGGGCCTTTCCTTTGGATCAATGAGTCCAGAACATTTGGGCTATCACCCTGATAATTCACCTTTTGTCCTGGGTCTCAGTGAGGATGGCTCTGCGGCTTCTTGGCCTGTTGGCTTCCTGCATCCTGCTTGCCAACCATGCCCTATGGCATATAAAAGCGCTACAGTGCGATCTGATGTCTCAGGGGGCTCAGCATGGGAGGCACCTGTCTGACTCCATCCAGGTGCCAGAGGAGACTAAAAAGATCCGCAGTGGTGGCTGCTTGACTGAAATTTGACCAGTGACAGACCCCTCTTCCCGATCCCACTTAGCCTTGACGGTGGTAAAGGATGCATCACTCCTTGATTAGGGAGGTCATCTGGCAGAGGTGGAGATCAGTGGAATCTGGCCTCCGGCGTAGTCCTATTCTCATTATAAATCTGTGGAGCTGGCAGTGATTCACTTGGGTGTTGAAGGACTTCCTGCCGACTGTTGGAAATGGCCCTTTTTGCAGGGTTATCCCCAAACTTTTTTCTTCTTCCTCCTATTTTTTCCTGACCTGCTGCTGTTGGTTTTAGGACTCTGGGCACTTTACCACTGCTGATCAGTGCTAAAGTGCATATGCTCTCTGTGTAAATTGTGTTATGGATTGGGGTTTCTATGATTGGCATAGTTGATTTAGTTGTCAGTCCCTAGTAAAGTGCACTGAGTGTGCCAGGGCCTGTAAATCAAATGCTACTAGTGGGCCTGCAGCACTGATTGTGCCACCCACCTGAGTAGCCCTGAAAAGGTAACTCAGACCTGCCACTGCAGAGCCTGCGCGCAGTTTGTATTTGCCATGTCGACTTGGCAAATGCACCCACTTGCCAGGCCCTAACCTTCCCTTTTCTTACATGTGAGTCACCCCTAAGGTAGGCGCAAGGCACCCCTGTGGGCAGGGTGCTGTGTATGTGAAAGATAGGACACGCCCTGATGTGTGTGACATGTCCTGGTAGTGAAATACAGTGCATTTCGTTTTTCACTATTGAAAGGCTATCTGGCCCATAGGAAAGCATGGGAGTTAATTTATAACATCTTATAAATATAACTTCCCATTGGGACCAGAAAGGAAAATAAAGTTTAGTATGCCTGAACTCAGAATGTTAAAATGCGTGAGGGTGATTTTTACATTCTGTGTTTGAAAATACCACTTTTAGAAAGTAGGTATTTTCTTGCTTAGCCATCCTGTGTGCCTCTGCTAGGATGTGTATTGACTGACTGGCTGTGGAGTGTCAGGGGCTGGGGATGTGCAGTGGCTCCAGAGAGTCTGGATGAGTCAGGGCTGGGCTGAATAGACCTGGGCTGCATTCAGAGTAGTGAGAGGAGTTGTCACTAGCAGCTGAATAGGCCCGGTCTGCATTTCAAGTGGTGGGAGGAGATTTCCCTTGCACCTGAATAGGCCCTGTCTGCCTTGGACAATGCTGTCTCCGCCTCCTGCTGGGAAGCTGGGCCAGAGAGGACCAAACTGGTTTGGACTAAGCACAGACACTCTCTGCTTGAGAGGACAAAGGCTATAAAAAGTGGGGCCCAAACCCCTGAACTTTAGAACTCTTTTGGAACCAAGAAGACTGCCAAGAAGAAGAGCTGGAGAAGCTGTGAGGAGGGACTACCACTTTGCTGTGTGCTTTGCTGTGTTGGCCTGCAGTGGCTGCTTCTGTCTTGGACAGTGAAAGGACTGGACTGACCTTTCTGCAACCTCCTTTTTTGTGAGTTTCTCCAAGGGCTTGAGGTAGAACATGCCCCTTGTTCAGGAAGTCTCAGGAACAGCAAAGACTTCAAGTTCTTCTGCCATCAGCACTGGGGACTGTGTGTCTGTGCTGCAACAGAAGAAAAGCAACCCGACGCCGTCTACGACGCCACTGCCGACTCAGTGTCCTGAAGGCCCCGCAGAGGGCACCGCCCCAATGTCGAACCGCAACCCTGGTCTCACCGGCGCCACCTGGCGCCGCCACCGAGCCGCTCCTTGCACCGCGACCTGTGGGCACCGCACTCCGCACTCCGCACCCCGCTACTTCACACTGTCTCCCTGGTATCCCCGACAACATCGCTCCACGCTGACATTGACACCAGTGCTTGCACCGTGGTTCGAGGGCACCGCTCGTAAGTTACACGACGCACCGTCCTCATCCCGCACAACAGCCTTGGCCTGCCGGCGCCATAGACTCCAGTTCGTCAGCCGAAGACAGCACTTCAGCAACGACGACGCCGCTGCTTGCACCGTGAGTTGCCAGCACCGCGACGAGCACCGCATCAGTTTGCACCGCAGCCCTGGTCTCACCGACACCTCTGGACTACCGTCACCGAGCCGCTCCCTGCAACACGACCTGAGGGTACCGCACCGCTGCACTTTGCACTGCAGCCCTGACGCGGGCGCTCCCGACTTCAACTGCGAGGAGTTCGATCTGCAACGCGTGTGACTTCAAGGGCCCGACGACTCCTGCACCGACCTCCGGAACCGACGCCTGCGGATGCCGTGCTTTCGGGGCTCAACAAGAGGTCTCTGACGCCCTGCATTTCTAAAGGTACTGTTTTGCAGGTCTTCCCGACACCGTAGCTGGCCCGCGACGCCGTGGCAGCCAGAACTGTTTGGATGTGTTGTTCACGACTCCGTGATAGCCCCAGACTGAGCTATCAACATCAAGGAACTTGATTTCAAGTCTATATTGATTACTGAAGATTTCTAAGTACTGTATTGTGGATTTTTACCTTGTCTTAAGTATATAAAAATATTGGATATTTTTCTAAACTGGTGTGGTGTCCTTTTGTCGTGCTTTGCTTTCACTGTGTTACTGTTGGTTATGTGCAAACGCTTTACACACTGCCTCTAGGATAAGCCTGACTGCTCGTTCCAAGCTTCCAAGGGGGTGAGCAAGGGTTATTTTAGGAGTATAACTCCCTTATCCTGACTAGATGGAAGGGTCCCTACTTGGACAAGGTGCAAACCCTTGCCAACTAGAGACCCCCATTTCTAACACCGACCATTAAGAGCAGGCTGGTTCAGGTTCTCACAGACAACACCACAGCCATGCTGTACTACAACAGATTGGGTTGGATGGGGTGGGGTTGTGAGTCTTCTGCCAGAAGGCTGTGTACCTCTGGAGCTGGTTGAGCCGTCATGGCATTTCCCTACTTGGCAGGATCTTTAAACACCAGTGTGGAGAAGCTCAGCCGCTGAGTCCTAGTGGATCACGACTGGCAGTTACAACCATAGGGGGCACATGGCATCTTCCAGCAATGGGGAAGAACCCTGGCCCGATCTCTTTACCGCCGATAAGAACGTGCAGTTTCAACACTTTTGAACATTAGAGTTTTTAAGTAGGCTCTCCTCTCCCTCTGACATACTGCTGTAGTATCTATTGACAGCGTGGCGAATCTGCTGTTAGAAATAGCCATTAGAAGAAAAAGTTACTTTTCTTTGGGTTTGCTCTTTTTGGTTGGATACTGTATCTAACTATAGATTCCTCATCACCCTCCCCATTCAGCGGACTGGTCTCTTTTTCCATCTAAAATTGTCCCAATTTAGGTTTAAGAATGTGCACACTGGTTGTTCCAATCTGCTGTTGAGCTCCGTATCTGAGGATGCGTACAAGTGTTTGAAAGAAGCGAACGTCAGCACGCATGGGTGGCGCTTAACTGTGGCTCTGTTCGTCACTTCCAAAGTGGAACAACATTGTTGCGGAGCGACACAGTGCCACCTACAAGCGCACAGGGCCACTCCTTTTTTTTAGCTTCTAGGCCCGGTCTGCCTGCTGGGGATATTCAGATGGTGAGGTATCTGCGGTAAGAGTTTCCACCAGAAAAGAGCGTTACCGAAGGTAAGTTAAGCTGTTCTTCAGGAGAATTTCAAAACTTTTGCATTTGACAACCATTTCATTAAATTCAGAGAAGTTTTTTTTAAGAACATGCACCATAGCCTTATTACAGCACTGGACATTTTAGCAAAGAAGACAAAGAAGCAACAAAGCCATTACTTAGGCCCTCATTGCAGATGGGCCTTTTATTTCGGATTCGGACGATATAATGGGTGTTCGGCCTAATCGGGCATTATAGTTACCTCGGGAAAACAACTGCGTTTTGTTATCTCCCATACAATTAATCTGATAAAAGCAGGTGAAATGTCCATGTTGAAATGGTCAAGATAATGGGAAGGGTTTGCGGCTATTGGTGTGGAAAAAATAGTTCCACTTGTGCAGTCGCAAATGGGAAAGAACAACTCTTAATGTTCCGGTATTCACAGATTCCGAAAGTACAGCTTTAATGCTGCCAGGTGCAGGAGTACTGATGTGGGAACCTCTCTTGCTGTAACCTGGCCCTTTTTGGTGCTGTAAAATTCTGGCAAATCCTTAAAGAAACAGTCCTTGCGTGGAATGAATGCTGCCTAAAACAGTCTGAATCTGATAAAACTTTGTGCAAAATGTATAGAAGAATTTACAACACGGCCACCAAAAAGGGAAAAAAAATCCTTCTTGCTTGATGCATCAAAGATGCTACTAATCTAAACAGGCAAATCAAATCTTAAAGTATTTTCAGAGATTGACTAAATAGCTACACCCGTAACAAAAATAATCCTTCGCGCCAACAGTCTGGATGAAGGCTAATGAGAGGAGCAGTAACCACCTTTGCCTGTGTTGGAGAACTCATTACCTTTGATCAGAGATAAGTATGGATTGGATCTGCAGTTCAATTGACACAGGGCGACGTGAGCATGCCTAATTGTTCCTCTGTCACCATCACTGTTCAATGTGTAGTGCCACCCTCTTGACCGAACACACAATTAGATATACGCCAATCCCTAAGGTGGTTGACAAGGTACTTTGTAGCTACCTTGTTTGTTTACTGAGCCCTCGTTTGACTTGTACCGAATTTCCAGGAGTAAGATGCACTTACTCCTGGAAAACAAAGTTTACAAGTCACACCACAATTTGCCTGCAGACGCTAGTACTGCTGTTCTGATAATTCAGCAAACCTTCGAATTTGAATTCATTTTGTTTCTTAACAGACCAGCTGATTTTGCAGAGGCCGCCCCCGAAGGGGGCCTCGAGGGCCGGCGCCATAAGACGCCAGAGACCTGCGAGGAGCCGGTTCTAGCCGCCGGGAAGCGCCCTGAAGCAGAAGGGGCGCTTCCCTCGCGGCAAACTCGCGCCGGAAGGCGCCTAGTCACCTGGCCAATGGGGGGGCCAGGTGAGGTTTTGAACCTCCTAATCATTATGTAATACCTGTAGCGATGGGAAAATCGTGGGGGGTATAAAAGGCGCCGCTCCCCACACTACAGCTCACTACTACATCGTGGAGCTGGGGAGCGGCGCCGAAGGTTTTTCAAGATTGGACGAAATCTGCGGCGGCAAGGAACTAGCGTTGCTGAACCCCTTCCAATTTTAAAAAGTGAGAGAGGTTTCCCCTTACCGGATCGTCGCCTACAGCGGTTGTCCCTCCCCGAGACGGTTCCGGTTTCAAGTCGGCCAGTGCAAGAACGTCCACGAGGGATTACGTTGGAGCGGAGTGTCTCGACGAGGACCTGCCTGCTCGCTGGGCCCCGTACCAGCGTCATCCTCGCAGCAGCCGCTGTTTGCCATTGGGTCGCGGGACAATTACTGTGGAACCAGCGGTGGCGGCAGAGCCCGCGGTGTTAGCGGAGTCCGCGGAGTCAGCAGTGAGCACACCTGCTGCGACGACGTTGGCTCTGGTCTGCGAGGGGAGTGCCCCCTCCGGCGGATGTGAGGTAGGAGTCCTCCGGGGTGGTAGCGTTGCTACTGGCGTCCACGTAAAGGGAGTCTCTTTGAAGTTACATCAGAAGCAGTGACTTGCAATTATTGCGGCCACATCACGAATCCCCGCACGCTGTAAAGCGCTCCAAGTTTGCGCGATTATTAACGTTCAACGACTTAAAGTTTCATGACCTGTATTCTTTTGCTCCAGACCCTGATAAAATGTTCAGATAAAACTTTAAACGGGTCCCTTCGAAATTACATCAAGAGCAGGGACGTTTCAATTATTTCGGCGTGACGCGGTGCAGGAATGTAGATCGCACCAGGAATACCCGCACGCTTTTTAAGATGAAGGAAGTGACACACAGGTTTAATGTGTGGCTAGCTCTCTTGGTGTTTCGGAGGCAAATCAATTAAGCTCCCTGGGCACTGAAGACATGGGTGCAACCTTTGGGGGAGTGCCATCACTGTTTGGTGCATATCAAGGCGGCAGCACCCCACCACCCAGCTTTAAAGACTAGAGTAATAACAAGAAAACCAAGCAGGATAGCGAGCCGCAGCGAAGGGGACCAGCCAGCGGATCTGGGCGAACTGTTGCGGCAGATTAGGGCAGCATCAGAGGCACATGGTACTAGCTGGCTGCAGGGGCACCTGGAAGAGGAAGTCGGGAGAGACGCCAGGAAGCAACCAGCGGAAGTCAACGGCCGGCCAGCGCTCAGGAAGAGGCAGAGAGCACCAGTGAAAGCACCAAAGAAGCCGGCAGCCAAGAGAGGATTCAAGAGGGACGACCTGTAGCCATCACGGCGGCTGCAGGACCAAGCGGGGATGCCAACACTACGAGTGGTGAGCATGTTGGCTCGATAGTGCAGGAATGCTTGAAATCATTTGCATCTTTACTATTCAATGGCTGGGGCCCACAGGGGCTGGGGGCGGCAGGTGCCCCACCTCAAGGGGGGGTATCAGGGCTACCATGGCACCTAATAGACCCAGGCAGTTTGCGGCAGTAACGCCTTAGGGGGCAGCCTGAGGGGCCCACTGATCCCAGCACCCGGGCGCAGGAGACAGAGGGGGGAGATGGTGTCCCCCATAGAGGCATGGGGTAGTGCAAACAGAGCAAACGACCAAGGTAGAGCTGGTTAACCCCTCGATGCATACACTAGGCCCTGCGTCACTGACCACGAGGACCACCGGGTTAGCAAACCTCATACCATTAGCAGTTAAGGAGAGGATATGGAGAAAAGTTTATAGATATTTTTTCATTGTTATAAATACAATTGGATGGACTGAATCTAATGGTGTGCGATAAGAAGGATGAGGATAGGAGAAAGAAGAAGAAAGAAAGAAACTTCGATAATTGGCTGGATGCCTTCAGAATCATGGCCTGCATTATTGTCGAGAAATTCCCTCAGAAGGCAGCAGACCTCTTGCTCTACGAGGCCAATATTCACGGGGCACACAGGCACTTCCCGGGGGGTGCATGGTTAGAATATGATAAAGGCTTTAGATTAAAAATGCAGACCCACCCTGAGATGGAATGGAACGAGGAGGATGTGTCCGGTTTTATACATATAATGATGGTGGCAAAAGAGGTCAAAACATGGGTGGAGAAGGGCGAGCAGCCCTTTCGGGGTTCCTTTTACAAAGGCAAAGGCACGTCATTTCACAGGCCCAAAACATACAACAATTGGAAGGCCCCACCCACCAGCGGGCCGACTGCCATTTGCTGGAAATTCGAGGACAGCGAGTGCACATGGGGGGCCTCTTGTAAGTTTCAACACCTATGCTCCACCTGTGGAGGGGGGGGTACCCAGCAGCAAGGTGCAGACGCAAGAAGGATCAGTGAGGGGACAAGAAAGAGAAGAAGAAGAAGCACTAGCACAGACACAGGAGGTGTGGGGGGACTAGAGGACTTGAGCAGTCCTCTACCAGCTAGCCGCATCCCCCATTAACACGCACCAGCTCAAGCGGCCAGCTAACAAATACCATAACAAAGAGTGCACTAGGATGTTAGTGAAAGGTTTTGAGGAAGGTTTTGTCATACCATGTGAAGGCCCCCTACCCTCGGGCAATGCCACAAATATAAAAGTTTTGGAAAAAACAAGGGTTCATACAGGGCCAATAGGTCCTTAAAAAGACTTATTATCAAAAGAGATTGTCAGTCATATAAAGTCTGGCAGTAAAACCTCTTCGGTAAATGTTGGAAGGGACACAATGAAATTATTTTAGGAAATAATTATTTTTATAGAAAGCAGTTTCATTTATTCAACAATATAGGTTGTTTGGATTTAAAGATCCAGTGCTCACATAGATGTAAAAAGGGGCGTGATGTGGTGAGAGAAGAAAAATAAAAACATACATCGCATTGACAACATAGGTAAAAACTCTTGGTACAAATCATTAGGAATAGGAGTTTTTTTTGTTGAAAGGAGGTCGACAGCGTTTCGATCTCAAGAAATTGAGATCATCAGGACAAAAGATGTGAGCAATAGGTATCTATAAAGTAAAAATGAAGACAATGCAGGGGTTTAATTGCATACAAAGGTCCCTTAATGATGCAGTTAATTTACAAGTAGAATAAATCATGGAGCTAAAACCATATAGTAAGGGTATGTAAGAATTAAGCATGCCAGAGAGACCGTATAGTTGAAAGTCGAGACAACGATTTAAAATCAGCGCTGCAGCACCTGGACATAGTGAGGCAAAAAATAGACAAAGAGGAATCCCTAGGTAGGATTGAAGGCCCCATGCTCCCACCCCTCCCCCCTTCCTCCTTCCCCCCACCCTGGCACCAAAGGGATTAGTGATCTCCCCATTGGGGGTGGTTCCCAAGAAGGAAGCAGGTCTGTTCAGACTCATTCACCCCCTTTCCTTCCCTGAAGGGGAGTCGATGGCATTCGCTCAGAGGTATGTTCAGTGGGCTACGCGACAGTGGACAATGCCATTGACCTAGTAAGGGCTGCGGGCCATGGCGCGCTGATGGCGAAAGCCGACATTGAGTCCGCATTCTGCCTCCTCCCGGTTCCCCCAGTTAGCTTTCACCTGTTGGGTTTCCAGTGGGAGGGGGCAACTTACTTTTACAAAGCAATGCCAATGGGTTGTTCAGTGTCCTGCGCATATTTTGAGCAGTTTAGCACCCTTTTGGAATGGGCTTTGCATGACCAGCAACCCTGCAGGGGGCAAGCTGCACTACCTCGACGACGACTTGTTCATAGGTCCTGCCAGGTCGGCGGAGTGTGGTGAGATCTTGGCAGCATTCCAAGAATTAGCGGGGGAGCTGGGAGTACCACTGGCAGCAGACAAAACAGTAGGACCCTCCACACGGCTCACATTTTTAGGGATTGAGCTTGACTCAGTCGCAGGAACGTCCAGGCTCCCAGAGACGACATAAACTTGTGTGGTAGGGAGAAGACAACCCTCCGCAAGTTACAACAGCTTAAGGAAAGCTCAACTTTGCAGCCAGGATCATCCTTGCCGGCAGGATCTTTGCCAGACTCCTAACTCAGTTAACTACCGGGCTTACGCACAGACACCACCATGTCAGGTTGGGGGCAGGGGTCAAGCACGACCTCATCATGTGGGACACATTTTTTTTGCTGAGTTTAACAGCCTGTTAATTTGGAGAGGAGCTTGGTGACGGCCAGGCAGATTGCCTTGTTCACAGACGCTTCAGGTAGCATAGGCTTTGGGGCAATACTAGGTGTCAAGTGGTGCGCAGGACAATGGCCAGACAGCTGGCATAAACAGGGCGTCACCAGCAACATCACATTTCTAGAGTTGTTCCCCATTGTAGTGGCCCTGGCGGTCTGGAAGCCAAATTTGAGGGACATTAAGCGGACGCTCTGGTCCGATAACAAAGGAGTAGTGCAGGTGATCAACAGGGGCACAGCCAGGTGTCCTGCCATATTGAGGCTAATGCGTCGGCTGGTTGGAAGGGAACATAGAGCTGAAAGCGCGCCATGTACCTGGGGGGTGGGGGGGGGGTGGAGAACGCAGTGGCGGATGCTCTCTCCCGCGCCCAGATGAGCAGATTCAGGGAGCTGGCACCAAGGGCGGAGAGGGACATGACCCCCTTCCCAGAGGACTTATGGTTTCTGGCGTGACAGACTTGTCGATCCTAGTGAACCGGGCCCTTACCCCCGACGTGGCCAAGTGCTACAAGAAATGAGAGACAGTGATGCGAATAGGAAATATTCAGACACTGGGCGACGCAGGCTAGACAAAGGGGGCTGTGGGACAGTTCATTCAGTGGGCATTTACGAACAGAAGGTTATGGTCCTGGGCCCAGGTCCACCTGTCAGCAGTGCAAAACCAAAGGGGATGATGATCAGAGTGTTGAACATTGCAAGCACTCACCCCCAGTCAACTGATCTGGGGTTAATCCATCATCATTCTTTAGCTCACTCCGCCACCCCAGTTCAGACACGGCCATATGCAAATCAGTCTGACCCTGTGCCTCATGGGAACAATCCAGCCCGAACTGCCAAGCCATGTCTTCCCTGGACCGGAAATAAGCATCCTGGGACCGGTTTCGTGCTCACAGCCCTCATCAGCCAGGCTATCTTGAATCTTGAATATGGCTGGGTCCAAACTGGAATGGCATGGTGAGCAAAAAAACGATGGATTTAGGCCCAGATCTGTGTACTGGGGTGAATGTACGACATTGTTCTGCATTCTGTCCATTAATTGTTGTTTTTGCATTTGTCACCCCGAGTGGGACGGGTATGCCCAGACGTGGGTCCCGTGCTCTCCATGCCACTGGAGTCAAGCTATCCTGGCTGAAGAGGGGTGAAACCCCGAAACCGGTCCTAGGATGCTTGTTTCCAGTTCAGGGAGGACCTGGCCTGGCAGTTCGGGCTGGACTGTTCCCATTGGGCGCAGGGTCAAGACTGATTTGCATATGGCTGGGTCCAAACTGGAATGGCATGGTGAGCAAAAAAACGATGGATTTAGGCCCAGATCTCTGTACTGGGGTGAATGTACGACATTGTTCTGCATTCTGTCCATCAATTGTTGTTTTTCCACCTGTCAGCAGTAGCACACTTCTCCAAGTTAATCACGGGACAGGATCCCACAGTGCTCGGAAGGGGTAAAAGCGGATAACCGGAGACCCATAGACTTCAACCGATTGGCTTTACTCATGGATCGCTATGGGAAATAGCAAAGGACACCTATGAACTGAACCTGTTCAAAGCTGCCTTTGCGACCGCATTCTTTGGGGCATTTAGGGTTAGCAAGCTAGTGGCCCGGGCCAAGACAGGCCCCGCGGGGCACTGCCTACAAGCAGCCGACGTCAGCCCCGGAGTGGCGGAGGTAGAACTGCTGCTGAGAAGGTCGAAAACTGACCAGGCTGGCAAAGGGACAGTAGTGAGGCTGGAGTGCATCAGGGACCCCAAATACTGCGCAGTATGCTGCCTGCTAACCTACATGGCATCACGTCCGGCGGGGGAGGGCCCCCTGTTCAAACATTGAGATGGGAACCTCCTAAGTAAATTTGAGTTCTCTGCAGTGATGCGCCAGACCCTGGCTAGAGCGGGCCTCCCGCTGGCCTCCTTTGGCTCTCATTCATTTAGGATTAGGGCGGTGACCATTGCAGCCCAGCATGGGATGTCCGAGGCGGGGATTAAGGCCATCGGCAGGTGGAGGTCCAAGGCTTACAGAACTTACGTGAGACCCCAGCTGCTGTAGGCAAACCCGGCAGCACAAAGACACGGGGATGGAGCGCAAGGGGGGCACGACCACAGGAGCACGTGATTGCCTACCATGCACCTGACATTGTGACTATTGCCTCTGCTGGACGGCAGCGCCCCCGGCTGCTACGGGTGGTGGGTAACTCATTTGTTTCCCAGATGAATTTGTGGTGGCAGCGGGGAGGCCACAGGCAGAGAGGTGGGCCGGTCAACACATGCGTCCAATGGTGGGGTCGCCCGGGGATGAGATGGGACCAACTTCAAGCTGTGCTCGCGAAGCTACAGGCGGACACAGCCTGGCACCCAGACTTGTTGATAATTCATCTGGGTGGGAACGACTTAGCTCGGCTGGGGAGAAAAGAGCTACTCCTCGCCATCCAGACAGACCTAAAAGTGGCGACGCGGTGCTTCCGGAGCACCATCATCATATAATCCGAGCTGATTAGCAGGCTGGTGTGGCGAGGGGCAGAGTCGCATAAGGCGGTCGAGAACTCGAAAAGCAAGCTGAATACTGCTATAAGCAAATTTTGCAAGACCAATGGCTTGGAGAGCGTTAGGCATGGCCTCATCCACCCAGGTCGCCATGAGCTCTACGGGCAGGACTGGGTTCACCTGTCAGAGCGAGGGATGCGTGTATTCTGGAACAACCTGTGGGGTGTGATGGTTTTAACAGGCTGCACCGAACAATAAGACGAGGGTGAAAAACTGACAGCACAAGGGGGAGCCGCAGGAAGACGCAAGTCTCCCTGGCGGCGTGGCGGATAAGAGGGGTACATTTGGTTGGTTATGGAGGCACACCAACAGGGCGTTGTGTAGAAGGAGGGCCGCTCACTTTGGGGTGCCTTACGGCAGGGTGAGTATGCCTGACAAAAGGGGGTAGCAAACAGAAACGGCGCTCGCAGCCCAGACCCCGCCAGACGGCAGGGCACAAAGAGACTAGCAAGGTAGCGAGTTGGGGCCTAACTCCGGGGACAGGCTACCCTCCCCCACATGCAAAGGGGCATGGAAACCAACAGAACAAGGTTTGACCCAAAAGTGGCAAGGAAGGAGATACGCCTGCAAAACATCAGAATAATGAACTGTCAGGGTGATTTCCGACTCTGATATGAGAAATGAGTTAGGACAAGCAAGTGACTTATGACCAACAAATTATTTATGGCAAATGATTTATGACCAATAATGCAGAATGATTTATGACACCAATTTATGACTCTTTGTGACACAAATGATTTATGATACCCGAATGATTTATGACGAGCACCAGAATGATTTATGACACCCCATTTTTATGATAGTTCGCGATTATGATTTATGACCCTGGCCATAAAAGTATGTCCAGGTGATTGCAAAATGAGTATGTATATAAGGGAAATAAAACTGTGGCAAACAACGACCACAAAAAAAGTGTTGGCCGTCCTTTGGTAATTCATATATAAGAAGGTTTGCATGCCATCCTGGAATAGGCTTAGTGCGGGTGTTATGAGGAAATACTAGACTACAAGAAGAATGAATTGGGAGAACATGATTATATATTTTTTCTTTTTGTGCAGTTTTATATAGGGCAAATTTGACCCGGAGGTATTAATGCGCTTTACATGAGCACCAGTTAAATTACACAAGGTCACATTCTTTTTTTAGGCACTGGGAGATTAAGTGATTTGCCGAGAACCACAGGGTGTTGAGCTGACACGGAGACTCGAACCTGGTTCCCCAGTTCCAAAGTAGCCAGTTCTGTCCATAATGCCACATCCTCTCGCTATTGTTCTATAAATTCTCGAGAATAAATGAAATGCTGATTTCTATATCTGTCATTTTTTCTTTAGATCTACTTAATGAGATTTTGGCCTGCAAAACATTTCCTAATTGGAACAAGCATTGACAAAGCCAAAAGGACTGGGCTTTGCAGGCTTGTGCCCATGGGCATTTTGTTTTTGTCTTATTTATTGCAAGTATAGGTAACAAAAATAATAAGAAAACAAGAATACACTTAAACATGCCTACCATATGCGTGCAATAAAATATTGACATTTTTTTTACATCACTAACTCGCTGTTTTAATAGTGATGTTTTTAAACAATAAGCCTTTAAGTTGTGCCTGCATACCATTATTTGAAGGAGACATAATTCACCACCTACCCGAGCACTCGGATTGCAGGCAGCTACAATGTTCAAGGTCACTTAAACACTATTTAAGATAAAGTTTAATTGCAGTCAAAATAAAATTGGTATTAATAGCTAATGTTGTAAATACATTAAATAAAAATGTGCACTTTGAACCAGCTTTCTCACTGAAAAGAAAGGGACTACTTGGAAGCAGTCTTTGTCCTGTCACACAAAGTGATTAGAGCCAGTTGGGAAAGTGGGCTGACCAATTGCCCCATGCTGTATGGTCTGGCGGGCGGAAGCTTAATGTGAATGACAATTTAAAAACAATAGATGAAGCCCCTAACCAAAAATAATTCTGTGTGTGTGTATATATAGATAAAAAAATTGGTGGTGGGGGAATTGTAGCCTGTTTCAAAGGCCCGGCCTAAAAATGGTACAAGTTCTCATACCTTGTGCAGGCTGCAGATAAACCTTTATCTTGTATTCTTCTGTGCTTATCTTCCTGTGTTTTTAGATCTGAATCACTATGGTAAGCACACGTAGAATGCGCCCTGGGATGCCTATATTTTATACATATAACTGAGTGTTAAACTTATTTTTAAAGAAATATAGTTGTATATTGATATCGCAGCAGTGGGGGGAGGCTTTGTCTACGTTGATAGATATTAGTGGTGACATTTTAAAATAGTGTGAAATTCTTAAGTCATTAACATTTTCATATGAAAGCTCCCTGTAAAACTAATAAGCATATTTTTTTATTGGTCCAGTTGGTACCACATAACTTGTCCCTGAAAGAGAATGTTAATGTGTAGTGGTAGAACAAGAATAACTGCCCCGGGAGCAATCAAAAGTAATTGAACAGTGGAGGCAAACATAAAGTAAGGAATGTACATTTCTTATGTTGCATGGGTGCAGAGTTCTTCCTCTTTTGAATTTACAAAATGTATCCAGCAAGAAAAATGTGCAACCGTTTCAGGTTTCTAGGTATCCTTCAGGAAAACATTTATTAATTCCATTTGAGGCTATACAAGTGTATAGTATCGTATGCAAGAAAAGTGCAGAAGCACATTACTGACACTGCTTTGGGGAAAATATTTTTCCTTCCGGAGTAACCTACATTACCACCATTTTCAGAGGTGTTTCCATTTACTTTCCACAATGGAAAGGCACTGGATAGAAGTAAAATTCTGGCCATTTCCAGGCAAGGAAGGGGATGGAAACTGATTGGTGAACTTGTGTGCCCTTAAAAACATTGAGAGCATTTCCGCCCTGGAATGCCCCGCTCCACCCACAGGAGGCGATTTGTTCACATGAAACATTATTCTGAGTAAACGCATTATAAGCGCCAAACTGCTTTCGTAAATTTCAAAGTAGATTTTGCACTTGCAAAACAAGGCTATTTACACGTGGCAGACTGACACACGCATAGGTTTGTGAATTGGGTTCAGAGTTCCTCATCTATTCCACAGCACACAGCAAAGGTCATTGGAGGATACCATCTTTGATTGAATTTGCACTCTTAACTGCATGGTTGAGAGCGATCAACTCTACCCTTCCATCACATTCCATAGCAACATACGTAGTTTTATTGAGGCTTCATGATGGTGGATCCCCGACATAGTTTGACATAGCCTGCCACACTCTTAAAAAAACAAAAAAAAAAACAAAACTCAGATGTTCTGAAAATTCTCGAAGGTCATCTCTCAACACAACCAAGACCTAAACAAAGTATCTAAAAGAATACCAAGTCTCTACAGCCATATTATTTTGTGCCCATATAAGTATCTACTGAAGTATGTATATACCTGCATTTTTCGGATCGTCTTTATGCATTTATAAGTTAGACTTTTTATATTCGTTATTAGGTTGGAGCTGCAGTGCCCTTAACTTTCATTATTATCTCTTTTAACTTAGTCTGTTTGTTTTTTAATCGTCTCACTTTTCTTCTTGCGTATAGTATGGTTTGGAAAGAATCATCGGAGAAGAAAGAAGTCTCTCGTTGCTGGCAAAAGCCATGGACCCCAGACAGCCCAATATGATGACTGATGTCGTAAAACTCGTGTCGGCCATTTGCATTGTTGGGGAGGAAAACATGTAAGTGCTGCTTTAGTCACACCATGTAGGTTTGCTGTCGAGTTTTGTTGTGCTGAGTGCTGTAATAAGAATTGAGTTGTTGCTTGCTGTTGCCAATCTTTAAAGAATCCTGACAGCATTAACAATTGGTGGAAAATGAATCAATTTTATTGGTGCTATCTGTTTCACATGCACTTTGAGTACTTTAACAACTAATGTGTTGTCATCAATAACAGTTAGAGTATAAAGGGCCTGTTGTCTATGGTGATTGTGGAAAGCAGCGTGCCAAGCCGTCAAACTCAATTAATGACTCCTTAATATTGAGTTTCCCTCTAATGCAAATGCATTGCTTTCTTCACTTGACCTGTAGGACATTTTTTTCCCTCTAGTGTTTAAAGTAGCAAATCTTTTTTTAAATTTTTACTGTGGAATATTTGTAGTACCTCCGTACATTGGTTTCCTCAGTTTATATGGAAAGAATAACATGCATTGGCAAAGTCAATAGGTTTTGTCTTTCATAACTGTTAACTGACCTTTGGGCTTTGCCGATTCTTTCGTAGATGCTATTCCACATCAGCAAAAAGTCATCAGCAAAAAGAAAACAATACCACCCCCCCCCACACCTGCCAAAAAAAGCGCAATGATGTATGTTATAGGCGCACATGTGCACGATGACACTAAAGCAGCCCCAGCACGATGACTCATACATGCATATGATCACAACCAGTGCATGCACATACATCATGGTGCAGGCCATTTTGTTGTTTGTTTACCATTCTAAGATGACAGACACACATCTTGGAGGGATTCATTAAAAAATATAAAAGAGAGACAAAGCTTTTTTAAAGGAGCAGCCCTACAGCAAACGGTAGCTTCCAGGCCCGCCAAAAAAGAATGTGCCTGGGAGCAATGGAGGAGCTTTATTTGGGGGTGAGTGTTAGGCTAATTAAAAGAGAAAAAGAAATGAGCGTCACATTTAGGGGCTGGGGATGCAGTGGGCGAGATATTAAGACGGGTGCAGCACAGAGTGCGGGGAGATCAAAAGATAGTAAATAAACTGTGCTTCATAGGCAGGCCAAAACACAAGAAGTAAAAGGAAAGCCATTGAATAAGAAGCTAGCAAATGAGACTGACGAGAGAGCCACCCATTTGAAAGCAGTGGGCTCATCGAAAGCCCACGCTAAATATTGGTGTTGTCCACAATTGGCCTTCAACAAGACACAGCAAAAAGCTGCCTGAAGCCGAAACCAAAAAAGCATAGGCAGCATGGACAACAGAAACAGCTGCAGATATAGCATCTTTTGCCCGTCCAACTGTGTAATAAGTTTCATGTTTAGCCCTAGGTGTAAACCACAACAATACTTGCATTAAGTTTATTAACTGTTACTAAATTTAAGAACCTCCTTTCCAGTACATTTTGTAGTGTGTAGACTGACTCCGAACTACCTTCTCATCCTCTGCCTTGTCTTAGTAATTGCTAGATGAGTTGAAACCACTTTTCCTAATAGGCATCCTGTTGCCTGCTGCTAAACAAAAAATATGATGCTCCAGAGAACTATCAGCCTTCACAGCCTCCAACTGTTTTTTCAATCTTCCGATAAAAGTATTTATTTTATATAGTGCAGACCATATTCGTGTCAACGATAGAGTGCTTTATATTAATGAAAGTAGAGCATGCAAATAGTCAAAATGTGTGTGGGCCAGCGTGCAGTAACAATGACCATGTCGATGAAAATGAAGGACTTACGAAGAAAATATATATACATTGATCTTCAATGAAGTAAACTATCAAGACGGTAATCGAGTGCTTGTAGCAAATGTTCCAAAAAATGGAATGGAGTCCAGTGGCGGCCGGCATGGCTTGCTGGTGGTAAGGCGGGCGCAGGTGGAGAGGGTTTGGGGGGGGGTCGCGCCAGAATGTGCAAAACAAAAATAATAAAAACATTTTTTACTTACCTTTCCGCCCGGGTCCCCCGTCTCTGCTCCTGCTTTCCTCAAGAATCAGGAAGCACAGCCAGACCCCACTGACCAATCACAACGCTGCAATGCAGCGTTGTGATTGGTAGGCACCCAGGCTCCCCATACCAATCACAGCGCTGCAATGCAGTGTTGTGATTGGTTTTGAGTGTCCTGGTTTGATGCTCAACCAGGGAATGGGGACCTGGGTATGTTCTGCATGCAGGCAGTAAGGCAGCCTGCATGGAGAACGGGGAAAGTGAGAACGACTGGTTTGGGCAGCCCGAGAGGGCTGACCAAACAGTCATTGCGCACTTAGGAGGGCAAACCACTCCTCCCTTGCCCTGCTCCAAGAGCAGAGCAGCCCCGCCCACCCGCAAAGGAAACATAAAATGATAATAACTGAAAGTTATTATCATTTTATGTTTTCTCTTCTCGCACTGCTTGAAAGCAGTGGGGCGATGCTCCTCTGCCATAGCGGAGGAGCCGCCACTGATGGAGTCTCAGGCGCTTGTTATTTACCACCTCCAGTGTTATGAATTTGACAGTAAACCCTATGTGAGGGTGAGATCAACTTTAGATAAACCTTTTAATGGTGAGTGCACTACCTAGTAATTAACTTTCACCCCATTGTTGAAGGCACGGTAAGAGGTTTCTGTTCGGAGTGCTTGTGGGATGGTATTCTTCGTGCAGAACCAGAAAAACAAAAACTGGTTGAAAGTTAAGTTTTTAATTCTTGAATTTTGGTATTTCTACAGTAAGCATTTATTTTTTCCTAGAATCTTCTAGGTAATAGAACAGGCAATAATTATACAAGTCCATCACTGACAGAGAAGACTGGGGGCCCTGCCCTACGTTAGGGATTCATACTAACTTCCTGGGCTTTGCAAACATGCATTTTGAGTAGTTCTGAGACCCCTAACTATGGACTACATGGCTCACTTCAGCTGGTGATCAGATATCCCTCAAGGGAATTGATTTCTAGTAACCAGTGGATCATTCCCCTTGAGAACTGCATCAGTGTTTTGTGATCGGCCATTTTGGGCTGGGCCAACCTAGTCCAACTGTGCGCTGTTCAAGTTTGATTGGCACTGGATGTTCACCCATGCGGTATCATGCCAAACGTTAAGTAGAAATATGGGCATCAAATGGTAATAGGCCTTCATGGATTGATCATCACAGGTGTCCTCATGCAATAATTGTGAGAAAGTGAATTTAGTAGATGACGTGCATTATCTGTTAGGCTAAGGTAAGAAGCAGTAAATACTGAGGTTCAATTGCCCAGTCTCTGCACACCTCTTTGTAGAAGGTATCCATTTCAAGATGCATCTGCGTTCACATGGAGAATTTCTGGCTTTATGGAAGATGTTTCAAATTGAAGTCTTAACTTTTTAGTCTCAAGCTTTAGCCAAGGTGCACCTCAACCATTCTGGTGCCACAGGTGGGGATCCTTCATGTTCTTTCTCTGTTGATAAACCCCCTCCCTCACCTGATGCCCTCCACCTTTGTTAGTGCTTGTTCCATGCAAGATCCTAGAACGGACCAGACTCTTAACATACAGGTTGTATGTTAGTGTGATCAACTTGGATTTCAAATCATGTTACCCTAGGTTTCACATCATTCAGTCAGGATATTTAATTGTTAGGCCTTGATTGAGGCCCTTTGTGGGAAACCTCTACTTGCAGCCTTTTGTGCAGGGAAGCTAAGGAGTCATGCCTCATATCAACTGTTTTACAATATAGCCTTGGTGCAGATGTGACTTCAGGTCCAAAGAGACATGGTAAGTATTCTCCCCCTCTGCCTATTCTACACTCTTCCTCTCCCTACAAGTAGTCCCATGAGTGTGAGTTTGTCTGGAGCACTTAAAATGCCTCAGACTTGTCTGGTGACAACCAACCAACATCTCACCCATATGACCAACCAGTCCTAATTCTGTAGGAGATTAGAGGTCCAATTCACTGCTGTACGGTACTGTCCCATGAACCAGAGGTTTCAATTTTTCCATTCTCTACCAGCATTCTTGATAGCTGTTGTCATCTTCCAGGTTGGTAGGAAGCTGTGAGGAATTATTCCACTATAGGTCTCGAACCAGAGACAGCAGAGCAGGGAGGCACTCACTCTTGTAAGCTCCAAGAGGCAGCCTTTCAAACTGTTCCAATACTGCATGATTTTTTAGGGGCAATTCCAGTGTTTGTCTAAAAGAACCTCTTTTCATTTTGAGGTGCCTTAATTGCTTTGATGTTTTAAAAAAAAGTGTGCTTTGATGTTTTTAAAACATTGTCAAGTACAGCGCTACGCCTTCCAAAAAGGCCTAACGCTCACGGACCCCAACCTTCTTGTGAAGCAGTTCTCAACAATGCAGATAGAGCTAATAAATATCAATAGAGCACTTGCATTCCCCGTTGAACAGTAAAAAGTTGTTGGTTAAAATCAAGTCTGCCATTTCGATAATCATCTTTGAGTGTTCGTATATACTCGCACTCCTACTTGACAAAAAATGACTCGGTGCTTTGAGTCCAAATTTCTTTTGGATACAGGTATGCAGAACGACAACATCCAGGAAGATAAACATGTTCGGATCCCAACCAGTATCAGTTAACTTATAAAAAAATATCCATGGTGTCCCTTATATAGGAAGGTAGATTAACAACCAAAAGTTTTAAGAACAGGCCCACAAATTCAGAGAGATGTTCAGTCAAGCTACCTAAACCAGATATAATTGGTCGTCCTGGTATAGAAATACCTTGTATTTACTTTTGGTAGAATGTACAAGAAGGGGGGGGGGAGGGGATTCTCTACCTTAATGTATCTTTATTCTGTTTCATCAATTAATCCGGTTTCCTTCCATGAATACAAGTTTTCAAAAATCAATTGTTTGGCTTGTAGAAGTGGATTACCTGTTACCTTGTGGCTTGTAGAAGTGGATTACCTGCTACCTTAACATAACATTTGTGATCACTTAATTGCTCGTGATTTCATTGTCATATTCAGATCTTCTCATTATTACAATATTACCGCCCTTGTCTGCTTCCCGGATAGCAATGGAGGCATCAGTGCCCAGATGACTCGAGGCATTCCGTTCATCTACTCCTATCAAAACATTTTTGCCCCTTCCCCTGAAGGACAAATGATATCTGGTCTGGGTAGCTTGACTGAACATCTCTCTGAATTTGTGGACGTGTTCTTAAAACGTTTGGTTGTTAATCTACCTTCCTACATAAGGGACACTGGATATTTTGAATAAGTTGACTGATATTGTAATGTCTGTTGCTTGTCATATAAAAAGTTCACTTGACTATTCCCTAGAGAACATCTGTAGGGTTACAACGTCTATTTTTCCTTGTTAGGTGGAAGGAGGGGTACCTTACAGATGATGGTTTTGATACTTGGGGTGTGGTTTCTGTAACTAATATTTATGTTAATAATTCACAAGGGCCTTTGGCTGCACTTGGTTTCATGTGTTTGTGCAATGGTGTTTAAACTGTTACTTTGTTGTAAAGGAACATTCTCATATCTATGTACTGTATTAAGTTCAAGGATAAGGTACGAATGTTGCAATTACTTCTCAGTAATCTCATGACTGAGATTCTTTTTGCTTCTCCTTGTACTTACTTTCCTTCCTTTTTTTTTTCTTCCAAGAACCAAGGTACCTCTTAAGTTTTGGTTCTAATAGCCTAAGCAAGAGTCAATACATTTATATATTCATTCTTGCGGTGCCCATTTGGGGTATGTGATGCCCCCTGTTATATGAAGTACTGAGACTAGTTAAAGGAGTCATAATAAGAAGGTTACTGTTAATTATATCTGAAAGAAACACGTAGTGATAGATTCCTTACCTTAGAATATCCCCAGGCGTCAGTCTGGATCCGGAAAGTTTTCGTCAGCAGTACCCCTGCGCGTCGGAAGGTGGCGTCGTGCGGCTCCGCGTCTGTTGTAGGCGTCGTGATCGCTGGGATGACGTTGCGGCAGCTACTTAGACGCCGCCCTCGCGCGCTGACGTCAGTTCTTTCCTTTTCCGCGCCAGCCAGCGCAGATCCGGAGAGAACGGTCTCCCCCGGTCTTTTTTGACTGAGTTTTTTGAGATTTTTGTCTCACCTTTTTGAGTCGATACGACTCCTGGTGCAGTTAGGGATGCCCGGGTTTGTCTTGCGAGTACTGTCATCGGATGATGTCGGTGACGGACCCGCACCGCGTGTCTCTTCTGCCTGGGGCGCGACCACGACCCCAAGTCGTGCCCCGACTGCCGGTCCATGGCACCGAAGTCTTTGCGAGAGCGGTCCCGAAAGTTGCTTGAAGCCCGGCAGTCGGCTCCGCGCCGTGAAAGGTCCTGGTCCAGAGGGAGGTCGAGGGACCGGTCGCGGAGCCACCACCATCGGAAGTCGAACGAATCGAAGTCTTTGCACTCAGGGTCAGGTAAGGCGAAGCGCCAAAAGAAGTCGAAGAAACATCATCGTTCCCCGACTTCCCCTCGCGCGACTTGGCTGAGGATGCGGGTGGTGCCACCCCCGCGGCTCCGGCGGAGGCTATGCAGTCGCTGGTGACCTCCCGCCCTTCCCGGGTTCATCGGCGACTCCGGCCCAGGTGCAGGAATTCCTGTCCGCTATGGCTCGCCTATTTGGGCCGTCGGGCCCCTCCGGTGCGCCTTCGGGCCCCGCTGGCCCGACTGGGAGTCCTCGCCCTTTGACGCCAGCGGCTCTGGCATCGCCGTCGGCTCCGGCCTCGGCACCGCAGGACTCCCGTGGATCCCGTCGTGGATCCCGGTCGACGCCGGTTGACCTCGTGAAACCTCCACCGTCGTCGACCCCACCGGCACCACGTTTCGCGTCGCCCGGCATGCCGGACGATGTCGTCCCCGGTTTCAGCCCCGAAGTGGCGACGGTGCCGGAACGGTGTCGCCCGACGCCGATTCCGACGCAGTTTGGGAATCTGTTTCCCTATCTCCATCCTCCTCCTTTTAGGCCTGTACAACAGCATGAGGAGGAAGGGGAGGACTGGGAGGGGTCTGAGGACCCTCTCGCTGCTCAATGCGAGTTTGACCCAGACTGGGCAGAGGAGTTGGGGGATGCCAGTGGTCTGGACACCTCTCCAGACCTTGGCATGCTGTCTCCTCCTACCGTGGCTACGGAGGAGGGTGCTTCTTTCTCTGTGGTGTTGCGTAGGGCAGCCGGGGCTCTCAACCTCAAGCTACCTACTGTGGCTGTCAGGACTAACCTCCTGACGGAAGTGCTTCAGCCAGCAGTTACCTCTGCGGAACCACTGCTGCCCTTTAATGACGCACTTTCGGACGTTCTTTTGGGCTCTTGGTCCAGGCCCAACACAGGGGCTCCTGTGGACCGCAACGTGGCCCGACGCCATCGCCCTGCCCCGGGCGACCCCATCTTCCTCTCCCAACACCCCACCCCTGAGAGCTTGGTTGTCCAAGCCTCCGCTTCCCCACGCGCATTCCCTACCTCACCCCCGGACAGGGAATCCAAGAGGCTGGAACAATTTGGGAAGAAGGTTTTTTCTTCCGCCAGTCTAGGGCTGCGGTCGATGAACATCGCATGCCTCTTGGGCCGTTATTTTCACTCTGTGGGATACGGTGGCGCAGGTGCTGCCTCAGTGTCCGGAGGAGGCTCGGACACTACTCTCCCAGGCTATTGCTGAGGGGAGAGATGCAGCCAAGTTCACAATCCGTTGTGGCCTTGACACCGCCGACTCGCTGGGCAGGGCGATTTCCATGACAGTGGCGCTCCGCCGCCACGCCTGGCTGAGAACAACTGGCTTCTCGGGGGGTGTCCAAAACACTTTGATGGACATGCCCTTTGATGGCATTCGACTCTGTGGCAACAAGGCAGACAGTGCTTTGGAGAGATTTAAGGACTCACGAGCTACGGCCAAGTCCCTGGGCCTTTCGGCCACACGGCCTCCTCAGCCTTCTGCCTTTCGCTCCTTTCGTGCTCGCGGATGGGGCAACCCACCACGTTCGCAACAGAGCCACAGGCTGGCGCAACAGTCCGCGCGCGGCCGCGGACACCGCCGCAGTGGTTCAGGGGGCCAGCGGGCGAGTCAGTCCACCACCACCCCAGCCACCACTGCCTCCAAACCTTCCTAGTCCGACCTTTCAGGCCCACCAAACGCCAGTGGGTGGAAGGCTTCGCCATCACCTCCCCCACTGGCGCACCATCATGTCGGACAGGTGGGTTTTACAAATAGTCCGAAGGGGCTACTCCCTCCCCTTCGAGACTAGCCCTCCAGCCATGCCACCTTAATACCACCGCATGTCGGGGGATCACTTGGCACTTCTCCAGCAGGAAGTTGTGGCCGTCTTGGCCAAGGGGGCCATAGAGCGCATTCCAACGCCAGAAGTAGGTCGTGGTTGTTATTCCCACTACTTTCTGATTCCAAAGAAGGACAAGGGCCTGCGTCCTATCTTGGATCTTCGGAACGTCAATCTCTTCCTCCGAAAGGAGAAGTTCAAGATGCTCACACTTGTTCAGGTCTTGTCTGCCCTGGACCCACAACACTGGATGGTAGCGTTGGACTTGCAGGACGCTTACTTTCATATCCCCGTCCTGCCGGCCCACAGGCATTACCTGCGGTTCACGGTAGGCCACGAGCATTTTCAGTTAACCGTGCTTCCTTTCGGCCTTACCAGCGCCCCTCGGGTGTTCACCAAAGTGATGGCGGTGGTCGCAGCTCATCTGCGCAGATCAGGGGTTTCAGTCTTCCCGTATCTCGACGACTGGTTGTTGAAGGCGGGCTTGCCCCAGGCAGTCGTCTCCCACCTCCAGACTACGGCCGACCTCCTGCATTTGCTGGGGTTCTCCATCAACGTGCCGAAGTCGCACCTGATTCCCTCTCAGAAGCTCCTCTTCATCGGAGCAGTTCTGGACACGGCGCAGTTTCGGGTCTATCCTCCCGAACAGCGAGTCCGGGATATTCGGGCTATGATTCCAATCTTTCAGCCCTTGTCCTGGGTTTCGGTCAGGGTGACCTTGAGGCTGCTGGGCCTCATGGCCTCCTGCATCCTGCTGGTCGATCATGCCAGATGGCATATGCGAGTTGCGTATCAATGGGGTAACCCGAAAGACCACTGGACTCGGGTAAATAGTGGTACACAAAAGATAGTCACAGTGGAAAATATTCACAATGTATCTGCAACCAATACATGGTCTATATACAAAGAATATGACAACACCAAATGGCTCATTCAATAAATGATTATGATTTAATAAATATCACAAAAATTGTCATCATAGATCATAGGCTCAAAAATTGTGAACTGAATATCACATTTAACATTTAGTAAGAACAGGTGCATACAGCGTGAAGTGATAGGTGCATAGTTAGGATAAGTGAAAGTGATGTGCAGGGGGAAAGGTGGTGCATATATATACATCAATATACAATAATGATAACCTAACCTGCCAAATTACTGGCAAAACATACAAATGCAAAATCATAAACAAAAGATGCAGATATAGATCCTCTGTCATCCAGGTTTGATAAGTGAAGGGAAGGAGATGTCGACGTTTCGACCCCTATAAAAACCATCAGATTTGACGTCTTGGAGGTGGGGTCTTCATCAGGACCAACGCTTCCCAGAGCTATGGGTTACGTTTGAACCCTTGCTCTTTCTATACGGATACATCCGCGGCCTTAGGTTATTGCGTACCTTTGGTTTATTCCTATTCGGACTGCTGTACCTATCGTGAGAGCCTTGCTGGCCCACACCACTATCTTTCAGCCTGAAGACACCTGTGCTGTCACTGGTGCAACATATACCCTTCGCTTCCCTACCCCTTCCCCGTTGGTTCACGCTGTATGCACCTGTTTTTACTAAATGTTAAATGTGATATTCAGTTCACAATTTTTGAGCCTATGATCTATGATAATTTTTGTGATATTTATTAAATCATAATCATTTATTGAATGAGCCATTTGGTGTTGTCATAGTCTTTGTATATAGACCATGTATTGGTTGCAGATACATTGTGAATATTTTCCACTGTGATTATCTTTTGTGTACCACAGATGGCATATGCGGGCTCTGCAGTGGGACCTGAAGTTCCAGTGGGCGCAGCATCAGGGGAATCTGTCCGATTACGTCCAGATCTCGGAGGGCACTGCAACACAGTTGCAGTGGTGGTTCACAAACCGGCATTGGGTCAGCGGCAGATCCCTCTCCCTTCCCCAACCGGAGCACACAGTGGTGACGGACGCGTCCCTCCTGGGATGGGGCGACCATATGGGCGAGGCGGAGATTAGAGGCCTCTGGTCTCCGGCGGAGTCCAAGCTCCATATCAACCTTCTGGAGCTCCGGGCGATCCTACTTGCACTCAAAGCATTCCTTCCCTCTGTCAAGGGGAGAGTAGTGCAGGTGTTCACAGACAACACCACCCCCTTGTGTACTGCAACAAACAGGGACATGGCTGGAACATCAGGGCATTTCCCTGGTGGTTCAACACCTGGCAGGTTCCCTGAACGCCAGGGCGGACGAACTCAGCCGCAGGTGCATGATGGATCACGAATGGCGTCTTCACTCGGACGTGGCGCAAGGTCTTTTTCAACAGTGGGGAGAACCTTGGTTAGATCTATTCGCCACCGAAGAGAACGCGCAATGTCAGCAGTTCTGCGCGTTGGAATTTCCAAGGCGGCACTCGCTCGGCGACGCTTTTCGTCGCGAGTGGAGTTGCGGTCTATTGTACGCCTTTCCGCCTATACCACTTCTACCCAGAGTGCTGAAGATCAGACGCGACCGGGCCCAAGTCATTCTTGTGGCTCCGGACTGGGCTTGAAGAGTTTGGTATCCCGAGCTACTCAGTATGAGCGTGGATCCCCTGATCCGTCTGCCTCTTCGGGAGGATCTTCTGTCGCAGCAACAGGGGACGGTCCTCCACCCGAACCTGTTCAGCCTCCACCTCCTTGCGTGGAGATTGAGCGGCGACAGTTGATTCCATTTCACTTGCCTCCCGAAGTCTGTGATGTCATTCTGGCAGCCAGGGGTCCCTCCACTAAATTGGTATATGCCTGCAGGTGGAACAAATTTGTGGCATGGTGCACAGCAAAGGCTGTGGATCCCCTTTCTGCCCCGCTTTCTGAGGTCCTACTCTTCCTTCTCTCTTTAGCCCAGCAGGGCTCTGCTCTGGGCACTATCATGGGCTACCTTTCTGCAATTTCAGCCTTTCTCAGGCTACCTGATCAGCCCTCTCTTTTTAAGTCCCCTCTTGTAAATAGATTTCTCAAAGGTATTACTCACCTTTTCCCTCCTATTCCGTTTGTGATGCCACAGTGGGACTTGAATCTCGTTCTTACTTATTTGATGTGCGCTCCCTTTGAGCCGCTTCACAACTGTCCTCTTCATTTATTAACCTTGAACACTGCTTTCCTGGTTGCCATCACCTCCGCTAGGCGCGTGAGTGAGCTCCAGGCTCTTTCATGTAAACCTCCTTTTCTGTCTGTTCATCCGGACAAGGTTGTGCTCCGCACACGTCCATCCTTTTTGCCAAAGGTTGTTACTGCCTTCCATATCGGGCAAACTATCACCTTGCCCACTTTCTTTCCGCACCCTTCCAGAGAGGAAGAGAGGCTCCACCGTCTGGACCCAAAACGTGCGATCTCATTTTACCTCAACCGCACACAACAGTTCCGGGTGGATGACCAGCTCTTTGTTGGCTACGTAGGCGCCAAGAAAGGCCGGGCTGTACACAAGAGGACTATCTCTCGCTGGGTTGTCTTGTGTATAAAAGCCTGCTATTCTCTAGCTAATAAGGAGCCTCCGGTGGGGCTGCACGCCCATTCTACCAGGGCAACAGCAGCTACTACTGTATTGGGACGCGGTGTCCCCCTGCAAGACATCTGTCAGGCAGCCATGTGGGCCTCGTTGCACACTTTTAGTAAGCATTATTGCCTTGACAGCCAAGTCCGGAGAGACGGCTTCTTTGCCTATTCTGTTCTCCGTGACTTTCTGGTGTGATCTTAGTTCGCAGACCCACCACCGGGGTTCGTATTGCTGGGGTATCTATTCTAAGGTAAGGAATCTATCACTACGTGTTTCTTTCAGATGAACAAGTTACTTACCTTCGGTAATGATATACATGTAAGAAACATTAGTAGTGATAGATTCCTTACCGCCCCACCCATCCTCCCCGTTCTGCGAACTAATTTCTAGGGTTAAGGTCATCCCTTTCAGGGCCCTAGTTTCAATGCATCAGTGGTCAGTATCTTGCATGGCTCTGCGTCCCTGGCGCGGAAAGTCGTGTAAAGAACTGACGTCCGCGCGCGAGGGCGGCGTCTAAGTAGCTGCCGCGACATCATCCCGGCGATCACGACGCCTACGACGGACGCGGAGCTGCACGACGCCACCTTCCGACGCGCAGGGGTACTGCTGACGAAAACTTTCCGGTTCCAGACTGACGCCTGGGAATATTCTAAGGTAAGGAATCGATCACTACTAATGTTTTTTACAGATGTATCGTTGCCGAAGGTAAGTAACTTGTTCTTTAAGCGATTTTATGTGTGTTAATCTCTTAGCCACCGTTGTCCAGAAAGAGCAGATCCATTCCATGCATTTACCATAACTTGAAACTGTTTAAATCATTTCCATATAGACTTGTTGTGTGGCAGTCTAGCTCAAGTTTAGATGTCCTGAAAATCTGATATGGATCCAGCTCTCAAAGACCAGTGTTAGACACCCCTCCTTACTTTTTAAATCATGGGACCTGTTGCCGTGTTACCTCTCGTTTCTTAATTTACGTTTCAAATTGTTTGTAGACTTGAGAAAGTTTTGGAAGCTATAACCACAGCAGCAGAAGATCGAAACATTGAACGATTCTCTCCCATTGTTGAAGGTCTTCATAATAACGGTGTCCAGTTGCAGGTAATCTGCTTTATACTTATGGAAAAAATAATCTATATTTCTTAAATAGCTTTCTAATAGATATAATCAGAGCTTTCTTTCTAAAAGGTTTGTTAGCATGCAGATTAAAATGCACTTATTCTGAGTGTTTTATGTGATGATACATACAAGGACGACAAAAGTGTGCGGTGATTAATTGCATTTGAAGAAGTGTTGATTGAATAAATGAATCGAATACTTTCATAACTCCTCTCTACAAACTGAATTGCCAAAAGCCACTTTTGCTTCAGCGGAGTGAGCACTGAGCGGATTTTTAATGTTTTATTTCTGGAAGGTGGTCTCCTTTGACTGTGAAAATCCATCTAACTTTGAAGCTGCAATGTGTTCGAAGGATACGGAGAAGATTTGTTTTCAGTGAAAGTACGGAGCATCTTAAGGGAATATAGTGTTGCTTTTTGTCTGAGGTATTTTGGAGGTTTTCCAATGACTCAATTTATGTGTAAGGCCCATGGTCCTGAGGGGAACTAGCGTGGTTACCAGCCTTGCTGCAGTGTTCTGTGCAGTTGCTGCTAAATACTGGAACAAGCTGCCTCTCCCTCTTAGATGCATCTCCAAGAAGAAAGCTTTTCGCAAGCTCTTGAAAACTCATCTGCTTAAGCAGTAGGATGTAGCGCCTCCATACTGACCATTTGCCTCAGTTCCGGGACACTCGCTAGTAACTGCTGCGCTTTACAAAACTCCTCATTCATTCATTCATTCATTCTAGGGACTTGCTGTTATGGCGGCTTAAAGTACATTCACTGTGTGTAGCACAGATGGCAGCGGACAATCGTCATTTGGAGTGAGAGTGAAGCTATATGCCAGTAGATATGTTAGCACAGGAATGTGCTCACAACAAATCTGATGTTACTTTTGAGATGAGGAGCGACTTGTTGGATTTTGACCTTGCGCTTACTTATAGGGTCCTTCAGCCTGTCCACTTCATCCGTTGGTCCATAGTTGCATTATTCACATTTTTCGTCTGCCCACTGCACCATATAGCATGCAGCAATGGGTCAGGAACAGGAGTTTCCAAGGAGAGTAGTCTGAGGTATGAACTTTACTTTTTGCTACAAAATGATCACTTTTATGAGGATGACTGAAACTGCTGATTTTTAAAATTAATATTGATACTTTATCGGTTGGGTACAAACATTGCTGTGACATTGAAACGTTAACATTTGACTTTGGCCAGCACTTTTTTCAATTTTTATTAGTTTGTTCATTTTTTTTTTTTACAAGTCAGACCTTGTTTACACTCTGTAGCGTTCGAAACGCGACCTGGGATCTCTGTGGGGATGTGAAAGTTTCCAGGGGCGAAGCATGTGTGAATTTGAAATTTCTGCCCACCCACCCTTTTGTCTTCGTTCTCTGTTAAACCAGCTTCTTTATCTGTACACAAACTGACATGGAGCACTGTTTTTACAAGTCAGGCCTTGTTTAGACTCTCCAGTGCTCAAGGCACAACCTGGGATCTCTGTGAAACGGGCATCGGGGACTTGTAGGTTTTCGGTAGGTGCGTTTGTGGTTTTCTGATTGCCTCCCACTGCCTGGATTCGCGCTACCTGCCCATCATTGAACTAGTTGAGGAAAAAACAGTGGTTCATGTAAGGCCAATCAGTCCTGATAATGATTAGTTATCCAACAAGACAAAAGAGGGCAATTTGTTTTCTTTTAACCCATTGTATCGCAGAATTCTTTGAAAAAAAGGTATAGGACGGGACACATATGGACATTTGTCAATTATTTTATTCAATAATATCATATTTATTCAAGAGAATATAGATACGGTGCTCACAAGAAAGTGAAAAAAGGGTGTGTGCTGTGGTGAATAAAGGAAAACTCTAAAAACATTAATCACATTGACAACATAAGCAATCTCCTTTTGAATAGTTTTTATATAATGAAACAGGAGTTTTGTTGTACTAAGGTCAACGGCGTTTGGATCTTAATAATTCGAGATCATCATCAGGACTGGTGTGTGAGCACCAGGTATCTATAAAGTAAGGAAAGGAGACTTTAGAGACGGTCCCGAAGAATTGCGTAATACATTAATTAAAACCTGTTCATTTAAACAATCCAGGTCTACATTGTTCCTGGGTAATCACTCATAAGCTTATATGTAGAAGGAGACAGCGGAATGTCTTTCAGAGAAAGTTTAAGAATGGAATTGCAGGAAGAGAATGCAAAGTAACTGCTGGCAATGAGGCCAGTGCTAGGATCGGTAAAGAAAAAGTGCTCGAAGAATTACTTAAAACAGTGCGGCTTGGGTGGGGCATGCCAGTCACTCTGACTAAATCGGGAGTGCCTAGTAGTAAAACCAGGAACCTGGTGAGCAAGGTAGGCCTTAGTTGAAGAACCGTGGTGAAAGGTGCCGGCGGTACCAGATACGCTAAGCATGAACTACTTACTGGTCCCAATAGTGGATGGGATAGTAATTAATGGCACGGAGGGCTAGAATTGCCCAAAGGGAGCGTCTCCTGGAGAGTAGGATCTAAATTGGAAGAACTGTATACATTAATTGGAGGTCCGTATTAGTGTCCACTGAAGGGAGTACGAACCAGGGCTGTAATAGTTACTTATTAGAAGTAATTTGTAGAAGGCTCAAAAGGATGGAGCCTTTATGTTTTTGGAATCGAGGGAAGTGAAGCCCCTGATAAGTTCCTGGGGTCACCGTGTAGTTGGTGAAAAAACCTTGGATCTGAAAGAGAAAAGGAGGGGGCATGTGATATCAGAGGTAGCTGTGCACACAAATGGAGGGGCCCAGCAGAGGACACTTACTTGATCGAGGATACCGCATAAGTCGTTAGAGCCGAGGACGGGCTGGGAGCTCTGAAACCTGCTGGTGTTGAATGCACCGCGAGGACATGCAGTGAGGGTATTTCACCCGGAAGTAGTGGAAGGAACCACTAGACCGCTGAACTGAGAGTTCAATGGGCATGCACCCAGGGGTAGTGTCTGCTAGTCAGAGGCACGGCCTGAGTCTGACGTAGTTAAGGGGCGGGGTCAACCTTAGTTTGGTTGCTGGTGTATGTGAAGGGGCTCGCTGGGACTAGCCATTTGGTTTAAGTCCAGAATAAAACCAAAACCAGATGGACAAAACAGAAATTAAGCGTATTCAGTGTGAATGTGTGATTTAGAATTCGATGTAAACGAGTTAGAATAATAACGGGACTCCTCTGGTATTGAAAAAGGGAGGCGGACATAGCTAATATATTCATGATAACCTGCCAGTGAAGTATATAGTCGAGCTGATCAGTTCCAATTGTGTGGAAAGGAGTAAAAGAAGACAGGGTAAGTACGGGTAAAGCAGTGTTAGACACCTGGTGCAGCAATATTGGACATCAATATTGGACATCAAATCACTAGGAAACAAAACAGATAAGAATTTTTTTTTTCATTAACAAAAATAAATAAATAATAATAGTAAAAACAGACAAATGAAACATGAGTGCATGGTAGGACGAGGTCCATTGCGTAGTACGGTGAGCTGTCTCCTAGATAGTAAGAACAGTACTGGGAAAATTATTTAAAGAATAGTGTTCCACTCCTCTTGTGAATTCAGTCCATGGGCAATTGACTGGCATTTGAAGATCCACTTACACTCCAACATATTCAGAGTAGACAGTGTGTTGCCGCCTCTGGGTTGTGAACGTAGCGTATCAATTATTTGCCAGAGGAAGTCATTTTCTGAGTGTCCTTTTTCCAAAAAGTGTTCCACCAGAGGGCCTGTGATGACTTTGCAGCGAATTCTGCTTTTGTGCTGGGAGATTCTTGCCTTAAACTTCTGTTTTGTTTGACCTGTATATAGTAGGTTACAGGGACAACGAATACAATAAACCACATTGCAAGAATTGCAGTTGGAAAAAAAGGCAAGTGTATGGCTGGTGTTGCCGTATTGAAAGACTTTCGTGTTAGTTGTTGTAGAGCAAGCAGAACAATTGCCACATTTATAGTGCCCTTGGACTGGTGGAAGACCTAGGGCCAAGTGGATAGTAGTATTAGTGCGTTTCGGCTTGTATGCTCTCACTAAATGATCTTTAATGTTGCGACCCTTTTTAAAGGAGAAAAGGGGAGCTTCATTAGTGTTGTTTGCTGTTGACAGGACTGGCCAATGTTTTTTATGCTCTTGGTGAGTTTATTGCTGATTGGGCAAAATGTGATAACACATGTGATCCTTGACATGGGTGCTTTCTGTTTTGGTTGTAGAAGGATATCTCTATGAGCATACCAAGCACGCTTGAGTGAGCATTTTATTAGGTGTCTTGGGTAGCCCCTGTCTAGAAGTTTGTTGGAGAGTACTTCTGATTCCCTGAAGACGTCCTCAGGCTGTTTGGTCTTTTGGTATTTCATATCTGATGCCTCTTGCTTGTTGGCACATATGGGATGCACAATGGAACCTGCATCTGCAGTGGGTACAGCATTAGGGTGTCTTTTGAACAGGATCTGTGTGTTCAAAAAGTTCAATTCAGGACCTTCAGTGGTGGATGGCAGATGCCAATCTGATATGCAGCAGTCTGTTCTCCTTGCCTCTTCTGGACGTCCCATTGGTGACAGATGCATTGTCCCTCGGCTGGGGTAGTCACCTGGATGATGTGGAGATCAGATGCCTCTAGCCTCTAATGGAACAATTTGTCTGGGTTGCTCTCAAAGCCATCGGCCTATCATCAGGAGTGGTTAAAACCGTTGTTGATGAACAACAAACTGCGATGTGGTGATGCAAGAAACAGGGTTGTATGGGGTTATATTCTCGATGGATGGAAACCTTGAGGGTATGGTGCTTGTCTGAACTTCATTGGATCTCCTGGACGGTCAGACATCTGGCAGGATCCATCAACATCAGGGCAGACAAACTCAGCTGGCATCATCTTGCCAGTCACGAATGGCCTCTTCACCCAGATGTGACGCAGGGCATATTTGCCCAGTGCAGCTTAACCTTTTTTGTTTCATTCTGCTACCTTTGCCCACCAGCATTTTGTGCTCTGGTTTCTCTCTTGGGGGTCTCTAGGAAACTTATTCCATCTTCAGTTGCCTTCCCTCCTCTGCCTCTGATCCTGCAGGTGCTGAAAAAGACCTGACTCAGCTCATTCTGATAGCTCTGGACATATGCCCTCCACTTCTGCTTCTTCTTCGGGAGGATTTTCTGTCCGAGCAGCAGGATGCAGTACTATATCCAAACCTCCACAATCTGCATCGCAATGTGTCAAGCTTGAGCTAACCAACTCAGGAGTTTCGACCTTCAGTCAAAAGTGTTGGATGCCTCCCTGACCCTTCCACTAAAAATTAATTTTCAGGCGGCTGGGTTAAATTTTTAGCCTGTTGTGAGAAAAAGCAGATTGACCTCTTACAGATTAAATTGTCTGATGTTCTTTTCTTTGTACTGGCTTCGCCCAGCAAGATTTTGTTAAAGGCATTATTAAAAGTTACTTAGCAGCCCTCTGGGCCTTTTTATGATTAGTGAGCCTTTATTCATTCAGTATACTTTATTTCAGCCACTAGGGCCATAAAAGTACACATAAAAACAAATACAACACAAATATTGTAAAAAAGACAGGGATAAAAATACAGTATAATTTGTAATAAAACTTCTCCATAATGGAAAAAAGTTCAACAATTTAAGGACCACAGACATAAAAATACATTTAAAAACCATATTAACATTTCTAAGTGCCAGCTACAGTCACAAGGGATATCAACTACGTTGTAAGGGAGATAAAAGCTTTCTATGCAATATCCACATAGCCCCGAGGAACTTAGCAACAGGAATAGCAAGGGGTAGACTAGAGTCCGTCCTCAAAATACGGAGAGCTGCTAAATGACTATGCTGGCCTAATTGCCTGCAAACCGGGGCTAACCAGTATCTGCGAGGGCTTGCATACGCTGGACAGGCAAAAAGGACATGGGGTACACTCTAGATCATGGTAGGGCAAAGGGGACAGGAGCCAACTGCCCCTGCAGTCCAACGCTTTGTGAAAGCCCTCAGCGGGAAAATCCCCGCTCTGAATTAAAGTTAATTTTTTTTCACTGGGAACGGTCACTTGATCCCAGTTTGCCTCATATCCCATCTGGTCCTTAATATCCAGGAATTCACATGATGTTCTAGGGAGGTCTGATCTTCTTAGAGCTTTAACCTTAATTGCTGTCCAGTAGAGCTTTTTCAGGACCGATTTTGATGGAAAATTAGTATTACCTGGATTCACCCAAAGCTCAAGAGTCCCAATATAATATAATAACTCTTTAATGTGCAGGAGCCAAAGGATTTTAACAGTGTGGCCAGCAGAGATGACATCCTATAGAGCAGCGGTGTAGTGTGAAAGTTCTGGCTTGAACCATATTCACTTCCAGTATAACAGAGGGCAAAGTCTAGCTTTATCTTGTATACTTCTAACCCTAGATCCGATAAAAGTGGTATCAAAGGAGTGCTAGCAGGAAGAAATGCTACTTTAGGATAGAATTTGTTTTCAGTTGTGGTTAGTGCATCTATGTTTGCTTATTACTACTAAAAATAATGTCCAAGTACATGAAGCTGTGTACAGTTTTTACCACATAATACCCTTTTCTCTGACAAGCTGGTTCTTAGAACCTGTGTACTTTTTTTCTGAAAATTGTGACACATTTTCATGAAGTAATCGATCATGCCCTTAACTTCTATATTCCCAAATTTGGTCCTTATTATGATGGATTGTACTCCGTATCAAACTATCTTGTGGAAGGATACTCTGAGGGCCTCAAGGCTTATTCCCCCAGGGTGAAAGCTGCTACTATTGCACTAGCACAGGTGTTTCAGTGTTGGACATCTGCCAGACAGCCACATGGGTATCTGTCTATAGTTTATTAGGCATTAGAACATTGATTCTTAAGCCTGCAGGGAGAGTCATTTGCACACTCGGTTCTGCAGTACTTCGTGGTGTAAGCCCTCTCTTTAGACACTCCTCCTTAAAGAACGGCCATTTCTTTGGTACTGATTCACAAGGTGATGAATCTGCAGTTAGAAAGATCTGTTGGAAGAATAGATTATTTGTATTCAGTAACCCTTTCTGGTACTCTATCTAACCTCACCAATCCACCCACTTCTATGTTCTGTGGAAATAAGCTTCCAAGTTAGTTTTATGCAGTGCGTTTCTATGACCTTTGTCGTCTTTGCTTTTAATGGCGTGGATTGATGGCTGGGTACTGAAATGACATCAGTGAGCCAAGTTGGGGCCATATGCAGCTCTTTGATGTCACATCCGGGGATGTACCAGTTTCTAGTTGTATCCATTGTGCCTCATGCTGTGCAGGAGAGCTATTTCAACTTTACAGATGCAGTTTGGCACTTGGGGAGATTCAAGAAGGGAGTAATAGATTACTCCAGCAGAAATTGTGTTATCAAAGGTAAAAAACGTATTCTTTTTCACCTCACTTAGGGTATTTGTGGTTTGTTACTTGTCATAAGATTGCCGTCACAAAGTAACTCATAATGGGTGGAGCTCCACTCCCATAGTGTTTTCCAAATATGAGACACTGGTGGTGACTTATCTGGAAGGGAATGTCAAAAAAACCCTTCATTAAGCATGGTCTTGTTTGGGCGTCCTTGCCTCTGGCCTTTTTTTTTCTTTTATTAACTATCTTTACTGGAAAAATCCTATTTGTGCCCTTGGCAAACAAAACACACATAATCTAGCACTTGGTAGTGAACATCGTTTATTAGGCCAATATTAGCCACAGCTCCAAAACAGCTTATTTTGGTGCCAGAACAAGTTGCTTAGCCAAAGATGCTGCCCGTGATTTCTTAGTGTGCCCCTCCCACAAGCTTTAGTGATGTGAGGGTGCTAGTTAATACCTTTGTGCATCTATGTGGTTACTTGTGCCTGATTTTGCATGCATCACATGCATTTTCTTCTGCCCTTCTCATGGTCCCAACTCTGAGGCGATTGATCAGAATATGGACGGTTGGCCTCCCTTAGAAACTCTTAAGGCCCATATACATTTTTTCTTCCAGACAAGAAAAGGGTCTTTGACACTGGATTCTTCCTGCTTGAGCTGTGTATCAACTCTAAACTAGTGACCATCCACAACCTCAGAATGTAGATAGGTTGACATAAACGTCTTAGATATGATATATATTCATTCCAATCTCCACCCTTTTACAACCTGCAGTGGAGAGGTCGGCCCTGGACAACTTCTAATGTTGTCATCTATGCCACTGTGAGAGGTTCAGGAAGACATTAAGCCTCTCATGAGTGACTCTTACACAATATATCCTTGTTTTTAATTTATTTGGGAAGTAACCGAGTCTAGATTTAGTCATTTTTTTAAAAATCTCAAAGTATTCAGCTAATGTATCCTTGATGGGCAAATACCCACATTTTAAGGAATTAGAACTGACCGAATAGAGAAAGTGGTCTGTAATCTATTTAGCACACATCCATCCATTAGTTTGAAAGAAGGTCGATGATTTTTACCAGCCAACACATCTTGGTTTCCGGACTGCCCAAGTTTGACAATGAGGGGTTTCTTCTTTTTACCCTTCTAGAGGGATGGATCTCACTGCAGAGTAATCTGGATTTGCATTCCCTTCTTGTTTATGAACGTGGCTCAGTAGATTTTAGTGTTTTCTTTTGACTTTCTGTTGATTGTTTTGGTCATCAGACAGAATCTTGGTTTGTCCCTCATAGCAGGTGGCGAGATAGCAGATTACTGAGAAAACATCCTAGGCTCTAACTGCATGTGGAAGATCACTTGATTTTTAACAGGGAAATTGGAATTATTAGGAGAAAAATTAAACCCCCAGAAGGATCAGCTTCTAGAGTTATCTTTTATTGAATGTAGAAATTTAAAATAAGTTACTGGAGGAGGGTCACAGATACTTGTTGAATTGTTTATTGAATTATCAATCAAAATCCCAGGCCCCTCATAACTTTAACAGGAATGGCAGCTTCGTAAAACATTTTTCTTAATCTCAGAGGACCTGCTTCCTAAACCATTGATTCACATCTTTTTTCTATTGAGCTGAAAGTCCCTTTGTAAAACTAGATGCTCACCTTATAAATGCCTTGAATGACTAGTTATCCATACCTGTCTTCCTGTGTACCCAAGCATACTTTATGAATAGACTCAGAGAAAAGGAACTGATGAAGTAAGGCTGCAGCTACTTGTGCTACTGCATGGACTGGGCCATGTCTACATGCTTTTTCTGCTCCCTTCCTTGTTGGCAGTTTGACACAGGCATGTAAAGGGATAGGAAGAGAGCTCATTTCAGGTGCACTCTGAATGCCTAGTACTATTTCAGATACCAAGTTACAAGACATTCTGGTACCCCAACTGTTATTAAGTCGTGTCTAAAGGAAATGTTTGAGTCTATTTTTTGATTTCAGGGGCTGAATTTTTCATAGATATTATGGCTTCACTTATGTTGTTGAGTTAGTTTGACACACTGTTAATTACGCTCACTACCTTAAAATGTGACCTGCTTTGCAGTAACCACATGAGGCACCCAAAATCAAAAGAAAGAAGCTTGTCTAAATTAATTTGTGGTGGTATGACCAGGCATTCATGCAAGATGGCCACCTGGGTATTTGGTTCCTCCTGAAAGGCGACAAGAATTCATCTATCTTAATCGAAGGCATTACGCTGATAATAAGGGTTCTTTCATTGGTATTTTAACCCCCGCTTTGCTTAAGATCTCTATCGACCCAGACAATTCTAAACGATTAAGATAACCACAGCTATAGCAGACAATACATTTAAATAAGCTGAATGAATAAGTGATCAAAGTGAGAACTGAGAAGGAAGAAAATATAATTACCTCGCTGCACAATAGTCTGGCAAAGATAACAAAAGGAAGGGATGAAATAAGCACCCGACTAGGACTCCCAACATCACTACTACAAATGACCAAAGATAGGCTAAAAACGATCGAGAATCAATTCAGGTCGCCCGTAATGAGATGGTAAATCTGACGCGCAGAGTGGATGATGTCCAGATGATTGGGCCAGGTGTCGCTTTCTTGGACCCTGTTTCTAGGGCACAACATATAGGCAGAAGGGTTATTTGTTCTTTAGCTGCGTTTGGGGTTCAGTGTTTGTAAGGTGACTAACACTTCAACCATCATGAAAACAATGAAAATCAATATACATCTTAAGTAAGTCAGGCTGCTCATATATTTATGAACTGATGAAAGTATTTAAAGACATTTCTGGGAGGAAGAAACTTGTATGTGTTGCAAGAGTAAACATAAGAATAGTGCTTGAGCCTCACAAGAATACTTTTGTGGTCTTCCTCAGTGGAACATTGTTTGTCCATTATAAATTTTAATGGCTGTGATGAATCTTTTTGAATGACAGGGATCAGATTGCATGCGCCGTTTTCTGGAAGGCTGCAGTAGCTCATATGATATATGTACGTTAGCTAATAGTAAGGGGCTCATTTATGCTTCAGTGAATGCCATTATGGGGATGTATAGCTTCTGCCATACCAGAGGCAGCAGGACCACCAAATTTAAAGCAGTCTGCCGCTCTGCAGGCATTTTCTCCCCAAAATGGCTTGCATCGCACAAGCCACTTTAGCTAGGTTGGAGGGATGGGTGGGCAGGAGGGAGGACCGTTGTGGAATGACAACATTATTGCCGCTAATATGAGTCCCCAAAGTGATGACGGGCACTCCTAGTTAAAATAAAATAATTGGTAATTTATAGTTTATAATCATAAAATGTGCACTGAGCAAGTGTGCAAAGTGGTTGGCGAAGAGGAAATATAATAGTGTGCGAAGTGAAATGGAGAGTTGAGGATGGGGAAGTGATGGAAAGTAAAGATGGGATTAGAAGGTGGAGGATAGTAAATGGAAGGGCTTTGTTAATTTGTTAATCCAAAGCCCAAATGATGGAAAGGTTAAGTGTAAAGACTTTACTCTCTACCTCTAGGAGTTGTGGCGTTAAATGAGCGAGTTACGCGGCGGGGTGGGGGGGGGGCAGTTTTGTTCGAGGTTCTACTCCGTCCTTTTCGGGTGTTGTGGGCATTTAAGATTTTCTGAACTGGGTAGCGATGGTGTCGGTGGCTGCACACAGAAACAACGCTGGTCGAAAAAACACATTGAATGAGTCCCTCTCAGTTCCATAGCACATCCAGTGCCATTTACGTTGGAGTTATGTCCGCTTTATTAGTGTTCCCGATGACAGACAAGTGGCAATGCAGAACGCTGGTTAGGGCTGTGGGACAGAGAAAAAGGATGGATGGGACAGCCACAGGAAAAAGTCAAAAATCCAGTTATCCTTCCTCTAAATGAGGGCATAAATGTCCCCAAAGTTTCTGTGAACTTTGTGTGTTAGGAAGAGAGCGTGTCTGAATGGAAGACTATTTTGTATTTTATTTATAATAAATTCTTGTAAAAGTGCAGTATTTAAATAGGAACTACTTGAACTCAATGTTAGAGGTGAGAAGGGGTTTGAAAGACACTGTCCTTTGAAGTGTAGTATTTTTTACGTGCTTTGTAATTTATGCCGTTATTTTGAAATATTGCTTTTTGGAATGCTGGCAAAAAGTACATATCTCTTTAAAATGCATTGTGTACGTAGGCTATTTTTCAGTTTTTATACTTATTTTGGGCTTCGGTGCACTTTGTTAGAAAAATACTTACGATGAATACACACGACTCCATGAGGACTGTTTTTCTACAAAAAATTTGTGTTTTAATTTAAGTGTGTGAAGTCTAAAAATAAATGTCGCCTTGTAAGGTTAGATTTATCTATCGAAATGTGTTTAATTAGCACAGTAGGGAATACAGTTATAATTGTAACATTTTCTTTATATAATAGGCTTACTGAAATGAGATAGACCTCTTTATGACTTTTCCTTGCAAGGTTTGACAGAGCTGAGCTGCTTTTTTTCTTTGAAATATGTACTTGGTATAAGGTTTATGGCAGATGTTGTGCTATTTTGCGCTTATTCTTCTACTGATTGCTGCTTATTTTGAAGTGCCTCCTTTATTTTAAGATGGTCCGATTTGTCGTTGTCATATACCTTACTACCTACCATATTTTGTTGTCGGCCTCAAAGAAATAGGGTTCGAGATCAGGATAGAATGGATTTAATAGATGACTATGCGTTAACCAGAAAAGCCGCCTGCCGAAAAAAATGTCAAGCATGGAACACTGGTTAAGGAAGTGTACGTTGTTAAAAACATAAAAATAAGGTAGAAAAGAAGTGAAATTACAGGCATTAATGATTTGGGGGAAAACAGTTGTAGCTAAGATTCTTTGTATTAACTCATGCCATATGTGCTTCCACTGACATGTTTATGATCCAGGCATATTTGGAAAATAATGTAGAGCTTAAATAAAGATTCTACAGGTGATATTAAAAATTTAAAGCAGCAGGGCTCTCAATTTTAGACTTACGACTGCTGAAAAAACTGCTACAATGTCAGAATAAAGACATCATAGTATGGCAGCCAGTTGCCCCCATCCTTGCGCAGCATTTCACGGAAACTTTTTTCATAGCTCTCCCACGTCGAGGAGGACATCACAAAAGCATGGCTCCGCTCGCGACTCCGTATGACGTCTCCGGAGCCATGAGAAGACCTCGTCTGCGTGCTGACGTCCGTTCCCTTTTTCCGCGCTGTTGGCGCGTAACGGTTTTTATAGGATTCTCCATTTCTTTGTAGTCTACTTTGTTGCAGTTGCCTGTAAACTGTTTCTTTACGATTGCTATTCAGAAGAAGCCTGGTTTTAAACCCTGTAGGGAATGTATCCTCGGATGAATCCAAAGGCCCTTCAAGAAAGGGAAGCAAAGTTGTTTATGGCCCGGGCGAGGAAGGCGAAGAGAGGTCGGAAGAGGATTAAGTCGAGGTCGAAGTCGCCGACTCCGCACACCTTGAGGTCATCCAAAAGACATAAGAAAGCAGCATCATGGGTCCAAGCGTCGGTCCTCGAAGGACAAGTCATCAAAGTCAGTGTCCTCGGTCCAGTTATAGGAAGGATGACATCTCTCCTTCTCCTTCACCTCAGGTGACTCCGGTGCATTCTCTGACGCTGAGGGACTCTCCAGCACCCAGGGAAGCATCTCCTGCGCCTCCAGCTTCTCAGATCCCGGATCCAGTGTTCCCGGCGCCACAGCCAGAACCCGCCTTATGGCCTCAGCCTATTCCAGATCAGGCGGCTCAAGATCTGTACCCTCCTTTTCCGGCTCCAGGTGCAGATCAATTGCATTTTCTTAAGGTGATGTATGGCATGTTTGCCAGGGCGTTTAACCCATCCGGCTGGCCCCTTGGGACCGGTTTCTTATAATTTGGGCGTTCCCCAACATTATGCCCAGGCACCATTCATGCTCGTGATACCGATGGCTCCGTCTTGGCCTCTCCTGACGCCGAAGTTCTCGACACCGATCCTGTCTCAGGAGGGCAGGATAGACTTTTCTCTGGCGCCATCGGGCTCCGGTCTGGCGCCATCTCGACTTCGTGCGGCACCCCTGGCCGCTACTGAAGGACCTCCATCGATGCCAGCTCCGAGGTCACCGGAGCCGCGTCTGGCGCCGCCGACGCCGATTCCGAAGATGTGTTCTAGGAGGGAGGCTCAGAGGCTTCTGGAAGAGAAGGAATTCCAGGAGCAAGCTAAGGAGGGTGAGATACTGGATCCTATGGTTGAATTTGAAGGTCTTTAAGAAGTCAGTGGGCTGGACACATCACCAGAGTGGGAGCTTTCTTCTCCCAAAGCTCTGCCTTCTCAGGAAGGCAGCTGACCTCCTGGATTTGCAGTTGCAAATTGCGGAGGTCGAATCTTACATTTTAACTTAAGTACTGCACTCCCCTTCATCAGCAGTGGAACCTTTGCTTCCGTTCAACGAAGCTTTGACAGATCCAATTTTGAAAGTTTGGCAGAAGCCAATGTCTGCCCCTGCGGTGTCGAGAACAGTGGCAAGGCATTATAAGGTTGCGCCTGGGGATCCAGCATTTTTATTGTCGCACCATTCGCCTGAAAACTTGGTGGTTCAAGCTTCTTGTTCCTCTAAACAATCTGCAGGTTCCCTCCACTCCGGGGATAGAGACTACCAAGAAGTTTAAACACTGCAAAAAAAGTGTTTTAATCGGCCAGCATGTCCTTGAAGTCAACTAATGCTACGTGCCTGATGGGGCGTTACATCCATGCATTAATGGACTCCGCTAAGGAGGTGATACCTAAGTTGCCAGAAGAGGTCCGGGGTTACTTTTTTGAGGTACTGTCAGACACGCAGGCTGCAGCCCTTCAAGTGATCCAGTCTGGGCTCGATACGGCTGACTCCTTTGCCAGGGTAATGGGATCTTCGGTGGCAACTAGGAGACATGCCTGGTTGAGAGGGTCCGGATTCTCTCCGGACGTCAAGGCCGCGCTGTTGGATCTTCCATTTGATAGCTCTAGAATCTTTGGGACCAAGGCTGAGACAGCTCTACAATGTTTTAAGGATAGCAGAGCTACTGCTAGATCCTTAGGCCTACAATCTCAGCCTAGGGGTTTTGGTTTCTGGAGAATTCGGGGCTTTGGGAAGGCTGCTCCATTTTGGGGTCATCAGCAGCAGCAGCAACAGAACCCACTGTATAAATCATACAAAGGGAAGAGGTCGTCTGCGAGGGTCTGCTTGCCAACAGGTCTCCTCCTCCTCCCCTGCCCCCACCACTGGATCCGCAGGGAAGCAAATCTAGATCCCCCATCTTCGGGGAGGTCGGGTGTCACATTTTCTACAAAATTGGAAATCGGTTACGTCAGATCTTTGGGTTTTGAACCTTCTAGAAAATGGGTACGCTCTTCCTTTCCGGGACTTTCCCCCTCCTCGCCAGGGTTGGTGTTCGGAGGACCATCTGTTGCTTCTGCACCAAGAGTTCATGTCCTTCTTACAGAAGGGTGCGATAGAAGTTGTTCCGGAGCAGGGAAGGGGTCAGGGATGCTACTCCTGTTATTTCCGGATTCCCAAAAGTGACTGGCGATTGAAGCCGATCCTAGACCTCGGGGTCTCGAATTTTTACCTCAAGCAGGAGAAGTTAAAGATGTTGACCCTAGCTCAGGTTCTTCTGGTGTTGCAGCAGGAAGACTGGATGGTGTCGATCGATTTACAGGATGCGTATTTTCACATTCCCATCCTGAAGTCGCATCAGAGGTATCTCCGTTTTACGGTGGGGTCTCAACATTATCAGTTTGCTGTCCTTCCATTCGGTCGTACATCTGCACCACGGGTCTTCACAAAGGTGATGGCAGTGGTGGCAGAGCTTCTCAGAAGGTCGGGGATTCCTGTTTTCCCCTATCTGGACGGCTGGCTGCTCAAAGCAAGGGCGCCAGAGATGGTGCTTCATCATCTGAAAGTAACAACTCGACTGTTGTTCGACTTGGGTTTTTTGATAAATGTACCTAAATCTCACCTGGTGCCCTCCCAGCGCATCCTGTTCATTGGGGCAGTATTGGATACTACTCTGAGTTGTGCTTTCCCACCTCCTCAGAGAGTTCTAGACATCCAAGCTATGATCCCAATGTTTCAAGATGGAGCGGCTGTTCCAGTCCTGAAGGTTTTGCGCCTGCTCGGTCTGTTCGCGTTCTGCATACTGTGTCAACCATGCACCCTGGCACATGAGGGCACTTCAGTGGTGCCTCTGCAGGGAGTGGTTTCAACACAACGGGGATCTCAGGGAGGTGGTCAGAATCTCCAGAGGCACTGCAGCGAATCGGTCATGGTGGAGTGTTTCAGGCAACCTGTCTCAAGGGAAGCCATTTCAACCTACTTCTCTGGTGGCCACAGTGATAATGGATGCCTCCACCCTGGGGTGGGGTGCTCATCTGGCGGCTCTGGAGATCAAGGGTCTTTGGTCTCCAGAGGAGAGATTGCTTCACATCAATTTTCTGGAATTCGGGCGCTACGTTTGGCTCTCAAGGCTTTTCTTCCCTCCTTCGCAGTCAGTCAGTTCTGGTCCTAACAAACAACACTACTGCGATGTGGTACATCAACAAACAGGGAGGAGTAGGTTAGTATCACCTCTGCAGAGAGCCTCTAAGACTCTGGCTCTGGGCTCAGGACCATCAGATTTGCGTGATTGCAAATCATCTGGCCGGGGTGCTGAATGTGCGTGCGACAGTCTGTCTGCAATACTCGGCCGATCACGAGTGGTGTCTTAATCTGGAGGGGGTCCATCGCGTTTTCAGGATGTGGGGGATTTCCTCGGTTGGACTGTTTTGCCACTCACGAGAAAGCGCACTGCCCGTTGATCTGCAGTCTCCAGTATCTGATGCGGGGAGTGCTGAGGGTTGCGTTTCAGTTAGATTGGGGCTCACAGCTTCTTTATGCGTTTCCTCCCATACCCTTGATTCCTTGGGTTCTGAGGAAGATTCACCAAGACTGGGCCCAAGTCATATTGATCACCCCGGATTGGTCATCGCACCCTCTGCTCTGTCTCAGGGCAGACCTCCTCTCGTAATCGCAGGGGCAGGTTCTACACCCCCACCTTCAGAGCCTGCACGTGCATGCCTGGAGATTGAACGGGGCAACCCGAGTTCTTTCTCTTCCCCGCCGGATGTGGTGGATGTTATTTTATCGGCCAGAAGACAATCTACCAAATCTGTCTATTCCAGTAGGTGGGCCAGGTTTGTTAAATGGTGTGAAGAGAGTTCAATTGATCCTTTAAAGGCCCATTTGTCTGAAATTCTCAGTTTTTCTCTTTCTTTCGCTCAGCAGGGTTGTGCTGTAGCAACTGTTAAGGGCTACTTGTCGGCCTTGTCAGCCTTTCTTTGCTTGCCAGACCAACCATTGTTGTTTGTCCCCCATAGTCATGAGATTCATTAAGGGTCTTACTAATAGATTTCTCCCACTCCTTTTATTATGCCTCAGTGGGATTTAAATATAGTTCTTACTTTCCTTATGGGTTCTCCTTTCGAGCCTCTACATAGTTGTCCGTTTAGGCTTCTCTCATTCAAAACTATTTTTCTAATTGCAATTATCTCTGGCAGGAGGGTTAGTGAGCTGCAGGCTCTTAGTTCTAAGCCTTCTTTCACCTCTATCCATGCAGATAAGATGGTTCTTAGGACCAGAGCTGCTTTCCTGCCTAAGGTGGTCACTCCCTTCCGCCTAGGGCAATCTAGCACTTTACCCACATTCTATCCTCCCCTCACCCTTCTAAGGAGGAGGAGAGACTTCACCGCTTGGACCCTAAGGGTGCGGTTAGCTTCTACCTTGACAGAACTAAGGACTTCAGGCTGGACGACCAACTCTTCATTGGATACGTGGGAAAAAATGAAGGGTAAGGCTGTCCACAAGCGAACGCTGTCCATGTAGATCATCCTGTGTATCAAGATCTGCTACGCCTTGGCCAAGAACGAGCCTCCTGAAGGTATTGGAGCTCATTCCATTAGAGCTAAGTCGTCTTCTTCGGCATTGGCCAGAGGTGTCCCTGTTGTAGACATCCTCAAGGCGACAACTTGGGCCTTCCTCCACACTTTTGCGAAACATTACTGCTTAGATTCAGAGGTGAGATGGGGCGGCCACTTAGTACGTTCTGTGCTGCAGGATTTTTTGGTATAGGTAGGAGGACACCCTCCTCCGGGAGCGGGACTGCTTGGGGATTCAATTCAAAAGGTGAGGAATCCACAGGCAGATGTATCCATCAGAAGAACAAGTTACTTGCCTTCGGTAACGCTTTTTCTGGTGGATACCGTATCTGCCTGTGGATTCCTCACTGACCCATCCGCCTCCCCGTTGTCTGCCTACTTATACCGAAAAGAATTTGGGGTATGACAGTCTTGTGATCATTGGCATTGGAGATATATGATGCTTGTCGCTAGAAAAAGGCTGTTTTAGAATTTCTAGTTTTCTTTCTTGTTTGAATCATATACTGTGTATATTTGTGCATATATTGTATACTGTGTATACTTGTGAAATGTTGGTTCACCCGTTCGCCTCGAAGGCACAGAAAAAATGAGTGGAAGTGACGTCAGCATGCCGACGAGGTCTTCTTATGGCTCCGGTGACTTCATACGGAGTCGCGAGCAGAGCGGTGCTATTGTGACGTCCTCGTCGACGTGGGAGAGCTATGAAAAAAGTTTCAGTGGAATGCTGCACAAGGGGTCATTCAAAAGGTGAGGAATACACAGGCAGATACTGTATCCACTAAAAAAAGCGTTATCAAGCTTGTTCTTGCTAACCCCCATAACAATGGGAAAAAGGCTGTAAAGGTGCCCCTGTGTAGAGTCTAAGATAGGGAGCGCATTGAGATGAGCAGAGGAGGCATGGCAATATCGAGCATGCGAACCATAAGCTGCAAAGTAAGTAGGTTAAGTCATCTCCCTCAATTAAATCTTGGGTGGCCAGCTGATTGTCAAACAAAGGACAGTGCTGCTGAGCTGCGGCATCTGAGCAAGTCATGAGGAGACTGATCCAACCTCATCCTGTGAAGATACTGCCCCAAGAATGAAAACACTGATCATTTGAGTGCGTCTAGAACTTGTATGCCAGTTACCACAGAGGTTAATTGGGTAGGCATGTATTCTTATGGGATATAGAGGGGTTGTGGGCTGTTTCTCGATGGTAAGGACGTTGGTGAAGTAGCGGCCACTGGAAACAAGACGTCAAGTCTGATATGTTTTCCACGTAGCAGCACAGTGACACAAACAGTCACAATTGCTATCATAAGGTGTCTGAAAGTAATGCTTGTGGGATATGATGTTGATTTTTTTTTTAAAGAGGGGTCTCTATGCATTAGAACAGTTATTGTCTGCACCAGATAAATTGTGGAAAGGAGAAGAATGTGACAAAGAGCATGTAACCACTACGGTGCTAGGTGCAGCAGGCACTTTTTCAAGACTGGAGCTTAATATGAGTTTGCCTCACTAACCAATGCAACAAGAAAACATTTGAGAGTTGTGGACAAGTGACTGCATTTGATGATCACAGGAATTTCCCAGGTGATGATGTTTTGGGTAATTTGACTACCAACAAGTAAAAAAACACTTCAAAGTGAAAACGATTCTGTTATATAGGAAGAGCTTAAACAAAAACCACTACCTTGACCGTCTGGTTCGACAGGAAGGTTTTTTTGGTAGTTTGGTCCTGCAGAACGTTTGGTTTGAGTGATTCGACAGACCCACACCTGAGGCACTGCTGTGGCATCTATACTAAAGGTGAGGAATCTGCAATTAGAAATATCCATCAGAAGAACAAGTTACTTACCTTCAGTAATGGTCTTTGTAGTAGATAATCTATCTACCCAAATTTCTCACCACCCACACGCTTTCTTGTCCTGTGAAATGGACTCTTCCACCTAAATTATTTTTTTTAAAGTTCAGAATTAAAGATCGGCACACTGGCGCTAACAATTCTGTTTTGTTGGCTCCACGCCAGACATTGCAGTCTGTGTCCAGAAAGAAATTGACGTCCACGTGCTTGGATGGCACCAACATGGGACTCCAGCTATCTCTTCCGGGGCACAACAACGGTGTGGAGCTGCGTGACCACCTACTGGCACACAAGGAGCTGTGCTGAAAAACCTTGTGACTCCAGTCTGGCGCCTGAGGATATTGGAAAGGTGATGAATCTGCGGTTGTATAGTGTCTTGAACAGAAAGATTACCCTTGCTTCAGGTTGAAAGACTAACAACATAAAAGTTTCCGAATGGTCCGACAGGCTCTTGTTACCACCAGTTTGAAAAATGATTTTTCAGATAGCTGAGTCGACCCCCGCAGATGTCGAAAGAAGACACTTTGCATTATGTGAAAGACCGTTTCTAAATTATGGTTTGTCTGATTTTACCTCGGACTTCTTGTGAAAGATGCCATTTAATACCGAGTCTTCTGGTAGCCCCGTGGATATTCTGTTTAGTAGAATTTGCCCTCTTGAAGCTAGCATTCTTAAAGATTTCCTTCTATTTTCTGTAATTTGCTATTTCAATGAATGTAAGCTATTTTTGTGTAGACTGTGAAATGTGTGCTTGCTGTTGGTTGTTAGTCTTTTGTGATTGTGTACAGTAGGACACCGAAATGACATCTGGCATTGAAACTCGTGCTAACTCTTTCATGAATATCTTATTCGAAGTGATTGAAAGAAATGTGTCTTAGACTGCCAGCAGCACAGGCACAGAATGACTGAAGGCAGAAAGCACTGAGTGTGCCGCTCCCAGACTCGAGGAAAGCTAAAACGTTTAGTGTGCTTTTTCTCTCGGGAGAATACATCAAAAAGCATCTCAGATAAATGGCATTGACCTGCTGGTTAACATGGCAGAGTTTTGACAATCCTCAGACTGTACAGCTGTCACTTATTTGGCATATTAAATTAGACCATCCGCAGTAGACATATCCAGACGTGCGTGGTGACGCTCGAGTCTGACAGTGACCACTGACCTTTCCCGTCTTGCCTCGACCAATATGTCTAGAACTTAAAAACTAAATGCGGCGAAAGTTGAAATATGTAAATATTCAAGGAATTATATTGGAGAAAAGATTTGAGGGTACCCACTTATGCTATGTATTACAAAGTAATTGCTACGGTATAACTTTACAACTTCGCTGGGTAAAGGGTCTCCTCTCTGTATTTCTTGACAGTTTCTGGATGGAATTGCTTGAACGTTTTGCAAGGATGATTACAAGTAGGACCTGAAGCTTGACCCTTCTATGAGCAACCGAAGTTGTTGTGTTTCCATGACGTTATATACTGTCACACCAATGCCCACAAGCTATGTTGTCGGATCTTGGACTCCAGATCCAAGAGCTCTTGCCTGATTTCCCGCTGTGCGACAATCGACTGGCCTAGGCAGTGCCCCCTCACCACCACCTTAAATGCCTCCCACTCCACCAACACCGAGGATGCTGAATTGGCATTTATCTTGAAAAACGCGTCTATAAGGGCACTCAAGGAATCTCGGAAGGGCGCATCCTCCTACATCAAGGGGTTCAATCTCCACAGTGGGATCGGGGGTGTCTCCCTAGGGGCTGGTGCATCAATAATAGGGGACTGTGGTCTGAAAGGGTCCTACCCAGGGGTGGGTGGGTGGGTGGGTGTGTGGGTGTGTGGGTGTGTGGGTGTGTGTGTGTGTGTGTGTGTGTGAGAGACACACGGAGGTGCTAATGTCTGGCGTGCACAGAAAGGTTTCTTACCTGGTGCATTGGGGAGAAGTATGAGTATTCTCTGTAAGTCGCGTGTTGCACCCTCCAGATATCGTCTAAGCCCCAATGTTCTATCCAACCCCGGAACCCTGTTGCACGCGGTGGGCCTGTGCTCCCGGGAGAGGCGGGTGTGAGTGGTCCGCCGTGGTGTCCGCAATGCAGTCACCCCGATCACAGAGTACCCCCCTAGCCATCTGGGCTGAAAGGGCATTAAGAAACATCACCTGCTCTGTGTTGGGTGCATACACACTGCCCAGCATCACCTCCCTCCCCGCCAGTCTCCCAGTTACCAAGACGTACCTGCCCTCACTATCGATCTTGGTACAGATGTGGTCGAAGGGTACCCCAGGACTCACCCATATCAATACCCCTCTGGCATATGCCGAGAAGGTAGTGGCGTATATCCAATCCCTCCATCTCCTACATAGTTTTTCCACTTCACTACCAATCAGATGGGTCTCCAGCAAGAGGGCTACGTGAACGTCCCTCCTCTTTAAGTAAGCGTACACCTTGTATCTCTTAGACATAGACCCCATCCCTCTTATGTTCCACGTTATGAACTTTAGCGCGTTATGGGTAGGCGGCATAGTGTCCAGGCACCCCCCTCGTCGGCCTCTGCTGCACCCCCAGCTGTTAGTTCTCCCAGTCATACCCTCCCACTCCCCTCCGCACTTAAAACACAAAAAATCAACAACAAAATACCCCCGTAGGACAACTCCCCGAACCCAGGACGGTCTAGCAACGGCCATCCGCCCAAACCGCGGATAGAACTGCATCAACTAGTAAAGGTCCAAAGCAGCTAGCGTAAGGACCTGAAGGGAGCGTGGCGGTCACCACAAGTAACCAAGACAAGACAATAAGGTTTGCATGTGGTGCGTCAGCCTTAATTGGCCGATCCAGCCGGCACCCAGGGGCCCACCCGGCCACCCCCCCCGCCTTCTCAGGAGCCCCGAGCCAAAGAGAGAGAGCAGGACAGGAGGGAAGGGGGAAGTGTCGGACAGCATACTAGATAATCTCATCGGGTCACCACCGGCAGTTTAACACTACCACTGCGGGACAAGTCCGAGTCCGACCCATCAGTCCCTTTCCTTGATCCGGATCCCTTCTCCGACGATGATCTCCTGCCCTGCATGATGGCTGCCACAACCTGCAGCGCCTCAGCCCTTTCCTTCTCCGTCTGCAAGGAGTTTGGCTTCTTGGGGATTCCTCGCCTCTGTCGCTTCCTGAGTCTTTTCCCGGGTTCTCGTTCCCTAGGCGGTGCCACTGTCTTCTGCACTGCAGGTAGGCCTTCCGTTCTATAGGCCTAAATCCAGTCCCACGCTGCTTTTGGATCCCCACAAAAGTGCTTCTTCCCATTCAACAGGACTCGCAACCGGGCCAGAAACATCAATGAGTACTGGATCCCCTCCTCCCGCAGAGCATTCTTAACTTCCCGAAAGGAAGTTCGACGCCTCTGGACCTCCAAAGTGTAGTCCAGGAAGAGTGAAACTTTACTATTTCCGACCTTAGTGCGTGCCTTTTGCAAAAGGGTGTCTCTGTCCTTGAAATGGAGGAGTCTGGCCACCACTGGGCGTGGGGGCCTCCCCGGGGCCGGCGGCCTGGCAGGTACGCGGTGCGCCCTCTCCAATGTGTAGAAAGGTGACAAACCCTCCGGCGCAACCACCTCTCGGAGCCAGCCCTCCAGGTACTTAATCAGATCGTCTCCCTCCACTCCCTCAGGCAGTCCCAGGACCCTCACATTATTCCTTCTATTCTGCCCTTCCGCATCCTCTGCTCTCCGTTCCAACGTGCGGACCCTGCTAGTTAAGTCCCCCATCTGGAGTGTCAATGCCTGTTGCGCAGGTGCAATGTCGGCCAGGGAGGATTCGGTCAGCTTCACCCTATCAGCCAGTTTGACATGCTCCGCTCTCAGCAGGCCCAGACCCACTGCCACCGTGCTTATGTCCTGGTGAAGCGTTGCCTTAGTGTCAGCAATAGCTTCCAGTATTTTGGACGATTGCTGTTAGACCGGGTTTTCTGAGGGCTCGCATCCCGGCTCCTTCTGCGCCTGCTCTTGCACGGTTTCCTCGTGTTCCAGGGCAGGCCCCGGTTGCTTCCCTCTAGGCTTTCCCATCGCAGGGAGGGGATGGTGTCCGACCGAGAGTCAGGCCTGTACCCCCCTGGGCTTCCAAAATCTGGTCTTCCGGGCCTCAGTCTGCCTCTGAGCTTTGCCCCCCTTCAATTTGCTGTTGCCGCAGTACACCCTGTGGTCCCACTCTCAGCAGCACTAAGCATGCGTCCTGCGCCCCTGGGGCCACCCACTCTGGGGAACCAAGTCCTCTCCTTTGTAGGAGTGCCCAGGCTCGTCGGCCTCCTCCGGTCATGCACTCCCCAAGCACCGTGCCGTTCTGAGCACGGGGTCCGCCAACCGGGACTTCGTCGTCGCAGGCCTCCACCTGCGCCTCCCCCAGCCGGGATACTTGCGCTCCAGGCTCCAGCCCTGTCGCAGCGCCTCCGCAGTGTCGTCCGGTCTCTCGTTCCGCCCCTCCGCAGTCGACCTCCACTATCCGCTCTGCTCCCCTGCCCCTGGTCCTTTGTCAGCGGCCTTCTCCCTGCTTCACTCGCCTCCTGGACCTAGGCCGCCATCTTATGTGTGCTCCAGCAGCACACTCGCCTCCGAGACTCTGCTCTCCGCTCGGGCGGGTCAAACTAGTCGCCGGCGCTCTCCAGGCGGGTCAGGCCCTCACCGATGCGTCCCCGGGCCCCAGCCGTCGCCGATAAAACAGGATGATTTGGCCGGCCGGCGCGGAGCTCTCAGCTCATGCGTCCGCCATCTTCGGCTACCAAGCAACGCCCCCCTCCGTTTTCCTCAAATTGATGATGTATCTGGGAATAAAACCCCAGTCATGTATTCATTTAAAGTTACTTATCAGAGTGCCCCCAAACATGAGGCAGGTGATGTGGGGGTTGCACTTTTTTCAAGTTTAATTTTAATTTGGAAACTTTTTTGGATCTGCTCTTGTAGGAGGCATTTCAAAAAGTGAACCTTTATAAATTAATGTACACCACAGCTCTCCAAATCTAAAGGAGGGGAGGGGAGTGTACTTCTTATGGTGCCCTCTTGAAAGACATAGCTTCAACTACGATACACATAAGATATTTCAATTGCGTATTGACTGAGTGCTCAATGACTGTTGGCAAAATTTCTCCAGCTTCATTGCGTACATTGTTTACCCTCTTTTGGAGTTTCATAAGGTAGTTGTAGTTATCTTAATTCGAAACTTAACTGTGGGATTGCCCTGCTTCTGGGGACTAATCTCCAGTTCTCATGTTTCCACCATGCCTAACACTGTCTTTTTTTGTAGCCTTTTGTTTGTATAACAGATATTTAGTCTCACACCTGCAGTAGACCGTTCACTAACTACCTTTGAATATGAGGTGTAGTTTAAAATTGTAATCTGAAATCTTCAGTGACTGGTGCCTGAGTACCTTGCTCAGAAGATTTTATGGCACTGACTGCTTCAATCTGAGAACCTGTCCCTTCTAGCGGGGCATTATCTGGGCGATATAAGAGTACGTGAACAGCCTAAACTTTGGAGGCTTCTTTATCTGTCACTAAACTGTTTTTTGAAGGAGAGATATATTTAACAGATACTCTGTTATACTTATCATATGGATACGCACACCACGCGGTCCTTAGATATAGAGTGTGTTTTTTATGTTTTGTGTGTATGTTTTTGTATTGTCCCATCTCGCTGGCATAACACAGCACTGATTACCAATTATAACGGATAAAGATAAGAAAAGTATATCACAGAAATATATCACTTTTCTTTACAGGTCAACACCACATAGGGTGCAGTTTGGATGTGTTATGTTATTTTAACTCTGTTTTTATTCTTCCAGAACCCATTCAGCAATATACCTACTGGGGTATAGTATACTGTGCTTGTTAAAATTATGTGCACCACTTAGTTAGGATTATATGTAAATACACAGTTGTTTTGATTTGAGTGTAGAAGGGATCTCTTCTAGGTCCTGATGAGAAGCCAGGGGAGGGCTTCGAAACATGTCGACACAGGAGACACTGCTCATTAAAGCATAGTATCTCCATCTCATTCCCCACTTTTAACGATACCAGCTCAAAGTAACATTAAAATTAATTTTTTCCACTGAGCCAGGTATATTTTAATCTTTCACCATTCACTCACTTCTGACCCTTCCACTCACACTCCTACACCACACATAGTATTGTTTTTCATAACCAGTGCTCCCACGTAGTCGTAGGTCGTAGCACGCCCCGTCCCGCAGCGGGCGGGAAGACCCCGATGATGAAGCATGCCACCAAGGGTCCTTTTGGTGGGTGAGGGGTATTTAAACAAAGCTGTGTGCTTTCCACCATTGTAGGAGACACACGTAGCCTGGAGGAACACTTCTATACTTTCCGATAAGGGTGGATCCCTTTGTTTTTTGACTTGGCCATATTGTGTCTGTTTGTTAACCGTTGAGCTCTTGCTCTACACTGTTTTCTTGAGAAGCTTTTAACTGCTCTTCCTCGTTACCTCGAGAGTTAAGTGTGGAAAGAGTGTACTTGGTGCAGTTTGCAGAGCCATATTCGAATGGACACAGTCGCAAACAGCCCCACAGTAGTGGGGTAGTAGGCCCAGTCTGCCCTGTGCCCCCTGAACAAGGTCTGACAATGAGCATAGATGACTTTGATGATAATACACGCTATTATTAATGTTTTCAGGCCCTCCATCTTCTACAACACTGAATACCCAGTAAAGGCCCCAGGAGGACAGGGCTTCTTGGGTGGCACATTTCTCAAAACAGTTGCACTAGAAGACCATCTGTCCCCCATGACAACCTGCTTCGGCATGCAGTAGTATGTCACTGGCACTGTCAGGTGATGTCTGAAAAGAGCACCACAAACATGGCCCTTGTTGCTATTAAAGTTGCATGCACAATTAGCATGGATCTTCAGTCGATGCAAAAGTGCAGTGGTGGGGGTGAGGGTAGGAGATAAGGGGAGGAAGGTTTCAGGCGTAAGTATATAGATGATAGGATAGAGGACACTCTGAGCAGCTATGCATGCAGAAGAAGTCGCAGATGCTCAAAAGGGGTATCTCAGTGATGTTAGGGGTCCGCTCCATTAACACAGAAGTACACCAAAACTGTCCTAGGCTAGCCTGTAACACAGCACATGCAATTTATAGCAACAGTGAAGGCACTATAGCTGCTCCCTATGATAAGGGACCACAGCCCTTTCCAGTACCACTAACCAAATCCCCTATTTTCCTTCACAAATTGCGGACTGAACAAATCTGTCGACAAATGAGTTCTCGCCACAGTGTCACCATTATCTAGCCAGCAATAGAAGGCCTTTTCTCTGCAATTAACTGTTTCAGGGCAATTCTCTGATGAGTATCAACAGTTTATTGCTAATATCCCAGTCCCCTGGGTAATATTACACTGGTCATTCGACATCACTTATTGCTATTTGTTTCACACCTCTGCAATGGTAGATTGTAAGACTTCTACAAAAGGGGATTCAGGTTTGGCACACAAGTACAAATTATCACTGAATAAAGGCCACTTACCAGTTATAACTATTTCTTTTAAGTATAGATCTTTATTTAAAGCAGTACAAAACAAGCAACTAAGACCTAAACAAAAAAAAAAGCGGTGAGTGCACTTTTTGGAGTTGATATGCGGCACCAAACTGTTCCTATGTCCAACAGGACGCAATCAGTGGCTCATGATGTATTCATCTCCCTGGATTTCTCGCTTCCTTGTGGAGTCCCTCAGGGCTTGTCACTGAGCCCCACTCTTTTTAACCTGTACGTCACCCCCTTGGCCAAACTGATAAGAAGCTACGGTTTCTCGCTGGTGCCCTACGCTGACGACACACAGATTATTGGGTCCATCAACAGCCCGGCTACGGATACGGCTTCCCGGTTTCAAGACTGCATCGGTCATATTGGGAACTGGATGCAGGCTAACTGTCTGAAACTAAACACGTCAAAAACAGAAGTCATGCTGTTTGGCATCACGCCAAGTATCTGGTCCGACAGCTGGTGGCCAAGTGACATGGGTTCTCCTCCAATACCAGCCAGCAAGGTAAAAAACCTTGGTGTTCTCTTCGACTCCAAGCTCTCCTTTGAATCCCAGATTAATCAGACTACAGCTGCATGTTTTTTTATTCTTAAAATCCTAAAAAAAGGTATTCCCGTTCATCCCATTTGAACTACGGAAAACAGTGGTCATGGCCTTAGTTGGCTCCAGGCTGGACTACTGCAACGCCCTTCTGACTAGCGCGAGCAAGCGCAGTATACATAAACTTTAGGTGACGCAGAATGCAGCTTCCAGAGTCTTGCTTGGGCTTACCCGCTTTGACTCAACCTCTAAAGCTCTTGCCGAGCTCCATTGGCTACCTATCACCAAACTCATTCAGTTCAAAGCTCTATGTATTGCGTTCAAGGCTACACAGGGCAAAGGCCCCAGGCTATTGTCGCAACTCTTCAAGCCCTACATCCCGGCCAGATCACTGAGATCTTCAGGCAGTGCAACCTGATCGTCCCCAAGATGCGTAAAGTAAAGTGGGGAGGCAAAAGCTTTGCATATACCACCACCAAACTTTGGAACACCCTGCCTACCTCTCTTAAAAACGAACCTAACTTGTTACAGTTCAGGAAGCGCTTAAAGACCTGGCTTTACTAACTTACTGTACTAATCGACCTTACTGCCTGCGTGTCTATCCAGCGCCTAGATACCCTCGGGTCTGTGTAGCGCTTTATAAATTCTTCGTTTCAATTCATTTCATATGTATACCTCCAAGCAATCATTATATCTAAAGCTGCCTCTTTGGGGTCATGTTTTTATAAGGTGGAAGATTAGGAAAACTCAAAACCTTCAAATATTCTTGATTCTGCTCCTGTTTAATATACTTTGTTCCCCATGGTCTTGTGGAGTAGAGTGTAGGTGCCAGGCATAAGTCAATAATGTGTCTTTCAGGGCTGTGATTGCTCTGCCTTGCGTCTTCACTCCACTCCTCTCCAGGCTTGGATTCACTCACTAAGTAAACCAAAACTAATCACGGCCTGATACATTTTGAAAGCCTTTGCCAAACCCAGTTAACCATGCATTCTGAAGGGAGCTGGGAATCATAACCCAAACTGGAAAGGGGTTACTGCTTAGCAATTTGAAAACCGGTTTGTTTTTCTAGTCACTGTGTTATGCAGTCTACTGGGGCTCCAGTGCTGTAGTGTGTTGGTGTTGGGGAGGAGTTTACTTATGACTCCTACCGGTATGCTCATATTTCAGGATACAAAGAAGTTGGTGGAAAAGTAACAACTTGTGCTTTTGACAGTCAAGTGTATCAATACTTTAGGGATGTCTATGGTAAAAGTATGCTGGCCATGGTTTTAAGGTTGCAGAGGCACTGAAAAATCCGGGGTTAGTCACTGGACTGATTCATACCCTCTGCAAACATAGACACCCTGGTTTATTTTCTAACCTTGATAATTGAGCGATCATATGTCATAGAAAAATATCTGAAAGAGACTGTAGTTAAAGATTCCTTACCTTAGAATTACCCCCAGGCGTCAGACTGGATCTGGAGAAATGTTTTCGTAGCTGTACCCCTGCGCGTCGGTAGGTGGCGTTGGTCGACTGCGTTCATCGTCGGCGTTGTGGTCGCCGGAATGACATCGCGGTGTCTATTTATACGCCGCCCCTGCGCGCTGATGTTAGTTCTTTCTTTTTCCACGCCAGCCAGCGTAGATCCGGAGAGAGCGTGCCCCTTAGTCACTTTTTGACTAAACCTTTTGCGACTTTTGTCGACATCTTTTTGAGTCTTAGACTCCTTGTGCAGGAGGGATGTCCAGCTGTCTGCCCGGTTTCAAGCCCTGTGACTCCTGTCACAAGTTGATGTCGGTCACCGAACCGCACCTCATGTATCTCTGGTGCCTGGACCGCGACCCGAAGTCGTGCTCCGACTGCCGGGCCTGAACCCGAAGTCTTTGCAGGAGCGGTCCCGAAAGCTTTTGGAGGCCCGGCAGTCCGCTCCGCACCGTTCGAGGTCCCGGTCGAGGGGAAGGTCGCGGGACCGGTCGCGGAGCCACCACCATTCCTCCTCGAAGTCTTCGCACTCCTCGGGTAAGTCAAAGCACAAGAAGAAGGCGAAGAAGCATCGTCACTCTTCCCCTTCTCCCAGTCCGTCGGCCGACGGGACGCGGGACCCTGAGTGTCGTCTCTCTCTCCGGCTCCTTCCTCAGAGCCCGCTGGGACGGCTCTGCGCTTTCCTCCCTTTCCCGGAGTCGCAGCATCCCCTGCCCAGCTTTGTGCATTTTATGAAGCGCTGCACAGCATCTTCGGGCAGCCCGACTCCACAGGCGTGCCTTCGGGCCCCACGGACTCGGCTGGGGACCCTGGTCCTTCGATGCCGGCTGCTCCGGTCTCGGCGCCACAGGGCCCCCAAGAATCCAGGCCTGGATCCGGATCGGCGCCAGTCGACCTCACGGTACCTTCCCTGGCGCCGATTCCAGTGACGACGCCCCCGATGTCAGTTGCGCCCCCAACCGGCGTCGACCCGAGCCTCACCCCCGACTTGGACACGGTGCTGGACCGATGTCTACCGACGTCGGTACTGGCGCCGGAGGGTACTTTGGTACCGTTGTTCATCCCTGGCGTTCCTTACCGCCCTGAGTGGCAGCCAGAGGAGGGTGAGGAGGACTTGGACGGGTCTGTGGACCTTCTAGCAGACCAGCTGGAGGAGCCAGACTGGCGAGATGAGTTGGGTGATGCCAGTGATCTGGATACCTCCCCAGATCTTGGTATGCTTTCTCGCCCTACCGTGGCTACGGAGGAGGGAGCTTCCTACGCTGTGGTGTTGCGTAGGGCGGCTGAGGCCTTGGGCCTTGAGCTTCATATGGTGGCAGTCACGACTAACCTCCTGACTGAGGTGCTTCAGCCGGCAGCAGCCTCTTCGGCGCCCCTGTTGCCTTTTAATGAGGCCCTCCCTGACATCCTTCTGGGCACTTGGTCCAAGCCCAGCACAGGGGCTCCTGTGGACAGGATGATTGCCCGACGCCACCGCCTGGGCCCCGGTGACCCACCTTTCCTCTCCCAACACCCTAGCCCTGAGAGCTTGGTGGTCCAAGCCTCATTCTCAAAAGGTGCGTTCCCTACAGGTCCCCCAGATAGGGAATCCAAGAAGCTGGACCATCTTATGAAGATGTTTTCTTCCGCCAGCTTAGGACTGCGGTTGGTGAACACCGCAGGTCTCTTGGGCCATTATACACACACGGTGTGGGATACAGTCGCGCAAGTGCTGCCACGATGCCTGGAGGAGGCCCGGGCCGTGTTCACCAGCGCTGTTGCTGAGGGTTGGGACGCAGCTAAGTTCACCATCCTGTGTGGGCTGGATACCGCCGACTCTCTGGGTAGGACGGTTTCCACGTTGGTAGCCTCTGAGGCGCTACGCCTGGCTGAGAACGTCTTGCTTCTCTGGGGATGTCCAATCCACACTTTTGGACATGCCGTTTGATGGCCGTCACCTGTTTGGTGACAAGGCGGACAATGCTGTCGAGCGCTTCAGGGACTCTAGGGCTACAGCCAGATCCTTGGGCCTCGCAGCAACTTCTCACCTCATGCAGTCTACCTTTCGCCCCTTTCGTGGCTACGGAAGGGGTGCCCCGCCACGTCCCACCCAATCTAGCCACAGGGCCACGCACGCTACCCAGCCTCTGCGTGGCCGCGGACGTGGGACCCAGCGACACGGGTCTTGGGGCCCATGCCCCCCCCTGCAGCAGCCTCCAAACCCTCCTAGTTAGACCTTCCAAGGCCACCGGAGGCCAGTGGACGGCAGGATTCGCCATCCCCTCCCCCACTGGCAAAACTTCACGTCGGACAGGTGGGTTTTGTAGATAGTCCAAAGGGGTTACTCCCTCCTCTTCGAGACTACCCCCCCTCCATGCCGCCAACACTCCATCGCATGTCGGAGGATCACTTGGCCCTTCTCCTACAGGAAGTTACGGCTCTCTTGGCCAAGGGGGCTATCGAAGGAGTCCCTGTGCCAGAAGTAGGTCATGGTTGCTACTCCCACTACTTCCTGGTACCCAAGAAGGACAAAGGCCTGCGTCCTATCTTAGACCTCAGGGACGTCAACCGCTTCCTCCGGAAGGAGAAGTTCAAAATGTTAACCTTGGCTCAGGTCTTGTCTGCCCTTGACCCTGGAGACTGGATGTGGGCGTTGGACTTGCAGGACGCTTATTTTCACATCCCCGTCTTGCCTGCCCACTGGCGTTACCTACGGTTCACGGTAGGCCACAAGCATTTTACCATGCTCCCCTTTGGCCTTACCAGCACCCCTCGGGTGTTCACAAAAGTGATGGCGGTGGTCGCAGCTCATCTGCGCAGATCAGGGGTTCCAGTCTTCCCCTATCTCGACGACTGGCTGTTGAAGGCGGGCTCGCCCCAGGCTGTCGTCTCCCAACTCCAGACTACTGCAGACCTCCTGCACTCGCTGGGGTTCACTATCAATGTGCCGAAGTCACACCTGATTCCCTCTCAGAAGCTCCTTTTTATCTCAGCAGTTCTGGATACAGCGCAGTTTCAGGTTTATCCTCCAGAGCAGCAAGTCCGGGATATTCGGGCTATGATACCGATGTTTCAGCCTCTATCCCGGATTTCGCTGAGAATGACCCTGAGGCTGCTGGGCCTCATGGCCTCCTGCATCCTGCTGGTGGATCATGCCAGGTGGCATATGCGGGTTCTGCTGTATGACTTGAAGTTCCAGTGGGCGCAGCATCAGGGGAATCTTTCCGATGTTGTCCAGCTCTCGGAGGGGACTGCACGTCAATTTCAGTGGTGGCTCACAAACCAGGATTGGGTCAGTGGCAGATCCCTCTCCCTTCCCCAACCAGGATTCACAGTAGTGACGGATGCGTCACTTCTGGATTGGTGCGGCCATCTGGGAGAGGCGGAGATCAGGGGTCTCTGGTCTCTGGCGGAGTCCGGTCTCCACATCAACCTTTTGGAGCTCCGGGTGATGCGTCTTAGACTGAAGGCATTCCTTCCTGCTGTCCAAGGAAGAGTAGTGCAGGTGTTCACGGACAACACCACCGCCATGTGGTATTGCAACAAACAGGGCTGGGTGGGGTCATAGACCCTAGCCCAAGAGGCTCTTCGCCTTTGGACATGGCTGGAACATCAGGGCATATCCCTGGTGGTTCAACACCTGGCAGCTTCCCTGAACGCCAGGGCGGATGAACTCAGCCGCCAGTGCACGATGGATCACGAATGGTGTCTTCACTCGGAGGTGGTGCATGGTCTCTGTCGGCAGTGGGGAGAGCCTTGGTTAGATCTGTTCGCCACCGAAGAGAACGCGCAATGTCAGCAGTTCTGCGCATTGGAGCTTCCGAGGCGGCACTCGCTCTGCGACACTTTTCGTCGCGAGTGGAATTGCGGCCTCCTGTACTACTTTCTGCCTGTACCACTTTTGCCCAGAGTGCTGAAGAAGATCATGCGCGACCGGGCCCAAGTCATTCTTGTGGCTCCAGACTGGGCACGAAGAGTCTTGTACCCTGATCTCTTGCGCATGGCCATCGATCCTCCGATCAGACTGCCTCTTCGGGAGGATCTTCTGTCACAGCAGCAGGGGACGGTTCTCCACCCAAACCTGTCCAGCCTCCACCTCCTTGCGTGGAGATTGAGCGGTGACAGTTGACAGCTTTCGACCTTCCTCCCGAAGTCTGTAATGTCATCTTGGCAGCCAGGTGTCCCTCCACTAAAATGGTATACGCCTGTAGATGGAACAAATTTGTGGCATGGTGCACAGCAAAGGCTGCGGATCCCCTTTCTGCCCCTCTTTCAGAGGTTCTCCTCTTCATTCTTTTTTTGGCCCATCAGGGCTCTGCTCTGGGCACTCTTAAGGGCTATCTTTCGGCCATTTCGGCCTTTCTTCGCCTTCCTGATCAGCCTTCTCTTTTAGTCCCCTATTAACAGATTTCTGAAGGGCATTACTCATCTCTTTCCTCCTTCTCCTTTTGTAATACTCCAGTGGGACTTGAATCTTGTCCTCACTTATCTTATGTGTGCTCCCTTTGAGCCACTACATAATTGTCCTCTTCTCCTTTTTTTAAACACTGCTTTCCTGCTTGCCATCAAATCTGCTTGCAGGGTGAGTGAGCTTCAGGCTCTTTCTTCCAAACCTCCTTTCTTGCTGTCCATCTGGACAAAGTGATTCTGGGCAAATTGCTAAATCTTCCCATGCCTTACAAAAACAAGCAGGGTCGTGAGCAAAACAGCAGTTGCCCCGGAGGGGTGGTGGGGGCCTAGAGCAGGTTTGCGGGAGGAGTGAGGGGGGAGGCACCGGGAGATTAAGGAAGGGCAAGCAAATGAAATGACCAGATGGCAAGCAATAAAGGCGACGTAAGTTTCATTCAACAAGTAAATAGAACACTTCAGGAGCAAAGATGCAGCCCAACCAAAAAAAGTTTTCTCATTAGTATAAATAACCTGAACAGTAAGAACACATGTAAGAGGGCCAGTCCTCATGGGAGGATACAAAATTCCAAAAGGAGGCACTACGAAGTTTATTCACCAAAGAAAAGCCAGTATTTCTAAAGGACAGCAACAGGAACCAATTAAAAAGATGGGCACTTTTTCAAACCCTTATCCTAGATACTGCATGTCTCGAAGAGCCAGTGCAAGCACTGGCTAGGCGAGACCTAAAAAGGCCTGTGCCTCTGCATATCAATCAGCTGCCACCACCCATCCGTCTCTCCATTGACCCCTGAGGAGACAGTAGTCACCCACCACTGGTAGATAATCGAAAAACATGTGGGCCATCTCACAAGATTCACTGAGGAGAAAAACAGTATAAGCTAGAAAGCCATAAACGAGACATTCTTACTTACAGGAGACAAGTCCTGATGCATGTCTATCGAAACAAACATGGAGGCATTACAGAGTATAAAACACTGCTTGGAGAAGGACGATGTAGGATATTACGGGGTAGCCATGGGCTGGTCCAAAACGTAGCCATGCTTTGGCTGGCCGTCTTGCTCCTTTAAATGGTACACCGGCCATGTGTGCCATAAAATATCAGCCTATCAGGTCTTTGCCGTTTTTACGGAGAGGGTAGTTGTGCTGAAAATAGCCCTAATCCTCTAAAGACCTGAAAGAGAACTCATCTGAAAGTTGAGTTTTACAGGCCACAAGGGCATACAAAAGATTCAGTAAGAAGAACCTGGCGATTACTGTTGCGACCGCCAAATGACAGCCATATCAGCAATCCCTTTGTCTTTACTTCACTGAAAAGAATCTTCAGTAAATTATCAGTTTAGATTACATGCAGACTTTGGTTTTGTAACCGGAAATTGTATTCACTACGTCCTCATTAACCCCCGATCTCGTGTTTATTTTTTCCTGTTTGGTGTAAGTAAAATATAATTATGTACTGTTTTTAGTGTTTATTAGCTAATTGACAAGGCATTGAACATTTTTTTTTTTACCAAGAATTTCTTTTTGGGAAGGTTTTGACTGTTGCAAGTTATTTTAAAATAGAGTAAACCCCTATGTTCATTTTTCAGTCTGATTTTTACCACATATCTTCCCTTTTTGTAAGTTTTTTTAAAAAAAGTCCAAGAAATGCACGTTTAAGTTGCATGATAGTATATTTGTTTCTGTGTGCAAGAAAGGACTAGCTGACAACGTAGACGCTGACCTTATGCAGCAGAATGTGGGAAGTCAATCTGCAATGGCTGAACATTAATCATTTAAAAATAACATCGAAATTGCAGCTGCAAAGTAACATTACTGCTGGTGCCCGTTTTCATGAGTCGTCAAGGCAGGGGAACTGTAGCTGCTATAATTTATGATATCAATCAAATGCATTGGTTTTATTGACGAAGCAGGCGGGAACCTGAAAAAAGTACAGACAGCAGAACCGTGATTCTCTCGAGTCGCATACACGCTGTGCTTGTTTGAGGGTTGTGGCTGAGAGATGGCGGCTGCTCCCTAGCTTGCCCTTTTGGTACCCCTGGCGCTGCCTTTAATACTGCTGGTCTCATTGGTCATAGCAGTAACGAGGACCAGAGAGGTAAAGGGTTTCTAGTGCCTTATGCTTACAGCACGAGCTGTTGTACATAACGTGCTGTGCACTATCCTCCCATCTAGTGATATTTTAAAAATATTGCAAGTTGTTCACGTGAAAAGTTTTAAGTTTTGGTTTTGGGAACGATTTATGATTGCGTATTTGAAACTGGGTGTATGTATTAGCATGCAGACTCCACCCTGGATTATTTTTTCTGCCATCGGGTTCGGAGCTAAAATTCACTGACGTGCCTTTGAAACTGTTGCGACTGGAACATCAGAGTTCACCACTACAACAAGGGCTATAGAGGGGCGTTGAGTGCAGTAGGTTTCATGCTTGCCTTACAAGAATGACTCCGAGGGGATACGGAATAATAAACACACCTTTGTAGTATTGTGGCCTAGGCCTTGGGGCCACAAGCAATGAGAGACCTGGAGACACGTTAACTGTGGTGGACAGATCGTGACTGATGCCACGCCCAGAGTCCTGGGCTATTTATTATCACATATCACGTTCTTCCGGCGTACGCCGGTTTGGCCCATTGTACAGCACACTTCTAGGGGGCTCCACTGGGACCACCCCTTGCACAGTGGGAGGCGTGGTGGCTTCCACCACCCTCGCAACATTACATTACTCCTTTACCGGGAGAACATTAACTGAATGAAAAAAACACCAACAGGTGTGCAAGGGGAAAACAGAATAACACATACAGTTAACCAAACAACCCCTAACGCGGGGTACTCATGGAACAGTCTTACTTGGTCTTCATGTGCGTCTGTTCTTACAGGCTGAGACTCGGCCTGCTGTCGCCGACTAGCCTCAGGGGACACAGTCTTTATACTTCTGGGACGGCCTTGGACAAGGCCACAGGTTGTATCGATTCTGGCTGTTCCGCACTGGAGGTGTTGGCGATGACCCGGGTGGGTCGCTGCAGACTCCGGGCCTCTGGCTGCTCTCAGGTTCCAGGTCTGGGGTCGCCCCAAGAGCTGGAGTGGTGGGCTGATCTTCCATGGCTGAGGATGCGGGATCACGGGCGCTGTTGCCCGGGAGTCCATCTGAGAAAGTCTCGTTGTGCCCTTTGGGCATCGGGAATTCGTCTACTTCGTCATCGGGGACTTTCTTGAAGAATGATATGTTGTGGGTCACACTCTCATGTCCTCTTTGGGCGGTTACCATAGTGCCTTTTATCGCAGTCACAGTCCAGGGATTTAGTTCGAAGGGCAACCTGAACTTCCCTCCGGGGTGGCGGTCTCGCACTAATACTCGGTCACCAACGTCAATTGGGCTTTCTTTGGCGTGTCTCCTCTGGGATGCTTCATTGTTGTTCTTCTCTCGCCTGGAGAGTGACTGGTTCGGAGGGTTGGGCGCTTCGGCCCACGCTGGATGATGTGGGATGGTGTCTGTCACGGCCCGACCAAAGCACAGCCGGCTCGGGGTGATACTCTCGGAGGAACCGATACACAGCTTGCTCTAGATTGTGTCCGTCAGCTAGGGCAATTTGGATTGTTTTGTTCAGGGTCCGCATCAGGCGTTCCACCTCCCCATTGGCCTGGGGCCATCTTGGCGTTATCTTGCGGTGCTTCACTTTGTGGGAAGCTAGATACTCGGCTATATCAGTACTGGTGAACGGTGGTCCATTGTCAGTGCGGAGCTCACCAAAGAGTCCATGGGTCGCCATGAGCTTCTCCAGTTTGGGAATCACCTCTGCCGCGGCTGTGGAGAGGACGAACTCCACCTCGGGGTACCGTGAGAAATCGTCCACCACTACCAACATGTACTTCCCTTCAGGTAGGCTACCAAAATCAGCACTCACTCTCTGCCATGGTGCGTTCGGTGCTGCTTCCGTGATGACCGGTGCTGGTTTGCTTGGCAGGCTCGTCTCTAGGCATACAGGGCAGTGTTGCACCACCGACTCTATCCGTTGGTCCAGGCCAGGAAACCAGACCTTGCTCCGGAGGCGGTTTTTCGATTTGACGACCCCTTGATGAGCGCCATGTGCAAGGAGGGCTGCTTGTTGAGTCAGACTCTCTGGTAGGACAAGGCGCGGGCCTCTCAGAAGACAGCTGTCGGCTGACACGGACAGTTCATGGCGGACTTGATACAAGGACTTCAAGATGGCCTGGGCTGACACGGAACGGAGTGGTGTAGGGCTCTGTAGGGGCTTCCAGTCTTCTGAGGCGACAGCTCGGATGGCAATCTGGAGGCAGTCGTCATCTCGCGTGGCTTCTATGACTTCCTTCAGGGACATCGGGAGAGGTCTGGACCTTTCCACTACCAGCCTTACGTACTCTTCCGTGGCTGCTGCTTCGGCGGCTTCCGGAGGGGTGACTGGCTGGCGTGCCGCGACAGGAAGTCCGCTGGGTTTCGGGTGCCTGGTTTGTATTCCACTGTGAACTGAAACTCCTGCAGCTGTAGGACCCACTTCTCGATCCGTGGGGGAGGGCGAGATGATGAGCCCTGGCACAGCGGGATCAGAGGCTTGTGATCCGTGATGACTGTAAACGGGTGGCCATACAGGTTTATGTGGAAATGGCGGCACCCCCAAAGGATCGCGATGGCTTCTTTCTCGATTTGAGAGTACCATTGTTCTGTGGGCGTGAGGGTCCGGCTGGTGTAGGCAACAGGGGCCCATTCTCCGCAGTCCTGTCATTGCGCTAGGACAGCGCCTAGGCCCGTGGGGCTGGCATCAACCACTGGTTGGGAGTCATGCCGTGGGTCGAAGTACACTAGCGTGGTATCGGCAGACAGTGCAGCTTTTGTTTGTTGGAACGCCTTCTTCCTGTTCCACACCCCACGTCCAGTGGCTGGTGGTTTTGGTGAGTTCTCGGAGTGGGCCGGTTAGGTCGGAGAGGTTTTTGATGAAGCGCCCGCAGTATGCAACCATGCCCAAGAAACTGCGGACTCCTGACACTGACGTCGGGGCGGGCGCCTCCTGAATGTCCTTCACCTTGTCTGGGTCGGGTCCGATGCCTTTTTCTGAGAACTGGTATCCGAAGAAGCTGATGTCCCGCCACAGGAACTCACACTTTTCCTTGTGTAAGGTCAGCCCGCTATCTCGGAGGCAAACAAACACTGCATGAAGATGAAGGAGGTGCTCTTCTAAGGTGGGAGCGTGCACCAAGATGTCGTCGCTCACATTGAGCACTCCCTCTAGCCCTTGGAGGACGTTCTTGACGATGTTGTGTAACACCTCGGCTGCACTCGAGATTCCAAAGTTGAGGCGGGTGTAGCACCAGAGTCTGGCGTGGGTGGAGAACGTGGTGATCGGACGGGAGTCAGGGTGCAGAGGGACCTGGTGGTACCCTGAGTGAAGGTCCATCTTTGAGAACCATCTGGACCCCGCGAGCTTGCCAATATTGTCGTCTACCATGGGCGTCAGGTGGCGTTCTCGGTTGATGGCGAGGTTTGGGACCCTCATGTCCACGCAGATGCGGACTGCATCCGGCTGTTTCGGTTTCTTTGCGACGACGATGGGGGACACCCACGGAGTGGGGCCTCAAACCCGTTCAATGATCCCAGCATTCTCCAAGAGGTGGAGCTCCGCTTCTACCTTCGGGCGGAGGTGAAAGGCAAACCTCCTGTGCCTGAGGGCGATAGGGGCTACGGACTTATCTATGTGCAGCTGGACAGCTGGGCCTTTTAGGCATCCAATCCCCTCGAAGAGAGGTGTAAACTCGCTCAGCAGGCGGTCGAGGTCGTGGGCATGCATGGTGAAGCCGAACTGGATGAGGTTGAGATCCTGCGCGGTGCGGCAGCTGAGCAGGAACCCTGACCCTTCTTGCGAGACGTAGACCTTGGACCTGCTGGTGTGTGTGGTCATGAGATTGATCCGCCTGGAACACTCTGCATAGTTTGAGTGGAGAGTGGGTGCCGAACGCGTACACTTGCACTTTGGTGCTGCGGAGGGCAGGCGGGTTCGGTAGGCTCCGATAGACGCTGGCAGCCATGAGGTTGATGGTGGCGCCTGTGTCAATTAGCGCTGCTACAGAGTGGTCCTGCACCCCAATTGTGCACATGGGTGCCGCATGCTGGGTGGCAGAGAGGGCATTCAGCATCTGTACGACATGTACTGTTGCCGCTTCGTCTTCGTCCATGTCACTGCTCGAGGAGCTGTCAGGGAGAGGCTCGAGGGCTCTCACATGGCGTTGCGGGCCTTTCGGTTTCCTTCTTGGCGTCGAGCGGCACACTTTGGAAAAGTGATTCAATTTTCCGCACGCACTGCAGAACTTTCCTTGGGCCGGGCAGGCGCCGTCATGGGGGTTCGGGCTGCCACACCACCCACACGGGCGATTCCTTGGGCCTTGTTTGGAGGCGTGTGGGGATGGCTTACTGTTCTTAGGCTGGGTTTCTCGGGTATCGGTGCGAATGGTGCAGACTGGTTCTTCCTTGACTGCAACGGTGGGCTTGAGCTCCATGTGGGCCGCCCTGGCTTTGGACAGTTCTTTAGAGTGCCCTAATGTCAGGATGTCCCTCATTGGCATGCTGTGCTCCTGCAGGACACGTTCGCGCAGCTTGGAAGAGGCGCAGCCTTGAATGAATTGCGCCCGGATTTCATCATCCACATCAGGGAGGGTGCAGGTGCTTGCCAGCTCTTTCAGTCTGCCATAGAAAACATCCACAGACTCATCCGGCCGTTGCCGCGCTTGGTGAAGGAGGAAGCGCTCGTAGTCGGGGTTGGCATAGGGCTCAAAGTGGGCTGTGATGGCGTCGCGCATCGTGGCGTAGTTCCTCGGGGGCCCAGCTTTGCGCACTGTCTTTGCGATTTTGTGAATGTCCGCCCCTCCCAGGTGAAGGAGCATAGGCCTCCTCCGCGGGGCTGGGATGTCTGCTGCATCAAAGTATGTTTCCAGGCGCTCTACCCACGCTTTCCAGCGCACTGCCTGGGAGGGCGGAGGCCCCGTGACGACAAATGGCTCCAGCGGTGGAACAGATGCCATGTGGGCAAGAAGGTAGGTGGTTGCAACCGAGGCGACGCCCACGCAAACTGCAGGCTCAGGTGGGCGCGGGCACCAGTGGACGGAGGCAGAGATGGGGCCAGGAGGCGCGCCAGGCGAGGAGCGGGCACCCTTGGATGCGTGGCGGTGAGACGGCCTGGAGGTCAGGTGGCTGGAGCCCTGGACACTGAGTGTGGTGGGATGGTGAGTGCACTGCAGGCAACAGAAATCTGCCGCTGTAGGGGTGGAGGTAGCTGTAGCCAGGCCACAGCCTTTGATGCAGTTGCAGGCAGGCAGGGGCACATGAGGCCGAGGCCATCACGTGTGACAGAGGTGGCGGCTGGCGGCTAGGCCTCGTGGGCGCAGCAGCGCGACGTCGCGTCGCTCGCAGCGCGCGGACTGGCGTAGGCCGGCAGGACAGTGGAGAGGCAGCGGGGGCCACTCAGACCCTCTTACCGGGCGTAGACGTTGGTGCGCGGTTTCCGCGAGCGCACTCGGCCTGCTGAGCGCCGCAGTGCCACGTGGGGTCGGAGGCAGAGACCGCACGTGCGCGTGCTCGATGGTCGGAGCGGCGTGGAGAGCCCGGGCCGGGAGAAAGGTGGACTACTGTGCGCTGCGGGCAGGAGGCGGGCACTGCTTGCTGGTGCAGGGGGACACCGGACAAGCAGCTGGGGCGCGCCGGGCTGAGGACCCTGGATGCATGGTAGGGGCACTCCTGGAGAGGGCAACAGCGGCTGACACGGTGAGTGGGAGGCGGTGCAGCAGGGCTGCTTGACCACCTCGTCGCCAGTGTAGTGTTGTGGCCTAGGCCCTTGGGGCCACTAAGCAAATAGAGACCTGGAGACACGTTAGACTGATGGTGGCCAGATCGTGACTGACGCCACGCCCAGAGACCTTGGGCTATTTATTATCACACGTTACGTTCTTCCTGCGTACGCCGGTCTGGTCCATTATGTAGTACGCTTACAGGGGGCTCCACTGGGACCACCCCTTGCACAGTGGGAGGCGTGGTGGCTTCCACCACCCTCGCAACATTACAACCTTTTCATTTTTTTTCTGGATGGCCTGTTAGCACAATCCAATTAGCATTTGGTATGTAACCCCTAAGATTACTATAAAAAATGTTTGTGTCGTTTCAGATTTAAACAAAGTGTTAGTAACTGTTGTGATCGTGGAGTGGGAGTGTGGGCTTACAATATCCGCTTGGAGTCAAAGAAACCAAACAAAGTGACTGCTGGGACATACAGAGACAGTGAGACCAACAAGGACTATAGTCCTCGATTAGTACTGAACCAGGTGAAAGAAAAACCCTTTTGCTCTAATTGAAGGACCATGTAAGTTTCTATCCCCACCAAAGCCAAATGCATATACACATAGGATACAGAAACTCCACCTCAAGTTTCAAAGCAGACAGCACCAGAGCAAGATACCTAATCTAAACGCACTTCACTTTTTAAAAAAAAAGGCCAAGCAGACTTACTCCAAATCTCTACTCTGGGCATCTAAGGATTCTGGAAAGCCTGCCTTGAAATGTATAAAAGTTCAACAAGCATTTGCAATGCAATAAGTCTCGTCTTTACGCGAGACCTATTGCATTGCAAATGGTAGGCATCACGACAACGTGAGGGCGGGCGGGGGGAGAAGGCACGGACAACGGGAGGGAGTACGTTCGGGGGGGATAAGGCACGGACAACGGGAGGACAGGCAGGGGGAGAAGGCACGGACAAAGGGCAGGGGGAAAAGGCACAGACAGCGGGAGGGAGAGCGGGGGAGAAGTGCACGACAACGGGGGGAGTAAAGAAAGCACTAAAGCATGTCGTGCCTGCAGTAGGAGAACCTCATTAAAGAAAATAGTGCTCACAGTCTAAATAACACGTACCATGTAACAGCCAAAGTAAAGGGGCCAGTCGCCATGGGAGGTGACAAATGAAGAGGAGGCGGTACTAAGGAGGGACTAACAAGCCTATCAACGCATCAGAAGCCGGCATTTAGGACAGACAATGACACAAGCCAATGGCAAATATGGGCGGAGAGTGGGCGGAGCTTCTATTCACCTACTCCTCTACAATAAGTCTCGCAGGGCAGCGCATGCGCCCTGGCTCTAGGCTCGACCTAAAAACGAGTTGCTAAAGGAATGCCATAGCCAGGTGCTGTTTCAGAATCACAAACAATTTGGCCTTGAAAGGAGCCTCAGCTTTAAAATAAGTCACGAAAAATACAACAAAGACCTTCAGAATAAGAGTATGGATTCCTTGACACCATTGCACAATGACACTCCCAAAGCAGCCAGTCTTTTTAGTGTCTACTAATTTTGGGCAATAATGGTACAAACTGAAACAAATTCCATTGAGAAGGCTGTTGAACCCAGACTGTGGCTTTTCCACAATTTCAGTTGAACATCTCACACCAGAATTTGGATTCTGAAGTGAGTTCCAAACAGGTAAGGTCTCCGCTTCTTGAGGGACCAAACAAGAGCATAGGCTTCCCTCTCAATGGCTCTCCAGCGCTGCTTTCTGGGGAGGAGTCACCTGCTAATGAAGGCAAGTGGCTGATGCTGGCCCAGATCATTTAATTGTGACAACAATGCCCGAATCCAGTGTTCAGAGGCACCTGTCTGAATAATGACTTCTTTACTGAAGTTAGATGCCTTCAGGACAGGTGCTGAGCACAGAGCTTCCTTGAGGATGTCAAAAAACGTTTAGCACTGCTCATTCCAGATAACGTTTCTGGATTGCCTCCTTTTTGAAAAAAACCCATCTTTATTAGCTTTTTCCATCATGAATATTACAATGGGTTTGCCAGCAAATGCCAGCCAAATACACACAGTAATGCAAGTATTGCTGTCATCCCGATCCCTGCTATCATGTTAAGCTGTTCTAAGCACTCAGGAGTTACAGGTCCCAAAGATTAAGAAACATAAAGCAATGTAAATAACACGCCAAACATGCAGTAGTCGTGCCCTGTTCATCCCCTGGTGGTGGGAGAGTCCCACCAATCCCATGATTAGTGAGCACCCCGCATTCGCCTCCCCAGTTTAATAGTATCTGGAACCTTCTAAATCCAAACATGTTATTCACATCACGTTCCCTCAGCTCCTCCATGCACTAGACAGCCCATTACAAAGCCCATTAGTAGCCCATTAGTAGCCTAATCGGTGCTCTTATTTTCGTACATCTCGGCCTCCGAGGGTGCCTGCAGTGTGTCTGATAGCCCCTCCCAATCTGCTGCAATGGGTCTCTCGTGCAGCCCTCTCGCCTCGTCCCTCTTCAGTGCCAACATCTCCGCTCTTCCCCACTTAAGTGTCTCTGCACTCTAGGGTACCGCCCCAGGCAATACTCCAACCTCCGAATGCATGGCAATTTGCCTGTAAACCATCAGCATCGCCAAGTGTATAAAGTGGGTGGTGGCACTCCCAGCTTGCCTTCTCTTGTACAGTCCAAGCAGGCAAGTATCCATGGAATGGAGATCAGTGCGACCTGTGAAGTCGGGGAGCTTGTCCATGACCGCCAGCCAAAGGTCACTGGCCACTTGGCAATTCCAGAACATGTGCTCCATGTCTGCCTCGGGCTCAGTGCACTGCGGTTAAGTAGATGAGGATCTGGGAAAGATCTTGTAGAGCCTTGCCAGTGTGAGATGAGCCCTATGTAAAATATTGTTGTTAGACTTGGCATCTTTTGGCGTGTTTCCCCTGACTTTTTGCTTTCTGACCTCCCGGTTTTGACTCTGTTTTTGCTGGTGTGATGATTCTGCGCACTTTCCTCACTGCGGTCCAGTGGGAAAGTGCAAGTGCTCCTGTATAAAATGTGTTATGGAATGGTGTTTCCATGATTGGCCTATTTGGTTTATCTGTCAGTCCCTTGTAAAGTGCACTACGAGTGCCAGGGCCTATAGACCAAATGCTGTTGGTGGGCTGCAGCACTGGATTGTGCCACCCATGCAAACAGCCGGTAAAGTGTAACTCGGGCCTGCCATCGCAGAGCCTGTGCGCAGCCTGAGGCTGCCATGTCGACTTGGCAAGTGCACACACTTGCAAGTCCCTAAACCTTCCCTTTGCTACATGTTAGTCACCCCTAAGGTAGGCCCAAGGTACCCCTGTGGGCAGGGTGCGTTGTACGCGAAAGGTAGGACATGCCCGGGTGTGTGCGGCATGTCCTGATAGTGAATTACAGCCTAGTTCGTTTTTCACTATTGCAAAGGCTACCTGTTCCCCCTAGGCCAGAACGGGCAGTTTTGATTATTACAGCTTATAATCCTAACTGACCCCGGGAACATGGTAGAAATTCGAGTTTAGTATGCCTGGACTCAGAATGATAAAATGCAGCTTTTAGTGAAGTCGGTTTTAACATTCTGTGTTTGAAAATACCACTTTTAGAAAGTGGGTATTTTCTTGTCTAACCATCCAAGCCTGCCTCTGCGAGATTGTGTATTCCTTGTCTGGAATGTGAGTGACAGGGGCTGGGGGATGCCAGGAGACAGGGTGAGTCAGCGCAGGGCTGAATAGCCAGATCGACCTGTAGATGGGTGGGAGGGGTCGCACCTGGGCCCTGAATAGGACAGTGCCTTCCCTCCACAATGCTGGCTCCACCTCCTGTGGTGCGTCTGATGTCCCTGGCCCACTCACTGAAAGAAGGGACGGAGACTTGTCAACAAAGTGCTCCAGAACTGGTTTGGACTAGGCGAAGGCCTCTCTGCCTTCAGAGAACAAAGGAATTTGGGATATAAATATTGGGGCCCTGACCCCATGAATTTAGATCTCGCTGGAATCAAGGAACCTGCCAAGACGAAGAGCTGGAAGAGCTGCCAGGAGGAGTACTGCCCCTTTGCTGTGTTGTTGCTTTGTTGGGTTGGCCTGCAGCTGCTGCTTCTGCCTTGGGCAGTGAAAGGACTGGACTGAACTTTCTACAAACTTGTGCTGAGTATCTCCAAGGGCCTGAAACCGAGCTGGCCTCCTGTTAAGAAGTCTCAGGGACTGCAAAGACTTCACAAGCCTCTGGGTACCGCTTCTGGAACGCTGTTTCAGTTGCCACAGAGGAAGGGAACTGCAACCGACTCCGTCAACCGAATCCATCCCTGGCCGGTGACCTGTTTGCACCGCAGACCGCATCGCCCCGCCGCATCGCAACCCTGGTCTCACCGTGGCGACGTCCGACGCCGCCAACATCGAGCCGCTGCTTGCACCGTGACCTGTGGGCACCGCAGTTCGCATCGCTTCACTGGGCCAGCCGGACCAGACCGACACTGTCGCTGCAACTGGCTCAAGAGTCGAGACCGCACCGCATTTGGGGCACCGCTCGCACGTCTGCGACGCACCGCTCCGACTCGCATCGCTGTCCGACGCCAGCTCCCGCACTCCGGCTGGGTCGCCTGCATCGCAACCTGTCAGCACCGCATCGAGCATCGTCTCACCCCTGCATCGCACGCCTTGGGCTCACCGACTCCGTCTGCACGACGCTCATCGAGCTGCTGCCTGCACCGCATCGAGGGACACCGCACCTTGCATCGCTCCGTCTTGCACCGCAACCGCGACGGACGCCGACCGGCTCGTACACTCCGTACCAGCCACAACGAGAAAAGGTACTGTGACCGAGTCTGTTCATGACTCTGCTGGCCCGTATCGACGCGGTCGGCTGGAACTGTTAGACTCTGTGGTTTTCAGCATCACGGTAGGCTCGGACGGAGCTACCGACTCGTACGAACTTTGCTTTTGTGCTATTCCTGCAAAGAAGAAGTTAACGTATCAAGTATTCATTCTTAAAGTATCGTATTGTGGATTTTTGTCGTAATTGGTCTTGTCTTGAGTATATAAAATATTGGTTATTTTTCTAAACTGGTGTGGTGTCCGTTTGTAGTGCTTACACTGTATTACTGTTGGTTATGTGCAAATGCTTTACACACTGCCTCTGAATTAAGCCTGACTGCTCGTGCCAAGCTACCACGAGGGTGAGCAGGGGTTACTTCACGAGTGTAACAACCCTTACCCTGACTAGGAAGAAGGGTCCCTACTTGGACAAAGGTGCAAGCCCTTGCCAACTAGAGATCCCATTTCTAACAATTGTGTTGAATGTACTAGATTTTGACATTACGGGAGTCCCTCTGTGGGTAGAGGAGTGTTCTGTCTCACAATTTCTGTTAACTCCCGACCTATATCATCTTTCCAAGCTCTGTGCAGTGTTAGCAGGGCATCATGTGCTAGATGCGAAAGGGCTCAAGTCAGCCACGTTATTAATCGGTGGCCAGTGCCTACAGTGTGCATGTTGTGTATGAGCAGGTGTTGATCAGGTTATGTGTCCGTAATTTGCCACAATCATCCAAGCTCGGCCATTAGCCTACCATAGGCCAGGAAATGCCCTACTGGGAGATTTCTGTCGTCACGTAACTGCTCGAATGGGATCATGGCACCCTCCTGGAACAGGTCTCCCAATGTATCCACTTCGGCCTCCTCCCACATCATCACCCCCTCTTCCCCAAGCAGCTCCCTAAATTGTTGAATGTATCCTAAGGGTTCTCATGTTCATATTGGGGCATGTCTGGCATGAGGTGTAAACTCCTCTGAATGCTACTGTAAGCCACATGCAGCAGACCAATGGCCTGTAGGGGGAGCACTAGGTCGAAGGAAAGCTTCACCCACCAGCCGCTGTGCCCAGAACTCGGAGGCCAGTCCCAGCTTCTCCACGTATCTATCCATCATCCAGCAGGCAGGCCTCTGTAGTTGTGCTGCCACTGGGGTGGCTGTTGACAAAAGAACAATGGATTTAACCCACATCTCTTGACTAGGGATGAATGTTTGATTTGTTCAGCATTCCGTCCATTTGTTTGTGCAAAATGATTGCTGCACCACATTCAGAGCATAAAAGCACCCAGTAACAGGGGCTTCCTGTCCAAATGCCCCTCCACAAAGACATATCTCCCTTCTGGGTCTATTTCTGTTGCTGTGTCCCTGAAGGGCACCGTTGGTCTCACACATATGAGGGCCCCACAAGCGAACCCTGAATATGTGGTGCCATAACAATGACCTCGCCACCGCTTCTGTAAGCGTATATCTTCCTCTTTGAACAAGTGCGTTTCTTGAATAAATGCAATCTGGGCATCCATTCTTTTGAGATATTGCTGTACTGCATACACTACGTGCGGTGCCCATTCCCCTGACATTCCAGGTGATGAGGCGCAGCCTGGTTATGCTGACTCTGCTCCACAGGTGGGCAAAAGGGACGCACCCACAAGGTGTGGTAAAATGAAGGGTAGGCAGTGCCTAGGGCTGATGCCGACCATAGTACGAGGCTTAAACAAAACTAAAACCAGAACATCCAACTCCCATTCCCAGGGCGGCAGAGCAACATCTGGCTGCCCAAATAAAAAATAAGCAGTCCCATTTACAGGGTCCTCCAGTCCGTGTGCTGCAATAAACCGCTCACCTGGAGTGTGGGAGGAGTAGGGGGGGGATCCAGCCCTTGGCAGCTAGCTCCCGCACAGCCAGTAGGCATCAGGCCCCTAAATGTAGGTAGGAAAGAAAGGAAGGGGGGAATAAAAATCTTTCAAACTATCAAGGATAATCTTGCAAGGATGTTGGAAGCGGTCTAGGCCGGCCCCCACCACATTCACCCCTGTTTGCTGCAAAGTCACTTTCAACTTTGGAGAAGGGGGAGGAGGAGGTGGGGAGACGGTCACACCAGCAGTATATGAATGTATAGGGATGGGGGAGGGAGGCCATCTGCTGCTTCCACACTACAAAATGGAGAAAACTGTCCACGTGAGCCACTGACGTCTCTCTGTTAGTAAGGTCAGACAATAACATCTGCTGTCTGCGGTGTGACATCTGGCATGGTCACAGCGGTAACACTCCTGTCCAATATGCTGGAGCCCACCTCGGACAGCGTCTCCTAAAGAATCTGCTGTCCATCCATAGGTTGTTGGCTACTGATAGTGCTTGCATCTACTCTTCTCCTGCCTGTGCAATATTAGTGGCTCCAATGACCACTGCACCCTCACGTCCTTGCAGCCTTCGGCCTCTTTTTAAGTGTGCCCGGCGGTCGTGTTCTTGTTGGCGTGATGCGCGTTGAGGATGTTGAGGATTCATAGAGACACTGTTCCACCCAATCCCTGGAATCTGCTGGTCTCAGTGAAAAAGTAGCTGGAGTGATTTACAATTATCTTCAGCTTAGCCAGAAATAACAAAAAATAAGAGAGGCTGGACGACCAAAATATTTTTTTCAACGCCCAGGAAAGAGGCTCTGCGGTGTTGAACATCCAGTGTGTAATTTGGAAAGATAAATATTCTGGTGTTATCATGGACAATGGGGTCCCTGGCATGTGCAGCCTGCAATATGGCTTCCTTATCTCTGTAATTCATTAGTCGGGCTACGACCAATCTTAGCAGCGCACCCGGAGGTGGCTGCCTTGCCGGTACTCAGTGTGCTTGCTCTGCCAGGTAGTGAGGCGAGAGCCCCGTGGCTGACACCTGCTGTGCCAGCTATATTTCAAACCATGCCACTGAGTCCGAGCCTTCCGTGCCCTCAGAGAAGCTAACAATTCATATGTTATTGCGGCGTGACCTTCCCTCTGAAGCTTCCGCTCTGTGTTCCAGTTCATGAACCTTCGCCGCAAGGCCCTTTACCCTGCCCTCGAGCTCCGCCACTGTTGGTTGAATTACACTGAGCGTGCCCTAGGTCTGAGTGACCCGGGTGATAAGCCTCCTCTAGTCCTCTCAGAGCAGGCCAAGCTCTACTGCGATGGCACCCACCCTGGCTCTCAGTTCCTGCCTAGTGTCCACAATTGCTTCTAGGATTTTGTCCAGTTTGGCATCTGTGGTAGACACCCCAGTTTCAGTCTGTAGCTCGACTGCGCTGTCCAGGTCTTGGCATCCGGACACACCGCAGGGTGCGCACCCCTTGTTGTCCCATGTAGAATGTAGATGCCTGTCCCCTCAGGACTCAAGGCGTGATTCGAGTGAGGAGGGTGGCCCCAGTAAGACTCCTTCACACCATCGATCTTCACCACAGTCCACCAGTGTGCTTGGACCCGCTTTACCACTGGACTTCTCACAAGGACCCTTCCCCCAGGCGGCATGAGCGGTCCAAGCAGCTGGGATACGAATGCCCCCTGAGCTTCGGAAGGGCACAGCGACACAGGGTGCCCACTAATCATTGTGTGGTCTGTATCTAATGCCAGACCCGACTCTCCTCTCGGGCCAGCGAGGTGTCACCGTTGGCAAGCCCGGCCTCTGCAAATGCAGCGGCCTGTTGCCGTAGTTCCGACACACTCCTCACAGAGAGGATCTCATGCCCCTGCATGGTTGCATGGTGTCAGGTGTCCAAGTCAACCAGTAGGCTCTTTTCAGGACTCAATTGGGCTTGTGCTTTCACCCCGAGCCCAGGCCCTCTGCTGTAGTGGCCCTCTTGGCCTTGCGCCTCTGGTCGGTCTCGTCCCCCTGCAACCTCTCCAGGTACCTCCAAGCAGGAATGGGGGTGGCCCCTCGCCCACATCCTTCCTCCACACAGCGAACAATAACTTATAGGGCCCGGCGGTTTGTTCCAGTTCCCGAAAGGAACAGGATCACGGGTTATCCCAGTGAAGTGGCTCTAGACTGCGTCTGCCATCTTGCACCAGCTGGCCACTCCAGTGAGTGGTGCCACTATGATACCATACTCTTTCATAAAACTCCTGTAGTACTCAGTCAGGCCAAGAAAGGGTCTGACTTGGGTCTGAGTCTTAAGAGCTTCCCAAGACAGAATTGTCTAGATCTTGGTTTGAAGAGGCTGTACATGGCCTCCACCATCTGGGTGGCCCAGGTACACGATAGAGCCTTGCCCTATCTGGCACTTAATGGCCTTGATAGGCCTGCTTGATGCAGTGCCTGAAGCATTTTTTTTGAGGTGAGCCAGGTGATCTTCCCAGATGGAACAAAATACAGATATTCCATCAAGATAAGCTGCACTGATGTTTTCCAGACCTTGGTGTACTCTGTTCACCAACCTCTGAAAGGTGGCAGGGGCATTTGTCAACCCAAAGGGCATCACTTTAAATTGAAATTGGCCTTAAGGTGTTGACAAAGCAGACCTCTTCTTAGCTCCTGAGGTCAGGGCTATCTGCCAATAACCTAATGTCAGATCTAAGGTGCTCTGATATTTGGCTTCCCCAACCTATCAATGAGGTATCAATCAGCTCTGGGTATGGGCTGGGCATCAGTTTTGGTGACTGCATTGAGGCCCTTGTAGTCCACACAGAACCTTATTTCAGGTTTCCCTTCTTTGGGATTGGGCATAGGCACCAAAACTACTGGGCTGGCCCATGGACTACTAGAGTGCTCAGTCAACCCCAACTCCAACATCTGGCAACCTCAGCCTTAATGCCGGCTTCTACCTGGTCAGACAGTCTGTGTATCTTGCTCTTGACAGATGTACTGTCACTGGTGTCAACATCATGGGTGCACCATGTTGTTAGACCTGGAGTTAAGGAAAACAGTCCAGCAGGCTGTCCGAGTAACTGAGTAGTTTCTTTTTTTGCTCTTCTGTTACGGTGGAGGAAAGAACTACTCCTCCCACACTTTCTTCTTGGGCCTAAGAGGACAGGAGGTCAAGGAGAGGTTCACTTGCTTCTTCCTCCCCTACATCTGTTACCATCAACATGGTGATGTCTGCCCGTTGCGGTGTAACTTGAGCCTTTTCACATGGATGACCCTGCGAGCGCTCCTGGGCGTACCCAAGTCTGCCAAGTAGATTACTTACCCTTTCCTTTCTATGATGGGGTACAGCCCAGTCCACTTAACTTGCAGTGCTGTGGGTGCCTCAGGCTCCAAGATCCACACCAACTCTCCCGGCTGGTACTCAACCATGGAGGACTTTTGGTCAAACCAGTGCTTTACAAGCTCCTGGCTGGTCATCAAGTTTTTATTTGCCCCCTTCATGTACTCAGCCCTCCTTAAGCGAAGGCAAGCTCATAGTTCACTATGTCCTGCTTGGGTTTCTAGAAGGGTCTATCCCAACCCTCTCTTACCAAGCTTAACGAGCCTCTTACAGGGAGACCAAAGAGAAGATCAAAGGGACTAAAGCCAGCTCCTTTTTGTGGGACCTTCCTGTAAGCAAGTAGTAGGCATGGGAGGAGGACATCTCATTTCCTCCTGAGTTTTTCAGGTAATATCAAGGTCATGTGTAACTACTAAAGCCCCAGAAAAGATCTAGGTAAGGGAACTAGAGGCACGGGGTACTGGGAGTAGGCAGCCTCCAACATATAATGTTTAGCACAAATACAGCCGCTCCCAGTCAGGTGACCTAGGTGCTACAGTGTTAATTTGTGAGTGCAGGCATCTCACAAAAAGTGAAAGACTGGTCTCACACACCACCAGGTGTCATGTTTCATCATTGACCAGTCCTCACCCTCTAAAAACTTGGTTTGATAGAGGGCGGGCATACACCTGACGACAGGGATGCACTTCTAAACTAAGTGGGGGCCCTTACAAACAAAAAGTGGAATTAAAAGGCCATTATAGATGTCAAACCAAATTTAATATAACTGGCATCTATATGGTGATTAAAATGAATGATCGGTGTGTTGGGGATTCTATTGTCCCCCCACCGTGATGTATATGGTCGACATGTTTCTGCCCGCTGGCCCAGTAGGGTCCATGACATTCATCAGGACCTAGACAATTAGAAAAAACTGGCTCCACTCTTACCAGTCTCTGGTGAGAGGATTCCACTAGGTGGGGTGATCTAGATCACGCTCCACTATTATACGGCTAATGTATTCAAGCCTGAAAGAAAAAACAAAACAAACACAAATGTACAATACAAAATAGCACCAAGGTCAGAATTTCAAATCAGCCACATACACGTTCAGATATAGTGAGTGGCTAAATGTGCAACAAACGTGTCACTCATCTGTGCACTTATTGGTTTGTGGAAACTGTTATCCACATTGCTTACCCTGAACATGAGATCAAATTGCCCCATAGGAGGGTGAGGGAGGAAGACCCTTTTGGTCAAGCGCTGTGTAATAAGGAGAAAAGAGAGAAAAGCATGCAGATGAGAACTCTTAGACTCAAAGGTTGTTGAGGCGTGGGGGGTCTGAGGAATGAAAATACACGTACACACACACGTACACACACACGTACACACACACACGTACACACACACACGTACACACACACACGTACACACACACACGTACACACACACACGTACACACACACACACGTACACACACACACACGTACACACACACACACACGTACACACACACACACGTACACACACACACACACGTACACACACACACACACGTACACACACACACACGTACACACACACACACACACACACTTCCGTGGTGCGTCCTCCACTGCTACGCCTAAGTGTATGCTCCTCGCTGGTAAATGACGGGAGCAAGCGTGGGCTATTTATAGTGTTTGCGTTATGATGCTAATTAAAGGTCTAATTAGCTGTAAATGACCGTGGTATCGGAAAGATCCGGTGTCACAAGACGGCGCTGCTAAAAGGTACAAAAATACCGCCTGACCTGCCTGAAGTAGAATTACCGAGGGATATGGCCTTAAAAGGACATCCATTGTCCGCACCATGGTTGCCTGATATATGCGTCCGGTGCCGGAGCAGCGGGCGTAGTCCCGTCTATAGCTCCGTGTTTCGGTGAAGTGTTATTGGAGCAGCGCCTGCGTGCACTAGCCCTACTGGAATTGCACTGCTGGGCGCGCATGCGTGTGGTCTGTCAGTGCAAGGTCCAGACCTTCCGGGGAGAGAAACCAGATTTCTGACACAGTACTACAAAACGGGCCTGTGTAAACCGTTTATCAAACATTCTCAGATTTACACAGCATGAAAAAAACTTACGTTTTGTCATTTTTAGGAGTTTATGCTGACTAACGCTACTTAAGGAATAATACTGAAAAAATGGAAACATGGAAAAAAACCTTGGTCTTCCACTACTATTCTGTATAAAATAACTGTCTAAATCTTAATTCCTGCACAGTGTGAATCAAGGTACGGCACGAGGAAAACCTCAGTAGTTATTATGAGATTTCATCATAGAAGCAGCGCATACCCAGGGTTCATGTACCCTGTTTTCATAGTGTTTGTCAATAGCGACATATACCAAAAGGTTGGGTTCAAGACGACAAGCCTTTATGTTTAGGTGAGGTGTAAAAGTTGAACATAAAGCTGAACATCTAGCATTAGTGTAATGACAAACAAGTGTTTAGCTATACTCTTAAAGAAGGAGAGGTCGGTTGTTCTTGTGAGTCGCTGGCTGTTTATGCAAGTTGTTTATGCAAGTTGTAACCAAGGGATTTCATCATTCAGTCCCTTTTCCCACGTCCGGAGACGGTATACCCACCTCTGCTCTCTGATATGAAGTGGTCTGGTCAGGTCCGCCTTGTGCTTCTTCATAACTTCCAACACTACCCACTTAAGGTCACTGTCTTTGTGATTATGATCCAAGAAGTGCCTGGTTAGTTTAGTGTTTGTTTTCTTACACCGTATGGTGCTACGGTGTTCGTTAATGCGGATTTTAATCTTCCTGGTGGTCATGCCCACATACATAAGGCCACAGGGACATGTAAGGAGGTATACCACATTTTCGGTATTGCAGTTGCTAAAGTTGTTAAGTTTCCAGGGGTTTGTGGTCCCAATGTCTACTTCCTTTGTAGTCACGGTAAATGGACATGCGACGCAACCTCCACATGCGTAGTGTCCCGTGGGTCTCTGAGTGTTCCAAAGGGTGACCTGGTCTTCTCTTACTCTTGGAGGATCTTTGGCATGTACCAGTTCGTCCCGTATACTTTTGCTCCTCTTAAACGCAAAAAGTGGGGGTTCCCAATGTTTTTCCGCCCCGTCCAACATATGCCAGTTTTTCCTTATGATCTTTTGTACAGTGTTTGAAACTGGTGTATATGTTACGCACACGATCCGGTCTGGTTTCTCTTTATTAATATTTTTTAGTAGTGCCTCACGGTTATTGTTACTGGCTCTCTTCTTGGCCTTCCTTATCATTTTTCTTGGATAGTGTCGGTCCAGAAGCTTCTTCTCGAAATCTTCCGCCTGCTTCGTGAAGGTCTCTGAGCAGTTTCTACGCACCCGGAGAAATTGGCCAACAGGTAGGTTGTTACGCAGGGCTTTTGGATGATAGCTTTAATACAAAAGTAGACTGTTTTTGTCCGTCGGTTTGTTATCTACTTTCGTGCTAATGCCATCTGCCGTCATGCTGATGTCTAGATCCAGAAAAATGCTGTGATCTTTATTGATAGAGTGGGTGAATTTAAGGTGATGATCCTTTGTGTTGACCCATTCTACAAAGGCTTTTGCTGTGTCCTCATCCCCTCGCCAAACAATAAAAACATCATCAATATAGCGTTTCCAAGTTTTAAGCTGTTCAGTGAAAGGATTGTTTTAGTTGAAGATGTGGTCCTCCTCGAATTGATGTACGTATAGGCATGCGAGGCTCGGGGCAAAGGTACTGCCCATTGATGTACCCTTGATCTGATGATGTAACACTTCTTCGAATTCGAAATAGTTCTCTGTAAGAGCAACCTCAGCGCATTCCATGATGAAATGTTGGGGAGTGAGGAAATCCCATTCCATATTCAGCAAAATCTCTTCCACGACTGCCAGTGTCCGTCTCTGTGGGATACTGGTGTACAGGCCTCTATGTCCATGGTAATGAAGATATCCTCAGTGGTGTTAATTTCTAAATCTCGCAAGAGGCACAACACATCTTTCGTGTCTTTCAGGTAGGATGGAGATTTTTGTACAATTGGTTTGAGAAACCAGTCGCAAAACTGCGAATGTGGCTCGAGGATAGACCCGATGCCGGAGACTATCGGTCTTCCTGGGGGGGTGCATCTTCCCTTTGTGAATTTTGGGGAGGGTATAGAACCTAGGTGTTCTAGGGTTTTCACTAACGAGGAAATCCGCTTCTTGTTTTGTAATCCAATTATTGCAAAGTGCTTCATCCACCATACCTTTGATCTTCATGGTGAGGCATGATGTTGGATCATCTGAGTGTCTCTCGTAGCTGGTTACGTCAGAGAGTAGCCGATTGCACTCCTCTTGATACATGGTTTTGTTCATCAAGACAATGGCACTTCCCTTGTCTGCTGGTTTGATTGTAAGGTCCGTATTGTTCTTGAGTCCTTAAAGTGCTCTTCGTTCCAATTTGGTAAGGTTCTGGAAACCTTTGTTTTGTCTGAAGTTGATCATCTCTACTTCCTTGAGAACCACCTGTTCAAATGCTCGTATGTGACAGGGAATCGTTTGGGTTGGAGGCACGACCGTGGACTTCTTCCTGAGACCTGTGCTGGTCTTCTCACTCTGCTCTTCTCTTGACTCTCCAAAGTGATTAAGGAGTTTTATTTTCCTAAAAAATTGTGCCAGTTCCGTATTGAGGGTGAAGGGATCATTGGTAGGTGTTGGAACGAGAAAAAGAAAAAAAGCTGAGATAGAAGCAATGACTGTAATAGGTGGGGGGAGGATGAAGGAACGTGGATCAACGTGTAATAGTTGCAGGGGAGGAGAAAGCAACACTCCAGAGAGCAAACAATAAAACACATGCACTCTCATGGAGTGCTGAAAGCAGAGGGTGGAAAAAAGTATTTCCCTGAATGTGAGCCCGGGAGGGATGCAATTCATCCAATCAAATGAATGATAAAAAAGAGCTATACCCAAGGGAGTAACAAACCGAAACCGAGGAAAGAAAGCCATTGACTAAGAATCAAGCAAATAGATTGACAAGAAAATCAACCATTTGATAAGCACTGGGCTAGCTTAAAGCCCACTGTACATTTTGACAGGGTCCACAATCTCACTGTAGACAAGACCTATAAAACACATCTTGCTTTGACACCCACGCTCTTGGCGCTTACTTTTAAAACCTGCTTCTTTTTAAAAACTGTTGTTGCTTATTGAATTTGTATGCTTTTTTAAAAAACACTTGTTATCCCTTACTTGCACGCTCACGGCAGGACCAGCTGCTGCTGGCTGTCACGCCCACTCGGGAGCCAATCAGAGGGTAGGGGGGCGGAGCTAAGGCTGCCACCGGCTATTTCATGCCGGTCGCAGCGCGTGAGAGCAGCAAACGCGCGCAGCGGCCGCGCCGCTGGCGCGCCAAAGGCAAGCCCTTCTGCGCTTGTCCGCGTCCTTTCGGGGCCGGGGGCCTGTAATTGTGTCCAAAATAAAATTAGCTACACTGCCTCTGAGTTGATAGCACTGCACAAACCATCTGCCAAACTTAATCCCCTCACCTATTCTAGTTTGATTGCACAGGGGATTATGGTGTCCAGAGCAGTTTTTCCTGAACTCTGTGGTACTCACAGAGTGGTTTTCCCCTCAGACTCAAGAGTGCAATGGCGCTCGGAAGTTCTCTGTTATATACTTGAACACCCGCTCAATGGTTAAGCACCAGATGGACATTTTTCTGTTGCTTAAATTCGAGCAGCCAGACTTTCTTCTGCTCACTGAAACCTGGCTATCTCAGGAATCGTCACCAGATATTCTTGCTGCACTCCCTTTGGATTACCACATCATCCAAGCCAACCGTCCCCAGGGGAAAGTTGGAGGAGGAGTAGCTATTATTACACGTCACGACTGTAAATATACCATTTTAAACCCTCTAGACCTACCCTTAGTCGATAATCTGGTAATAAAACTTGAACCAGAACCTGATACCGCCCCTTTAGTATGCGTCCTGCTCTGTAGGCCTCCTCAAAGGATGCCCTCTTTCCCTCATTCTTTGGGCGAACAGGTCGCGCATTTAGTTACTAACTATGGGAAGATCACGCTGATTGGTGATTTCAACTATTGGGCCAATGAAACATCTGGTTGTCCCCAATCGGCTGAACTTGCCGAGCTACTCACAGGATTGAACCTTACACAACAGGTGACCACGGCCACTCATATCAAGGGGCATATTCTTGATCAGGTTTGGACCGTTAACATTACTATGTTCCCTGTATCAGTTTCACCGTGTACATGGTCAGATCACCATGTAATTAAATTTACTATCCATGACAATTTTTCGATCAAAACACCCTGCTCAGGAGGTGGCACACGTAGAAATTGGAATAAAATTGAGAAACCCTCATTTCTTGATTCACTTGCTAACTCTATTCCTCCCGTCAATTCTTCCATTAACTTGGCTGATGCACAGTTAACTAGCTGGCTATCGGCTGCTAGCGACATGTTTGCGCCCCCTAGGAAGATTCATGCCACTCGTCGCCATGACGCCCAGAAATGGTTTTCCACTGAGTTGAAAAATCAAAAACTAGCCCTACGGCAATTGGAGAGAAAGTGGAGACGTAACTATTTATCTGAAGATAAATGGCCTTACTTAAACACCTTGAAAATATATAAAAAATCTATCCTGACTGCCAAAGCGGCATACTTTGCTTCTAAAATCCTGTCTGCAACTAATCGCTCTAAGGAGATTTTCTCCATAGTGAATGAGTTGTCTAATCCCGACAGAATTTCAATCAAGCCTACCCCTTCCCAAACCATTTGCAACTCATTGAATCTTTTCTTCATTGACAAAATTAAAAAAATAAAGTCCAGTATCCCGGTTTGCCAAAATCTGGACTTTAGCTTGCATACCACACGAAATCATAGCACCTTTACGCAATTCCCTATAATCTATGAGCATACCCTTGTGGATCTTCTTTCTAAAGTCAAATCTGGCTCCCCCACTGACTGCTGCCCTCCTAGCATCTTGAAGGAAATGTTTACTGCCCTCCCTAGTCCTGCTCTCAATCTTTTAAATGAGTCACTGTTCCAGGGTGTCGTCCCCGCCACTTTTAAGGAGGCAATTGTCATTCCCCTTTTGAAGAAGGCGGGCGCGGATCCGCTAATTTTAACGAACTATCGACCTATCTCTCGTCTTCCTTACCTAGCCAAGGTCTTGGAAGCCTATGTCACGAGATGTCTCACTGATTTCTTGGAGGAATCCGAATTTCTTGATTCCCACCAAGCGGGGTTCCGCCCGGCTCATTCTACCGAGGCGGTGATCCTTACAGTGTTGGACACTCTCCGTAGCGAGGTCGTTGTTGGCTCCTCGCAGGCTCTTGTCCTGCTTGATCTCTCCGCGGCCTTTGACACGGTCGACCATAACCTTTTGGTCGACCGGGTGAGGGACGCGGGAATCTCGGGACTTGCTCCGGGCTTGATCACTTCCTTTTTGGAAAATCGATCCCAGGCGGTCTGTACTGCACAGTCTGCCCCCAGAACTAGAATTTCTTGCGGAGTCCCTCAGGGCTCCTCACTTTCTCCCCTGTTTAATCTTTACCTTCTCCCTCTTGTCCGAGCCCTGAAAGAGCGTCAAGTTTGTACTTTCAACTATGCTGACGATTTTCAACTCATTTTCCCCATCAGCAACTCCTCGGAGGCGGCCCACGCCTTTCAGTCTACCATGCTGTTCATTAGTCAGTGGATGAACAGTAACCATCTTAAGCTCAATCCGGACAAGACGGATTTGGTTTTAACAGGTGGTATTTCTAAAAATCCCTGGGGCCCTCATTTCTGGCCCAGGGAGCTGGGTCAGTCCCCCTCTTCATCTAGCTCGGCTAAGAGCCTTGGGGTAATCAGTCAAGACCTCACTATGAAGCCCCATATTGGGTCGGTGATCTCTACCTGTTTTTTCCAACTCAGGAAAATAAAAAAGATCTGCAGATTTCTTACCCATGAATCCCGGATTCAGGTGATTATCGCCATGGTCATGTCCCATGTCGACTATGCTAACTCGCTTTACTTTGGCATTCCCCTCTACTTATCCAAACGCCTGCAGATGGTACAAAATCAGGCCGCACGCCTGATTGTTCATCAAACTAGGCACCATCATGTCACTCCTCTTCTAAAGAAACTTCATTGGCTTCCGGTGGTCCAGCACAGTGCCTTCAAGGTTGGGTGCCTCATTTTTAAGTCGCTCAATGGAAGAAGCCCTAAATTTGTGAACAACTTGATTAACAAGCATGTTCCCACACGCAATCTTCGCTCATCACACAAGCTATTTTTTTCCACTCCCTCTTTTAAATTAAAGCGCACTGGTGGTGCCAGGTTTGCCATTTTGGCCCCCATGTTCTGGAACTCCCTCCCCTCTGAAATCCGTTTCTGTACCAACCTCCTCGGCTTCAGAAGCCTTCTTAAAACTTGGCTATTCCGTCAGGCTTTTTGATTGTTCTCCAGGACTTGGGTGTCAATCAAAGTAGCGCCATGAAACCTCCCCGGTGTACGTGCGCTTTACAAATTCATTTTAACATAACATAACATATGATTGGGATTCACCGACCTCCGTGTTTCTTTTACAGATAGATACAAGGTTAGATTGAGGTTACAGCCTTGATTCATCGTTGCTTCCTCTCTGGAGTCCCTCTTTATACATTTATCTTCACTTTAAAGCTTATGCAGCTATACATAGACTTGGAAAGTACTTTCCCAGCTCATTTCATTCTGGTAGTTTAAGGCACTATCTGGAAAGTTTCTTTTTTTATTCACCTCTGCTTCAATCAAGATATATATTGTTTAGCTTAACTTGGGTGCACAGCTGTTACTTTTTTTGCAGTACATTTTCATTCGCACAACGTTCGTTCATTACGAAAAAATGCTGTCTTACTTTGCATATTGAACATTGCTGACACTTTCTGCAAGCGTCACTCGAGCTCTGCCCTTTGCTCGGGGTTTGTCATAGTCAATTTGTTTCTCTTTTGCTTTTCGGCACAGTAACAGCTGATGGGGAAAGTTCACGTCTGATTTGCTGCTGCACTTGTACTGTGTTCTAGTTCCCCCTCTAACCTTATCAGTTGCCATCTGAATTGTTTTGTTTAAGGTTGGTTCAGCACCATCTCAGGTTTTGCCGCGCGCATTTCTATGAAACACATATTTTGAGAGACGCTAACCAGGGCATGGGGGTCAAATCTATTGTGCGGTGCACCATGTTATAGGGCACTTTTAATTCACTTTGAAAGCTCCTAATAACTCTACTTGTTTCCCCCCCATATCTTATCAGAAATGTTTTATGATACTCTCTTTACTGTGATGCACAGGTTTTGGAACCTCAGCCTAGAAATAAATTGAATGGCTGATGCACCTTTATCACTGTTTTATTGAATCCTATTGTTTCAATGTAAGCTCTACCATACCCATGATGCGAGTGCTGCATAACTACGTGTAATAAATATTCACTCTGATATATTTATTTTGACTGTTTTGAAACACTACCTGGAAGATTTTAAGTAAATTTTCCATTAAAAAGAAACAACGAATGTGATTCACTGAAATAATAGGTTTCTTGCAGCGCACACTCTCTTTCTGATGACTATTTACAAACAAACAGCAAAACTGATTTAACTGTGTTCTTTGTAATATACATTTTTGGAACTTGAGTCTGTAAATAAATTGGGTGTACCCATGACGTATAAAGGATGCTTATTGGTAACATAAATTAAAACGACATCTTTTGTAGTGAGCCATAATACAAAGTTAAATATATATTTGTAAGTTTATTTTAAGCATATTAATTATTGCATGTGTGAATTTAAGTAAACCGATTTTCCTATTCATTGATACTTTTGGTTTTGTGTATGCGGGTGCTGCACTGAAACAATTCAGATTGATAATGCTGTTTCGACATTTGAATGTATATAAAATAGCTGGAAGTGTGGAGCTTCATTTTGCGGCCGTATCTTTCTTAGGTGGCCTGTATGCAGCTCATCAATGCTCTTGTTACATCTCCTGATGATTTGGACTTCAGGCTCCACATCCGAAATGAGTTTATGCGCTGCGGACTGAAAGAGATATTGCCGGTAAGTGCCCTGTAGTCACTGCCTTCACATTAATATTTAAATTAGCAGGCGACCTGAGTGAGAGGAAAGTTCTATAAAATACATCCTAGAATAATTCATATTGTCTGTATGCGGGGGGTGCAGATTTGATCTTTTTTTTTTTTTTTTTGATAAATAGAAAATATGCAATTGTGCTCTGTGTATAACTGCTTTTCATATTTGATTTGTTTGACCACAGATGTACCAATGAAGTAGAATCCATTTTTTGAGAAGGAGTTTATAGTTGAATGTGCAATATTTTTCTTTGTAGTAACTTAAAAAGTCACGTTTACGAATATTGTTATATTGTAATTGCCTGAGAGGGAAGCTAGGTATTTTTTGTTTGTTTGTTAGTCAGTTGAGGACATGCGTTGGGAAAGACTATGTGATGCTTCCGATTTCTAATGTGACTCTGAGATATGTGCTATCGGGTGGAAATACCAATTGACAAGTTATCCACGGTTTTTACTACTTCCAATTTCTGCCATTTGGGTTTTTGGACAGCTACAGAACATTTATTGGAACGTGGCTGGTGAGTCAAATTGCTTCTTTGGATTATCTTATGGTCTCTATCTGAAAGAGACACGTTAGTGATAGATTCCTTACCTTAGAATATCCCCAGGCGTCAGGCTGGATCCGGAAAGTTTTGCGTAGCAGTACCCTTGCGCGTCGGTAGGCGGCGTCGTGCGGCTCCGCGTCCGTCGTCGGCGTCGTGATCGCCGGGATGACGTCGCGGGCAGTACTTAGGCGCCGCCCCTGCGCGCTGACGTCAGTTCTTCTTTTTCCGCGCCAGTAAGCGCAGATCCGGGAAGAGCAGTGCCCTGGTCAATTTTTGACCATACTTTTTGGTGATTTTTCACTGTTTTTTTTCCCAGCCTTCAGGTGTCGTAGGGATGCCCGGCTTCAAGCGATGCGGCGCCTGTGCGCGGATGATGTCCGTCACCGACCCGCATTGGGAGTGTCTCTTCTGCCTCGGCCGAGGCCACGACACCGAGTCTTGTCCCGAATGCCAGGCCCTCAACCCGAAGGCTTTGCGAGAGCGGTCTCGAAAGCTCCTCGAGGCCCGGCATTCGGCTCCGCGGAAGCCCCGGTCGCGTGAGAGGTCCAGGGGTCGCTCGCGGAGTGCACACCGGTCGTCGGCGTCGAAGTCTTCTTCGTCCGGTGAGTCTCGACACAAGAAGTCCAAGAAGCATCGTCGCTCTCGGACTTCGCCTCGCCGGTCTCGCGACTCGGCTGAGGCCCCTCCCGGCACCGTCCCCGCCCCGCGGCCCCGGACTTGCCTGTGGAGTCGCCCCCGTCATACCCGCCCTTCCCGGGTTCGGGGCGGATCCGGCCAAGGTACAGGAGTTCCTGTCGGCCATGGCCCGCCTCTTCGGGCCTTCAGGCCCCTCCGGTGCGCCTTCGGGCCCCGCGGGCCCTGATGGGGTTGATCCGGCGTCGCCGGCGGCTCCGGCCCCGGCGTCGCCCGAGCCTCCAGCCTCGATCCCGGCTCCGGCTCCGGCCCCGGCCTCGATCCCGGCTCCACAACCCCCATCGACGCCGGTCGACCTCACGACACCTCCGCCGGCGCCGATGTCTCCGGTGCCGTTCTCGACGCCGCCCTGGGCTCCGGGCGGCGTCGTCCCCAGTTCCTTCCGGCTCCGGACTTGGACCCGGAGCGACGTCGCTCGACGCCGGCTCCGGCGCCGATGGGACCTTGGGTCCCAAATGTCCCTCCTCCTCCTTATTTTGAACCAGAGGAGGACCAGGAGGACTGGGAGGGTCTGATGACCCTCTGACACGCAACTGTCAGTATGATGAGGACTGGACAGAGAGTCTAGGGGAGGCCAGTGGTCTGGATACTTCTCCTGACACTGGCATGCTGTCTCCTCCCGTGGCTACGGAGGAGGGGGCCAATTTTGGTACGGTGTTGCGTAGGGCTGCTGGGGCCTTACGTCTCCAGCTCCCTACTTTGACGGTCAAGCCTAACATCTTGACAGAGGTGCTTCAGCCGGCAGCCTCCTCTGCGGAGACTGTGCTGCCGTTTAACGACGCCCTCACGGACGTTCTTTTGGGCGCCTGGTCCAAGCCCAACACAGGGGCTCCTGTGGATCGGAACGTGTCACGACGCCATCGCCCCGCTCCGGGCGACCCCCTGTTTCTTTCTGTCCACCCCACTCCTGAGAGCTTGGTTGTCCAAGCCTCCGCTTCCCAAACCGCCTTCCCTACCGCTCCTCCGGATAGGGAATCCAAACGCCTGGATCAGTTTGGGAAGAAAGGTTTTTCTTCCTCCAGTGCTGGCTTGCGGTCCGTTAACACCGCTTGTCTTTTGGGCCGATATACCCACTCTCTGTGGGATTCGGTGGCGGATGTTTTGCCCCAGTGCCCTGAGGAGGTCCAGGCACTGCTTTCCCGCGCCATTGCGGAAGGAAGGGATGCGGCCAAATACACTATCCGTTGTGGCCTTGACACCGCCGACTCGCTGGGCAGGTCGATTGCAACGACGGTGGCGCTCCGACGCCACGCCTGGCTAAGAACCACTGGTTTTTCAGGGGATGTCCAGAATACTCTCATGGACATGCCCTTTGATGGAGTCGGTCTTTTTGGGTCCAAAGCAGACCATGCGTTGGAGCGCTTTAAGGACTCACGGGCTACTGCCAAGTCCCTGGGCCTTTCTGCTACACGCCCTCCGCTGCCTTCTGCTTTTCGCCCCTATCGTGGCCACGGTAGGGGCGCCCTTCACGTCAGCAGCCCAGCCACCGGCCCGCGCAGCAGGCGTCTTCGCGTGGCCGAGGACGTGGATTCCGCCGTGGCGGATCGGGCAACCAGCGTGCGGGTCAGGCCACCACCTCCAACCCGTCCGCGGCCTCCAAGCCCTCCTAGTCCCTCCTTTCAGGTGCACGGCACGCCAGTAGAGGGCAGGGTCCGCCATCACCTTCCCCACTGGCGCACCATCACCTCGGACAGGTGGGTCTTGGACATTGTCCGAAGGGGCTACTCCCTCCCCTTCAAGACCACCCCCCAGCCATGCCACCTCAATTCCACCGCATGTCAGGGGATCACTTGGTGCTTCTACAGAAGGAAGTCACGGCCCTCTTGACCAAGAGGGCCATCGAGCATGTTCCGACCCCAGAAGTAGGGCGTGGTTGCTACTCCCACTACTTTCTGGTGCCCAAAAAGGACAAGGAGGACATGCGTCCTATCTTGGACCTCCGGAACGTCAATCGCTTCCTCCGGAAGGAGAAGTTCAAGATGCTCACCCTAGCTCAGGTCTTGACTGCCCTCGACCCTGGAGACTGGTTGGTAGCGTTGGACTTGCAGGACGCGTATTTCCACATTCCCGTCCTGCCGGCCCACCGGCGTTACCTTCGGTTCACGGTAGGCCCCGAGCATTTTCAGTTCACCGTGCTCCCCTTTGGCCTTACCAGTGCCCCTCGGGTGTTCACGAAAGTGATGGCGGTGGTCGCAGCTCATCTGCGCCGGGCAGGGGTTTCAGTCTTCCCCTACCTCGACGACTGGCTGCTGAAGGCGGGCTCGTCCCAGGCAGTCGTCTCCCACCTCCAGACTACGGCCGAACTCCTGCACTCGCTGGGGTTCTCCATCAATGTGCCGAAGTCGCATCTGATTCCTTCTCCACAGCTCCTTTTCATCGGAGCAGTTCTGGACACGACGCGGTTTCGGGCCTATCCTCCCGAACGGCGAGTCCGGGATATTCAGGCTATGATTCCGATCTTTCGGCCTTTATCCTGGGTTTCGGTAAGGATGACCCTGAGGCTGCTGGGCCTCATGGCCTCCTGCATCCTGCTGGTCAATCATGCCAGATGGCATATGCGGGCTCTGCAGTGGGACCTGAAGTTCCAGTGGGCGCAGCACCAGGGCAACCTGTCCGATCACGTCCAGATCTCGGAGGGGACTGCAAAACAGTTGCAGTGGTGGCTCTCGAACCGGCAATGGGTCATGGGCAGATCCCTCTCCCTTCCCCAGCCAGAGCATACAGTTGTGACGGACGCGTCCCTTCTGGGATGGGGCGGTCACATGGGAGAGGCGGAGATCAGAGGCCTCTGGTCTCCGGCGGAGTCCCGGCTCCATATCAACCTTCTGGAGCTCCGGGCGATCCGGCTTGCACTCAAGGCATTCCTTCCCTCTGTCAAAGGGAAGGTAGTGCAGGTGTTCACAGACAACACCACCGCCATGTGGTACTGCAACAAACAGGGCGGGGTGGGGTCTTGGACCCTTTGTCAGGAGGCTCTGCGCCTCTGGACATGGCTGGAACATCAGGGCATGTTCCTGATGGTTCAACACCTGGCAGGTTCTCTGAACGCCAGGGCGGACGAACTCAGCCGCAGGTGCATGATGGATCACGAATGGCGTCTTCACTCGGAAGTGGCGCAAGGACTCTTTCTACAGTGGGGAGAGCCTTGGTTAGATCTATTCGCCACCGAAGAGAACGCGCAATGTCATCAGTTCTGCGCGTTGGAATTTCCAAGGCGGCACTCGCTCGGGCGACGCTTTTCGTCGCGAGTGGAGTTGCGGTCTGTTGTACGCCTTTCCGCCTATACCACTTCTACCCAGAGTGTTGAAGAAGATTCGGCACGACCGGGCCCAAGTCATTCTTGTGGCTCCGGACTGGGCTCGAAGAGTTTGGTATCCCGAGCTACTCAATATGAGCATAGATCCCCCGATCCGTCTGCCTCTTCGGGAGGATCTTCTGTCGCAGCAGCAGGGGACGGTCCTCCACCCGAACCTGTCCAGTCTACACCTGCTTGCGTGGAGATTGAGCGGCGGCAGTTGATTCCTTTCGACTTGCCTCCCGAAGTTTGTGATGTGATTCTGGCAGCCAGGCGTCCCTCCACTAAGGTGGTATACGCCTGCAGGTGGAACAAATTTGTGGCATGGTGCACAGCAAAGGCTGTGGATCCCCTTTCTGCCCCTCTTTCTGAGGTCCTTCTGTTCCTTCTCTCTCTGGCCCAACAGGGTTCTGCCCTGGGTACCATCAAGGGTTATCTTTGTGCTATCTCGGCCTTCCTCAGGCTCCCTGATCAGCCCTCCCTTTTCAAGTCCCCTGTTGTTAACAGGTTCTTAAAAGGCATTACTCACCTCTTCCCTCCTGTTCCGTTTGTAATGCCTCAGTGGGACTTGAACTTGGTTCTTACCTTTTTAATGTGCGCTCCCTTTGAGCCTCTGCATAACTGTCCTCTTCGTCTTCTGACTCTAAAGGCAGCCTTTCTGGTGGCCATCACCTCCGCTCGGCGGGTGAGTGAGCTCCAGGCTCTTTCTTGCAAACCTCCCTTTCTGTCTGTTCATCCAGACAAGGTTGTTCTTCGGACGCGTCCGTCCTTCTTGCCAAAGGTGGTTACTGCTTTCCACATTGGGCAGACCATCACTTTGCCCACCTTCTTTCCGCCTCCGCATCCTTCCAGAGAGGAAGAGAGGCTCCACCGTCTGGACCCAAAACGTGCGCTCTCCTTCTATATCGACCGCACGAAACACTTCCGGGTGGATGACCAGCTCTTTGTTGGCTACGTGGGCGCCGAAAAGGTCGGGCGGTGCACAAGAGGACCATCTCCCGCTGGGTTACCTTGTGCATCAAGACCTGCTATTCTTTGGCTAAGAAGGAGCCTCCTGTTGGGCTGCGTGCCCATTCCACCAGGGCAACGGCTGCTACCACGGCCTTGGGCCGCGGTGTTCCGCTGCCGGTTATCTGTCAGGCAGCTACGTGGGCCTCGCTGCACACGTTTACTAAGCATTACTGCCTTGACAGTCAGGTCCGGAGGGACGGCTTCTTTGGCCGTTCTGTCCTCCAGGACTTCCTTGTCTGATCTTTGTTCGCAGACCCACCACCGGGGTTGGTATTGCTGGGGTATCTATTCTAAGGTAAGGAATCTATCACTAACGTGTCTCTTTCAGATGCACAAGTTACTAACTTGTGTAACGATATATCTGTAAGAGACAGTAGTTAGTGATAGATTCCTTACCGCCCACCCATCCTCCCGTTCTGCGAACTGATTTCTAGGGTTAAGGACATCCCTTTCAGGGCCCTAGTATTTTTCAGACACCTGTGTCAGCTTCTTGCATGGCTCTGCGTTCCTGGCGCGGAAAGTCGTGTACAGAACTGACGTCAGCGCGCAGGGGCGGCGCCTAAGTACTGCCCGCGACGTCATCCCGGCGATCACGACGCCGACGACGGACGCGGAGCCGCACGACGCCGCCTACCGACGCGCAAGGGTACTGCTACGCAAAACTTTCCGGATCCAGCCTGACGCCTGGGGATATTCTAAGGTAAGGAATCTATCACTAACTACTGTCTCTTACAGATATATCGTTACACAAGTTAGTAACTTGTGCAACAGGGTTTCTTTGTTGCAATTGTTAATTTCAGTAACCAGTCAAATTACTTTTTCCGCTAGGTTTGTTAAGTCCATTATACTAAACACCAATATCCCACAGCTGGATTTAGTAGAAACCATAATAAAAGACATGTAAAAATCACTTTCATTTTGGATTTTACATAAATATGCATTCCACGGGTTGGAGCACCGTGGAGGCCAGTAGCCAAAATAGCACACATTTTACAGATTACCAAAAATAATTGTCAACGGAGTGACCGGTCCAGTAGCATACAAGACGCAGCAGCGTCCAATTTCCTCGCCCTTAATTCCTATGGGAGCCTGAAGTAAGACTATGATATGTCCCTACTTCTGAAGGCGGTCTGTTCGGAGGGTCTGAGAGTTTTACCAGCAAGCATTTCTGCCTATTCTGGCAAATTCTCCGTCCCTTTATCACTGCAGCGAGATTGTTTAATGTCCTGTCTGTTTGTTTGCAAGGGCCCCTTCCTACAAATCCCTTTTCCATCTGTTCATCTCCGCTGCTCCCACCCAAGGGCAAGGTTAAAGAGCTCCATGAGAAGAATACCAACAGCCTTCCTACACAAGCATTTACAATGCAATAGATCTCGCAATTGCGAGATTTTGAGCTATTGGCATTGTAAATGGCAATGGCTTTTATAATATTAAAAGGCATTGTCATTTACAATACTAATAGGTCAAACTTTGGCAAAAGCAAGACCTATTGTATTGTAGAGCACAGTGTCCCTGAAGCGGGCGCCGCGCTCCTCATTATAGTTTTTAAGAAAAATGAAACTGAGCGCGGTGTCCCTAAAGCTGGCGCTGCGCTCAGCATGCAAATTTATTTAAAAAAAACAAAAGGTGAAAGAACGTCACCATTGTGCCGTGAATGCTGTAGGGGTAAGGGGCAGCCACTTTTAAAGTTAGAGCGGCATAGCGCTCCATACGAAAAGCGGCTGCCATTGTCCTGTGTGGGTTTGCTGCAAATACAACAAGCATTGGCATAGCCAATAGGTCTTATAAGTGTTTAGCCATGCAACAGTTAATGTTGTTGCAGTAAGGATATTGTGCTGCATAACTAAATACTTATAAGGTCCCAAAGGCGAGACCTATTGGCTATGCCAATGCTTGTTAGCTGGTAGCGGCTGGGCAGAGCACGCGCATGTGGTATAAATGGCCGATCGTTGCCACAGTAACCAACGCCATCACACACATGGCTGCCGGAGACATGGCGCACCTAAATGGACTACAGAGTCAGACACCGAAGTAACCCCTACGATGATAGTGGTATTCAAGCGGGTACCCACTGGGTCTATGCCATAGGATGCAGACTCCGCATTTGATGTGCACTTGCGATGCCTTGTTAGCGACCTGACGCGCTGCTCATCAACGGGCCAGACTTACAAACAAACAAGCCCATTCTAACCAAGCTCAAACACATTCTGTAATTAAACCATTCCATCAAAAAATAAACATCTATTCATAATGACAAAATAAGGAAACACGTATCTCTGCACTCACCAAGAGATGTGAACTCTGAGGGCAACCAGCGACGTCTGATTAACCAGCAGCGGCAGCATGAACGTACAGTTGCCAGCAGGGGCGGGAGGGGGGAGAGAGAGAGAGAGAGAGAGAGAGAGAAAGGGAAAGAGTGAGAAAGAGAGAGAGGGGGCGAGAGAGAGAGAGAGAGGGGGGGCGAGAGAGAGAGAGAGAGAGAGCGGGAGAGAGAGAGAGAGCGAGAGAGAGAGAGCCCGGGAGTGCTGCGTGCGCGCGCAGTCTGCTCATTTTCAAGCACTGCACTCGTGCTTGTGGCGCGCCCCTGCTCGCTCCCGCAAGGTGGATGCCACCACAAGCACGAGTGTGTGCTTGAAAATGACCAGAGCGACGGCTAAAGGTCATCCTATGCAGCGCATGCGCGCTGCGTAGGCGAGACCTAAAAAATACACATCTAAAGACAAGCAACAGACACTTTTGGCAGGCAAAAACCACCAGCAATGTTCTAGAGCACACACTTCTATTGACATGATATCACACAGAAATCACTTACAGGATCTAGACTTCACTATCCAATATAATACATCACTAAACAGTACACACTACTTCAAGCTTGCCACTGCTGAATACAACTTACCTGTAAACAAAACGACACACAACCAAATACAATGTCAACAGACCATTTTTACTCCAGACAGCAAGAATTCCAGAAATGTAAAGGGCGCCCAAACTCCTAAAGAACTTCAGAAGAATACCAACGGTTGGGATACAGTACACAATTACACTTACCAAAACATAATAAAAACAAGTGCATACAGTGAAAGGAGAACAGACGATATAACAAGACAGAGGATGAGGCGAAGTGGGCAGAGCTGCCGACTCAGGAGCTTGGTGTTAATAATCAATTTTAAAAGCTACTAATAAATCAGACATCAAAACTATAACATTTTCAATACAATTATATTTTCTAAATTTGAGGAAAAAAAATGTTTTTCGGTATTGAACTGCGAGCTTGGGTTGGGCAAAGTTGGAGGCCCTTGGTGGGAGACAATAGGCCATGCCCGGACAGCAGCACCACCCTCTTTGAAGCCGTCCGTTTTAGCCAGTGGGTGGATATCTACTGAGAGATCATCCTGCTGTGGTGATCTGTTGGAAAGGGAAGGTTCTCCCCTTTTGTCGTAAAAGTAAGTACCACTAAGAGTCGGCAAAGTGTGTTGAACGAAAGAGGTTTATTGCAGAAATAGCAGGAGCCCAGTACCCCCAGAGCATTGAGCTTAGTTCAAACATATACAAAGATGAACAATGCTCGTGATCACGCTCGATACATATACAAAGATAAACAATGCTCGTGATCACGCTCGTGACACTGATGTCGACAGACATCATATTAATACGTAGGCTACACCTTTCCAGCGGTACCTCTTCCTTTGTGCTCATGAAATGCCCTCAAGCATCGATTTCACTGAAATCAGCTGAAACTGAAAGACTGTGCCTGCTTTCAGTTGCAGAAACTGTAACATCAGTGAGTGGCACGCTCTGCGTCACTGCTAACACAAACAAGCGTGCGCGCCTCGCGCTGAAAGTTAAAAAAAAAAAAAAAGGCGTGCAGGCTGCAGCGAGAGAGAGAGGCGGAGGGGTGCACCCGCGACTGGTGCGCGCGCGAATGTCAAACACATGAGAGATGGAAACGTCTACTGCAAGCAACCATTGACCTCCGCAAAGATAATAAAAACAGCCTGTGAGTCTACAAAAATGAAAAGACGTGATAAGCCATGCAATGTGCTTCTGAATTGAGAGAGAGAGAAAGCGAGAGGAGAGAGAGAATGAAGGGACTGCTGGCACTGCAATGGTGTGTTTGCTGGCCCGGGAGTGGTGCGTGTGTGCGTGCGCGCGCAGTCGGCTCTTTTTAGAAGCACATACTCGTGCTTGTGACGCGCCGCTGCGCGCTCCCGCAAGGCGTATGCCGCCACAAGCACGAGCATGTGCTTTGAAAAAGAGCTGCACGACAGCTAAAGGTCTCCTAAGCAACGCATGCGCGCTGCGTAGGCGAGACCTAAAAAAGCAGCTGCCATTGTCCCCATTAGTGAGTAAACAAAATAGTGCTCACCCACTTATAACCCAGACGGTGTAACAAGCCAAGTAAAAGGTCCAGTCGTTATGGGACGTAACAAATGCAGAGAAGGCGGTGCCAAGGAGGGACTAACAAGCCTATTTACGAGTCAGAAGCCAGCATTTACGAAGGACAATGACACAAGCCAATGACAAATATCGGTGGAGAGTGGGAGGGGCTTCCAGTGCATACTCCAATACAGCATGCCTCGCAGCACGAGTAGCGCATGCACGCTGCCCCTAGGCTAGACCTAAAATGGGTTTGAGCACACTTTTCTGTGGAGCTCTGTCAAAGGGAGACTATTGCAGCAGCTCCTGTGCCTTTCTGGAGGGCAGCGCCTTGGGCCTCGCTCTACCATGCTAAAGTCCAGCCCTGCCTGTTGTCTCCAGTCCACTAGCCTTATCAATACCTTTTGAGGAATGACTGCTGCACTTAGTTTATAGGCCTATATATATTTCCATTACTCTAAGTCCTCTGTGACATCTGGAACTCGATGTCTTTTGGGAAGACATTATGGAGTTCCTTATTACAATACCTTATATTTTCCTTCTCTTATAAGGCATATTGACATAAAATGTGCCCCTCTCGTGCCGTGAGAAGTCATCCCTTTATCTCTTAGTCTCAGACCACTGGTTCACGCTGTTTTTCAAAGTGGAGTTTACTTATGCAGTAGTACATAAAATTCAGTTGATTTGAACTTTACCAAACATCGCTAGTAAATAAGGCACTGAAATGTATTTGTTCTCTTACTGATATACCCGGCTGTTGATATATTCTGCATCCCATTATGAAGGCTGTAGCATCTGTTCAAAGATGGAGAGTGAGATTTGAATGTACCCGCAGAAACCAGTCCACTTCATGTGGCAAGAGAAAGGACAGCCGCTCTTATACCAGCTGGTGCTGCTCTCTTATAATACACCATTTCCTATACATCCCCTTGCATCCGATGGGTGTCTTGGCTGCTGAGCCTGCATGCTCATCATTTCTGTGCAGTGGAACCCACATCAGTAGCACAGCATGAACCTCAGCCCTGTTCAGAGGACTCCTGACGTCCCGCACTTAAACTAGCACCACCGGCCAGGTCAGTCTGGTCTCATCATGCACTAGGAATGGTTGGCCGAGAAGACATTCATACAGGTCCTGATCCCCCACTGTCATGGCAACTTATTTTCATTGTACAGTTTAGTCTACACATGCAGGCGTGATGTCTGGGCACCTTCCGCAGTGTGGCCCAAACAGATATCCAGCATTGGAAGCACGTGTTGACAAAAGGATAAGGTTTTTATGGACGCTGCATGGGCGAGCTGCTCCTAGCGAGCCATCTTGGCCAAGCCCGCAAACCGTAAGCTGCTCTGTAGAGTTGTAATTCATTGCATAGATCAGTGAAAACCTACTCTATTGCAAAAATGACTTTATTTAGGACTTACTGCTTAATATTGGACACCAATGCAAGGATGGCATGCCTTATGCTTATGGTATTATTTTAAAAGTCTCCACATTAGAAGAGAACAGGATGAAAGTTATATGCCATTTGCATTCTTCAGATTGCATTTTGTTTTCTTCTTGGCAGTGGGGTTGCCGTAAAAGCCCTAAACCGCACTATTAGTGCCATATCGCAAAGCCAGCAGACCGTAACCTGACTAGAGTCTGTCTTTAGCACAGCGTTGCCCATCTGAAAATGAATCTTTTAGAAATAAAAAGGCTTAATTATTCTCGACGTTAAATGAGCTATAGTTTACCCTTCCAGAAGAATATATGGCTGCTGAGTGATTGGTAATCTGTATGCGGGAAGCATTCAGTTCTCTTCACCATGTGGGTCTAGAGGTCTGCACATGCTCAATGCCCTGCCGCCCATGGTTGGAGCCTCCTTGTAGAATGGGCAGCCAGGGCTGTAGTGAATAGCAATCCCCATATTCCCAACTGGATGTTTATCTGTGCTGCAGTAAGTGAATCTGGAGCCTTGGTGGCTCTACCTTCAGTTGGTTATTGTCTTTAATTGGGCGTGGCTCCATGTAGTTGCTGGGCTTATGTTGAGCTTTTTTGACACAATTTTCTGTAAATCACACCTAGGAGCTAATTTACTAAACGGTTGAGACGTTTTTTAAATAAACTCATCAGTCATTTCATAGTTTATAATAGTAAAAATAGCACCTGAAAACCTGTGGGAGTCCATGGAGGCATACACAAGCGTCTAACACTTGCATTGCTTCAATTCACACCCCCTGTGCACTCTGGCATAGTCTGGGAACACTCGTTTACATGGATACACCCTACCATTACTGTTTTGAACATTCCACCCGTTTGTCACATTTTTCATTTGCAAGATCCCTCAACCGGTAGAAAGTCATATAAGATCCTGATTCTACCTACTGGCATCAAGGACGTAACACAGACCCTCGGCTCTTAAGGAGACCCCATTTAGTCCGGGGAGAATGAAGTACTGACCCGGCCCCTCCTCACATTCTGAGGGGGAGGGGTGCCATTATTTCGCATTACGCATTCGGTAGTGGGCACCTTGTCTCTCCATCTATTACAATCGATAAGCACCGTGTAGTAATTTTGAGCCGTCATTTTAAGATGCTGTGAGAGCCCGCAGTCCTTAAAGCACAGCTTGATGCCGAGCCTAAATTACTTTCTTGCCAGGAGATAATTAAACTAGAACCAGGGCCGCTGGTGTGCCGCGCGCTTTTTTGTTTTTGAACAATTAATTGAAATGTTTCATTGAGAGACTGGCAGTAATGTGTGACTTTGTGCCGCAGCAACTGAAGCTGATTAAGAACGATGCGCTGGACATCCAGCTCCGCGTCTTCGAGGAGCACAAAGAGGAGGACATGATGGAGTTCGCGCATCGCTTGGAAGACATCCGGTCTGAAGTGGAATATCCTTTCATGGCGCAGAGAGAATCGCGGCCCGAAAACTGTCTTCATTTATTGTGTGTTTCGTCTTTCTTCAGGTTGCGTGCACAGACGGGCGCCTGTGCTGGAACATATGCTCTGTGTTGCCTGTGCTGGAACGTATGCTCTGTGTTGCCTGTGCTGGAACGTATGCTCTGTGTTGCCTGTGCTGGAACGTATGCTCTGTGTTGCCTGTGCTGGAACGTATGCTCTGTGTTGCCTGTGCTGGAACGAATGCTCTGTGTTGCCTGTGCTGGAACGTATGCTCTGTGTTGCCTGTGGTGGAATGTATGCTCTGTGTTACCTGTGCTGGAATGTATGCTCTGTGTTGCCTTTTTAGAAATGTATGCTCTGTGTTGCCTGTGCTGGAATGTATGCTCTGCGTTGCCTGTTTTGGAATGTATGCTCTGTGTTGCCTGTGCTGGAATGTATGCTCTGCGTTGCCTGTGTTGGAATGTATGCTCTCTGTTGCTTGTTTTGAAATGTGTGCTCTGTGTTGCCTGTGCTGGAATGTATGCTCTGTGTTGCCTGTGGTGGAATGTATGCTCTGTTTTGCCTGTGCTAGATGTTGATCACACACTATTGTGCATCTCCACACCATTTCTCTCCCCAACCATGCCTGCTCAGGACCATAAACTTCTGAACAAAATATCTCAGATTGTACAAGCCAGGGATGTAACCAGCTAAGTGGTGTATGATTGTTACAAATATTTTAAAGGCCACGCAGAGGCCTGCAGAGCTGCTCAACACGCTAAGTAAAAACCATAGACTGCGCTTCTGTCTCTCACACGGCTTCATCCACCACACTGCTATAGACTGTGTCCAACAATATGGAAACCTCACTGGTCATCGTGCACAAAATGGAAACACCTCCCACATGAGATCAAAAACAAAGACACCACCCATCCAACCGTACACCCTACAAAGCGTAGCATGCTGCCCTTGCAGTCAAGCACTTCAGTACCCCACATAGGGGTCATAAGTGCTATATTAGTTTTGCAATATAATACTAAGTGAAGTAAGTGAGAGGTCAGTATAGGGGTTGTTTGTGGCTGTTCATCACCTCCTGCCATCAGTCTCTCCTTTCAGTCACTTGACCTAGTCTTATGCTTGGATAGCAACTTTTCATAATCCCCCCCCCCAGGCGTGAGTGGAGTCTGTTTGTCTCCGTTTAGCAACTATAATGTAAATCCTCAGGCAACCAGTCTCTTTACTAACAAATACAATATTTCATAATTAACAGAGCTCATGAACACAATGATAGAAATGCTACAATTTGTTTTATTATCTATATTTAAGAATATACACTCACATGAGATATACATAAATATATGGAATACAGCTCTGAAACAGACCAGTACAATCATCCGCAGCTGTAATAACCTTACACATTCATGAATTGCACTTAATAAACAAATAATGGAGTTCTAAAATATTTATAAATCACTTTCATGTTTATATGCAAGTCCTAATCTGAAAGATAACCATTCAACCATATATTTTCTTGTATAGATCAAGATGTGGCACATGACACAAATTTCAATGGCCAAATATCATCGACAATTGATGAATGTAATGTAGCTGGAGGGATTGACACACTCAGAAGATCTCTCAATTCTCTCACTTCGCCACCCCAGTTTAGACTCAGCCAAATGCAAATCAGTCTTGACCCTGTGCCTCATGGGAACAGTCCAACCCGAACTGCCAAGCCGGGTCTTCCCTGGACCGGAAACAAACATCCTGGGACTGGTTTCGGGGTAACACCCCTCATCTGCCATGCTGGCTTGAATCCAGTTGTAAAGTGAGCAAGGGACCCACGTCTGGGCATACCCTGCCAACTTAGGGTGAACAAAGCAAACACAAGTAGATGATGGACAGAGCGCTGAAACTTTTCAGACACTCACCCCCAGTCACTATTAGTTCTGCGTTGAATCCATCATTGTTTTTTAGCTCACTTCTCCACCCCAGTTCAGACCCAGCCATATGCAAATCAGTCTTGACCCTATTTCTATTGCGAGGCATTGGTAAGAGGGCTGCAAGTCTACCACTTGGGCATTGATGCACATGTTCACATAACACTACTGTCTTGACAGTGTGGTCTGATGGGAGGGCCATTTTGCCCGCTTGGTCCTGCAAGACTTTCTGTTATTAATTCTTAAGGTGAGGAATGTGCAGTTATTTCTGTGGTTTTCTCTGTGTATCACACATTCCTCAAGGCCCTCCTGTACTGTGGAGTGGACCTTTGAACATCATAATAAGGCTCCAAGCTAGATTTTGGCATCCTATCACTGACAGTTTGTTTGAAGTGCTCTACGAAGGAGAAAAATAAGAAACTGACTCCAGTCACTTCTTGGGCTGTATGGCGTCATTACAGAGGCACCTGGCAGCACCTGTCAGCACGTAGGGAAATTACTGGTAAAAAACTCCATACCCTGTCTGGTACTTGGGGATATTCTTAAGATGAGGAATCTGTGGATAGGTAGAGCATCCACCAGAAATAGCATTACCATAGGTAAATAATTTGTTCTTTTGCACCTTGAATATAGTGTCTACAAATTTAAAGGGATGACACATAAATATGAGGACTGAAAGATGTTTGAAAGATGAAATCTGCACAGGAAAAAGGGTGATCATCTGAAGCATGAGCAAATGTGTCAAAATAAGCTATTCCAATGCTATTTTCGCAGGCATTAGTATGTGTCAATTACACAGCCAGTATTAACTGCTGAAAGTTTCAGTTGACAAGTCATTTTATCCTGCATTCAGTAGCAAAGAGCATATTGTTTTTTGGATATAGGGTTCTTGTTTTACAGGTGATATTCTTGGAACCACTCATTGAAATCAATAGAAACCATCAGACGGCATCAAAATCATAACAGATAAGCAACCCGGTTTTAAAATACAGCTGTAATCAACCGAAATGTTCTCCAGGATCTAGTAAAGCGATATTGGTAACAGTGCTTAATTTGTGTCAGTGGTTTCTGGTGCTGTGCACCTTCACTTATGACAGTTCGCCACCTGGTGGCGCTGTTTGTCTGATTTAGAGGTTAGCACAACAACAGTTGTTTATTAATTTACTGTACATTAAAAATGACTGATACCTTCTGCCAAATCCATTCTTATAGCTTTGGGGGCCTGAAATAGTCTGAATTGTCACACTTCTAGGTGTGTGATGGCAGTAGTTGTGTTAGTGCTGTCAATGGCAGCGCTGGCAATGGGTGGTGCAAGCTGCAGTGGCCTCCTGACAAGGGCCCCGGCCCTTATTTATTTATTTATTTTTTTGCAAATTAAGAACTGATTGGTAGTGCGCCTTGCAAGCGTTGACACTTGCACACCAGTGACGCCTGTGGACATCCTCAGGCTGCTCAGCAGAAGCTTCTCTGCATCTTAGTGACCACAGGGCAGCACTGCAGCGCACAAATACAAAGTCTACCACAAGCATTGGTTAAAAGGACACAGTGGCAAATAAATTCGCTGTGTGTTGTGATTGCATGGATTTCTAACTTGCTGGTGAGGTGTTTTGCAACATATCTCTGTAAGAAGAAATATGTATGTCTGTGAAATCGTTAAAGAGATAGATGTGTCTGTTGTAAATAAGATTTGTAAAATATTAAAAACATGGTCGTAGTTTTTGTTACAATTATTTCTAACATTTGAATAAATATTAATCTTAAAAGTATTTTGGCCACCCAATTTAGCACCCTTAAATACAACAAAGGTGGAATGTGCTCAATGGAAAGCAGGCGATTTCTAGTGTTGGCCCTTCTGTTGCAATGCAAGAAGCGCATCGCCATTTCCTCGAAAGCTACATGTCTTTTTTTTGAACATTGGCAAATTGACTCCAAGAACTTGATTATTGTAAGAAGTTTGCTTCTGTGTATTTCAGAACATCAAGAAACCTTTTTTCTTTATACCTATGTAAATGTAGCATGAATTCTTTAGCTCCTTTCTTTTAGTTCAATAGACCATTGTTTCCGTGTTTGATATTTAAGTGGAGTTGTGGAGACTGGGCCGCGCTGTGCACCACAAGTCTGCTCCGGCACAGAGCGCCATAAGTTTTGCTGCAGATGACCCTCTGTGGGCCTGTGCCTTTCTGCCCCTTTGCCTGCGGCACACACAGCAGCAACCTTGGGTACCGATATGTGGTGCGAAGCCTTTAGGCTGGCTCCATTGCCTGTTGGTGCCCCCTTCCGAAGGCAGACCTGCCCTCACTGTCCAGTCGCCAAACAGCTGTCCTGCTGACTGATTCAACATAACAATGTCACTGCATCAGAGCAATAACTGTAGAGTACCCACACAAAGCCCTCTCCGTGCATTTATTATGTGTTCATTTCAGGGCATCTGACACACAGCCAAAACTGTTTGCCAGATCTTAAAAGTTCACTTTTATTCTACTGACCCTGGGCAGTGCCTGTGGGCAGAGGAGCTTTCGGGCTTCCAGGCACTTGGTGTATCTGCTCTACACACATGAATGCTCCTGGAAGTATTGCAAGTGTTGGTGAGAATGACTGTTAAGGGTTTTCTGATCCTGTCAAACGTATCTGAAGCAAACAGAGCGAGCCTGCTAGGATACCTTCAGGAGAAATGTCTTGGTGCGACTGAAAACGGTGCCTACAGCTGTGAGTCTGTATTATTCCTGTTTGCAAAATTGAAGCATTATTGTCTCTTTATTTAAAAGTCCCATACTAATTCGTATCCACCTTCTGGTGCAATTGAAAGATGCCCGTTAGTCCACCCCACTAGGCCCTGTTGTGTTTGGCTGACATATGCAAAAAACGCTATTACAAATAAAAACTCAAGATTGAAAAGGCAATTAACCGACCATTGAGTCTTTCGAGGTGGTTGCAGGCTTAAGAGTCCCTCGGTGTCTTCCTGTTTCGCCTTCATTACATTTGTTTAGAAGTAATTGCAATCTAAATTAAAAAAACAAAAAACCTGGACCTATATCCATCCTAATCCAAATGCCCCCATAACGATATACTCTTCAGGTTATTTCCCTTCTTGCAGACCTGCTCAATTCAGCTTGTCTTCAATCAGTAAGTGTGTAGCACAATCCTCATGACAACTCTGTTTGAATCTCCAATTGATTGTTGCTACCTTCAAACCCTCATGTCAGCTTGGCCTGTCTTTAGTAGCATAGACCTTATAGCTTTCTATTTTAGGGCAAAATGAAAGTAAATGGTACTTAATAAACAGTAGGCGGAGCCCCTCAACAGTCCATGACATTGCTGGATCCTTGCTGTTGGTCTGTTCCACTATAATGGTCCTTTACCCAGAAGCCATCATGGGCGTGGGGGAGGGAGGCCCTCCAGGCACTTTTCTCATGTAGACAACTGAAGGCCGGGCCCCAGTTTTTTAATTTATTTGAATATTTTAGTGCATCAAGTCTTTTTTCAGCTAATTCCCAAGCAACTATGTTAAGTGAGCATGATATATAATGTCATTTCTTTTTTATTGTAAAATGGTGTATTGAAGCCTTTGTGTGTTGCTCCTTAACAAACTCACTGAGGCCAGTGACGTCTTTAACATGGTGTGGAACATGGTAAAAGACACCGGTGCTGAAGGATATTTTCTTTCTATACTCCAGCACCTGATGTTGATCAGGAATGATTACTTTGTGAGGTAAGTTTTGTAATTGTATATGCTTTTTAAAAATTCTGATGCCTTTGGTGTTTTGCAAGAATTGTTATGTATTTCTTTTGCTCTTTTAAGACAAAATTAAACCACATGTATGTAATGGAACATAGGGTTCCAGTATATACAGATGGCTTGCTTACACAAGCGCAAATATGTTTATTTATGTATTGTATTGTACTGCCCGAACTCCGCCAAACCGGGTTTTCGAGCACGAGTGGGACAGTAGGCAAGACTCCCGTGACACGGGTAACTAGGCCTGTTCACACTTCTAACTCCTATAAAAAATAAAACTGATGCGCAGTCACCACCATGCTCGTGGCACTTAACTCGTGGCAAGCGATATAGCCCTCCACCACTGTGAGGGTAGCTCTTGGGGCGCCCCTCCTGGTCTTACAAGACCGCATTACTATGGCGCACATGTATGACCCGTGTTTCCCCATGACCAAAAATCAGTACCAGTGGTCCAGATAACCATTCAGCTAGGGCACTCGGGGCAGGGGTGCGCATCTCTCACCATGCAGTGGACTTTTAAGTCCCAAAAATGACAAAGGAACTGTATGTTTGGGAGATCATGAGCTAATTGTGAGTGTTGCTGTGAGTGGGCTGAAATCAAGCATCCCACGCAGGCCATACAAATAGTGGTAGATGGCTTGTCTTAGCTGCAAGTGCCTAGAAAATAAAACTGAGCTTCGTAGAGGTCAAACTCATGTTTTAGGTCTGCGAAAGGCTAGATCTGGCTGGATGTACCATACCCTTGACTTTGAAATATAGATAATATATAGAAAAACCTTGAAGTGTTGTAACATACTGAAGCAGTGTCCCAACTCACAAAGTGTTTACCCTGTCAACCTACGACCCCAATGAATAGTTTAAAGACGTTACCTCTATGAAGAAGGGGTGCATGACTGTGGTGTTTCCCGCTGTAAAAGTTGTGTAATGGATTGACCTCATCCATGATTCACCTCTCTGTGTATATACCAGATGCGATTGGGAGCCAAACAACTACTCATTAACCAGCAGTGGCACAATAGCACTTTAGAATATGCATATTCCCATCCCCCATCTTAAAAAGATCAAAAGCATTTGGCCAGAGAGATCAGGGGAATCTTATTTCCCAAAGGATGCCTCAGATAAGCAGCACCACACTGGCTAAAAAAAAGCTAGATATACGGAAGGTATAGTTCTGAAGTAAAGCCACTTTAGAATGAAAAGCATTTTTAGGTCTTGCCTCCAATAGCGCATGCGCTGCATGCTCTCGCACTTGCAAGATTTATTTTATGCAACAAGGTTTGGAACCCATCCAATACTTACTATTGTTTAGTTTTGTCAATGTTGGAAATTGAGTCTCAAGTTGGCAGAGGTATGCACCCTGTCGAAGTAGGGACCACAATCCTAGTCAGGGTAAGTTAGTTACACACCATAATGAACCTGTGTTCACCCTTGGTAGCTTGCCACAGCGCAGGCAGGCTTAACTTAGCACTCAATGTGTAAAGTATTTGTGCAACACTTAAAACCGTAAAACACTAATAACACTACACAAAAATAATCCACACCAGGTTAGAAAAATAGAGCCTTATTTAACAAAACAATACCAAAACAACAAAAATCCAATAATTGGAACCAGAGTTATACATTTTTAAATCATATCTGCAAATGTAGTGCTTAAAAGCATAAAGCGCCAACCATGGACATCTGGTCGCTCTTGACCGGGGTAAATCCAAAAGTTCAGGCCGACTGCGATGGAACGCGGGTCGGATACAGGGACCAACCTTGTTCTTCTGAAAAAGTACCTTTGGATGGAAGATGTGTCAACATCCCCATGCGAGGAGCAGAGGACGCGATGCTTTGGCGTTGATCCCTTTGAATGCAGGTGATTCATCGGTTCCAATCCGCGCAGTCGGAGCTACGTCATTGGCGAACCCTTTACGATGAAGGCAATACGTCGTCTGTGAGCTGGACAACCAGCGATGCGATGTCTTGTCTGCAGTAGTGATGCGTCTTTTTTTGTTCTTTCCGTCATTTTGCTTAGTGTTTCTTCCTTCCCACACCCACCCTCCCATTGTCTGTGTTGCCTTTTCGTTGTCTGTGTTGCCTTTTCGTTGTCTGTGTTGCCTTTTCGTTGTCTGTGTTGCCTTTTCGTTGTCTGTGTTGCCTTTTCGTTGCCCGTGTGGCCTCTTATTGCCCATGTTTCTTTTCCCTCCCGTCCTGGCATTGCCTATGTTGCCTCTTCCTTCCCACCCTTCCATTGTCAGTGTTGCCCCTTCCCTCCCGCTGTCCATGTTGCCCCTTCCCTTCCACCGTCAGTGTTGCCCCTTCTCTACCACCCTCCTGTTGTCCTTGTTGCCTTCTCCCTCCCGTTCATGTTGCCTCTTCCCTCCCACCCTCACGTTGTCGGTGCTCCCTCTGGTCTCCCACCCTCCCGTTGTATGTATTACCTCTATGTTGTCCGTGTTGCCTCTTCCCTCCCACCCTTTGGTTGTCTGTGTTGCCTCTTCCCTCCCACCCTCCGGTTGTCTGTGTTGCCTCTTCCCTCCCACCCTCCGGTTGTGTGTGTTGCCTCTTCCCTCCCGTTGTCTGTGTTGCCTCTTCCCTTCTGACCCTCCCGTTGTCTGTGCTCCCTCTGTTCTCCCACCCTCCCATTGCCTGTACTACCTCTATGTTGTCCGTGTTGCCTCTTCCATCCAAACCCTCCGAGTTGCCTCTTCCCTCCCACCCTCCCCTTGGTCCGTGTTGCCCCTTCCCGCCCACCCTCCCTTGGTACGTGTTGCCCCTACCCACCCTCCCCTTGGTCCGTGTTGCCCCTATGTTGCCCACCCTCCCTCGGTCCGTAATGCCCCTATCCCGCCCACCCTCGGTCCGTAATGCCTCTATCCCGCCCACCCTCGGTCCGTAATGCCCCTTTCCCGCCCACCCTCCCTTGGTCCGTAATGCCCCTATCCCCCCCACCCTCTCTCGGTCCGTGTTGCCCTCTATCGGTCCGTGTTGCTCCTATATTACCCACCCTCCCTTGGTCCGTAATGCCCCTATCCCGCCCACCCTCCCTTGCTCTGTAATGCCCCTATCCCGCCCACCCTCGGTCCGTAATGCCCCTATCCCGCCCACCCTCCCTCGGTCCATAATGCCCCTATCCCGCCCACCTTCCCTCGCTCCGTGTTGCCCCAATCCCGCCCACCCTGACCTCTTACAAGGACTATAAAGCACATAAGGCCCCAAGATCTTCTGACTTGCCAACACCAGGCGATGCACTGCTACTGAGTGGAGACTGGGGCACAACCTGCAAATTACTGACCAGAAGTCATAACCTGCAATGTCCAGGCAGGAGGAGAAATGGGGGTGGATGGGGAGTAGATATGGGCATGGGGCGTATGAGTGGGAAAGGAGGGAACAGGCATTGCCAGGACAGGGCCAGTGCTGCTTATTCTTTAGTTCTTCTCTGTGACCCACTGCTGACAGACCCATCACGTACATGTTCTAGATTACAGTCCTGTTATAGAAACTGTGACTAATAAGGTACAATAAATCTTGTTGAAAAAGATCCTGATACAGTTGGGTGACTCTCTTCTATATAAAGTCAAACTTATGGACCTCGACACTCCTAGACTGAGAAAAAAGAAAGTGTGAATCATGAAGTATTGTTAACTGAGGCGTCCCACTTAGTGGGGGAGCTACCTTTAAATTTGGGAAGGAGATTGAAAGTGACGTGATTTAGTCACAGAAAAGTCTAATAGTGCATGTGTTTGTTGCAGTCTCTCAGCCTGGAGTAGAGTGAAATCTGTGGGTTAAGCGAAATGCGAATTTAACAAGATACTTGCTAAGGATGTGGATTCAATTGCCTTCATTGCACTCGTCCATGTTAAAAACAATGAAACCATCTAGAGACTTAGGAAGGTTAGTGACTAAAAATCAAACCTCCCACAATATTTTCTCTAAAAAAAAAAATAATAATTTCGGTGCTGTATATTCACGGTATGGTCCTTGCTTTATAAGTTTCCTTCAAATTCCCGCACTACAAATTCATTCAGCTGGAGAAAGTCCACAGACGTTTATTATTTGTTCTGTTTACCCATAACCCAGATTGATACAATAGGTTGCATTCCTATTGAAATTTACAGAATTAAATTGGGGAATGCTAGTACAGCTATTTAAAAAGCGTCTTTCTGAACTATTGCTTTTTTATATGCAGAACAATGTTATTGGCTTGTAGAGTGAAACATTAATGTTTTCATTGGGGACTATTAACTGTTGGAGCGCAAATGCTGACCGCTTGGGTGCCTCGTCAGCAACAACAGAAATGTTGAGCTACGGAGTTTGTTTTTAAGCCAGCTGCGTGAAATGACTGCTTTATGAGGCTGTTGCGCACCACTGTTTGTCATGAAGTCAAACGTCTTTAACGCAATGCTTTTCTCTGCACGGGTTTTATGTTTCTGATTATCATTTCAAGTGATTTACTGCCACCAGGTCGATCATTTTTATACATGTGCACGAGCTACCTGGCCAGGCCCTATGCAGAAACTAATTTTTTCTTGAACAACTGACACAACTCTGCATTTTCGTGTTAGCCTATTTATTCATGGTGTATCTAACATACTTGTCCTACTAAGAAAGAAATTGATTTGCAGAGAGTCTTTTTGGAAATTGATAGCAATATTCTTCTCTACAGCCTTCAAAAGGTATGGAGGGCAGAACATGGGAACAAAGCCCACCCTAATGTTAATGGCTGGAGTTTGAATCTTTAAAAGTAAAACGTGTTGAGCCCGTCTCTTGAATGTGCAAAGTTTGCCTTATGCTTGTACCTTGATTTTGGGGTTAACACTATTGATAAAGGGATGACGGAGAAGGCAGTGTGGTGAAGACATTTAGCCATAAGGTTGCCCTACGTATTTTTAATAGCTTTTTTAAGTGAACAGGTGGGCACTTCTGTTCTGGCTTACCGGTTTCAGAGGATTTTCTCTTTTCTTTCAAATTTTCCTCCTGGGGTTATAAGTTGCATGTTAGCCTAAACGTTCCCAATGTTTCTGGAATACGCTGCTTTTAAAACATGAACATTTTTTCAGTCTAAGGGGTATTCTTAAGTGGACATTATTAATGTACAGTTGACAGGACGAAGGATCCAAGTACTTGTTCCAGTTGCCCCCCCATCCCCCATCATCCCCAGAAATGTCCCATGCATTTTTAGGTTGAAGCTTACCAGACAGTGCACCTGTCTGGTTTGCTAACGGCATCTTGGGGACATTCGGAAAGCTTCCCTGGGAATGTATTCCACTTGTTGCTTACCATTGGCTTTGTGGTTTGTAACACACATTTTTTTTTGCTTTCTATTTGCTGGCTTTATTTGTTAGTTGTCCAGCTTGAGTTTGTCCCTTTCGTTGCCCAAACCTTATTTGCAGTATCCTTCTGAGTGCTTCCTTTTTGTAAACTGACCTTTAAATCTTGTTCTTATCTTGTCACATTTACTGTGCATTCAAAGACAGAGGTATAATGTCAGGCTCTATCTTCCGAGGGAGCTTGGTGTTTTCTTTTCTTTCTCTGACTCCACTGCACTCTATGCCAATGCACTCTACACCAAATTACTCAAAACCAATGCACTCTACACCAATCTACGCTACTGTAATCTACGCCACTGGACTCTACACCACGGCACTCTGTCACTCTGTTCTACTCTGCAACACTGTACTCACCCAGTGCTCTCTATGCCACTTTACTGTGCCCCACTGAACTCTACGCCAGCCTACTCTGCATCACTGCACAATACGTCGCTATACTTTACTCTGCAACACTCTACACCTTTGCACTCTACATCATTGCTCTCTGTCACTGCTCTCTATGTCACTCTGTTCTACTCTACATCCCTGCTCTCTACGCCACTGCACTCTGCCACAGCACTCTCTGCCAATCTACTCTACACCACTGCACTCAATGCCACTATACTCTACCACTCTATGCCACTGCACTCTACCACACTCTATGCCACTGCACTCTACGCCATTGTACTCTGTCGTGCAGTTCATGCCACTCTGTTCTACTCTGCACCATATGCCACTACTCTCTACGCCACTCTACACCACTGCACGCTATGGCAATGTACTCTACACCACTGCACTCTACTACAGTCTACTCTGAAACACTGCACTCTGCCACTGAACTCTACACCACTCAATGCCACTCTGTGCCAATGCACTCTGACACTACACTCTACCCCACTCTACTCTGCATCACTCCACACCACTGCACTCTATCCACCACCACTCCTCTCTGGACTGCTCCACTCTATACCACTCTACTCTGCAACACTGCGCACACCGCCACTAATCTTCACGCCACTCGACCCCACAGCACTCTGCAGCTGCACTCTACTCTGCACCACTCTACTTCACTCTGTGCCAATGCACTGTGTGCCACGACACCATACGCCACTCTGCTCTGCATCGCTCCACTCTACGCTAATCCACTTTCTTCTACTCTGCACTAGTATACTCTACGGCACTCTACACCGCTTCACTCTACTCTGAAACAATCTACGCTTCGCCACTGCACTCATTGCCTTTTTGCCGCTGCACTCTTTGCCGCTGCACTCTTTGCCGCTGCACTCTTTGCCGCTGCACTCTTTGCCGCTGCACTCTTTGCCGCTGCACTCTTTGCCGCTGCACTCTTTGCCGCTGCACTCTTTGCCGCTGCACTCTTTGCTTTTTCGCCTCTTTGCTTTTTCGCCTCTTTGCTTTTTCGCCTCTTTGCTTTTTCGCCTCTTTGCTTTTTCGCCTCTTTGCTTTTTCGCCTCTTTGCTTTTTCGCCTCTTTGCTTTTTCGACTCTTTGCTTTTTCGACTCTTTGCTTTTTCGACTCTTTGCTTTTTCGACTCTTTGCTTTTTCGACTCTTTGCTTTTTCGACTCTTTGCTTTTTCGACTCTTTGCTTTTTCGACTCTTTGCTTTTTCGACTCTTTGCTTTTTCGACTCTTTGCTTTTTTCGACTCTTTGCTTTTCGACTCTTTGCTTTTCGACTCTTTGCTTTTTCGACTCTTGGCTTTTTCGACTCTTGGCTTTTTCGACTCTTGGCTTTTTCGACTCTTGGCTTTTTCGACTCTTGGCTTTTTCGACTCTTGGCTTTTTCGACTCTTGGCCACTTCGCCACTGCACTCTTTGCCACGGCTCTTTGCTTTTTGCTCTTCGCCTTTGCATTCTTTGCTTTTCGCTCTTTGCCTTTGCATTCTTTGCTTTTCGCTCTTTGCCTTTGCATTCTTTGCTTTTCGCTCTTTGCCTTTGCATTCTTTGCTTTTCGCTCTTTGCCTTTGCATTCTTTGCTTTTCGCTCTTTGCCTTTGCATTCTTTGCTTTTCGCTCTTTGCCTTTGCATTCTTTGCTTTTCGCTCTTTGCCTTTGCATTCTTTGCTTTTCGCTCTTTGCCTTTGCATTCTTTGCTTTTCGCTCTTCGCCTTTGCATTCTTTGCTTTTCGCTTTTTGCCTTTGCACTCTGCTTTTCGCTCTTCGCCTTTGCACTCTGCTTTTCGCTCTTCGCCTTTGCACTCTGCTTTTCGCTCTTTGCCTTTGCACTCTGCTTTTCGCTCTTTGCCTTTGCACTCTGCTTTTCGCTCTTTGCCTTTGCACTCTGCTTTTCGCTCTTTGCCTTTGCACTCTGCTTTTCGCTCTTTGCCTTTGCACTCTTTGCTTTTCGCTCTTTGCCTTTGCACTCTTTGCTCTTCGCCTTTGCACTCTTTGCTTTTCGCTCTTCCCCTGTGCGCTCTTCCCCTGTGCGCTCTTCCCCTGTGCACTCTTCACCACTTCAATCAAAACCAATGCTCTCTACGCCACTATACTGTACACATTCTACTCTATGCCAATGTACTCTCCGCCACTCTATTCTACTCTGCACCACTGCCCTCTACGCCACTGCACTCTTCGCCAATACACTCTACAACACTGCACTCTCCGCCACTGAACTACTCTGCGCTAATGGACCCTATGCCACTGCACTGCTTTACTCTATGCCACTGCAATCTACCAGCGGCGGATCCTCCGGTATGGCAGAGGAGCGTCACCCCGCTACTTAAGCGGCATAAAATCAGGTGAAATAAAATGATGATAAAAGTTTTATCAATTTATTTTTTACGGCAGGAGCTGGAGCTGAGTCTTGGGGGATGGGCCAAGGCAAGCATGGAGGGCATTTGCAGCGGTGGGCACTGCAAGTGCTCATGACGGTTTTGCCATCTGTCTTAGGACGGCCAAACCGTCATGTGCACTTAGATGTTTCCAGGCTGGTGCATGGAGCGAAGCCTGCACAGGCTCCCAGCCCCACTTGGAGCGTAAAACCAGCGCGCTCCGCCCAATCCCGATGCTGCTCTCATGCTGGGTAATATTACCAGCATGAGAACAGCGTCTGGATTAGCACAGGGAAGTGTGGGAGCCTATGATCAAGAGAAGAGCTGCGAGCACAGAGGCGGCGAGGCGGGCAGATAAGGTTTAATTTAAATGTATTTATTATTGCCCCACCACTTTTTCCTCCTCACAGACGCCACTGCAGTCTACGCCACTCTAATGTACTGTGCACCACTGCACTCTACACCACTTGAGTCTATACTTCTCTACTCTGCACCACTCTACTTTATGCCAGGGCACTCCGATTTACTATGCACCACTGCACCCTATGCCACTCTACTCTCCACCACTCTGCGCCAGTGCGCACTACGCCACTACTCTATGCCACTCCACTCTGCACTACTCCACTCTACTCTGAAACAATATACTCTAAACCACTGTACTCTGTCACTGCACTCTAGGCCACTATGTTCTACTCTGCACCACTGTATTGTACACCCCTGCTCTAATCTGCACTCTGCTCTGCAACACTCTATTCTACACTACTGCACTCTATGCCACTGCACTCTAAGACACTCTGCAAGACTGCTTTCTCCGCCTCTAAACTCCACCCTACTCTGCACCACTCAACTCTATGCCACTACATTCTGCATCACGCCACAGCACTCAAATCCACCCTGCAACACTGCACTCTAAACCATTCTACTCTTCACTCTATCCTTCACCACTCAAATTTACCCTGCGCCACTACGCTCTACTCTGAAAGAATCTACTCTACGCCAATGAACTCTGCTCCACCCTTCTCCACTCGATGCCACACTACTCTACGCCAGTACACTCTACACCACTTTATTCAAAACCAATGCATTCTACGCCACTGCACTCATTGCCAATCTACTCTGCACCGCTGTACTTTACACCACTTCACTCTAGGCCACTCTGCTCCTCTCAACTCCATAACACTCCACTCCACTCTATGGTGCTCTATACAACTCCCTCTATGCCACTCCATGACACTTTACTCCACTCTGTTCTACAACACACCACTCCACTAGTCTACTCTGCCACTCAACTCTGACACAATGCCACTACAGTCTGCGACGCTCTACCCCACTCTATGCATTCCACTCTACTCCACTCTGCCATTCCACTCTGACAATCTACTCTGCTCTACACCACACCACTCTACTCTACAACACTCTATTCCACTCTACGCAACACTCTTTATGCCGTTCCACTTTGCTCCACACCATTCCACAACACACTATGCCGCTCCACTCTGACTCTCTATTCCACACCCTTCCACTCTGACACTCTGCTCCCTCCACAACACTGCACAACACTCTATGCCACTCTACTTCACTCAACTCTGTCACTCCACGACTCTCTACACCACTCCATAATATTCCTCTCTACTCTACTTTACGACACTAAACACCAGTCTCCTTTACACTACTAACTTTTAGCCATGCTGAACAGCAAACCAGCTTGTTTACAACATAGCTGAAACATATTGGCAAAGCCAATAGCTCTTACATAGGCGAGACCTATTGGCTTTGCCAATGCTTGTTACTTTTTTTGGCTATGTTTAATTGGCCCATAAACTGCCTAGCCTTCCCAAATTGCTATTTGATGCTGGGCCGTGCTATTCTTGGTGACCACTGTCTCAGGGAAGTTCATAAACTCGTCACCCAAGCCCATAGAATCCAATTGGTATGCTGGGTCTTGTTGTTGGTAGCATCTCTTTAGATGACATGTCCTGTAGTGGCAGGCAAAGGCTTGTTGCCACTGCTCCCCGACCGCTCCTACCCCACAGAGATTACGTCCAGTGACTTCTGGTCTCCACCCATTCCCCCGGCAGGTCCCTTGGTACTATGCTTTTTGTCATGACACAACTACTAGTGTCTGCAATATTTACTAGGGGCAGGTCAAGCTCGCATCTGTTCCCTTTCCTGAAGCTGGAGCACCTGGCCTAACGTGGGTTGTTGGAATTGCTACTTGTAGAGATGCATTACTTGTGCTTGCTAATGGGCTGCCTCCCGATGTCAAGGAATGACAAAAGATGGAGCCCTCACTCCAGCACTTCAGAGACATTTCAACTCGACAAGACCTGCATGGATATTGTGCTGGTACCTTCCTGAACATGGAGCTGAGTGTTGTCCATTTCCTGTAGGTTGGAAATAAGCCTAGTGCCTTTCTGAAGTTCTGCTGGCCCACCCTGAATCTACTATTGCCCTTGTGGATGTTGAAAGACATCTCATTTCTGTCTCAGCCCCTTTCATCTCCTGACCAGAGGAGAGCAGCACAAGAATCCACGATACGATTGCAAGTAAAGTGAGTTATGACTCTCCCGTGCAAGCACGTTATCTCTGCAGCAACATTTGATTTGTCCATTTTTATTGCAGTCCCTACTCCAACCTTACCCAATTCCTGTATCCAGTAGCATTCCTTTAAGTGTTGCAAAATCACATGCCCATCACCATCCTAAGTGGACTGGGTGAGGGCATAAGAGTCCTCAAACTACTCTTGGTGGATTGCTGACCTTGACTGGCTGTGCAGAGGTTAAGATTTTGCCTGGTGTACCTGCTGGCTGGTTTCTAAGTTTGAAGAAGGTCTTGTATGCTTTTTTTATGTGCCTTTTTGTGCTTGTAAACTAGCATCACAGTTTCTTTTCACAAGTCCTAGACCATTCTGGTTCCCTCCAAGTCCAAGTTCTGGACTTCTTGAAGGCAGAGCAATTGGCACATTGTCTCTGGCACCTTGGGGTGCTATGGAATTTGACTTTTATTCAAAAGGAACATCCTTAGCTGGGAGTAGAACTTGTCTCCCTTATTAACTTTTTGCACCATTTACTTTGCTTGTATTGTCTTACTAGTGGCTGCTCAGTTAGTGATTACGAACAGCATAGTAAATAAGGAGATTACTGAGGGTCATCAGTTTGGAAGGATCTGTAGATCGGATAATATTAGTCTTTGTTTCCTGTGAGAGAAGTTATTTTGTGATTATCTAATAATAAACACCACCATATATAGGTGTATGTGTGTGTGTGTGTATATATATATATATATATATATATATATATATATATATATATATATATCTTTATTTCGGCTACCAAGCCATAAAAGTTTTACAATCATATGTAATCGATATTATAAACATTTGTTCCTATTTACACAATTTAAAACTATAAATAAACTTAAATATACAGGTGGATCTAATGTCAACTCATATCAATTGTATGTTACCGCTTTGGCTTAAATTAGATTGCCTTAAAATACAAGTGTCAGTCAGTAGGATCCCCTGTGCACCTTAGTTAAATAAATAATAATTGACCTATAATTTAAACCCTCGGTTCCCTGTGTCAATGTTAAAAAATATGCAAATGTTTACAAAATGAGTCCTTACTAAAATTCCATTAATCAGAGCTTGGAGTCCTGAAGTGTATATCTGAAAGAGACAATTAGTTATAGATTCATTACCTTTAGAGTTACCCCAGGCGTCAGACTGGATCCGGATAATGTTTTCGTCAGCAGTACCCCTGCACGTCGGAAGGTGGCGTCTGTCGGCTCTGCGTTCGTCGTTGGCGTTGTGGGCGCCGGGATGACGTTGCGGTAGCTACTTAGACGCCGCCCTCGCGCGCTGACGTCAGTTCTTTCTTTTTCCGCGTCAGCCAGTGCAGATCCGGAGAGAGCGGTACCTCCAGTCACTTTTTGACTGACTTTTTGTTGACTTTTGTCGACACCGTTTTTGAGTCTTCGACTCCTGGTGCACGTCAGGGATGCCCGGTTTCAAGGCTTGCGGTTCCTGCCGGAAACTGATGTTGGTGACGGATCCGCACCGCGTGTGCCTGTGGTGCTTGGAAGGTGACCACGATCCCAAGTCGTGTTCTGACTGCCGGACCATGAATCCGAAGTCTTTGCGGGAGCGATCCCGAAAGCTTCTCGAGGCCCGGCAGTCCGCTCCGCGCCGTTCGAGGTCCCGGTCGCGTGGGAGGTCGAGGGACCGGTCGCGGAGCCACCACCACCACTCGTCTTCGAAGTCTTCGCACTCAGGTAAGTCGAAGCACAAGAAGTCGTCGAAGAAGCATCGTCGCTCTTCGACTTCTCCCCGTCCGTCGGCCGACGCGACAAGGGATGCGGGTGGTGCCCCTCCCGTGGCTCCGCGTACGGAGCTTGAAGGGTCGGCTCAGAGTTTGCCTCCCTTCCCGGGACCCGGAGCGATCCCTGCCCAGCTACGAAAGTTTTGCGATGCATGCCATCTTTGGGCAGTCCGAATCCGCTGGCGCGCCTTCGGGCCCCGCGGACTCGGCTGGGGGCCCTGGGCCTTTGGCGGCTTCGGCCCCAGCACCACAGGGTCCCCTTGGATCCAGGCCTGGATCTGGATCGGTGCCGATCGACCTCATCACACATCCACTGGCGTCGATTCAACCGGCACCACACCCGCAGCCGGTGCGGTTGTGTCCCCAGCCGGCGTCAACCCCGGCCTCCATCCCAATGTGGACACGGAGTTGGACCGGCGTCGACCAACGCCGGATCTGGCGCCGACGGGTGCTTTTGTTCCCCTGTTCTACCCTGGTTCTTTCAGGCCAGATTAGCAACCAGAGGAGGGTGAGGAGGACTGGGAGGGGTCTGGAGACCCTTTAACTGACCAGTTGGAATATGATCCGGACTGGAGAGAGGAGCTGGGGGATGCCAGTGGTCTGGATACCTCGCCAGATCTAGGCATGTTGTCTCCTCCTACCGTGGCTACAGAGGAGGAAGCTTCTTACGCAGTGGTGTTGCGTAGGGCGGCTGAGGCTCTCAACCTCGAGCTACCTACGGTGGCGGTCAGGACTAACCTCCTGACGGAGGTGCTTCAACCGGCAGCGAGCTCTTAGGAGCCCCTGCTGCCGTTTAATGAAGCCGTAACTGACATCCTTTTGGGCACCTGATCCAGGCCCAACACAGGGGCTCCTGTGGATAGGATGACTGCCCGACGCCACCGGCCGGCTCCGGGCGACCCCACTTTCCTCTCCCAACACCCCACTCCTGAGAGCTTGGTGGTCCAAGCCTCGACGTCCAAAGGCGCATTCCCCAACGCTCCACCTGATAGGGAATCCAAAAAGCTGGACCATCTTGGGAAGATGTTTTCTTCCTCCAGCTTGGGAATGCGGTCGGTAAAAACCGCATGTCTATTGGGCGTTACACCCACTCTGTGTGGAATACGGTGGCGAAGGAGCTGCCCCAGTGCCCGGAGGAGGCCCGGGCCGTGCTCTCCCGTGCGGTTGCCGAGGGGAGAGACTCAGCCAAGTTTACCATTTGATGTGGACTGGTCATCGCCGACTCACTAGGCAGGACGATTTCAACGTCAGTAGCCCTTCGACGCTATGCCTGGCTGAGGTCGACTGTTTTTCCGGGAATGTCCAAAGCTACCCTAATGGACATGCCCTTTGGCCGTCACTTGTTCGGCGACAAAGCAGACAACACACTAGAGCGCTTCAAGGACTCTCGGGCTACGGCCAAGTCCTTGGGCCTCTCAACCACCCGCCCTGCGCAGTCTGCTTTTCGCCCCTATTGTGGTTACGGAAGGGGTGTCCCACCACGTTCCACCCAGAGCCACAGGCCGGCGCAAGCTGTTCCGCCCCTGTGCGGCCGGGGACGTGGGGCCCACCACCGTGGGTCTGGGAGCCAGGGAGCGGGCCAGTCCAATCCACCACCGCCCCCTCTGCAGCAGCCTCCAAACCCTCCTAATCTGACCTTTCAGGGCCACCAATCGCCGGTGGGCGGCAGGATCTGCCATCACCTTCCCCACTGGCGCACCATCACGTCGGACAGGTGGGTTTTGCAGATAGTCCGAAGGGGCTACTCCCTCCCCTTCGAGACTACCCCTCCATCCATGCCACCTCAGCACCATCGCATGTCGGAGAATCATCTGGCCCTTCTCCAACAGGAAGTTTCGCTCTCTTGGCCAAGGGAGCCATCGAGCGAGTTCCTGCCCCTGAAGTAGGTTGTGTTTGCTATTCCCACTACTTTCTGGTGCCCAAGAAGGACAAAGGCCTGCGCCCTATCTTGGATCTCAGGAACGTCAACCGCTTCCTTCGGAAGGCGCGGTTCAAAATGTTGACGCTAGCTCAGGTCCTGTCTACACTCGACCCTGAAGACTTGATGGTTGTGTTAGACTTGCAAGACGCTTATTTTCACATCCCTGTCCTGCCGGCCCACCGGCGTTACCTGCGGTTCACGGTGGGCCACGAGCAATTTCAGTTTACCGTGCTCCCCTTTGGCCTTACCAGCGCCCCTCGGGTGTTCATGAAGGTTGATGGCGGTGGTCGCAGCTCATCTGCGCAGATCAGGTGTTGCAGTCGTCCCCTATCTCGACGACTGGCTGTTGAAGGCGGACTCGCCCCAGGCAATCGTCTCCCACCTCCAGACTACGGCGGACCTCCTACACTCGCTGGGGTTCACTATGAACGTGCCGAAGTCACACCTGACTCCCTCTCAGAAGCTCCTTTTCATTGGAGCGGTTCTGGACATGATGCAGTTTCGGGTTTATCCTCCCGAGCAGCGAGTCCGGGATATTCTGGCTCTGCTACCGATTTTCAGCCTATAAAATTTGTTTAGAGGGTAACAGAGCCTATTTTAGACACCCCTCACTTTGCACTTATCACATTCTCGCAGTGCCCTCCTTCATGCACTCATCTAAACGGCTTTACCGGATCAAAAGATCCCCAAGAAAGAGCCCCCAGGCCCGTCAGGCATTGCAGCGCCGACAAGACGAGGAGCGCCCAATGATGAAGCATGGCACCCCAACAGTTGTGCGAGGGCATCAAGATCTGATATTCAAGTCTCCCCGCCACAGCAGTAACAGCTACGTGGTTCTACCCCTTGTGACCACCTGGCCAATGAGGAACTACCCTGACCATGATAATTATTGAATAAATCAACATTCACAATAATTCTACCCTGTCTCGTGTTTTTTTATCAAGCCTCCTAGCATTTGCTTATTTTCATATGGTGACAGGAAGCAGAATCTGGGAGGGATAGCAGTATCTGAACTGCTGCTTCTCCTGTTGTGTCCTTTGGCAATATCAAAAGATATATCTGAGGCTTTTCCTTGCCCTGAGTGGGTCTAAAGTTAACTTCTGTCTTCAGTTTTCATGAACGTAAACAATGTGACATAAAAATCAGTATTTGTCCTTCTGTGTCCCTAAAAATGGTAATTACTCTTCTTTCTTAAGGCCACAGTATTACAAAATCATTGAAGAATGCGTGTCCCAAATAGTGTTGCATCGAAGTGGAATTGATCCAGACTTCTCATATCGGAAAAGGTTGGATGTTGACTTTAGTCACCTTCTTGGTGAGTAATGTACAGTTGTTTATAACCTGCTTGCTGTGCAAGATTGATAATCTTATGCAATGAAATCTTAAGGACCATCATAATTAGCACTGTGTGTCGTATAACAAAACAGCCATGTTTGTTTGAATCTCATCATAGCTATTAATGTGCCTTGTAGATTTATTTTGCGCTGGGAAATTGTTTTCTCAATTCTGAATTGTCACTGGAGGTTCAAAGATGCATATTTTGTTTAATATGTGGAGGATCTGAAGTGGAAGCTGTGGAGGTCATCATTACTGATAAAGTGTCAATATAAAACTGCATAGGGCAAATTAAACCAGATTCTACGAATATTTAAGTAGAAATGACAAGTGTGTAGGTACTTAGATATGTCACTTGTTTCGGAGGCGTACGTACGTCATATGTGTACTCGTATCAAATTGCTGTGTCTTATTGCAGGTTTTTAATCCTAGAACCACACTTAACAGGTGCCGACCCCCGATCTGCTAGCATTACTCCTGGAACTGAAACCATGATCTCATAAAGGCACGAGCCTGTGCTGGTGACATTGGCTGGACTTTTCAGTTCACCACAGAGTGTGCAATCTGGAGCTCTCCTTGGTGTTTTTGCTACATATGTTTTCAGTCAATAACAAGTTTATTTTATATTTTATCGTCACTGATTACCATATGGCCTTTCAACTCTCGTGCCTCCATGGGAGTCTGCATTTCATTGACCCGTTGTGCTCTCTTTCCTCTTGCCCCTCTCTTTCCATGCATAAACTCTGAAAAAAGCCCAAAACTATGGCCTCTACTTTTGTTGGTTCGAGTTATAATATATCGTACAGCACTTCAACTTGATTGGCACTAGTTTCCCACCATTTCCCCACCCGTTGAAGATAAATACTGCCCCCTTGTGGTGCCTTGAGGGGGATGCTGTATTAGTCTCAGCCAATAGATGGAGCTCTGCTGCACTAGTTCAGCCAGGATCTCAAGGATAGGGCCAAGCCCCGGCTCTTAGGAAAGACCAGTCGCTGTCAGCTCCTTTTTCAATAGAGGAAGCTATACTTTATAGTGTGTGGGTAGGAGCTGCCTTCTAACCAAGAGATCTGAAAGAGACACGTTGGTGACAGATTCCTTACCTTAGAATATCCCCAGGCGTCAGACTGGATCCGGAAAGTTTTTGCGTAGCAGTACCCTTGCGCGTCGGTAGGCGGCGTCGTGCGGCTCCGCGTCCGTCGTCGGCGTCGTGATCGCCCGGGATGACGTCGCGGGCAGTACTTAGACGCCCGCCCCTGCGCGCTGACGTCAGTTCTTATTTTTCCGAGCCAGTAGCGCAGATCCGGGAAGAGCAGTGCCCTAGTCAATTTTTGACTAACTTTTTTGTGAATTTTTCACTGTTTCTTTTCGAGTCTTCATCGACTCCTAGGTGTCGTAGGGATGCCCGGCTTCAAGCCATGCGACGCCTGTGGTCGAATGATGTCGATCACAGACCCGCATCTCGAGTGTCTCTTCTGTCTCGGCCGAGACCACGACACGAAGTCGTGCCCTGACTGCCGGAAACTTCACCCGAAGGCTTTGCAAGAGCGGTCTCGAAAGCTACTCGAGGTCCGGCAGTCGGCTCCGCGCCGCACCAAGCCCCGGTCCCGGGAGAGGTCGAGGGGCCGGTCGCGGAGTCCCCGCCGGTCGTCGGAGTCCAAGTCTTCGCGCTCCTCGGGTAAGTCGAAGCACAAAAAGTCTAAGAAGCGTCATTGCTCTAAGACTTCGCCTCGCCGGTCTCGCGACTTGGCTGAGGCCCCAGTCGGCACCGTCCCCTTCCCCGCGGCCCCGGACATGCCTATGGAGCCGCCCCCGCATTACCCGTTCTTTCCGGGTTCGGGGGCGACTCCGGCCGAAATACAGGAATTCCTGTCGGCCATGGCCCGCCTCTTCGGGCCTCAAGGTCCCTCCCGGTGCGCCTTCGGGCTCCGCGGGCCCTGATGGGGTTGCTCCGGCGTCGCCGTCGACTCCGGTCCCGGCGCCGCCTGTCCCACCAGCCTTCATCCCGGCCTCGGCTCCGGCCTCGGCCTCGATCCCGGCTCCGGTGGTACCGCAACCCCCATCGACGGCGGTTGACCTAACGACGCCTCCGCCGATGTCCCCGATGCCGTTCCTGACGCCGTCCGGGGCTCCCGGACGGCGTCGGTCCCGGCTCTCTCCGGCTCCGGACATGGAGCCGGACCAACGCTCGCTCGACGCCGGCTCCGGCGCCGATGAGACCTTGGATCCCAAATGTCCCTCCTCCATATTTTGAACCTGAGGAGGACCAAGAGGAGCTGGGAGGGGTCCGAAGACCCTCTCACACAACAGTGTGAGTATGATCAGGACTGGGCTGAGGAACTTGGGGATGCCAGTGGTCTAGACACCTCCCCTGATACTGGCATGCTGTCTCCTCCCGTGGCTACGGAGGAGGGAGCTAATTTCGCAACGGTGTTGCGTAGAGCAGCTTTAGCCTTACATCTCCAATTGCCTACTGTGGCTGTCAGGACTAATCTCCTGACGGAAGTGCTTCAGCCGGCAGCTTCCTCCTCGGAGACTGTGCTGCCGTTTAATGATGCACTCACTGACGTCCTTTTGGGCGCCTGGTCCAAGCCCACCACAGGGGCTCCTGTGGATAGGAACGTGGCCCGACGCCATCGCCCTGCTCCGGGCGACCCCTTGTTTCTCTCCCAACATCCCACCCCGAGAGCTTGGTTGTCCAAGCCTCTGCCTCCCAAACCGCCTTTCCTACCGCCCCTCCGGATAGGGAATCCAAACGCCTGGACCAATTTGGGAAGAAGGCTTTTTCTTCCTCCAGTGCTGGCTTGCGGTCCTTCAACACCGCTTGCCTTTTGGGCCGATATACCCACTCCCTGTGGGATTCGGTGGCGGCTGTTTTGCCGCAGTGTTCTGAGGAGGTCCAGACACTGCTTACCCGCGCCATTGCGGAAGGGCGAGATGCGGCTAAATACACCATACGTTGTGGCCTTGATACCGCCGACTCGCTGGGCAGATCGCTTGCAACAACGGTGGCGCTACGTCGCCACGCCTGGCTGAGAACAACTGGTTTCGCGGGTGATGTCCAGAATACACTCATGGACATGCCCTTTGATGCAGTCGGTCTTTTTGGTTCAAAGGCAGACCATGCGCTGGAGCGTTTTAAGGACTCACGGGCTACTGCCAAGTCCCTGGGCCTTTCTGTTGTGCGCCCTCCGCTAACCTCTGCTTTTCGCCCCTTTCGTGGCCACGGAAGGGGCGCCCAATCACGTCAGCTGCCCAGCCACCGGCCCGCGCAGCAAGCGTCTTCGCGTGGCCGAGGGACGTGGATACCGCCGTGGCGGTTCGGGCAACCAGCGTGCGGGTCAGTCCACTACCTCCAACCCGTCCGCGGCCTCCAAGCCCTCCCTAGTCCTTCCTTTCAGGTGCACAGCACGCCAGTAGAGGGCAGGGTCCGCCATCACCTTCACCACTGGCGTCCCATCACCTCGGACAGGTGGGTCTTGGACATTGTCCGAAGGGGCTACTCCCTCCCCTTCGAGACCACCCCCCAGCCATGCCACCTCAATTCCACCGCATGTCAGGGGATCACTTGGTGCTTCTGCAGAAGGAAGTCACGGCCCTCTTGGCCAAGAGGGCCATCGAGCATGTTCCGACCCCAGAAGTAGGACGTGGTTGCTACTCCCACTACTTTCTGGTGCCCAAAAGGACAAGGAGGACATGCGTCCTATCTTGGACCTCCGGAACGTCAATCGCTTCCTCCGGAAGGAGAAGTTCAAGATGCTCACCCTAGCTCAGGTCTTGACTGCCCTGGAGACTGGTTGGTAGCGTTGGACTTGCAGGGCGCTTATTTTCACATCCCCGTCCTGCCGGCCCACCGGCGTTACCTGCGGTTCACGGTAGGCCTCGAGCATTTTCAATTCACCGTGCTCCCCTTTGGCCTTACAAGTGCCCCTCGGGTGTTCACGAAAGTGATGGCGGTGGTCGCAGCTCATCTGCGCCGGGCAGGGGTTCCAGTCTTCCCCTACCTCGACGACTGGCTGCTGAAGGCGGGCTCGCCAGGCAGTCGTCTCCCACCTCCAGACTACGGCCGAACTCCTGCACTCGCTGGGGTTCTCCATCAATGTGCCAAAGTCGCATCTGATTCCTTCTCCACAGCTCCTTTTCATCGGAGCAGTTCTGGACACGACGCAGTTTCGGGCCTATCCTCCCGAACGGCGAGTCCGGGATATTCAGGCTATGATTCCGATCTTTCGGCCTTTATCCTGGGTTTCGGTACGGATGACCCTGAGGCTGCTGGGCCTCATGGCCTCCTGCTAGTCAATCATGCCAGATGGCATATGCGGGCTCTGCAGTGGGACCTGAAGTTCCAGTGGGGTCAGCACCAGGGCAACCTGTCCGATCACGTCCAGATCTCGGAGGGGACTGCAAAACCGTTGCAGTGGTGGCTCTCGAACCGGCAATGGGTCATGGGCAGATTCCTCTCCCTTCCCCAGCCAGAGCACACAGTTGTGACTTACGCGTCCCTTCTGGGATGGGGCGGTCACATGGGAGAGGCGGAGATCAGAGGCCTCTGGTCTCCGGCGGAGTCCCGACTCCATATCAACCTTCTGGAGCTCCGGGCGATCCGACTTGCACTCAAGGTATTCCTTCCCTCTGTCAAAGGGAGGGTAGTGCAGGTGTTCACAGACAACACCACCGCCATGTGGTACTGCAACAAACAAGGCGGGGTGGGGTCGTGGAACCTCTGTCAGGAGGCTCTGCGCCTCTGGACATGGCTGGAACATCAGGGCATGTTCCTGATGGTTCAACACCTGGCAGGTTCCCTGAACGCCAGGGCGGACGAACTCAGCCGCAGGTGCATGATGGATCACGAATGGCGTCTTCACTCGGAAGTGGCGCAAGGACTCTTTCTATAGTGGGGAGAGCCTTGGTTAGATCTATTCGCCACCGAAGAGAACGCGCAATGTCATCAGTTCTGCGCGTTGGAATTTCCAAGGCGGCACTCGCTCGGCGACGCTTTTCGTCGCGAGTGGAGTTGCGGTCTGTTGTACGCCTTTCCGCCTATACCACTTCTACCCAGAGTGTTGAAGAAGATTCGGCGCGACCGGGCCCAAGTCATCCTTGTGGCTCCGGACTGGGCTCGAAGAGTTTGGTATCCCGAGCTACTCAGTATGAGCGTCGATCCGTCTGCCTCTTCGGGAGGATCTTCTGTCGCAGCAGCAGGGGACGGTCCTCCACCCGAACCTGTCCAGCCTCCACCTGCTTGCGTGGAGATTGAGCGGCGGCAGTTGATTCCTTTCGACTTGCCTCCCGAAGTTTGTGATGTGATTCTGGCAGCCAGGCGTCCCTCCACTAAGGTGGTATATGCCTGCAGGTGGAACAAGTTTGTGGCATGGTGCACAGCAAAGGCTGTGAACCCTCTCTCTGCCCCTCTTTCTGAGGTTCTTCTGTTCCTTCTTTCCCTGGCCCAACAGGGTTCTGCCCTGGGTACCATCAAGGGCTATCTTTGTGCCATCTCGGCCTTCCTCAGGCTTCCTGATCAGCCCTCCCTTTTCAAGTCCCCTGTTTTTAACAGGTTTCTAAAAGGCATTACACACCTCTTCCCTCCTGTTCCGTTTGTGATGCCTCAGTGGGACTTGAACTTGGTTCTTACCTTTCTTATGTGCGCTCCCTTTGAGCCTCTACATAACTGTCCTCTTCGTCTTCTGACTCTGAAGACAGCATTCCTGGTGGCCATCACCTCTGCTCGGCGGGTGAGTGAGCTCCAGGCTCTTTCATGCAAACCTCCCTTTCTGTCTGTTCATCCAGACAAGGTTGTTCTTAGGACGCGTCCGTCCTTCTTGCCAAAGGTGGTTACTGCCTTCCATATTGGGCAGACCATCACTTTGCCCACCTTCTTTCCGCCTCCGCATCCTTCCAGAGAGGAAGAGAGGCTCCACCGTCTGGACCCAAAACGTGATCTTTCCTTTTATATCAACCGCACACAACACTTCCGGGTGGATGACCAGCTCTTTGTTGGCTACGTGGGCGCCAAAAAAGGTCGGGCGGTGCACAAGAGAACCATCTCCCGCTGGGTAACCTTGTGTATCAAAGCCTGCTATTCTTTGGCTAAGAAGGAGCCTCCTGTTGGGCTGCGTGCCCATTCCACCAGGGCAACGGCTGCTACCAAGGCTTTAGGCCGCGGTGTTCCGCTGCAGGATATCTGTCAGGCAGCTACGTGGGCCTCGCTGCACACATTTACAAAGCATTACTGCCTTGACAGTCAGGTCCGGAGGGACGGCTTCTTTGGCCGTTCTGTCCTCCGGGACTTCCTTGTCTGATCTTTGTTCGCAGACCCACCACCGGGGTTGGTATTGCTGGGGTATCTATTCTAAGGTAAGGAATCTGTCACTAACGTGTCTCTTTCAGATGCACAAGTTACTAACTTGTGTAACGATATATCTGTAAGAGACAGTAGTTAGTGACAGATTCCCTACCGCCCACCCATCCTCCCCGTTCTGCGAACTGATTTCTAGGGTTAAGGACATCCCTTTCAGGGCCCTAGTATTTATCAGACACCTATGTCAGCTTCTTGCATGGCTCTGCGTTCCTGGCGCGGAAAGTCGTGTACAGAACGGACGTCAGCGCGCAGGGGCGGCGTCTAAGTACTGCCCGCGACGTCATCCCGGCGAGCACGACGCCGACGACGGACGCGGAGCCGCACGACGCCGCCTACCGACGCGCAAGGGTACTGCTACGCAAATACTTTCCGGATCCAGTCTGACGCCTGGGGATATTCTAAGGTAAGGAATCTGTCACTAACTACTGTCTCTTACAGATATATCGTTACACAAGTTAGTAACTTGTGCTACAAGAAAAATGGCTTCTCTCCAGACTGATTTATAATCCTCGTGTACAAGAACCACTCAATGTTGACTGACCGTGTTATTTACAAAGCCACACCGCACTTTATGAAAGAGATAATACATATTTGTAGGTGGGACCACATACAGTGGTGTTTATTTTCTAGTAAAGCTCTCAATTTTTCATGGTGCATACATAATTTAGAAGTGGCTAGTGTACGTATGCACCATGATAAATTGAGATCCTTACTAGAAAGTAAATTTTTTTTTTTTTTTTTTTTTTTTAAAACACCACTGTACGTGGTCCATGGACAAGACATGCATCCATTATCAAGCTAGTGGAAACAAAATTAGTTGGCACTGCCTATGTATTTAAGTCCTCACTTAAATTAAAATTCCTTTTACACAGTCCAACTTCACCAGTCTTGTACATAGTCATGCCCATTGGCTTTGTCAGTACTTGCTTAGGCTTTGGTCTTCTTTGTGATTCTATACTTGTTTGGCAGAATCCAGAGCTTAGTTTTTCAGACTTGAGGTTGTGGCAGATCGTCATTGTATTACAATAAACGAGCACCACTGCCAATTACGCTAGGTCTGACTTGTAACTGAAAGTACCTCTTAAGTAAGTGGTAAGTTTAGGCACTCAGTAGCTCCTTCTATATAGACTTTACCACTCGTCCTTGCAGTCATCCATCAATCCATCCACTGACTGAGTCTTGCATCTACCCTCGCTATAAAACACATATAGAAACAACAAGCATGTGCTAGATAGACTGGAGCAATCAAAGTAGAAAAAGGAAAAATGCTGCTAATAAATTAGAGCAATCAAGCCCTCTCTGTGGGCACCATAAAGGCGGTCCTGTGTTTATATAAAGCAATACGGGTGGATCTTCAGTGACTGCTGGAACGCCTGCGACTGGGATGGAAGGAAGACTTATGAATTCCTATAGAGGTTAAAACTTGGGATGTTATTCTAGAGAGAACTCTGAAAATATGTAGAAATGCATGCTTTAAGCTCATCAATTATTACGCCCTCCACAGGTCATACTTAACACCAAAGCGCATCATGAGATATTTCCACCTGGCTGATGCAGCCTGCCCTCGATGTGGAGAACTGCAAGTTAAATTTTTACATATGTTCTGGTCATGCCCATCACTCAGCGCTTTCTGGGAGGAAATTATAACTACTTTTGGGGCTGTTAAAGAGAAAGAGGTTCCTAACTCCCCGGATCACTGGCTTTTAGGATGGTTCCCACACGCATCTAAAACTAAGGTCATAAGCAAGTTCCATGATTTGGCGTTTATCCTAGCCAAGCAATAAATCACGAGGAATGGGAAGTCACCGGCAGGGCCCAGAATAGCAACATGGAGAAGAGAGGTGTGGAAGTGGCTGGGTTGCGAGGGGAGGTTGCTGCTGAGGGAAGCCAAACGTGGGGTGGGCACGATAGATACAGCCTGGGCCTGGGACACGCTGGTACATAGGTTCACAACCCCGGAATCCTACACTCCCATAACCTCGTTTGCAGGAACACCAAAGCTGGCCTCCCGCTGAGACCCACCACATTGATATGAATATCTCAGACACGCCAGGAGCATTAAGGGGGTCCACCTCGCAGATAGACATCGCCCACCTGTTCCCTAGCACCCTACATTAGTGCAATCAGACAAGATAACCAATGTAGACACATGCATGACTTTGCATTGATTCCTGGGGGGTGGAGGGGTTGGAACATTGATTACTTTGGGGAAATAATGCATGAATCTGTAAAAATGTGGAGTTAGAAATTTTCTCACTTGCAAATGTTCAACTAAAAATGCGATGTATGATCTGTAAAACCCTAAACATTTTTTTTTTTTTAAATACTTATTTTGGAGCAATCAAAGTAGAAAAATGCAGCTTAATTGTGGCAGGCTTGTGGTTGAAATAGAAAGAAAGTAAACCAACATGGTAATTGAAGACCATCTTGGATGGGTATTGTGAATGGTGCATCATTGTTTTAAAGTTTCAACATGGCTGCAAAGTTGATAAGCAATGATCCATTATCCCATGCACAATCTTTTACACCTAGGGTTTGTTTTAGGGGTAACAAACAGCAGTAACCTGTAAACATCATTGTAACAAAACACCCACCTTCAGGCTTTAAAACATTATAGCAACATTCCACCTTTAAAGAGTTATTATCTTTAACATTTGCTTCATAACTTTCCATAATAAACAGACCTTTGTCATCTGAAAACCTTTCCCAATGAACTAGACTTGATCATTGGCTTGCACCATAAGCAACTCACTCCTACTTTATTGAACATAAGCTTCCACAAAAAGCTAATTGAACAATCTTTTTCAGTTGAAGCACACATCTGACAGTCAATAGCTTGCAAAGAGTAAGCTCCATATTTGTGTGGAGCCTAGGCCCCTCTTTCACCACTGCTTTTTTAAACTACTTTACTGGTGATCACATAATCCAGACTTGAAACGAGCAACAGTAAATGATGGGCAAACACCACCAACTATAGTTTTAATATCTTAAGACTTTTAGTGTGAATTGTTTGCAAATCAAGCACTGGAGGGATACATTTGCAGATGAAATTCAAGAATGGTATGCTGTTATTGATGCCATAATAGGCATAACGTATCTTTCACTGAAACTATTAATCTGTAATCTTTTACAGATGTCTGTGTTGAAAATTCAAAATTGGAGGAATTTGAAGAAAGATGTACAGATCTTACCAGAAAGGTAAGTAACTTCACACTGTTTCCAACTATGTCACAATTAACATGTATCCGAAGGTTAGCCCGAGTGCCTATATATTGTTTGCTTAGCAGGTGGAGTAGTACTCTTTGATATTGGCAATCATGGTATTGTAGGTATGACGGTCCAACCTAACTCCTCTTAACCTGAAGATATTATTTCTCCATCTTGGGGGTCTTCATTGATAGTCTTAGTCATTGAATATCTCTGCCCCGTGCTGGGTGCCAGACCACTTTTACTTTAAAAAAAAAAAAAAAAAAAGTTTTTACAAAAAAGGATTTCTTGTATATTCCTTTTTGCTGGCAACATTAACTGCAACAAAACAGTGAAAATACGTTGTTGATGCAGCCCTTTCTAATTATTTCTTAAAATAAAAAGTAAATTCGTGCAAAGTGGTGCTGTTATAAGTGAAAGTGATCTGCGATGCAGCACTTTAGCTAGGATAGTCAATGTTTTACTTCAGTGAAATTTCCCATGAGGGCGAACTATGTTTATATGCAAGTAAGTAACTTTTACTTTCAGACTATTTTACCCCTAAATTCTATGCTGAACAATGAAATGGATGTTATATACTAAAGGTAGACACCCCAAGCTTTCTATTGCATGCCATTCACCTACCCCTTACCTCTCACTCTTAAGCTTCCCGGTATATCTACTATTCTAGCACTTTTTTTTTTCTATTGTTCTTTATTAGTTATTTAACTATACACCATGATCATTGTCAATTTCTTTATGTACATCACTTCGCATATAATGTGACACTACTTTTGCATGGCAAATATAATTTGAAAGGATGTGATTTCATCAAGATGTTGGAAACATAAACAGGAATAAGCGTTTGGGAAGGCCAAACCAGACCTCACCACATCTCAGTAACTATTCTACAACTGAATTGAAATAAGCAAGCCCTCACACAGCAAAAAGGTTTGATGTGGGTGTTCTCATGAGAGATTTATAGCAACCTCATTTCTCCAAAGGATCAGTCACCATCTGTGCCATGGATCAACCACGTCTGTAAATGCGAACTAACTTCTAGTAGCAATCAAAGGTTGGATGGATAGAGTGACCGACACTGAATGAATTTACCAAACACTATACTGTAGAAAGGAATTCTGAACTGGTTAGTCTCGACGCAGAGCAGTTGAAAATTGAGTGGTGACTATACATTCTCGAAAGTATCTGTAGCAGATGGCGAATAGCTTTTTTTACCCATTTATGCTCTGGATTTTATATAGTTTGAGCTTTCTTCTGGTACACCGTGTCTGTGTCTAGTTGGGCTCCAACCCAATGCAAGCAATTAAGCAGAAGAGGATAAAAACTGTGAAAGACGGCATAAGGTAGAAATTGCATGAGACTTTAGTGCTCTCATTGTAAAATTGTGTATTTTAAGTGAAAACAATTACCCGTCCTCAACACGTTGTGGTGATGTTCCTAAAACAGTATAACTATTAATGAGCTAGTTAAGTTAAGGGAACTTGCTTAAACAGTAACTGATGATTCTGGTGGATACTTCTAACGGCCTGAAGACTTTAAGTGAGAAGTGCATCGTTCGCAAGAGCAGCCCGTGACCGGCACTGCGACTTGGGGAGGGAGCGCGACCTATGCTTCGGCTGCGACCTCTTCTTGTATTTGTTTGGTGCTTTACTGCTCAGGCTTCTAATTTTGTTATAGCTTCAGAAAAATAAATTTTGCATAGCTTCAACTCAAGCCACCTTCTAAAATACTATCCCTTTTCTAGCATCCTAGCGCACAGACTTAACCCCCACATGCCGGGCCTCGTGGACCCGGACCAATCCGGTTTCATCATGGGACGGCAACGTGGGGATAATACCAAACGTCTGTCACCTGATCGACAAGGTGCACCGGTCAAAAGAAGAAGCCCTTCTGTTGTCAATAGACGCGGAGAAGGCATTCGACCGGGTACACTGGCCGTATCTCTTCGCTACTCTTGAACATTTCGGTCTGGGGCCGAGGTTTCGGAACTGGTTTGGGAGCATCTACAGCGTCCCTCGGGCTTCAGTGCGGGTCAATGGTGCCCTTTCTGACCACTTTGACGTAGGGCGCGGTACAAGACAGGGCTGTCCCCTCTCGCCCTTACTTTTTGCGCTTTATATGGAGCCTCTAGCCCAGCGACTCCGTGACAACCCCCTCGCACGTGGCATTCCTTTTGGCTTAGACCACCACCTTATTAGCCTGTACGCGGATGATCTTATTTTCTCGATGACACAGCCGCTGACCTCTCTGCCGGCTATTGTGGACGACCTACAGACGTTCAGCCAGTTCTCTGGGTTTAAAATCAACATGATGAAATCACAAGTTCTCAATCTCACTGCCGCCCCGCAGACGGTAAGCACACTTCGCAATAGCTTTACCTTCGAGTGGGTGCCAGACAGCATTACCTACCTGGGGCTGGTTCTCCACGGAAGCTTGGCACAGACGGCAGAGCGGAATTACGCGACCCTCCTGAAACGGATTCGAGCAGATCTGACCCGTTGGCGTCGTCTCCCCCTGACTTGGTTCGGGAGACTGTCAGCGGTTAAAATGACCGTGCTCCCTAGGGCCCTGTATTTATTTCAGACACTACCATTAGAACCCCCACCACATATCTTGAGACAGATGCAATCGGCAATTGAGGGTTTCGTCTGGGGCCCAACCGCACCCCGCCTGTCAAAAACGCAGTTGCATCGCCCTAAGAAACTGGGTGGCCTAGCCTTCCCGAACCTTACGCAATACTTCCACGCCTCACAGTTGCGGTTTTTGGTAGAATGGAACCGCCCCATGACAGAGAAATATTGGGTCTTTATGGACCAAAAGGTGGCGGGCCACCACATCTGGCGCGATGTCTGGATGCCGAGACCGGACCGCGCATGGGGCCTCTATTCTTCCCCGGTTACGCGCCCTACAATGCTTGCTTGGGATAGAGTCTCCCGTAGAGCAAACCTGACCACATTTCCCTCTCCCATGACGCCGCTCTTTATGAACCCTGCCTTCCAGCTGGGAATGCATAGCGGCGCCGCCTCGAGATGGATAGAAGGGGGCTGTAAAAGATTGGGACACCTTTTCGATCACAGGGGACTTATCCCCTTTCAGGAACTTCAATCGGACCACAACTTGCCCACGTCCGATCTGTACTTACACTCCCAGATGACTCACTGGATCTCGGATGCGGCGGTGCGCTCCCTTGCACTTCGCCCATGGTCTCCATTCGAGAAATGGCTAATGTCCAAAAAAGACGACAAGCACCTTATCTCCGAAATCTACTCCTTTCTCTCCTCCACCCCCCCTCGACAACTCACTGCGGGCCAGAGGCGTTGGGAGGTAGAGCTAGAACGCGAGTTGTCGGATAAAGAGTGGGAGGATATCTTTTATCGCACGCACCACACCACGTTTTCCGCGAGCCACACAGAGACTGCCTTTAAGATAGCAACATATTGGTATTATACCCCCGCAAGACTAGCTAAATGGCAACTTCAATGTGATGGCCTCTGCTGGTGAGGGTGTGGTAATCCAGGGACGCTGATTCATTTGCTTTGGCACTGCCCCAAACTGACTCGCTATTGGGAACAGATTCTAGATGACATTGATGCTGCCTTTAATACCTTCATACCCCGGCTCCCTGCGTACATACTCTTAGGCCTCCCCAATGCACTTACCTTTCCTCTGCGCTCGCTTAGGGGGAGACAAATGGCGCTTGCGCTGAACGCCGCACTGAGGGTTATTTTGGTACGATGGAAATCAGACCGGGTCCCGGAGCACACGCAATGGGTGCACCAGCTCTGGAGCCTCCTGGCAATGGAGAAGCTCTCCATGGCAGCGGTGGGGAAGAGTGATGCTTTTGCAAAAACTTGGGCCCCTTTTCTTACTATTCTCACCACAGAATTCCGAGAACTGTCCTGCCCACAATACCTCCGCATTCTGAAACTGATCCCGGAGGACGTCTCTGTTCTCCCTGGAGTGTGCGCATCAAGTGTCCCGTGCCGCAGTCCGAGGCGATAAACATTGAACAGCACCCAGGAACACGCACTGTCGAGTTTTCTGCCCCTTCATGTACAGCCCACTGAGGAGACTGGGTGGGGGTGGGGGACGATTTCAGGGGGTTTTATTGTTTCTACGGGTTAGGTTATGTCTTGTTTTTGATAAAATTATAGGTGGCTTTTTTCAGAAGTGTCTGCGGCCCATACGGGATCCTCCCACAGCTCCGGAGTCACTATGGTCTTCGCCTGCCTCCTTAAATGCTCTTCACATTGGTCACCGTTTTCTATACTTTTTCAGACGCGGCCGGCCCTGTTGGGTTGTAGGCGGCTTGCTGTGTTTAATGTCTGGTACTCACACCCGCATCACTACATGTCTTGCCTTTACTATGTATGTTGGGCCGGCCCATGGGGTTGTAGGCACTTGCTTGTGGATCTATACATTCTTTGCCACCAATAAAACGATTTAATACTAAAATACTATCCCGATTTCTTTTTTGAGTAGATATATAGCAGTACAATTCCTCCTCTAACTAGGTGCACTCTACGTAAAAGCTTATTAGCAAGTCGGCAATTAAAACACTTTTTACCAAAGAATAATTATTGCTATGATACAGCTGTGTGGTAATCTTCATTCAGCTTGGAGAACTTGTTCACACACAGGTGAAGTACAACATCTAATGACCCCAGCATTCTAAACCCTTACTTAAGTACTTACAAAACATCAGACATTCTAATTCTACTTTCTCCAAGATCTACCTACAATATTCTACAAAGTTACACCATTACTACAAGATGCCAACGAAATGCCCTACAAGGCACAACAGAGTGACATATCTTGATTGCAGCTACACCCATGCTCTCACAGCCACCAAAGGCAACATAGGTGCCAATGTGTCTCTTTCCAACATGCAAACTGCATTCCGCGAATATATCGGGTGATGGGCAATTGTATCCTGTTTATTCTGAATTCCTGTATACATGTCCTCCAGTGCTACACATAACACCCAATAGGAAACCCATTGACTACTGAGAATGAGGAGCCAGTCAGAATCACTGAGACCACGTCATTGGTAAATGTGTGCTATGCAAGGATTAAGTAACGTTGCATACATTCTTCTACAACTCTCAAAAATAATAAACTCTGAGCTGTACTCTTTCCACACCTGCAGGTCGGCTTCATCATTCCCTTGGGATTAATTAGAGCCCTACCGTGACTGCTGCTGTCCAGGGCAAAATGCTGACTGCTCCTTTAACTCATCTGTTGAAATCTGAGGAGTGAGGCATAATCAGCAATAGATTTAATTTAAAACGGAGGTGCTCTGTCTCACTCGCCTCTTCTTCCCATCCACTTCTGGTCTCAGTGACCTGTTGCAAGACAAAAGCACCTCTCTGGTCACACATGCAGGACACCAAAACGCATCCCACACAGTCCACCCTGCAACTTCAACGCTATTGTAGCCAAGCATACACCCACAGTGTGGCTTGCAACCCATCCACTATTGTGCTTCGTCGCCTCATCAGTGCTTAATTTGAGCCAGTGGTTGCAAGAAGCCCTTAGCAGATCCTACGGACCTCAAGAACTACGACCCATCTCCCTCCTCCCCTTTGAGGCCAAAGTCACCGAGAAGACCGTCAGTGCACAACTAACCAAATTCATAGAGGAAAACTCCATCCTCGACCCCTCCCAATCCGGATTCCGCAGCAACCACAGCACCGAGACCGCCCTACTCGCCGCCACAGATGACATCCGCACCCTCCTCGACCAAGGACACACCGCGGCCCTCATCCTACTCGACCTCTCTGCAGCGTTCGATACCGTCTCCCACCGCACACTCACCGCCAGACTCCACAACGCCGGCATACAAGGAACCGCCCTCGACTGGATCCGCTCGATCCTCACCGGCAGAACCCAAAGAATCAGACTGCCACCCTTCCTCTCCGAACCCACGAAAATCAACTGTGGAGTACCCCAAGGATCGTCGCTCAGCCCCACGCTTTTCAACATCTACATGAGCCTCCTCGCCGCCATCGTCAGACAGCACGGACTCAGCATAGTATCCTACGCCGACGACACCCAGCTCATCCTCTCCCTCACCAAGGACCCTACCACCACCAGACTCAACTTCCAGGAAGGAATGAAGGACGTCGCATCCTGGATGAGCAGCAGCTGCCTGAAGCTCAACTCTGAGAAGACAGAGGTCCTCATCTTCGGACCCTCCTCCTCTGCATGGGGCAACACCTGGTGGCCCACCGCCCTCGGCCACCCTCCCACCCCTACAGACCATGCCTGAAAACTTGGCATCGCACTAGACTCCTCCCTCTCCATGACCCGACAGGTCAACGCCGTCGCCTCCAGCTGCTTCAACACCCTCCGCATCCTCCGAAAGACCTTCAAATTGTTCCCCCCAAATCAAGGAAAACTGTCACCCACGCACTCATAACCAGCAGACTGGACTACGGAAACGCCCTCTACGCCAGGATCAACAAGTCTCTGCTCCGCAAGCTCCAGACCATACAGAACACCGCAGCCAGACTCGTCCTCGGCATCCCTCGACACAAACACATCACCCAACACCTACGGAACCTACACTGGCTCCCTGTTGAGAAGAGTTACTTTTAAGATACTCACCCACGCCTACAATTGCCTCCACAACACCGGTCCCCAATACCTCAATCTCTTTCCACGTACCCAAGAGAAACCTCTGATCCGCCGCTGTTAGAACTGGGGGTCTCTAGTTGGCAATGGTTTGCACCTTTGTCCAAATAGGGACCCTTGCTTCTAGTCAGGATAAGGGGGAAACACTCCTAAAATAACCCCTGCTCACCCCCTGGTAGCTTGGCACGAGCAGACAGGCTTATCTCAGAGGCAGTGTGTAAAGCATTTGTGACCACATACAGTAATACAGTGAAAACACTACAGATGGACACCACACAGGTTGTTTATGTAAAAATAAGTAATCTTTATATAGACTTATCACAAGACCCAATAGCAAAAATCCACAATACTGTAATCAAAAATAGACTTAAAATGATAGAGACAGTTCACGTTATCTTCAAAAATAGGATAGTCAATCAAATAAAGCTTGTAGCAACAAATAACTCCACTTGGAGTTATCACGACGTCGTGACCGGTGGAAATCCCAAAGTACGGCGCCGACCGCGAGGTGCGCGGCGTCGGGCCTGGAGTCGAGCAGACCCACAAAGAACAGTACCTGGAATTCGATGAAAACAAAGACGGTGCACGGCGTCGGGGAGGTGATGCTTCGTTGGCGCCGGCGGCGTCGGTTCCTTACGACCCCAGGGGAGGTGATGTCTCGGTTCCTTACTGCAGCGCAGGGGAGGTGAGGCGTCGGTTCCTTACTGTGTCGGGGAGGTGACGTCACGGATGGCGGCGAGGCGTCGGTTCCTTACGATGGTGCGGCGTCGATGGATTCGGGGGTCACCCACGTCGAGGATCGGCTCCGCGATGATGAAGCCCTGGCGTCGGTGAAGTCGGGGCTGCGGTGCGAGTCGGGACGGTGCGTCGTGAGCGTCACGAGCGGTGTCCTCGGCTCCGGTGCAGGCAGCGGCCTCGATGACGGCTTCGGAGTCGATGTCGCACGGCGTCGGCAGGCGTCGGGCCTACGGTGCAAGTCGGGGCGGTGCGTCGTGCTCTTCACGAGCGGTGCCCACGGCTTCGGTGCAGGTTACGGCGTCGCTCGCCGGCGTCGGTGTTGCAATTTCCCTCTGTTAGCAGCTAAAACAGCAGTTCCAGATGCAGGCAAACAGAAGGGGTGAAGTCTTTGTGTCCCTGTGACTTCAGGCAGGAGGCAAGCTCAGTTCAAGCCCTTGGAGATTCCCTTCTTCAAGATGACAAAGCACAGCAAAGTCTTTTCTCCTGTCCTTGGCAGAAAGCAACCACTGCAGGCCAACCCCAATCAGCAAAACAGCACAGGGGCAGTACTCCTCCTTCAGCTTCTCCGGTTCTTCTCCTTGGCAACAGGTTTCTTGATTTCCCAGAAGTGATCTAATTTCCTAGGGGTCTGGGTCCCCTTTTATACACCTTTTCCCTTTGTTCTCTGAAGGCAGAGAGGCCTCTGCCTAGTCCAAAACCAGTTCTGGTCAGTCCTGGAGCACTTTGTTTTTCTGACTCCTTCTTTCCTTTGTGAGTGAGGGGCAGAGCCATCAGACGCCCGGCAGGAGGTGGAGCCAGCATTGTGGAAGGCAGGCACAGCCCTATTCAGACCCAGGTGCAACTCCTCCCACCCATCCTCCTTCAGGCAGACCTATTCAGCCTAGTGCTGACTCACCCTGCCTCCTGGAATCCCCCAGCCCCTGTCACTCACAAATCCAGACACACAATACACAACCTGAGCAGAGGCAGCTGGATGGTTTAGGCAAGAAAATACCTACTTTCTAAAAGTGGTATTTTCAAACAAAGAATGTTAAAACCAACTTCACTAAAAGATGTATTTTATCATTCTGAGTTCAGGCATACTAAATTCGTTTTTCTACCATGTTCCCTGGGTCAGTTCTGACTATAAAGTGTAATAGTCAGTCTGCCCATTCTGGCCTGTGGGGAGCAGGTAGCCTTGCAATAGTGAAAAACGAAAATGGCTGTAATTCACTATCAGGACATGCCACACACACCAGGGCATGTCCTACCTTATACTTACAATGCACCCTGCCCTTGGGCCTACCTTAGGGGTGTCTGATATGAAGATAAGGGAAGGTTTAGGGACTGGCAAGTGGGTGCACTTGCCAAGTCGACATGGCAGTCACAGACTGCACACAGGCTCTGCAATGGCAGGCCTGAGACACATTTTACAAGCTGCTTCTGTGGGTGGCACAACCAGTGCTGCAAGCCCACCAGCAGCATTGGATTTACAAGCCCTGGGCACACGCAGTGCACTGTACTAGGGACTGACAAGTAAACCAATCATCCAATCATGGAGTCACTAATCCATAACACAATTTACAGTAGGGAGCACTTGCACTGTGGCACTGAACAGCAGTGGCACAGTGCCCAAAAGCATCTAAAACCAGCAAAACATAAGAGGCAACAGCAAAAAAATGGAAGGGAGACCCACGCCAATGGTGCCAAGTCTAACACGTGTCCCCTCCAGCTGAAATGTGGGGAGAACTACCCTTCCTCCTGGGAGTTCTCATCACTAAGGCGGAAAAATCTGGACAGACCATCAGCATTGGCGTGTTCTGTACCAGGGCGGTGTTCCACCGTAAAGTCCATCCCCTGTAGGGAAATGGACCACCTCAACAGTTTTGGATTCTCACCCCTCATCTGCATTAACCATCTGAGGGGCCTGTGGTCTGTCTGAACCCGGAAGTGAGTCCCAAACAAGTATGGTCTCAACTTCTTCAGTGCCCAGACCACAGCAAATGCTTCACGTTCAATCGCACTCCACCTCTGTTCCCGTGGGAGTAACCTCCTACTAATAAAGGCTACAGGTTGGTCTAGGCCCTCCTCATTCATCTGTGAAAGCACAGCCCCAACACCATGCTCTGAAGCATCTGTCTGCACAATGAATTCCTTTGAGAAGTTGGGCGCCTGAAGCACGGGCGCCGTGCACATGGCAGATTTCAGGGCATCAAAAGCCTTTTGGCAGGCATCAGTCCAGTTCACTTTCCTGGGCTGCTTCCTGGAAGTCAGCTCAGTCAAGGGTGCAACAATGTTGCCATACCCCTTGACAAACCTCCTGTAATACCCGGTGAGTCCTAAGAAGGCCCTCACCTCTGTCTGGGTTTTGGGGGTTCCCAAGCCAGAATGGTATCTATCTTGGGCTGTAGGGGCGCCACCTGGCCGCTCCCAACCTGGTGTCCCAAGTACACCACAGAACCCTGCCCGATCTGGCACTTACTTGCCTTGATCGTGAGGCCTGCCCTCCGCAGCGCCTTCAACACTTCCCAGAGGTGGTGCAGATGTTCCTCCCAAGTGGCGCTGAACACTGCAATGTCATCCAGGTAGGCGGCACTGAAATCCTCCAGCCCAGCCAACACCTGGTTGACCAACCTCTGAAAGGTGGCAGGGGCATTCTTCATCCCAAAGGGCATCACCCGGAATTGGTAGTGCCCATCTGGTGTGGAGAATGCTGACCTCTCTTTGGCCCCATCAGTTAAGGCGATCTGCCAGTACCCAGACGTTAGATCAAACGTGCTGAGGTACTGGGCAGCCCCTAACCGATCAATGAGCTCATCAGCTCTGGGGATGGGGTGCGCGTCAGTCCTGGTGACTGAATTGAGTCCTCGGTAGTCCACACAGAACCGGAGTTCAGGTGTGGCACCAGGCGCGGCAGCCTTTGGGACCAAGACCACTGGGCTGGCCCAAGGACTGTTAGAGGACTCAATCACCCCTAAGGCAAACATCTTGGAGACCTCCTCCTTGATGCAAGCTCTCACCCTGTCAGTCACTCTGTAAGTTTTGTGCTTTACAGGAGGACTGTCCCCAGTGTCCACATCATGGATGCACCATTCAGTGATACTGGGAGTCAGGGAGAACAGATCAGAAAACTGTCCCAACAGTTGGCGACAGTCATTCTGCTGCTCCGGGGTCAGGGTGGGAGAGAGGTTCACACCATCCACTGACCCATCTTGCTCTTTTGCATACAGGAGATCAGGAAGAGGTTCAGTCTCCTCTTCCATCCCAGCATCTGTTGCTAAGAGCATGCCCACTTCAGACCTCTCAAAGTGGGGCTTCAGGCGGTTCACATGTAGGACCCGCAAGGGGTTCCTGGGAGACTGCAAGTCCACCAAGTAGGTGACATCACTCTTGCGCTCCACCACCTCAAATGGTCCGGTCCACTTATCCTGGAGCGCACAGGGCTCCACTGGGGCCATGACCCAAACCTTTTGTCCAGGCTGAAACTCGATCAGAGTGGCATTCTGATCATGCCAACGTTTCATCTCTTCCTGGCTGGCTTCCAGATTCGCCTCAGCGAGTTGTCTGAAACGCCGAGTCTGGTTTCTGAAGGCCAGCATGTAACTAAATACATCCTGGGGAGTTTTCCTGGGAGCTTTCTCCCAGCCTTCCTTGACCAGACTCAGAGGTCCTCTTACAGGATGGCCGTACAGCAGTTCAAAGGGACTGAACCCTAAGGACTTCTGGGGCACCTCTCTGTAAGCAAAGAGCAGGCATGGCAAGAGGACGTCCCACTTACGCCTCATGGGTTCTTCAAGACCCATAATCATGCCCTTAAGGGTCCGGTTGAATCTCTCAACCAGCCCATTACCTTGGGGGTGGTAAGGAGTGGTGAACTTATAGGTTACACCACACTCCTGCCACAGGGACTTCATATACTTGGAAATGAAGTTGGTACCACGGTCAGACACCACCTCCTTGGGGAACCCCACACGGGAGAAAATCCCCATCAGTGCACGTCCCACCACGGGGGCCGTCACTGTCCGAAGAGGGATGGCTTCCGGGTACCGGGTGGCATGGTCCACCAAGACCAGGATGAACCTGTTGCCCATGGCTGTCTTGGGATCCAGAGGCCCCACAATGTCAATACCCACCCTCTCAAAGGGGGTACTGACAACAGGGAAAGGTTGGAGAGGAGCCTTGTGCTTCCTCCCACTCTTACCACTTGCCTGGCAAGTCTGACAGGTCCTGCAATGAGTATCTGAACTCTTGCGCATTTGGGGCCAATGAAAGTGGGTGACAAGCCTTTGAAAGGTCTTGTCTTGCCCCAAATGTCCTGCTAAAGGCACATCATGAGCCAGACCCAGTAGGAAGGCTCTGAAGCGCTGGGGTACCACCAGCACACGGGCTGACCCAGGCTCAGCAACCTTAGGCTCACTATACAGGAGACCATTCTCCCAGTAGATCCAGTGTGATCCAGTCTGATCACCTGCTGCCTGGCTTACAGCCTGTTGCCGCAAGCCCTCAAGAGAAGGGCACTTCTTCTGCTCCTCGCAGAACTCTTCCCTGGAGGGGCCTCCTTCCTGCTGCCAATGGGTCAGCTCAGGCAGGTCCCCCAGTTCAGCCACTTGTTCCCCTGTAGGTTCCAGGGCATCCCCCTCAAGGTCTGCCTCCTCCTGGACCGTGGGAACTTCGGGGGCCGGTTTCCCGCGCCCCCTGCCTCCTCTCTTTAAGGCAGGCACCTGGGCCCTTCTTCCAGGCTCCAGGTCCTCTTGAATACCCTTACCGGCTGCCATTGACCGAGTGGTCACACACGCCCACTCTGGCAGACCCAACATCTCCAAATGAGACCTCCGCTCCACCTTCGCCCAAGGGGAGCTCTCCAAATCATTGCCTAGCAGACAGTCAACAGGCATGGCTGGCCTCACAGCTACTTGAAGGATACCTGAGACCCCCCCCCACTCAAAGGGAACCTGGGCCACCTTGCAGTGGCTCTCTGAGTTGTCAGCGGCAACTACAGGGTAGAATACATTGGGGACCACCTGCTCCTCAGACACCAGCCGACAACTGACAGCTGTCACACTGGCCCCGGTGTCTCTCAGAGCCTCCACCCTATGGCCATTGATGGTCACCCACTGCCTGTATTTCTTAGTGTTATCAGGCAGCTGGGTCCTAGGGACCATCTCACTGTCTCCTAAAGAGACCAGGGACATTTCTGCGGGACCCCACCCACCTTGGGCACCCAACTCCTCCCCCAGGGCTACACTAGCCATCTGCCGGGGTGGTGCACCAGTGGGTGCAGTGGTCACGGTATTGGGGCACTTGGGACTTCCTACAAAGTGACCCACCTGACCACAACTAAAACATGCTTTGGGCCCCTTCTGAACAGACTTATCTGTTGGGACCCATGGTCTTTTCTCAGTGGGAGGCTGGGAACCCTTACCTTGGTTCCCTTGGGGTTTACTTTGGGGCCCTTTTTGGAACTCCTTCTGTTTACCCTTGTCCCCCCACTCTTCTGCTGGGGACCCTGCCCACCTTTGGCGGAGTCTCCCACAAGACCCTTGTGGACCCGGGTACTGACCCAGCGGTCCGCCTCCTCAGCAAGCTTCCTAGGATTAGTCAGCTTACTGTCAACAAGGTGCTGGCGTAGCTCTGGAAAACAACTACTGGACAAGTGCTCCCATGCAATTAAATCATAGAACTCCTGCAAGTCATTTACTTTGCTACCCTTCACCCATCCATCCAATGCTCTGCAAAAATAAGACACATACTCCACCCAGGTACTAGACTCCAGCTTTTTGCAGTTCCTAAACTTCTGTCTATACAGCTCTGGAGTTAACCCATACCTTGCCACTAAAGCTTCCTTCAGGTGGGCATAGGACATCTGATCCACTGTGGGCAAGGCTAGCAAGGTTTCCCTTCCCTCACCTGCAAAGCGGCCCCACAACCCCGCTCCCCAATCCTTCTCAGGGACCCGGTGTGATGTCATGGCGATCTCATAAGCTTTAAACCATTGCCCAATGTCCTCCCCCTTCATGAAATCCTTAATAACCTCCTTGGGGATGTACACTCTACTTTCTACAGGCACTGGAGGTGTGCTGCCACCAGAGGGAGTGATTTCTAGGCTCCTAGCCTTTAGCTCTAGCTCCCTCACCACTCTCTCATGCTCTAAAAGCATCTTCTTTTCTTCCATAGCCAACCTCTTACTTTCTAACTCCAATTTCTTATGCTCAAGGCTATCATGGCTTCCCTGTTTCAGTTTGGCCATTTCCATTTCATGCATCCTGCTTTTGTCCCTGTCCTCCAGCTCCTCTGGAGACAGGCCCTTTGAGAAACACTGCTGCCCTCCCTGGAAGGCACTCTCCTCCCAGTTAAGCCCAATGGCCCCTCACGCTGCCCATCTAAATTCTCTGCCTCCTCCACAGGCTCCTCGGACTGCCCACTGGCATTCCGTGCTTCCAACCAGGCCCTTAGCGCCTTGTGAAACTCCTCCTTCCTGGTGAGGCCTCTCATAGAGATTTTAAACTTTTTGCAAACAGCTTTGAGTTCTGGCACAGTGTAGGTATCAACCCTATCTTCTTCAAATTCAATATCTGCAGGTGCAATGGATCCTTTTTTGCTCATGGTGAAAATTGGCAGTTCTCAACAAAAATAAAGGTTCCAAGGAAAAAAGTCCTATCAAAATGTATGTGGTCGCGTATTGGTCTGCACTCACTAGTAGTGTACACCAATCACTGTATATGAATCACAAATGCAAGTCCAAATCCTCACCGCTGACCACCAATGTTAGAACTGGGGGTCTCTAGTTGGCAATGGTTTGCACCTTTGTCCAAATAGGGACCCTTGCTTCTAGTCAGGATAAGGGGGAAACACTCCTAAAATAACCCCTGCTCACCCCCTGGTAGCTTGGCACGAGCAGACAGGCTTATCTCAGAGGCAGTGTGTAAAGCATTTGTGACCACATACAGTAATACAGTGAAAACACTACAGATGGACACCACACAGGTTGTTTATGTAAAAATAAGTAATCTTTATATAGACTTATCACAAGACCCAATAGCAAAAATCCACAATACTGTAATCAAAAATAGACTTAAAATGATAGAGACAGTTCACGTTATCTTCAAAAATAGGATAGTCAATCAAATAAAGCTTGTAGCAACAAATAACTCCACTTGGAGTTATCACGACGTCGTGACCGGTGGAAATCCCAAAGTACGGCGCCGACCGCGAGGTGCGCGGCGTCGGGCCTGGAGTCGAGCAGACCCACAAAGAACAGTACCTGGAATTCGATGAAAACAAAGACGGTGCACGGCGTCGGGGAGGTGATGCTTCGTTGGCGCCGGCGGCGTCGGTTCCTTACGACCCCAGGGGAGGTGATGTCTCGGTTCCTTACTGCAGCGCAGGGGAGGTGAGGCGTCGGTTCCTTACTGTGTCGGGGAGGTGACGTCACGGATGGCGGCGAGGCGTCGGTTCCTTACGATGGTGCGGCGTCGATGGATTCGGGGGTCACCCACGTCGAGGATCGGCTCCGCGATGATGAAGCCCTGGCGTCGGTGAAGTCGGGGCTGCGGTGCGAGTCGGGACGGTGCGTCGTGAGCGTCACGAGCGGTGTCCTCGGCTCCGGTGCAGGCAGCGGCCTCGATGACGGCTTCGGAGTCGATGTCGCACGGCGTCGGCAGGCGTCGGGCCTACGGTGCAAGTCGGGGCGGTGCGTCGTGCTCTTCACGAGCGGTGCCCACGGCTTCGGTGCAGGTTACGGCGTCGCTCGCCGGCGTCGGTGTTGCAATTTCCCTCTGTTAGCAGCTAAAACAGCAGTTCCAGATGCAGGCAAACAGAAGGGGTGAAGTCTTTGTGTCCCTGTGACTTCAGGCAGGAGGCAAGCTCAGTTCAAGCCCTTGGAGATTCCCTTCTTCAAGATGACAAAGCACAGCAAAGTCTTTTCTCCTGTCCTTGGCAGAAAGCAACCACTGCAGGCCAACCCCAATCAGCAAAACAGCACAGGGGCAGTACTCCTCCTTCAGCTTCTCCGGTTCTTCTCCTTGGCAACAGGTTTCTTGATTTCCCAGAAGTGATCTAATTTCCTAGGGGTCTGGGTCCCCTTTTTATACACCTTTTCCCTTTGTTCTCTGAAGGCAGAGAGGCCTCTGCCTAGTCCAAAACCAGTTCTGGTCAGTCCTGGAGCACTTTGTTTTTCTGACTCCTTCTTTCCTTTGTGAGTGAGGGGCAGAGCCATCAGACGCCCGGCAGGAGGTGGAGCCAGCATTGTGGAAGGCAGGCACAGCCCTATTCAGACCCAGGTGCAACTCCTCCCACCCATCCTCCTTCAGGCAGACCTATTCAGCCTAGTGCTGACTCACCCTGCCTCCTGGAATCCCCCAGCCCCTGTCACTCACAAATCCAGACACACAATACACAACCTGAGCAGAGGCAGCTGGATGGTTTAGGCAAGAAAATACCTACTTTCTAAAAGTGGTATTTTCAAACAAAGAATGTTAAAACCAACTTCACTAAAAGATGTATTTTATCATTCTGAGTTCAGGCATACTAAATTCGTTTTTCTACCATGTTCCCTGGGTCAGTTCTGACTATAAAGTGTAATAGTCAGTCTGCCCATTCTGGCCTATGGGGAGCAGGTAGCCTTGCAATAGTGAAAAACGAAAATGGCTGTAATTCACTATCAGGACATGCCACACACACCAGGGCATGTCCTACCTTATACTTACAATGCACCCTGCCCTTGGGCCTACCTTAGGGGTGTCTGATATGAAGATAAGGGAAGGTTTAGGGACTGGCAAGTGGGTGCACTTGCCAAGTCGACATGGCAGTCACAGACTGCACACAGGCTCTGCAATGGCAGGCCTGAGACACATTTTACAAGCTGCTTCTGTGGGTGGCACAACCAGTGCTGCAAGCCCACCAGCAGCATTGGATTTACAAGCCCTGGGCACACGCAGTGCACTGTACTAGGGACTGACAAGTAAACCAATCATCCAATCATGGAGTCACTAATCCATAACACAATTTACAGTAGGGAGCACTTGCACTGTGGCACTGAACAGCAGTGGCACAGTGCCCAAAAGCATCTAAAACCAGCAAAACATAAGAGGCAACAGCAAAAAAATGGAAGGGAGACCCACGCCAATGGTGCCAAGTCTAACAGCCGCCCTCGCCGAAATCCCTCGCATCCATAGAACCAGAACAGGGGGACGAACCGTCTCCTTCATTGCGGCCAAGACCTGGAACGAGCTCCCGACTAAACGAAGCTGCATACCGCCCCCCCCCCCCAGCACCTTGAGACCCTCATGGGTGAGTAGCGCGCTTACAATTCCCCTGATTGATTGATTGTTGCAGGTGGGGGCCAAATGCGCTCATTTTTTGGTGACCAACACTTATTTTTTCTCATGAGACTTTCACTCAAAACAAGAGAGAGAAAAACAAAAGGGTAAAGGAAAAGAAAGAATGGAAAAACGTGTCAAATGGAGAAGCAGGGTTGAAAATTACTTACAAGAGTGAGGTAAAGAGGCCCTGGTGATGCATGATTGCGGTATGAGGTGGAATTGGGACTACGCAGCCTTGGTAGTCCACAACCGATATTCTCATCGCCAACCGCGGGCTTCCGAGTAAAACTTATTCTTTTACAAATGAATCACTGATATTAGGCACTAATTAAAAGCAGTTACAATGCAATTTTATTCGTTGCCAGTACGTGCAGTGGTCGAGATATTTATGGCAGCCTGGCAAATGCCTTTATTTATTTTAAGGGAAATTATCTTCATGATTTCATATGGACTCTCTTGCTTTTATAAGGAGGCCGAAGTATGGTCCTCTATCAGAAATGCGTGGTGTTCCCCTTCTTTAACACACTGGCCTCCTTCGGGGGTGAATAACCATTTTTTACTGTTGCAGTCCTGAGTTTCCGGCACCGAAATCTCAGTAAATCACACGTCGAGAGTCAACAAAGGAAAAAAAATGATTGAACACGAGCATTTTAATTTGCTACGCATCGCTGGCTGATTTCTGGACGCTTTTAACAAATTGTTGTCTCCCGTGCTGGTTTTCGTGTGCTCATCGTACTGTGAGGGTCTGAGTTGTCCCAGTGTGCTCGCAGCCCTTGTTACACATGGTACACTACGTCGTTGAGCAGCCGTGTAAGGAAAATGAAATGATGCCCACTGGACTGTGGTCAATTGTAAGCTTCCAGCGCCTTCTCGTGCCTTCCGTCACCGTCGCGCGCGGATATTCGTCGACACTCTCGCGCCAGGCAGCGCCTGGGGTGAAGGGTACACAGAGCTGCAGTTCCCTTTACTTCATGCCGCTTGTTAGTGAGGCCGCTGCTTCGAGCTCAGGAATAGCTGTAGATTTCACACGCGCGGACCCTGACTGCAGCTGCACCCGCTCCGTACTCCTGTGATTGGCATCCCAGCACCCCCCCCCCCTCTGTTCGCGCTCAGTGTGCGCCCCAGTCAGAGCTGCAAAATATATTTTGCATTAATATTCATAAGTTCATGTCCAGTCTGCAATTCTTTATCTTTTTGACATAAATAAATCGCAACAAACTAATTTTAACACATTCCTTTATTCCCTTGCGAGACACCCCTAGGTGTCCTTCGTAGTGCTTTATAAACGTTGTCGGAATACTATACTACTCTATATAGGTAACCTAATTTCTGAAAATGTTTACTAATAGTACTTTGCGCTTGAAATTATGAGCATACTACTTAAATGGAATAAAGAGTGGAATGTCGTAAAGGATACTTTTTATCCTTAAGACACGTGTCAGTGTTGAAAATGGTGATCTTACTCCTGTGAACTGGGGCTGCCAGAAGACCTTGTGGAGTTCTTCTTTATGACCCGTTTAAGTCACACTAAAATGCATCTGGAGAAGATGTGCTCTTTGTCGTAGGCCGCGTCAGACCTTGGGTCTAGGAAGCCAGCTGCAACGTGTGGAGGTGAAGTCACTACAGAACTATGTTGAGGTGGTTCTGCTCCTCTGTCAGAGGCAGTGGAGGTTGGCCCCATGCTCTCGATTTCACACCTCCATGGTTCACATCCACCATGTATTTTCTTCTGTAGGTGGTTATATATCCGATTTAGTGGACCTGGTTTCAGGAAGCAGGAGGGCTGATATCTCGAGCGTGAGTTGCAGACTTAGGTGCGTCCACTCTTCCAATAAGTGGAACTGGGCCAAGTGGGGTTTAATCCTGTCCCAGTTTTGATCATTCTGCTACTGTTTGACCGTGGTAGACTGGAACCCTGCATTGACAGTTTTCAGTATTCAGCCTAGATAGGATCACAGGTCCTACGAGGCTTAGCATAATTTCTGGGCGAAAATAGCATGCAATGTTCTTGGTGAGCCTCAGTTGAAAATTCTTGAACTTAATCAGTTGAATTATGTGTTTCTATTGACTTTTGTATTGAGTGAAAGGGGCAAGGAGTGTTTTTTTAAAGTCTTGGACCGAGAAATGGGTCCTTTAGCATCTGCCACATCCTCATCCGTCTACTAACACTTTTAGCCTCATTTAATGCAAGAAGGTCTCCTCTGTCCACTAAACATCCAATGCATGACCTTTCCCCTTTCTGCTACTGCGTATTATCAGCATGCATCGACAACTTCGATTGTGCTTTTTGGATCTCGAGTTAGTGGCTGCACATACACATGAAGAACAGGAGGTTGGAAGACCGAATCCTGCAGGACTTCAAATGGTCAGCACCTCTCTTACAGAAGTGTACTCCCACCTTAACTTCATAGGTTTGCTTTAGAGGGAATAGGATTCTTGGCCTTTCCTGCGATACCAGTTGTTTTCAAGTCATTCTTCGAGAAACTGATGCTCAACCTTTGTTTAGTTTTTTGTTCTTCTAATTAAATTTTATTTTTTAAATTGTGTTATTAAACTCCGAGAAGCATCAGAGCTCTTTATAGTCAAGGGTACATTAACGTAAGATCAGCATCCAAGTGCCATTTAACATTAACAGTATACAACACACAAATTCAAAAGAGTTGCAGAAAAGTATGTGCTTTAGTAGTCGGGGTTATACATAGATGGCAGTGGGACGACGGAGGCCCAGAGAGAGAAGGCATAGATATCAGGCCGGACCTCAAGGGGTAGCGAGGGCTGAAATATCTAGTATAGGTTGTAGAATAGAAAATAGATTGTATGACATTTGTAGCAAGGATACATAGCAACAATTATTATGATAAGATATAAAGCAAAGGATAAAGACTATTGCAGGGTACGAATATCCCTGGACATGAAGATTGAGATGTTAAGCCAGGTTCAAGTAGGTGTTCCTTTAGCTTATATTTGAAGATTTGCTGACAGTAGGCAAGTCTTACGTGAACGGGTAAGGCATTCCAATTTCTGCGTGTGTTCCCTGATAAAGTACGTTTGAAGGAGGCCATTTTTTTGAAACTGTTATGAGAAGTCATGTTAATTGGCTTCTTATGATTTTAGTTTAGTGCTACAGTTTTAAATTTTGAGCGACGTGGAGAGGCTATAAAGTATATGGCCCTGTGTGAGAGGCAGGCAGTTTTGTAGTTTGAGCGAAATTCAAGTGTTTGCTATATGAGAGAGTTTAAAGCAGAACGGTGAAGACAGCCAACTGGTCCAATTAGATCAGAATCATAGGCTGCCCTGATATCAAGCCTGCAGAAGTCTGTCTCTCTCTTCTACCAACGTGGTCTCTGTACCACAGTACAAAAACCTGATTGGCAGATGTTAGAGGCAGGCCTTCCTCAAATGGCCTTGTAGATGTCCTCTAACTATCTCCATGATGTTAACAATGGTGAGGAGTCCCACTATGTAGCACAAACTTTTAAGGTTGTGTCAGGTTACGTTTTTGATATTTATGAAGCACAAAATAAAATGGTGTTCTCAGTTGAAAGGATCATATAAAGAGCACTGACTGAACAGCCAGAATACTTTGAACAAATAATTAGGGGTGAGCGGCACTCGTGAAGTTACATAAAAACTCCACGAGATTCAACGGAGTTCTGCCAACGGGTAGAAATATGCGTGTCCCACTGCTCGTGCTGCAATTTAGCGCCAGAATGGCGGAAAAATCGGCGTGAAAGCCACTTTGCGGTGCGCAGAAGTGCGTAGCCATTCGATTTGATTTTGCTGCCGATCAAGTAGAAAATATATGTAAGCAGCAGCAAATCTACTCAAGAAGCAGCCCTCTGACATTGACTGCCCGCGTTAGAAAATGGCTCCATGGACACCAAATCATGCTTGCATTTCTGAACGCTCGTGGAAAAAAATTCCACGATGCGGCGATTGACAGAATTTTGCCGGAACTCCGCGTCACAAGAGTAACGCGGAGTTGCTAAATTACGCCAATTCTGCAGGTAAAATGAAACATTCTGTCCTCCCCTACAAAGAATGTAAGCTAGATAAAGATATGCTGTTAGCTTTCTTGAAGGCCATACGATTTCCTGCAACCAAATACTCAGCTTGATTTGCAAAGGTATTTGTGCACTTAATTGACCTTTAATTTATGAGTGTAAAGTGACTTTTTATGTCCCTAAAAGGTGATTTTACACCCATGGACGTATCTGCTCACATATTTACACTGTTAAGGGTACATGTGAATACATTTGCTCTTAGAGGCATGTTTTGGGATTTAGAGTTTGGGGATGCTTTCCTAAGCGGGTGAACACCTACAAATATTAGGCAGGCAGTTTCACATGGCCAGAGATTTACTCCTGTGAAGGTAGGGGTAAAACTGTGGCAGGGAGGGTAGGGAATGAAACGATCCTACCGCAACAGGTTCAGGGTTACAATCAGTACACAGGGTTCCTGTACTCCGCTCCAGAATGCAGGAATAACGAAAAGTTGGTGGTGAAGCATCCCATCCTCGTCGCCAAAATGAAGTACGGTAATTCCACAGAAGTCAGGAACATCTGAAGATCTTTAGGAGAAGTTAATTGGAGCAAAGGAACCCCATGTACACATCAGGGACTGCCACTCTCCAACTGACAAGGAACGACAGAATGTCATAAACCCCACATTCCATCAAGCTACATGACACATGAGGTAGACGGGGAAAACAGACTAAGACACATCATAACAGTACCATCTTGCTATTACTCCTTATTGAAGACAAACCCACCCCTCCCCCCACACCACTCCCCCCCCCCGAGTTCCCAGTAGAGAGACTGCAGTGGCAGATTACAAACAAGTCGCATGGCACATTGACGAATTTGCACTTTCTGCACAAAGGTTCCTCTGGTCCGGTTGCCCTACCCAGGTGCAGATTGGTGTTGGGGCCACTTCACTTATTCTAAAGAGAGAATTCTCTCATTCGGATGAGGCTTGACCCCATGTCAGTAAAGGGATTTTTTGAGCACGTGCGCAGTTGTAGTATGTCCGGCACATGGGCAATGAGTCCTGGTTAGAGGGGCTGGGATGCACACAGCTTTTACATTTGTAATGATCTTTAAAAGCTTCACTTTATTTTGTCTGCGACGTAAAGGCATACATGGTGTACGGTGTTACTCTGAAGGTGGCACTAAAAGTGCCGTCGTTCTAGGTGGACTAAGCAGGAAACTTTCCGTTTTCACGGAGCCAGCATATTTTTAAATAACTGGAGAATCCGCCATAGTTTCAGGAGGCAATATGAATTGGTATAATTAAAAAGCTGCCCATCAGTGCAGAGTATGATTAAAACTTGAAGGTTTAAATGTGAGATTAAAATGAGTTTTATTACTCCTGAACGGTACCTGCTCTTTATCAGTAAGACGAGGACCAGCCTGATTATGTAAATTCCTCGAAGCACTTAATCATCCCTCGGTGTTATAGGCTGAGCCCAATCTCGGGCATCTCTCGGCAATTGCAAACCTTTCCTCGAGTGTGTGACACAGTCAGGCCTTTCTGCTAATTAAAACTGGAACAATGAACGTTGGATTGTTTATCTTGGTAGGCTGCATCTGAAGTGAAGTGAGGGCTGCTAATGAACCAATTAGACTCCCAGCACTCCTTTGCTGCCTCTCAGTTTGCAATGTAAGTTTTATATTAGCAATTATTCGTAGAGAATTGTGCGGCAAATTATTATTAAAACCCACCTCCCAGCAAAGATACAGGTTTCACAAATATGCTATTGAAATGCTTTGCCATCTTGTAGCGGTGGCGTTTGAATGTATCGGCTGCCTGCTTGGATTCCATAGGCAAACTTTAAGGTGTGCATCTTTGTGGGGGCAGTGAGTTGTTTGCAAAGATCATTTATTGGTGTCGAGCTGTAGCTGGCTAGATTCACAAATATGCTTAAGTTAGCGGGTTTGACATTTTGCAGCGAAGCATGTACAAGACGTTGCCTTCACAATCAAAGTAATGTCGTCGGCAAAAACATAATTATTCCACTTTCCTTTTCAGTATGAAGAAGAGTTTACAGTACGTCAAGAGGCCCAGTCCCAACTGCGGAAGAATGAAGCGAAAATCAATGAACTCGAAGCTGAATTACAGGCCTTTAAATCCAAGGTAATGGAGCATGTTAAGTGAATTTACTGAATACTCTGGCATCACTGGTGAAACAAATTTCACTTAATACCTTTCAGACAAGAATCGGATTTGAGCGGCCTTTGCAGGTTCGTTCATAACATTGTTAACCGTCTATTTTGGTATTCTGGGTCGCCACATGATGTTTAGAGCCTGGTATCAATTAGTAGTTTGAGCCTCCGATTGATCCCTCGCTCCGTTTCAGCTTTGTAATTAAATGAATTCCCTGTGTTTCATTTCGGTGTTACTTCCAGTGTCACGTTTTCCCGAGGTAATTAACCACACTCTCTATGAAGACGGCCTGCTCTTAGATGTGGCATTCATCACTGATTCTTATCCCCGTCCAGGAAATTATTCCGCACGCACTTTATATTGCGGAACCTTCAGCCTCGGCCGTCCAGCCTTGAAAGATAACCTCCAGCCGAATGAAAACATTTTCTGATAATTTTTCAATTTCGGAAAGTAAACAGATTTAAACCGCGGAGAAAGAAGAGCAGACAGATTCTGGGGCTCGATAAGTGATCGGTTACCGCAGAACATTTAATATTTAGATGACAGCTGTAAAACTCGCCTTATCTATCCCCCTGTGTCTCTGTTGGCCGCCACGAGCTGGAGAAATGGAATGGAAAAACACATTGTGGAAGGCATTGGAATGCGTGTAGTCGAGTTTTCCCACACTGTTCGGCTGACTCGGATCCTGCCTGACGCTTTTTGATTGCTGACGTGGAAGGAAGCGGGCACATTCCATTTGAGTCCATGTTGTATTTGTAGAGCCATGCAAGACATGACAGGTACAGTAGTGTCGGTGCTACTTATCTTGCTGTTCCTCGGTCTTCTAAGGATGCTTAAAAAGCACCGCTCTCTTGAACTCCACTCTTGAAGTGAGGTTTTGGACTCGACTAGATGTGAGAGTTGCAGCCCTTTGAAGATCGCTCCGGTGTCTTGGCCATTTATTCGAGCTGGCTGCTTCTTTCATCTCACGGAGGAGCGACCACAGACCCTTTGAAAGGAAAATGTTGTACACAGTACAGACACGTGCTCCGGGCAGCTCAAAGACTGCGTACAATGAAAATTCCGCATCTCCGCTTGATACTTTGGTTTCCCAAGGTTTTCATGGTTTGCATTGTCTAATTCGGTACATCAGACTGAACACTGGTACAGGGAACACTGATGTGTGTTGTCACCGCACGCTACATGTTAGAATGAATAGTAAAGAAATATTGGATTAAATCAATGAACTGTGCGGCTTTCTCATGAATGACGAAGTAGCGATTGTCGTCTTTAAGTTTAACAGTTAAAGGCCCAGAAATTACCAGATGGAGAGAGTGCTGGGAGGGAGTCAAAAATAACAGAGCTACTGAAGGTGGATGGGGATGGAGGATAGACCTGCGGTGGGCCCTTGAGTCACCTTTGCACCTGAAAAGTTGTGGAACCTACACGGGTGTGGCATAAGAAAGACCCAAATAGGTCCATGAGAAGCTGATTCCTCCCAGAAGTGTGTTCTTGCAGCGTAGGCAGGGTATGCACAGAACTGTGAGCAGAAAGTCCAGTTCAAGTTCAATCTTCTACAACTATGGCACCTTGAAGCTCTGCCTTCAACTTGTTAACAAGGCCAGTATTTGCAAAATCTAATGTTTTATTTCTACACTTAGCAAATGTAAGCTCGAGCTTGCTGAAGAGAAATATTGTCAAGGTTTTAAGTATCTAATGATCTGAAAGAAACACATAGTGATAGATTCCTTACCTTAGAATATCCCCAGGCGTCAGACTGGAACCGGAAAGTTTTCGTCAGCAGTACCCCTGCGTGTCGTGCGGCTCCGCGTCCATCGTTGGTGTCGTGGTCGCCGAGATGACGTCGCAGGCGCTACTTGGATGCCGCCCACGCGCGCTGACGTCAGTTCTTTCTTTTTCCGCGCCAGCAAGCGCATATCCGGAGAGAGCGGTACCCCTAGTCTTTTTTGACTAAGTTTTTTGAGATCTTTTTCTCACCTTTTTCGAGTCGATCGACTCCTGGTGCAGTTAGGGATGCCCGGGTTTAAGTCCTGCGAGGACTGTCATCGGATGATGTCGGTGACGGACCGGCACCGCGTGTGTCTCTTCTGCCTGGGGCGCGACCACGACCCAAAGTCGTGCCCCGACTGCCGGTCCATGGCGACGAAGTCTTTGCGGGAGCGGTCCCGAAAGCTGCTTGAAGCCCGGCAGTCGGCTCCGTGCCGTGAGAGGTCCCGGTCCAGAGGGAGGTCGAGGGACCGTGCGTGGAGTCACCATCGACGATCGTCGGGATCGAAGTCTTCGCACTCTGGGTCAGGTAAGGAAGGCAAAGCACAAGAAGTCGAAGAAACGTCATCGTTCTCTGACTTCCCCTCGCCGGTCGCGCGACGTGGCTGAGGGTACGGGTGGTGCCATCCCCACGGCTCCGGCGGAGTCCATGGAGTCGCCGCCCGATTACCCGCCCTACCCGGGGTCGTCGGCAACTCCGGCCCAGATACAGGACTTCCTGTCGGCCATGGCTCGCCTCTTTGGGCCGTCGGGTCCCGCCGGTGCGCCTTGGGACCCGCGGTCCCGCCTGGGTGTCCTCGCGTTTCCTCGCCGGCGGCTCCGGCGTCGCTGTCGGCTCTGGCCCCGGCGCCGCAGGACACCCTTGGATCCAGGCCTGGATCCCGGTCGACGCCGGTTGACCTTGTTACGCCTCCACCGATGTCGACTCCACCGGCACCGATCCTGACGCCGCCCACTCCTCGGGACGACGTCGACCTCAGATTCAGCCCCGAAGTGGACCCGGCGTCGGTTGATGCCGTTCTCGACGCCGTTTGAGGATTTCTATCCCCATGTCCCTACTCCTTATTTTAGGCCTGTTGAACAGCCTGAGGAGCAAGGGGAGGACTGGGAGGGGTCAGACGACCCTCTCGCTGCAGCCTGCGAGTCTGAACAGGACTGGGCTGAGGACTTGGGGGACGCCAGTGGTCTGGATACCTCACCAGACCTTGGCATGCTGTCTCCTCCTACCGTGGCTACGGAGGAGGGAGCCAGTTATGCAGTGGTGTTGCGTAGGGCGGCGGAGGCCCTACACCTCCATCTCCCTACTGTGGCCGTCAGGACTAACCTCCTGACAGAGGTGCTTCAGCCAGCAGCTACTTCTGCGGGGCCGCTGCTGTCCTTTAATGAAGCCCTTTCGGACGTTCTTTTGGGCACTTGGTCCAGGCCCACCACAGGGGCTCCTGTGGATAGGAACGTGGCCCAACGCCATCGCCCGGCTCTGGGTGACCCCATTTTCCTCTCCCAACACCCCACTCCCGAGAGCTTGGTTGTCCAAGCCTCTGCTTCCCCAACCGCCTTCCCTTCCGTACCACCGGATAGGGAATCCAACAAGCTGGATCAGTTTGGGAAGAAGATTTTCTCTTCCACCAGCTCTGCGCTGCGGTCCGTGAACACCGCATGCCTCTTGGGCCGTTATTCCCACTGCCTGTGGGATACGGTGGCGAACGTGCCGTCTCAGTGTCCGGAGGAGGCCCGGACTGCTCTCGCCCAGGCTGTTGCAGAGGGGAGAGACGCAGCCAAGTTCATGATCCGTTGTGGTCTAGACACCGCCGACTCACTGGGTAGATCCATTGCAACGACGGTGGCGGTTCGCCGCCATGCCTGGTTGAGAACCACTGAATTTTCAGGGGATGTCCAAAACACCCTTATGGACATGCACTTTTGATGGCCGTCGCCTCTTCGGCGACAAAGCGGACAGCGCGTTGGAGCGGTTTAAGGACTCACGGGCTATCGCCAAGTCCTTGGGACTCTCGGCAGTCCGCCCTCCTCCGATTTCCGCTTTTCGCTCCTTTCGTGGCACAGGAAGGGGCGCCCCGCAGCGTTCACAACAGAGCCACAGGCCGGCGCAACAGTCATCCCAGCGCGGCCGCGGTTTCCGCCGTGGCGGGCAAAGGGGCCAGCGGGCGGGTCAGACCACCCCCGCCACCTCTGCCTCCAAACCTTCCTAGTCCGAACTTTCAGGCCCCTCAAACGCCAGTGGGCGGCAGGCTCCGCCATCACCTCCCCCACTGGCGCACCATCACTTCGGACAGGTGGGATTTAGAGATAGTCCGAAGGGGCTACTCCCTCCCCTTCGAGACTACCCCCAGCCATCCCACCTCAATACCACCGCATGTCGGGGGATCACTTGGTGCTTCTTCAGCAGGAAGTTGCGGCCCTCTTGGCCAAGGGGGCCATCGAGCGCGTTCCGACGCACGAAGTATGTCGTGGTTGTTATTCCCACTACTTTGTGGTGCCCAAGAAGGACAAAGGCCTGCGTCCTATCTTGAACCTCCGGAGCTTCAATCGCTTCCTCCGCAAAGAGAAGTTCAAGATGCTCACTCTAGCTCAGGTCTTGTCTGCTCTCGACCCACAAGACTGGATGGTGGCGCTGGACTTGCAGGACGCCTATTTCCACATCCCCGTCCTGCCAGCCCACAGGCGTTACCTGCGGTTCATGGTAGGCCACGAGCACTTTCAGTTTACCGTGCTCCCCTTTGGCCTTACCAGCGCCCCTCGGGTGTTCACCAAGGTGATGGCGGTGGTCGCAGCTCATCTGTGCAGATCAGGGGTCTCCGTCTTCCCCTATCTCGACGACTGGTTGTTGAAGGCGGGTTCGCCCCAGACAGTCGTCTCCCACCTCCAGACTACGGCCGACCTCCTGCACTTGCTGGGGTTCTCCATCAATGTGCCGAAGTCGCACCTGATTCCCTCCCAGAAGCTCCTCTTTATCGGAGCGGTTCTGGACACAGCGCAGTTTCGGGTCTATCCTCCCGAACAGCAAGTCCGGGACATTCGGGCTCTGATTCCCATCTTTCAGCCCTTGTCCCGGGTTTCGGTCAGAGTGACTCTGAGGCTGCTGGGCCTCATGGCCTCCTGCATCCTGCTGGTCAATCATGCCAGGTGGCGTATGTGGGCACTGCAGTGGGACCTGAAGTTCCAATGGGCGCAGCATCAGGGAAACTTGTCCGATCACGTCCAGATCTCGGAGGGCACTGCACGACAGTTGCAGTGGTGGCTCACGAACCCGCATTGGGTCGACGGCAGATCCCTCTCCCTTCCCCAACCGGAGTTCACAGTGGTGACGGATGCGTCCCTCCTGGGATGGGGCGGCCACAAGGGAGAGGCGGAGATCAGAGGCCTCTGGTCTCTGGCGAAGTCCCGGCTCCATATCAACCTTTTTGGAGCTGCGGGCGATCAGGCTTGCACTGAAGGCATTCCTTCCCTCGGTCAAGGGGAGAGTAGTGCAGGTGTTCACAGACAACACCACCGCCATGTGGTACTGCAACAAACAAGGCGGGGTGGGGTCGTGGACCCTCTGTCAGGAGGCTCTGCGTCTCTGGACATGGCTGGAACATCAGGGCATGTCTCTGGTGGTTCAACACCTGGCAGGTTCTCTCAACGCCAGGGCGGACGAACTCAGCCGCCGGTGCATGCTCGATCACGAATGGCGTCTTCACTCGGAGGTGGTGCAAGGTCTCTTTCAGCAGTGGGGAGAGCCTTGGTTAGATCTATTCGCCACCGAAGAGAACGCGCAATGTCATCAGTTCTGCATGTTGGAATTTCCAAGGCGGCACTCGCTCAGCGACGCTTTTCGTCGCGAGTGGAGTTGCGGTCTGTTGTACGCCTTTCCGCCTATACCACTTCTGCCCAGAGTGCTGAAGAAGATCAGGCGCGACCGGGCCCAAGTCATTCTTGTGGCTCCGGACTGGGGTCGAAGAGTATGGTATCCCGAGCTACTCAGTATGAGCATGGATCCCCCGATCAGACTGCCTCTTCGGGAGGATCTTCTGTCGCAGCAGCAGGGGACGGTCCTCCACCCGAACCTGTCCAGCCTCCACCTCTTTGCGTGGAGATTGAGCGGCGGCAGTTGATTCCCTTCGACTTGCCTCCTGAAGTTTGTGACGTTATTCTGGCAGCCAGGCGTCCCTCTACTAAAGTGGTATACGCCTGCAGGTGGAACAAATTTGTGGCATGGTGCACAGCAAAGGCTGTGGATCCCCTTTCTGCCCCTCTTTCTGAGGTTCTACTATTCCTTCTTTCTTTGGCCCAGCAGGGCTCTGCTCTGGGCACGATCAAGGGCTACCTTTCTGCTATTTCGGCCTTTCTCAGGCTCCCTGATCAGCCCTCTCTTTTCAAGTCCCCTGTTGTAAATAGGTTTCTTAAAGGCATTACTCACCTTTTTCCTCCTATTCCTTTCGTGATGCCTCAGTGGGACTTGAATCTGGTTCTGACGTACTTGATGTGCGCTCCCTTTGAGCCACTTCACAACTGTCCTCTTCGTCTTTTGACGTTAAAGACTGCCTTCCTGGTGGCCATCACTTCCGCCAGGCGGGTGAGTGAGCTCCAGGCTCTTTCCTGTAAGCCTCCTTTCCTTTCAGTCCATCCGGACAAGGTTGTGCTCAGGCCCCGTCCTTCCTTTTTGCCAAAAGTGGTTACGGCCTTTCACATTGGGCAAACTATTACCTTGCCCACCTTTTTTCCGCCTCCACATCCTTCGAGAGAGGAAGAGCGGCTCCACCGTCTGGACCCAAAACGTGCGCTTTCTTTTTATCTTAACCGCACACAGCAGTTCCGGGTGGATGACCAGCTTTTTGTTGGCTACGTTGGCACCAAGAAAGGTCGGGCGGTCCAGAAGAGAACCATCTCCCACCGGGTTGTCTTGTGTATCAAAGCCTGTTACTCTTTGGCTAAAAAAGAACCTCCGGTGGGGCTGCGTGCTCATTCCACCAGAGCTACTGCAGCCACTACTGCATTGGGACGTGGTGTCCACCTGCAAGACATATGTCAGGCAGCCACGTGGGCCTTGCTGCACACGTTTACCAAACATTACTGCCTCGACAGCCAAGTCCGGAGAGATGGCTTCTTTGGCCGTTCTGTTCTCCGTGACTTTCTGGTGTGATCTTAGTTCGCAGACCCACCACCGGGGTTGGTATTGCTGGGGTATCTATTCTAAGGTAAGGAATCTATCACTATGTGTTTCATTCAGATGAACAAGTTACTTACCTTCGGTAACGATATATCTGTAAGAAACATTAGTTAGTGATAGATTCCTTACCACCCCACCCATCCTCCCCGTTCTGCGAACTGATTTCTAGGGTTAAGGTCATCCCTTTCAGGGCCCTAGTTTCAATGTACCAGTGGTCAGTATCTTGCATGGCTCTGCGTTCCTGGCGCGGAAAGTCGTGTACAGAACTGACGTCAGCGCGCGTGGGCGGCGTCCAAGTAGCGCCCGCGACGTCATCTCAGCGACCACAACGCCAACGACGGACGCGGAGCCGCACGACGCCCCTACCGACGCGCAGGGGTACTGCTGACGAAAACTTTCCGGATCCAGTCTGACGCCTGGGGATATTCTAAGGTAAGGAATCTATCACTACTAATGTTTCTTACAGATATATCGTTACCGAAGGTAAGTAACTTGTTCTTTATGCCAAAAAAGAAACTTCTGCCCAAGCACAGTCCAACCCAGACCCCTGATTCCAGTTTATCATGTTTCTTAATGAAAGCAAACAGAATTGTCCCTCCTCTCTCTGGTCGGTAGTAAAAGCAGACCATAACTGAACCACAGTATGCCCCAGTCACTGCTTATGCTGCACTACTGATGCTAGCATAGGCCACTTCATATTGGCCCAGCATGTTCCGAGTTCAGCTCACCGTCCTGGCCAAGGCTAGTCACAAATCCAGCAGCAATTCGGTTAAATGACTTGGTTTCCACGTGTCTCTGCTTCCATATTTGCCAGCATTGGAAGTAGTTGGAATACTCCTGAAAGCTGATTTTCAACCATATTAAAACAGCTGGAAATATTTTTACACTTAGCACCACTTCCCAAACTCCGATTTCTCCATTTGAGCTAAAGTCACATGTTGACCTATTTCTCATCAGGAGATATTTGCTGTATGACAAGTATTAATGTAAAAACAAAAAAGCACGTGTAAGCCATGTGTGTGCCTGTTTCTTTATTAATATTAGCCACTGCCTCGTTTTGAAGCTGTGATAGTGCTAAAAGAGATATTGGTTTTGTCAACCATTTTATTCTCAGGATGATTTTTTTGCCAGCACTCTGCCTCTTTAAAAGGAGGTTATGTGTAATGATGGCAGATGATATGATTGACTGTGACTAGGACCCTCATCTGAATTAACCCCTTCAAAATGAACAGTGGTCCATTCCAAACTCAGCAGACCACGCCACAATTAGTAGGCAGATTTGCATTATGCACAATCATTTCCCTGGAGTGGATCGAGATAGATCAAAAAAGCCTATATTGCAAACCACCTTCTTATGTATTGTCAAAGAGGTTATCTGTGAAGGATGTTCCACGGTGGGCTTGAGTGTGGGGGTTATTTTAGATTTATACCAACTAAGAGTTAAATGACTGTAGAATAATTAATTTAATTTAATTTTGATCAAGCGTTTCAAGGTCATTCAACAAAGGCAATATAAGGGAAACCGTTGCGGGTCTAAAAGAATACCTGAAATGCTTATGGACTGGGTAAATCACAACCTGCTCATTGTAGTAGAACAGATTGAGAAACAATGTGTGGAAGAAATAAAAATGTGAGACCAACCCGGAATCCCTTTATTTTGCTTGCCTCGAGGACTTTGAAGAGAGGAGATATTGTGGGCAAACACAAGCAATTTGCTCAAGGAGTCAGAAGGTCCAGAACCCAAAGAAATAGCAATTTGATAATTAGCAAGTGATCCGTTGAAGTTTATAATGAGAAGAAAAATGCTTTCTCTCCTACCACTTAATGGAGAGAGCTTGGACCATAAGTCTCCTTCAGTGTAGAAAAGCCTGGGATTAGTTTGTTACTTCTGGAAGAATTTAATCGACTTTTCTGCTTGCAGACATAGTTGAAGATTATACTAAATATTCTGCTGAAGCAGTACTCTCTTAGGATTTTTGACATCTCAGTGGATCACCGTTTTGATCGGTAATTGACCTAACTGTTATTTACTGCAGTAGCGGGGGATATGAAAGGTCCAAGCGATTCAACAAATAAAAATCACCCAGCTGGCCTTCGAGTTAAGGGGTAGTGTATTCAAAAGATGCAGTTAGATTAAAGTATTGATGTTTGGATTACAGAAAGGATGCCAGAAGGGATGTGAGGTTTCTAGTTCTGAATATTTTTACTAATAAAACAGATAACAATTATATTTGAAATCGCAAGATGCCCCCTTATCTTGGGCTGTCATCACATCATGAAACTCGTTAATGTTCCTAAACGCATTTGTACTTGGAAAATCTCCTGTAGTAATCTGAGTTGTAAAAACCTTACTGAGGTATACGCTTCCTAAGCAATCAGTGCTCACAGGTAGCGAGGAGGACCGAGTTTAGATGCTGCATATGGATTCAACAAGAACTAATATTGCATCAGAAGTAGATTAGTTTGTAAGGGCTCAGCTTTCCAGTTCTTGTCTTTATCAAGTCTGGGATTCTCGTGGGATTTGTTCTTATGCATAAGTAATCTGTTTAGCGATTGGAACATTGCCCCCACATTCTTGCAGTCTGCTCCCTCAATCTTTACTGATCTCAAAAATATATGCATTGCAGAAAATGTTGCTCCTTCCTTTTATGAAACACTTGCAGTTTTATAAAATGTTGGGTCTGTACCCAACTGTGTAATCACATTTTAATAACATAACTCGTAGGTTCTGGCACCTCAAGTAGGTCTTGAAAGAAGAATCCTGCTCCCCTGATGCACACCTCTTTTTTCATTGCCTTGGTGCTCATACCTAGCTGTTTGTTGTTGGAAGGACCTCAGCCCCATAATTACTGTGCCCTCCTGCATCTTCTGACCCCTTTTTCCTTACATTGGCAGGTGGATACGCTGTTGAATATTGCTTCCCTGCTGGCTGTAACATAATGTCTGTATTCAAGAGTGTCCCATGTCTGTCATTTGAGTCCTTACTCTCAGGATGTTGTGGGAGAAAAGTACTCAAAGCTTTGTTGCTCTTGCAGTTTAAACTGACTGCACAATAGAAGCAATCTCAAAATTCTTTTGGAGATTCTTCCTCTATCCAAGTTCTCGACTTCATTGTCTACCACTTTAATTTTTGTAACATTTTTCTGTGACATACAGTAGTTAATGGTGTCTAGCTTGTCTTCCAGTGCAGAAATCTGGGAGTTCGTAACCCCTAAAGTTTGTTTGCATTTTCTTTAGAGATACCATGAGCAAAGACGTGTTTTTGGTACAGGTTCATATTATGCAGCTTGTATTTTTTGTAATTGTATTCCTAATTGTTTCCAGGCTGGGATCTCTGGAGTAAGTAAGGATCATAGTTTGACATGGTTCTTATCTTCGGATAGCACAGTCATTGACAAGCCATCCTCTCTTCAATTTAATCTCTGAGGAGCTGTCCATCTGATGACTTGGATATAAATAGGATGTGCAAAGGGATAATCATAAATGTGTTATGTATATAAGACATTACATATCGATTTTTATGCATCTGGTTGCTAACTGGGCCTTATATCCTCTGATGTACAGCCTCTTACCTTTGTCAGTTGGTGCTGCTCCCCAACTCTCTTCTATTTTCTCTCTTATGGCATACAGTTGTGGCACCTGATCTATGCTTTTTGGGGTGGTAGTCCGTCCATGTTTCCCTTGTGCACCTCCACTGATGGTTGAGTGCAGGCCTCAACCTCAACTACGGGGCACAATGATTACTCTATCGCCTAATGCTTGACAGCCCCATCTACTCTCAATCCACTGCATTCTCAAGAGGAGATGTCAGCCTCTTGGCCTTATGGCACTAAAATTAACTGAATTTGTCTGTTTTCATCCACGGCTTCGTCCATTGCGGGTCCTCTACACCATCCAGTTCAAGGAAAAGGGATGAACGATAGATCACTCACCAGTGCTCTGTAGAACGAATGCCATTACAATGCTTGCCTAGCTCTTGACGCTCCTACCCTAGATAGATGGTTTTAAAGAAAACTCTTGAGTTTAAAAATTCTCATTGGATAATTCACCAGGAGGGCTTTAGACCTAAGCACACGTGCACAGTACCTTTTACCCAGAAGTAGTAGTTGTATTGAATTGTTTGATAGTGTTGAAATGACTTCCCTTGTCCAGGCTTACTTGGGACTTCTGAACCTTTGATGTTTGTTGGAAGTCTTGTGCTATAATCTTGAACGCGATTATTAGAGTTAATGGGGGGGACCCTGTGTCCCTCAGAACCTGAGTATTAGTGATATAGAAAACAGTTGGTTCCGTTGGGTAATACATTTGCTGTGATTTATGTATTAAATACAAAAGCAACGATGCATTTCAATTTGTCAATGAATGGAAAAACAATTTTTTTAAGTTAAGAACACACCAGGAGAAGAAGAATTGACAAAGACAGAGTTGATTTACTCTTTTGTTATTTCAAAAGGTAATGAATATAAATATGGCCGTCACAAACGCAGATGTATTACGGCGATACAAAGATGACTGTTGTGAAGAAGTGACCGGTGAAATCAGTGGTGCACTATGTACATGACATACATTGGTGACGGAGATAAATGCAATTCAAAATTCCTGTCCTATCCTCTGATTTTTAACATGAATGCAAGAGCCAATAGTGATTTTAGGTTAAGGTCAAGCAGACTGTATGGACATGTATGACAATAACGTTGTCATACATATTTAAGACTCCAACCTGCTGGTGGAGATCTCCAACGCTCTGAGCGTTTTCCTCACAATAAGAATTGTACCGGATGGCGAATGTCTCCTTCTTTTTGAATTGATCACCTTATTACCTTTGGATACCTTTACTGGATCCCCACAACGTCCTGACTCTTTGATCTTCCATTAGGATCACAGCTTTGCGTGAACTCCATTGATTGGATCACTGCTTTCCTTTTACTCCATTCATTGGATTATCGGCCTTGTGGCTGTCCACCCCGCCTCTTGACAGTCCGGAAGAAGACCCGTTTTGACGCACATCACGCTGCTCTGTTTCCAGGGTCGAAACGTCGACGTTATTGTCATACATGCCCATACAGTCTGCTTGACCTTAACCTAAAATCACTATTGGCTCTTGCATTCATGTTAAAAATCAGAGGATAGGACAGGAATTTTGAATTGCATTTATCTACGTCACCAATGTATGTCATGTACATAGTGCACCACTGATTTCACTTGTCACCACATGTCACTTCTTCACAAGTCACCTTTGTATCGCCGTAATACATCTGTGTTTGTGACAGCCATAGTTATATTCATTACCTTTTGAAATAACAAAAGAGTAAATCAACTCTGTCTTTGTCAATTCTTCTTCTCCTGGTGTGTTAACTTAAAAAAATAGTTTTTCATTCATTGATAACAAATTGAAATGTATTGTTGCTTTTGTATTTAATACATAAATCACAGCAATTGTATTACCCAACGGAACCAACTATAATCTTGAACGCGATCATAGACTTGAAGCGTTGGGAATGCAAATATCCTGTTCATCCATTCACATGGGGGACCTATTTGAACCGACTGGAAACATTTCACACCTATTGTTGGTCAGAAGCCAGCACTGGACTGGAGTTGCCTCTTGAAATACGCTCAGCAGTACTCTGAGCTAGATACAAGGAATTGTGAAGACCAATGAGAGCATACAGCTGTCTTTGATGATAAATACGTGCAGTCCTCTAGATTTATCCTCGTATATGAATCCAATACATTTTTGCTAGTGTCATATATGCAGTCAGTAAAGAGTTTTGTATGCAGGTAGATTCGAGGAAAATGCTTTTGTTCATGGTTGTTTAAAGTCCCACTGGCATCCCATTTATATTTAACCATTAGAGTAGTTTGTTATGAGTGGCATAATATGAGGATGCCAAAAAGTTTATTTGGGTTTTGTTTGTGAGTAAAACATCAGATACAAGTGAGAGCAAAGGGCTTGCAAGAGATTCCACTCAAATGTGCCATTTCGTAGACTCGATAATGTGTTAAATGCTGTTACATTTCAAGCAGCAGCGAGGGCTTTATCCCATGTTTTGTCTCTCCCGTGTGGAGAACAGCAAGCATATACAAAGTCACAGGTAAATCTCTCACTAAACAAATTGAATGGTACGGTACCAATGAAGCCAAATATTAACATAGTCATCAGCATTTATTGGTTATACTGAGGATGCATTGTAGTGGTGGGTGAGCCAGGCCAGAAAATACATAAATACCACTTAGAGTGCAAAAGCCGCCCTTAAACCCATGGGAACCTGGGCCATTAACATCTCATTACTAAGTGGTTCTCATTACAACAAGGTCTGGACTCTAACCCAAAGTGCCAAAAGACAAGTGGATGTGAAGTAACAAAAAGCTTTTTGTGTGTGTGTTTTTTTTTTAACAAAAACAATTACAACTATTAGGACAATGTCAAAATGTTGTTTGTTTGCATCTCGACGACGTTTCCACCTTCAATTTAATACAGGGGTCTCATCAGGACAAGAGGACGGATGGGAAATCTGAAAAGAATAATCAAATATTACAGCAGGGTCTGGATTGTCCGGGCCTTGTTGTAATATTTGGTTATTCAAACCTTGTGTTTTAGGTCCGTCATGCGACCGGGTGAGACGTATTTACTCAGGAGGAAATTAATACTGTGATCCTCCATTATTATCCAGACCTGGATTCTGCAAGTGTCTAGGTTAGTGAGGAGGATGTTCTGAGTTACATCGCGGACCACTCCCTGTTGGTATTGGACACTGCAGTGGCGGTACAATTAGATGCAGATATTACTGTACAGGAGGCGCTGGGTACGATTACAGAAATGGCGAGAGAAAAGGTACCTGGTTGGGACGGGCTCCCATAGAAGTCTATGCTATATATGCTGCTCATCTTGTCCCTAAGCTGGTGGACATTTTAAATTAATCTCTGCATTGGGGAGTTCTCCTGCTGTCTCTGCATGAGACCATGGTTTTGTCGCTGCCCAAGAAGGATACAGATCCGTTTTTCTTTGACAATTATTGCCCCCTTTTGATGCTTAATACTCATTATAAAATCCTGAGTAAGGTGCTGGCGAACCGGATCTTGGCGCAGATGAGTGCCCTGGTACATCCTGACCAGACAGGCTTTATACCTACCTGTAGCAACTTAATATCCGTCACGTGCTTCATAGTCTGGATCAGCGAAAACGGTTCCCTCTGGACTCCCTGATTTAATCAGTGGATATTCGGAAGGTGTTTGATTCACTCCAATGGGAATTTTTGTGTGCCACCCTGCTAGGTATGGGTTTTGGGTTGCCTTTTGTCAAGTGGACAAAGTTATTATATACCCAACCGATGGCCCGGGCCGGATCGATGATCTCAGAACCATGTTCGGTGTAGCGGGGCACCCAGCAGAGTTGCCCATTGTCCCCTCTTCTATTCGCCTTGGCTTTAGAGCCAATGCGTGGACAATCCATCAGGGTGGTCAATATCGAGGTTTTCAGATCTCGGGTAATTGTCAAAAATGTTCACTCTATGAAGACGGCATGTTATGTATGAGGGGTGACAACTCTGATTTGGATGGGGCCGTAGCAGCTTTGAAAGATTTTGGGCATTCCTAAGCCTGGAGGTTAACTGGAACAAGTGATGTGTATACTCACTGTGAATTGACCAAGTGGACTCAGCCCCTCCCAGCCACCCTGACATTGCAGTGGGAACCTGTTTCTATTTGCTATTTGGGAGTTGCTGTTTATCGCTCTGTGGACTTGCTAAACAAGGTTAACTTTGGCTGGGCCATTGCCGCCATGAGGTGCTCAGTAGCCTTTTGGAGTACCTTGCCATTGTAGGGTGGCGGACAGATAGCCTATCTCTAAGATGGTGGTTTTGCTATGGCCTCTCTACTTGTTTGCGGCCCTGTAGGTGGTGCTCCTGCGGGGGTGCTTTCGGTAGTTAGATGGTATCCTCCTTGCGTTATACTTGGGGACCTCGCAGTGTCGCGTGGCACTATGGAAATTTTATTTGCCGGTAGATGAGGGCGGACTGGCAGTGCCGGATTTCTAACTTTATTATTTGGCAGCACAGTTACAATGGGTTGCTTGGTGGCGGTCGGTGCTCTGGAATAAGGTGGGCCACCGGAAATGTGGATTGCCATCCCAGGAAGTTTTAATTAGCATCTTATTGAAACTTGTCCCATCTTCTATGGTATGGGATGAGAATGCGTTGGTCAGGATAGTGCATTATGTTTGGGCAATGGTGTTAGAAAGAACACACACTAGGGTTCTGCACACAAGTGAGCTACCCCTGATGGTGGCTCAATGCTGGCCGCACCCAGGGGGTTGGTCGGTGTTAGAAATGGGAGTCTCTAGTCGGCAGAGGTGGGTAGCTTTGTCCAAATAGGGACCCTTGCTTCTAGTCCGGGTAAGGGGGATACACTTCTAAAATAACCCCTGCTCACCCCCTTGGTAGCTTGGCACGAGCAGACAGGCTTATCTCAGAGGCAGTGTGTAAAGCATTTGTGAACACATACAGTAATACAATGAAAACACTACAAATGGACACCACACCAGTTTAGAAAAATAATTCTTTATCTAAACCAAAACAAGACCTAACAACAAAAATCCACAATTCAGTATCAAAAATATCCTTAAAAATAGGTTATTCACTCAACTCAAACTTCTAGCAACAAATAACTCCCTCTGGAGTCATTACGACGTCGTGACAGACGAAAATCCCAAAGAATGGCGCCAACAGCGAGGTGCGCGGCGTCGGGCCCGGAGGCAAGCAGACCCACAAAAAACAGTACCTTGGAATTGATGACATCAAAGACGGTGCACGGCGTCGGGGAGGTGATGCTTCGTTGGCGCCTGCGGCGTCGGTTCCTTACGACCCCAGGGGAGGTGATGCCTCTGTTCCTTACTACAGCGCAGGGGAGGTGAGACGTCTGTTCCTTACTGTGTCGGGAAGGTGACGTCACGGATGGCGGCGAGGCGTCGGTTCCTTACAACGGTGCAATGTCGATGGATTCGGGAGTCACCCACGCCGAGGATCGGCTCCGCGTTAATGAAGCACTGGCGTCAATGAAGTTGGGGCTGCGGTGCGAGTAGGGACGGTGCGTCGAGGAAGTCACGAGTGGTGGCCTCGGCTCCGGTGCAGGCAGTGGCCTCGATGACGGCTTCGGAGTCGATGTGGCACAGTGTCGGCAGGAGTCGGGCCTACGGTGCAAGTCTGGGCAGTGCGTCGTGCTCTTCACGAGCGGTGCCCACGGCTTCGGTGCAGGTTTCGGCGTCGCTCGCCAGCTTCGGTGTTGCAATTTCCTTCTGTGGCAGCTGAAACAGCAGTTCCAGATGCAGAGAGACAGACGGGATGAAGTCTTTGTGTCCCTGAGACTTCAGAACAGGAGGCAAGCTCAGTTTCAAGCCCTTGGAGATCTTTTCTTCAAGCAGGTGACAAAGCAAACAGCAAAGTCCTTTTTCTCCTTTTCTTGGCAGCAAGTAGCCACTGCAGGTCCACCCCAGACAGCAAACAGCACAGGGGCAGTATTCCTCCTCAGCTTATCCGACTCTTCTCCTTGGCAAAGGTTCCTCTTGATTTCCCAGAAGTGATCTAAAAGTCTGGGGTCTGGCCCCCTCTTTTTATACACAAAAATCCTTTGTTCTCTGAAGGCAGAGAGTGTCTGTACCCAGCCAAAACCAGTTCTGTCCTCACTGGTGCAGCTTCCTGGCAGGAGGTGGAGACAGCATTGTTGAAGGCTGATCAAGCCCATGCAGGTGAAAGGAAATCTCCTCCCCCTACTCTAAATGCAGCCCAGGTCTATTCAGCCCAGCCCTGACTCATCAGACTTCTGGAGCCACTGCCCCTCTCCAGCCCCTGTCATCCAAAAGCCAGACATGCAATACACAAACCTAGCAGAGGCACACTGGATGGTTAGACGAGTAAATACCTACTTTCTAAAAGTGGTATTTTCAAACACAGAATGTAAAAATCATCCTTACTAAAAGATGCATTTTAACATTCTGAGTTCAGGCATACTAAACTTTATTTTTCTACCTTGTTCCCCGGGACAGTTATGTTTATAAGATGTTATAAACAAACTCCCCATTCTATCCTATGGGAACAGATAGCCTTGCAATAGTGAAAAACGAAATTGGTAGTATTTCAATATCAGGACATGCCACACACTTCAGGGCATGTCCTACCTTTCACATACAATGCACCCTGCCGACAGGGATACCTTGGGCCTACCTTAGGGGTGACTGATGTGTAGAAAAGGGAAGGTTTAGGGACTGACAAGTGTGTGCACTTGCAAAGTCGATATGGCAGTCCCAGACTGCACACAGGCTCTGCAATGGCAGGCCTGAGTCACATTTTACAGGCTGCTTTGGTGGGTGGCACAACCAGTGCTGCAAGCCCACCAGCAGCATTTGATTTACAGGCCCAGGGCACACACAGTGCACTATACTAGGGTCTGACAAGTACATCAAATAGCCAATCATGGAAACACTAATCCATAACACAATTTACAAAAGGGTGCACTTGCTCTTTGGCACTGAACAGCTGTGGCAAAGTGCCCAAAGCATCTAGACCAGCAAAATAAAATGGAGCCCAACACACAGCAAAACACAGGAGGTAAAGGCAAAAAAATGGAAGGGAGACCCACACCAATGGTGCCAGGTCTAACAGTCGGCCTACACCGGTGGCTGGTGGCAGAACTTGCTATAATGGGCGATTTCTTTGTGGGGGTAAAGGCGTGTTGCTCTCCGGATTTGAGAGAGACGTATGGCATTCCAGTGGGGCACTTCCTGTTACACGGATCATTGTTGGGTAGAGTCCGTGAGTGTTGCGGTGGGGCAATGCAAAACCTCCAGAACATGAGTGTTTGCGTCATTTATTCCTTATAATAGGAAAAACAAGGCCAGTCACGTTACTTTACAGAGCTTTACTGAAGGGGGCTCAGCTAGACTCAACACAGTTGTGGCAGTGCTGGGAGGTGGATTTAGGCTCCCCGTTGACTGATACAGCTTGGAAGAGGACTCTGGAGCTCACCCCCAAAGTGTCCAGGAATGCTTGCTTTAAACGCATTCAGTTTTATTACCTGCATAGGGCGTACCTCGCAACCGCCCACAACTGCATGCCAAGTTCCCTTGTGCTGCACCGACATGCACTAGATGCCGTGTGTATGATGCAGGTTTCTTCCATATGGTATTGTCCTGTCCTCCATTCTTTAGAACACTGATTCTTAAACTGTGGTCCGTGGAACTCTTGGGGTTCACGAAACCTACCTTCCCAGGAGGTCTGTGAAGCAAAATGTACAATTGAAAATTTTAAAATGTTATGTAAATGTGAAATTGGAGGCTAAGCTAGTATCCTCAGACTGATTCGTGGGAGCAGTGCAAGTGCATCAAACAGAATATAGTATGGATGAGTGGCCTCAATTGAATTTGGAAACGCTCTGTACCTCCCAAACAATTAAAGTTTTAATTTCTGTGATATTTGTCGTTGAATTAAATAATAGCATAATTTGTTTGATGAATGCTTGTTTTTGTATATTTTGTGCATTGTTTTGCAGTTAAAATCATCGAAAATGCTTAGCCCGGGGTCCCCGGCTTCCAGTGATGACTCAATGTGAGTGCCTAAATTTCAATAATGATTCCGTTTTCAGTTGATTTCTTCAGCAAACTCAGTCTCCCAGGCTTCAGCTGCGCTTCTCATAACCTGGGAAGGAGGGCCTGCGGCTAGCAGCACTACAAGAGGCACCTGGGCTTTCCACTGCACGGGATGTGCATGGGGTGAAGACCAGGCCAAGTGCCAGCCTGTCTGTTCCCATCAGAGGCTGAGCTGAACTGGGCCTCCCCTCTTGGGTTTCAACTTTCCCTTTGAACTTTATATGCACTAATCTCGCACTCAGAATCATGGTAAAAAATAAATCCTCAGCCATGGCTGTTAAGGATAGCCCTATATCTAACTCTATGGTGAACTGTTTTAAGAAATGCAGTGGGTGCACTAAACCAGAAATTGATTCTGTAGAAAACTGTTCCATTGAAAGTAGAACAGCTCCTGATAAGTTAAGAAGCAGCCCTATGAAAAAATTTGATCTGTGATACTGCTCCATTGTTGTTTAGCTGAGGACATCCGAGAAGAAGAAAGGGTCTAATTCCTATGTTTTCGATAGTCCTGTGATATCCAGTGAGGTTGGCGATTCAGGTTAATTATTGATGCTTGACTAAGAATGTTCTCCACCAGTAGCTAAAATGGCAAAAGAGGTTGAAATCGGTGTTTAAACCCGTGGAATTTCATGGCCAGGAAATCCCTCACTTGCTGGAAAGGAAAAAGGGGAGACTAGCAAATTTACACTAACTAGTTGCACGCTTGAATCCCTGGAGGAACGGTTTACAGCCTTTCTGGACCGGATTACCAGCTGACTGGGCTCTATTGACAGTCAACTTTTGAAGTTTAAGTTAGAGGACACTGATTTAATTATTAATAAGTCTGATGCCTCAACTTCTACATCTTTGGACTGGCACAAACACAAAAACTGTAACAGCATTTTTGATGCTCCTTCACATATGCCTCTAATTCATTCCTTGAATTCCTTCAAACCAGCTGTCTGCACCCACAGAAGGGGAGTAAATCATCTCCTTCACAAATGTTCCACATTTGGGAAACCTTTAGCACTGCACTTGCCACCTGAAGCAACTCCTTTCGCTATTGTCCTTGAAAGGGTTCCCCCACTCAGGCCAGATCAACTTGAGAGAGATGATCAAATGGTTAGCAAGGTTGCCCATTGGTTGAAAGTGAGAACTGGTGACGCTAACTCGCTGCATAATGAGAAGTATGGTGCGTAGGATTCAGTGTGTAGGGAATCTGACGAAACTTGATGTTAATGATTGATTTGCGATAAGTTTTAAGAATTAACTTGCTATTTGTGATCTGTTTATAAAGGCGCTTCCACCTGGTTATTTTTTTTTTTGGCAATAGATTTTATTGAAATTTTACATCCAACGGGGTGAGCCCCCAACAGGCAGTATTTATACAGGGCGCGGATCAATGATACATGAGTCGCTGAAGAGGGAATCCCTTGAGGATAGATAAAACATTCAAACCAACTACCCCCACCACCCAACTCCCCCCTCCCCTGCACCGCACTTCCCGCTTGAAACATTATACAGATGTAAAAACATATAGGCATATTTCCGCACCAGCTAGACCTCAGTTGAGATTGGAAGTCATTATATGGTAAGCCTGTCTATGAGATCCTGATTTGGGGACGTGGGAAAGATAGAAAGGTCAATGCCACGGTATTTAGCCCATACAGCCCAGATCCTCCCATGTTTTTGCGGGCAACCTCGAGCCTGAAACACCGCCACCTCAGCAGACATACATTTGTCTAATGCGGACTTCCAAGCCGCTACCCCAGGGGGAGAAGAGGACTTCCACTGTTGGGCTATGTCGCGCTTGGCCAATGTGAGTCCTAAGAAGAGCAGGTGTCTTTTGTATATGTTCCCCCCTATATCGTCAGTGCTGTGGAGAAGAATTAGACTGGGATCTGCTGGGAGATCCCAACCCAGTACACGCCCTAGGCAGGACAACACACCCGACCAAAAATGCTGCAGCGCTGTGCAGCCCCAGACCGTGTGTACGAAGGAGCCATCATCCGACTGGCATCTGAGGCAGGTGGGGGATGAAATAGCCCCCATCCTCCAAAGACGGAGGCGGGTGTAGTACACACGGTGGAGATATTTAAACTGGATCAGTCGGTATCTAGTGGACACAGCTGAACCCCCAGGGCTGGCCAGGGCCTCAGTCCAGTCGTCAGAGAGGGTCGGTACATCTGCCTCCCACGCCGCCCTCGTCCGGTCCAGGTTCGTCTTGGCATGTGTGGCCAGTGTCTGATAGAGCTGACGGATTTTATGTCCCCCTAGATCCCCCATCAATAGTCTACCCTCTAATGGGTGAAATTCTGGCAGCGTCGTAAGGTTTTTAATCAGGGGAGACAAGGCGTGGCGAAGCTGGAGATATTTATGGAATTGGGACTTATGTAGATCAAACTCCTCCTGTAGCATTTGAAAGGTTTTAAGTGTGGGTCCGCGCATCACATCCCCCAATGTCGAGATCCCTATAGTGTCCCAACGACGGAAACCGGGCAGAGCCGAGACCGGTCGGAGGTACGTGCCCCGCCAGAGGGGCGTCTCGCATGTTAGCATGCCCCACCACCCCATGGACCTCAAAACGCATCTCCATATCTGGATCACCGTGCGACTGGCCGGCGGGAGGGCCTCCAGACCCGAGTTACTATACAGGAGATCTAATAGCGTATACACCTCCAAGAAGAGTCGTTCTACCGCGTAAGCCGGATCGTCTTGCTGGCTGTACCACCAATCATTGATGACCAGCAACTGGGACGCCCAGTAATGGGACCGCACGTCCGCCGCCGCGATGCCCCCGCAGTAGGTAGATTGGACACAGGTCGCCAAGGCCACCCGAACCGCCCCGCCATCCCACAGAAAACCGTTCAGAAGAGCGTTCACCTGGCGAAACCAGGACGGCGAGATGGGGTATGGGTAGTTCTGTAGTCTGTAGAGCAAGCGGGGCAAGGACACCATTTTAAAAATTGCAGACCGGCCGTATAAAGACGGGGGGAGATGAGACCATACCGTTGTCTCCTCCCGGACCATAGGAAGCAGAGGGGCAATATTGAGCGACCACGCCATGGTGGGGTCTCTGGTAACGTGGACCCCAAGATATTTAAATCCGTCTTGTGCCCTGACCAGCTGCGAGGCCCAGTCCTGACTCCCCTGATCACCACAAATCGGGAAAAGCGTCGACTTGGACGGGTTGGCGTGAAGCCCTGTAGTTTCACCAAACACCCGCAGAATGTGCAGCACCCTCGGTCCGGTGACCCAGGGGTCTGAGAAAAAGAATAATGCGTCATCTGCATAAAGTACTATTTTATCCGAGTATTCGGGGGACCAAACCAGGCCCCTGTATACCGCGTCCAGGCGCACCCAAGCTGCCAAAGGTTTAATTGCCAAGGCGAAGAGAAGCGGGGAAAGAGGACATCCCTGTCTCGTACCCCTCTGGATACGAAAGGGGTCCGAGCGGAACCCGGGCACCCGAACAGAAGCCGTTAGGTCCGTGTATAAAAGTTTGACATATGCGCGGAAGCGAGGCCCCAAATTGACTGCCTCCAATAATTTGAAAAGGTACGTCCAACCTAGAGAATCGAAGGCCTTGTCGATGTCGTCCAGTAGGGCCACCGCTGGGCGTCCCAGACGGTGGGCCCCGGCGATGGCGTTATGTACGCGTCGTATGTTATGCCTAGTGGAGCGGTGCGGCATGAAGCCTGACTGGTCCGGGTGGACAAGGTCAAGGATACATGTACGGAGGCGATCAGCCAACACCTTCCCCAGCAACTTCGGCTCGAAATTCAACAAAGATATGGGGCGATAAGAGCCCGGGTCTTCCGGCGGTCGGCCCGGCTTGAGAAAAACAACAATTTCGGCATGACGCCAGTCCGGAGGCAAGATTTCTTGCTCGAGCGCCTGATGTAATGCGCCGAGAAGATGGGGCCCAGCGGTCCCCATGTGGGGACGTAGGAAGTCACTGGGGATCCCGTTAGGGGCCAGGTGCGTGGCCTGGGTGAATATTGGTAAGGGCGGCCTGTAGTTCATCTAGCGAGATAGGTTTGTCAAGGGCGTCTCGCTGCTCATCGGAAAGGCGCTTCGGAGGGATATCTACGAGAAAGGCATCTATGAGCGAATCGGCGAGTTCCTCGCGGGCACTCTAGAGCGCGGCGTAGAACTCAGCGAAAGTTTGTACAACTGCCCCCGGGGAGGAGCACAAGGCGCCCGTAGAGGAACGGAGTACCGGGACTTGAGTCGGGGAGGACCTCGCTTGGCAGAGTCTATGAAGCATCTGGCTGGACTTGTCGCCCCATTGATATATCCGATATTGAGTCGCCAGCCAGGCGTCCTTGGCCGTGTTCGTAAGCAACTGGTGCAGCTGCTGTTGAACCTGAAGCAGATTGCGGCGGGCACCACCGTCCGAACCCTCCACCACAGCGTCCTGGAGAGCGTGTTGTCGCTCCTCCAGATCCAGTACCTGCGCCAGGCGACGTTTCTTTTCTCCCGTGCGGTAACTGATATCTATCCCACGTTTCGTGGGCTTAAAGGCTTCCCACAGTGATATCTTGGAGGAAACAGACCCGACGTTGGCGGCAAAGTAATCCTCTGTAGCGCGGCGAAGTGCCTCCCGATACTCGGGATCCCGAAGCAGCCACGGTGACATGAGCCAGCGATAGGAGGGGCGACTAGTTTGCAGACTGAGCGTGAGCTGGGTAGGCGAGTGGTCCGACAGGCCACGCGGGAGGATAGAAGCGGTCACTACCCTATGTGTATAGCTATGTGGAAGGAACAGGTAGTCCAAGCGGGAAAGCGCAGGGTGTACCGACGACACATATGTGTATCCCGCCTCGAAAGGGTGAAGGGCCCGCCATGTGTCCGTCCAGCCCAGGGTGTGCGTAAGGATATTGAGTTTAGTTCTGGGGGGGGGGGGAACGGTCGGGGGCCGCGCCCTCCATCTGTCCAGAGGGGCCATAGTGTCATTCCAGTCTCCCCCCAAATATAATCAGGACGTCGGGAAGTTCTCCCCAGAGCTGCGTCAGTCTGTCCACAAACGTCTGACTAAGGGGGGGTGGGGCGTATATGCTACCTAGCGTTACCTGCTCACCCGCCAGGGTACCAGAAACGACCGTAAAACGGCCACCGGGGTCTAGCCACTGTCGCGTAACCTGGAAGGGAACCCTGCGGTGTATGAGTATGGCCGCTCCGCGTGCGCTCCTGGAGAAGCCCGAGTGGTGCACTGCATTGTAGCCGAACCTGGACAGGCACGGGGCCTTGTTGCCGAGCAGGTGGGTCTCCTGTAGGAGCAGAACATCGGCGGAGTGCCGCTTGGCTTGGGTCAGTACTGCCCCTCGCTTGAACCTATTCAGCAGGCCCCGCACATTCCAGGACACTATATTGAGGTCCCCCAGTGGAGTGGTCCTAGCTGCATGGGCCATGAGCCATGGGTGGAGCAAAGCGCGGATGCCTACCTGTGTATGTGGGACGGTGCGGTGCAAACAACATATAACAAAACTGCAAAACAACCTGCCCAACACCCCCCCCTCCCACCTCCCCCACCCCCCTATACTTCCTGGAACTCGGAGTATCTGTCGCAGCAGAATCACGTTCAGGCCCTCCAACGGGAAGACCACGGCGGACCCTCCAAAGGATCCCTCCCTCCCACCCCTACTCATAAACTGAGAACAAGGAGGCGAGTTCAGTCCATCCTAGCCAGAGATAGCGTACTGTGTACCACCGACACAATGTCTGGGGTCTTGGTGTGACATTGCAGCCGACCCAATGAAAATAGAGCAGCCAAGGTAGTACCAACCCCACAGTACCTCACTCTGCTGCATCAGTCTTGTTCTCGGAACGCCAGTTGGAACGAGAGCAATGTCGCCGGCGCGATGTGTCCCCACCCTGACGGCCACTCATACGTGAGCTCTGAGAGGAATCTGAGTCCGGAGGTGGCGGGGTGTGTGGCTTGATGTGCCGGTGCTCGTCTGTCCATGCAAAGACTTCCTCAGGAGTGTCGAAGAAGTAGGATTTGGATTGGAAGAGTACTTTCATGCGAGCTGGAAACAGAAGAGCGTAGGAAAGGTTCAGGTCGCGCAAGCGCCGCTTCGCAGCCACAAAGGACTGTCGCTGCTGCTGGACGATCCGGGTGTAGTGCAAAGCGCAGTATGGCATCGCGGTCAGCGTAATTAAGGAGGCGGACAATGACTGGACGTGGGCGCTCGCCCGGCGGCGGCTTCCTAGTCAGAGCGCGATGTGCTCTTTCAATCATGAAGCAGGGCGAAATATCTTCTGCGGGCAGCAGCGCCTTGAGCCAGGTTGAAAGGAAAGTTACCATCGAGGACCCCTCGCATCCCTCCGGAAAGCCCACCAGGCGGATATTGTTGCGGCGGGCCCTCCCCTCCGCGTCCTCGGCCCTAGCCACAAGCTCCTTGGAGACCATGGCCAGTTTGTCGACCTTTTTCTGGAGGGCGGACACAGTATCCTCCACCGTGGAGACCCTCGTCTCGGCCTCCGTGATCCGGTCAACTGCCTTCCGGAGGTCTTGGCGAAGAAACGACACCTCGGACCCCACCGCACCGATCTGGGCCTCAAGGGCCGTGCGGGACTGCGTGATGGCCTCCAGGAGCATCACCGTGTCCGAGGAGATGCCCCCAGCGGCCTCCTTCCCGGCTGGGGCGGCCGTGGTGTACTGGTCCATGGTAGGTTGTTTAGGCGCCGCTGTGCTGGGGTTATTCTTACCCATGATGGTGTGGAGGGCCACTCTCCGGCAGACCAGGGCAAAGTAAACTACAGGGCCCAGGGGAAGGAGAACAGGCACCGCAGCGCGGCAGGTAGGGCACCCCCGGCTATATCACGATGTAGGCCCGGCCCCTGCACGGTCCGCAAGTTTCTACAGTTAGAATTAAGCCCACCTGCGAACCGCCGCCAGGGAATCTTCCACAGCCGCAGCAAGGGGAGGGCGGCACCACGATGGCGGCGTAGTCGTCCTCGGGGGTCGGCCTGGGTCTCACCCCGATGGCCCCCAGCGCCGGCAGGCCCCGCGAGCCCGGCTCCCTCACAGACCCAGAACAGGCCCCAGGCACCTCCAGGGGCCACAGCCAGCGCTGACGTAGGCCTCACCGCCTCCCGGGGCCCGGCCCAGCCCCTGCCCCCGACACGGGGGGCTCCTCGGTCCCGGAGAGGCCCCAGCAACTGATTCCACCCGCAAAGAGGGCGCCGCGGCGGCAATGCAGGACCCACCTCTCGCCGGAATCCACAGCCTGCCAGCCGCCCGCAGGGGGTCCGTTGATGTCCAGGCCCCGGCACAGGCCCACCTCTTCGGTGCGTGGCGCAGTCTGTCTGGTCCCCGGGTGGGCCGGGGGGGCGAGGGTCCCACCGCCGTCACTCACTCCTCCTCAGATGCAGGCCAGCTCCGACGATGCGCGCCCTCCAGGCCTACTCATCCGGGCAGCACTCTACGGCCCAGGCCTTGCCGGCCGATCACTGTGGCATGCGCGAGGGGGGGGATGGGCGCCGCTACGACCACACAGCGGCCGCCGACCACGGAAACGGGCACCCGCCCCGCCGCGAGCGGGCCGTCCACACCAGGCAGTGGCTCCTCCGGCTCGCCTCACCAGGGAACCCGGCCTCAGAGAAGTCCAGCCGGCGCCTCCGCCCTCACGGGCGCCGCGTTATCTGCCCGCCGGCGGGGATCCGGCCCAGCGGCCGAAGCGGGCCCTCACGAACCTCCGGGGCACACCGCCTGAAGTCCGGCGCGGCCCCCTCCAAGGCGCACCACAATTTTGGTCAGTTGGGACCAGGATGGAGGACGGATGGTGTCTCTGGCAAGGGCGGACGACGGAGCTCTATCGAGACGCGTCCGCCATGTTCGGCTTCCAAGCCACGCCCCCTTCACATGGTTATTTTTATCGACTAAGATCACAAGTATTGAGAAATTTCTGACAATATACAGAATGCTCGGGGTGTGGAGGTATGTAGTACCTTGTCACACTTAAGTGTCCAAGTTGCAAACAAATTAGCAGTGTTAGCTCAGCATGAGTCTTTAGATTAACAACTGAGTTCAGTTACAATCAATCCTTTACATGTAGTTTCCAATGGTGATGGAACACAATGAGACAAGGCTGCTCCAACTCATGATAATGTAGCGGGTCTGTCTCCCGTTTGACACCCAACATTTATTGCACTCCAACTCCCGCTCTTAGTGTTCGTTCGTCGTCTGAGACCTCTCTTAAATTTGCCTCTGGGAATATTGCAGGTCTAGGGTCCAAGAGGAACAACGGTGAATGGTTGAGTCTTATTAAAGGCTTTGATGTTGTTTGTAACCAGAAAATTTAGGCCTTAGCTATACAATATTTAGATGGCTTTAGCGCATATTTTACAGTTGCTGTTCCTGCACGTTCAGGAAGCGCAAAGGGAGGTTTCTTAACTCTGGTTTGAACTTTGTTTCCTGGGAAAGTTGCCTGGTCATTTTTGGGTTCCCCATATTTCCAACTTCTGTGGTTTGTTTGTGCCTTTAAAAACGTCATATTAATTTTTACAATAATTTTCACTCGAATAATACAGATATGACCAACTTACTTTCTAAAGAAATGGAGGGGTTTGTCACCAGGGAAGATGGGCCAGTATCGTTTTTAATGTATAGGAGATTTTAATGTGAGTTTGCCTTTGATACTTTGTATGCTATCTCTATATTGTAACATACTTTTATCGGCAGGTATCATAGCAGCTTAATTGATTTTATTTTTTTTCATCGGATATGTTTGGTCTTCTTGCTGGTTACAGCATGATAGAAAACGCCCGTGGTGATCATAGTGAATTGTCAATCTCTCAGGGGTGCAGGAGGGATGTTGTCAATCAAGCAACTAATTGTTTACCACTCGCAATAGTTAAGAATAAGGGAATATTGTTGAGATGACCAGGAACGTTTGTTAACCAATTTGGTTTTACGTAATAAGACTGAGACGCTAACATGTCTATATGAGGAAGCTAGTGCAGAAGACATTAGTAGTGGCTTTTCTTTGCTCTACAGCTGCTTCCTCCCTGGCCCAGGAAAGTTAAAACATATGCAGTGTTTTGATGTTAACTGCTCCAAATCCCATAGCAGTCTAAATCAGTACCTAAGAATGGTGAGCATGTAGAGTAAAATGTAAAAGGGCTGTTATTAGAAAGAAAGAGATCAGGGAGGGGGCTTATGAATCCATTAGCGGCTTACACTGAGTAGGATAGTAGAGCATTCTGGAAGGTGATTAAGTTCACCTGTTTTAAGGACTCTTCCGACACGGGGCTTGATGTTGTTATACCCCCCTCCCCCCCCATAACTGGTTTAGGTACTTATCAGAAGTTTACAGTGGTAGCAGTCTAGCTGCTGAGGTTATACAAAATGAGGCAGTAAAGCACGGTGGCCTTGATGTGAATCAGAAAATGTATTGAAGGCTAATAATTAACGACCGTAACGAAAGGCACCTGTCCCTGATGGGGTCCCAGTAGGTTTATTTAGGGAAAATTTGAATACCTCTTTCAGCTAATGTCTTGAGGGCTGTTGCTGTCTCTGGTCCACCACACTCGTGTTTACACGCTACCATTGTACCGATCTTTAACCCCTTCGCTGCTAGGCCTTCCCCCCGTGCTAAGCCTTTTTTGGCTATTTGGGGTAGTTCGCGCTTAGGCCCCTGTAACTTTTTGACCACATAAGGTATCCATGCCAAATTTGCATCCTTTTTTTCCAACATCATGGAGATTCTAAAGGCACCCAGGGTTTGTGGATTCCCCTGGAGGGGACCCAGAAATTAGCCAAAATACAGGTAAATTTTTGTTTTTGGGGGAAAAATGGGAAAAAGGGCTACAGATGAAAGCGTCTGGTTTTTCCTGCAAATGGTATCAAAAAGGGGTTGTGGTGCTGAAATCACCATCTTCCCAGCTTTCAGGGACAAACAGACTTTTGTCAGAAAACCAAATTTTTTTACACAGTTTTGCCATTTTTCTGGGACATAACCTATTTTTGCTATTTTTTGTGCTTTTAACCTCTTTCCAGTTAATGGTAGAAATGGGTATGAAAGCAATAATGGATCCTGGAAAGCTATACATGTTAGAAAAGTAGACAAGATTCTGAATTCAGCAAGGGGTCATTTGTGTAGATCCTTCAAGGTTTCTCTATAGAAACTAACCGTTGAATATAGGAAAAATTGAAAATTAGTTGAAAAAAACAGCCATTTGTGTCAACGTTTTCACCTGTAACTTCTTCTAATTATGACAGCTGTTTGAAAGCAATATACCGTTACATCCGCTGGACCTTTCTGGTTGTGGGGATATATAGGACTTGTAGGTTCACCAAGAAGCCGACGAACCCAGAGCCAATAACTGAGCAGCGTCTTGCAATGGTTTTTAGTTATGTACCGGGTATATAGCAATTAATTTGGGAAAATATATACATGGAAAAATCGGTATGAAAGACAGCTATGTATTTCTGAAATTGGAACAAAATATAGAGTTTAGAAACAGTAGATATTTGCACATTTCCGAAATTGTGAGTACCCATACTAGCATGAGAATTATAAGTCATTTTTCAAAATGACTTCTTTTTTACACATTGTCTTTCATTTGGAAGGCAGAAATGCATCGAAAGTCAATAGGTAATAACAGTTGCTCTACAATTCTGTGTTACCCTAAGTCTGCCGATAAAAATGGTACCTCACTTGTGTGGGTAGGCCTAGTACCCGCGACAGGAAACGGCCAAAAACGCAACGTGGACACACCACATTTTCACAGTGAAAACGGACCCTTTTTTTGCAAAGTGCCTAGCTGTAAATTTGAACCCTAGCTCTGCCGGCACCTAAGGAAACCTAGCATACCTATACATTTTTGAAAACTAGACACCCAGGGGAATCCAGGATGGGGTGACTTGACTGGCTCTCACCAGGTTCTGTTACCCAGAATCCCTTGCAAACCTAAACATTTGTCCAAAAAAACACATTTTCCTCACATTTCTGTGGTGGAAAGTTCTGGAATCTGCGTAGATCCACAAAATTCCACCCACCCCGCGTTACCCAAAGTCTTCCGAGAAAAAGGGGGACCTCACTTGTGTGGGTCGGCCTAGTGCCAGCGACAGGAAACGGCCCAAAACGCAACGTGGACACACCACATTTTCACAGTGAAAACTGACCCTTTTTTTGCAAAGCGCCTAGCTGTAGATTTTGAACCCTAGCTCTGCCGGCACCTAGGAAAACCTAGCAGACATATACATTTTTGAAAACGAGACACCTAGGGGAATCCAGGATGGGGTGACTTGACTGGCTCTCACCAGGTTCTGTAAACCAGAATCCCTTGCAAACCTCAATTTGTCAAAAAACCCACATTTTCCTCACATTTCTGTGGTGGAAAGTTCTGGAATCTGCGTGGATCCACAAAATTTCACCCAGCCCGCATTCCCCAAAGTCTTCCGAGAAAAATGGTACCTCACTCGCGTAGGTGGGTCAAGCACCTGCGACAGGCAAGGGCCCAAAACCTATTGAGGCTGACATCAAAATTACCTATCACAAAACAACCTGGTTTTGCAAGGGGGTGTCCCATGAGTTTTTGGCCCCGGGCTCCGGCGTGCCACCTAGGGAAACCTACCAAACCCACACATTTCTGAAAACTAGACACCCGGGGAGTCCAATGACGTATGGGCTTGCGTGGATCTCCCAGCATTTCCCCACCCAGAATCCCCTGCAAAACTCAAATTTAGCTTAAAAAACACATTTCCCACATATTTTTGTGTGGAATCACTGTGGCGGCACAAATGTCCTACCCTACAGCATTCTCCTTAGTGTCCCGAGTAAAATGATACCTCACTTGTGTGGGTGTCCAATGCAGAATTGGCTAAAAACGTATTTTAAAAAAAATGTAGCGCTTAGAATTCCCGGTGCTATACCCTTATTCCCTATGTTTTGGGCTCTTCCCAGTCACAGGCCCTTGCCCCACCCACACAAGTGAGGTATCATTTTACTCGGGACACTAAGGAGAACGCTGTGGGGTAGGACATTTGTGCCGGCACGGTGATTCCACCCACAAATATGTGGAAAATGTGGTTTTTTCAGCTAAATTTGAGGTTTGCAGGGCATTCTAGGTAGGAAAACGTTGGGGGATCCACGCAAGCCATACCTCGCTGGACTCCCCCGGGTGTCTAGTTTTCAGAAATGTGTGGGTTTGGTAGTTTTTGGTCGCCGAGCCCAGGGCCAAAAACCCAGGGGACCCCCCCCTTGCAAAACCAGGTTGTTTTGTGATAGGTCATTTTGATGTCCCCTCAATACGTTTTGGGCCCTTGCCTGTAGCGGGTACTTGACCCTCCCACGCGACTGAGGTATCATTTTTATCGGGAGACCTGAGGGAACACTGGGTGGTAGGAAATTTGTGGATCCACGTGGATTCCAGAACTTTCCCACACAGAAATTAGAGAAAAAGTGATTTTTTTTTTCCAGCTAAATTTGAGGTTTGCAGGGCATCCTGGGTAGGAAAACATTGGGGGATCCACGCAAGCCATACCTCGCTGGACTCCCCCGGGTGTCTAGTTTTCAGAAATGTGTGGGTTTGGTAGTTTTCCAAGATGGCCGCCGAGCCCGGGGCCAAAAACCCAGGTGACCCCCCTTGCAAAACCAGGTTGTTTTGCGATAGGTCATTTTGATGTCTCCTCAATACGTTTTGGGCCCTTGCCTGTCGCGGGTACTTGACCCACCCACGTGAGTGAGGTATCATTTTTATCGGGAGACCTGAGGGAACGCTGGGTGGTAGGAAATTTGTGGATCCACGTGGATTCCAGAACTTTCCCACACAGAAATTAGAGAAAAAGTGATTTTTTTCCAGCTAAATTTGAGGTTTGCAGGGCATTCTGGGTAGGAAAACGTTGGGGGATCCATGCAAGCCATACCTCGCTGGACTCCCCCCGGGTGCCTAGTTTTCAGAAATGTGTGGGTTTGGTAGTTTTCCAAGATGGCCGCCGAGCCCGGGGTCAAAAACCCAGGTGACCCCCCTTGCAAAACCAGGTTGTTTTGTGATAGGTCATTTTGATGTCTCCTCAATACGTTTTGGGCCCTTGCCTGTCGCGGGTACTTGACCCACCCACACAAGTGAGGTACCATTTTTCTCGGAAGACTTTGGGGAATGCGTAGATCCACAAAATTCCACCCACCCCGCGTTACCCAAAGTCTTCCGAGAAAAAGGGGGACCTCACTTGTGTGGGTCGGCCTAGTGCCAGCGACAGGAAACGGCCCAAAACGCAACGTGGACACACCACATTTTCACAGTGAAAACGGACCCTTTTTTTGCAAAGCGCCTAGCTGTAGATTTTGAACCCTAGCTCTGCCGGCACCTAGGAAAACCTAGCAGACGTATACATTTTTGAAAACGAGACACCTAGGGGAATCCAGGATGGGGTGACTTGACTGGCTCTCACCAGGTTCTGTTACCCAGAATCCCTTGCAAACCTCAATTTGTCAAAAAACCCACATTTTCCTCACATTTCTGTGGTGGAAAGTTCTGGAATCTGCGTGGATCCACAAAATTTCACCCAGCCCGCATTCCCCAAAGTCTTCCGAGAAAAATGGTACCTCACTCGCGTGGGTGGGTCAAGTACCCGCGACAGGCAAGGGCCCAAAACCTATTGAGGCGACATCAAAATGACCTATCACAAAACAACCTGGTTTTGCAAGGGGGTGTCCCATGAGTTTTTGGCCCCGGGCTCGGCGGCCACCTAGGGAAACCTACCAAACCCACACATTTCTGAAAACTAGACACCCGGGGGAGTCCAATGACGTATGGCTTGCGTGGATCTCCCAGCATTTCCCTACCCAGAATCCCCTGCAAAACTCAAATTTAGCTTAAAAAAACACATTTCCCACATATTTTTTGTGGAATCACTGTGGCGGCACAAATGTCCTACCCTACAGCATTCTCCTTAGTGTCCCGAGTAAAATGATACCTCACTTGTGTTTGTGTCCAATGCAGAATTGGCTAAAAACGTATTTTAAAAAAAATGTAGCGCTTAGAATTCCCGGTGCTATACCCTTATTCCCTATGTTTTGGGCTCTTCCCAGTCACAGGCCCTTGCCCCACCCACACAAGTGAGGTATCATTTTACTCGGGAGACTGAGGGGAACGCTGTGGGGTAGGACATTTGTGCCGGCACGGTGATTCCACCCACAAATATGTGGAAAATGTGGTTTTTTCAGCTAAATTTGAGGTTTGCAGGGCATTCTAGGTAGGAAAACGTTGGGGGATCCACGCAAGCCATACCTCGCTGGACTCCCCCGGGTGTCTAGTTTTCAGAAATGTGTGGGTTTGGTAGTTTTTGGTCGCCGAGCCCAGGGCCAAAAACCCAGGGGACCCCCCCCCTTGCAAAACCAGGTTGTTTTGTGATAGGTCATTTTGATGTCTCCTCAATACGTTTTGGGCCCTTGCCTGTCGCGGGTACTTGACCCTCCCACGCGAGTGAGGTATCATTTTTATCGGGAGACCTGAGGGAACACTGGGTGGTAGGAAATTTGTGGATCCACGTGGATTCCAGAACTTTCCCACACAGAAATTAGAGAAAAAGTGATTTTTTTTTCCAGCTAAATTTGAGGTTTGCAGGGCATTCTGGGTAGGAAAACATTGGGGGATCCACGCAAGCCATACCTCGCTGGACTCCCCCGGGTGTCTAGTTTTCAGAAATGTGTGGGTTTGGTAGTTTTCCAAGATGGCCGCCGAGCCCGGGGCCAAAAACCCAGGTGACCCCCCCACCCCCCACCTTGCAAAACCAGGTTGTTTTGTGATAGGTCATTTTGATGTCTCCTCAATACGTTTTGGGCCCTTGCCTGTCGCGGGTACTTGACCCACCCACACAAGTGAGGTACCATTTTTCTCGGAAGACTTTGGGGAATGCGGGCTGGGTAGAATTTTGTGGATCCACACAGATTCCTGAACTTTCCACCACAGAAATGTGAGGAAAATGTGTTTTTTTTGACAAATGTTGTAGGTTTGCAAGGGATTCTGGGTAACAGAACCTGGTGAGAGCCAGTGAAGTCACCCCATCCTGGATTCCCCTGGGTGTCTAGTTTTCAAAAATGTATAGGTTTGCTAGGTTTCCCTAGGTGCCGGCAGAGCTAGGGTTCAAAATCTACAGCTAGGCACTTTGCAAAAAAAGGGTCCGTTTTCATTGTGAAAATGTGTTGTGTCCATGTTGCGTTTGGGGCCGTTTCCTGTTGCGGGGACTAGGCCTACCCACACAAGTGAGGTACCATTTTTCTCAGAAGACTTTGGGGAATGCGGGGTGGGTGGAATTTTGTGGATCCACGCAGATTCCAAAACTTGCCACCACAGAAATGTGAGAAAAATGTGGTTTTTTGGGACAAATTTTGAGGTTTGCAAGGGATTCTGAATAACAGAACCTGGTGAGAGCCAGTCAAGTCACCCCATCCTGGATTCACCTTGGTGTTTAGTTTAAAAAAATGTACAGGTTTGCTAGGTTTCCCTATGTGCTGGCTGCGCTAGGGCCCAAAATCCACAGGTAGGCACATTGCTAAAAACAAGTCTGTGCCTAGTGGGCTTTCTGCCGCCCTGGCGGGATGAATCGGGGGGGTGGGGGTTGCCCCGATATGCCCCCAAGGGTGGCAGAAAGACTGTGGCTATGTTTTTGGGGGTGGGGGCATTGGTATCGCTGACGCCTAGTGGGCTTTCTCCCCCCCCCGGGGCAGATCAGGGGCCACTGCCCCCATCCGCCCCTCGGGGGTGGGGGCAGAAAGACTGTGGCATTTTTTGGGGGAGGTGTGGGCATTGGCATGCCCATTCTGGGCTGACCTCAACCCTGAATAAAAAAAAAAAAATCCTGAGGCCTAGAGGGCTTTTTGCCCCCCGTCGGGGGGCAGATAAGGGGCTAGTGCCCCAATATGCCTCCGGGGAGGGGCAGAAAGACTGTGGTAATTGTTTTTGGGGTGGGGGCATTATCATGCCCATTCTGGGCAGTCCCCACCCCTACATTATATAAAAAAATCCCTGGTGCCTAATGGGCTTTCTGCCCCCCCGGGGGCAGATCAGGGGCTATTAACCCCATTTGCCCCTGGGGGGAGCAGAAAGACTGTTGTACTTTTTTTGGGGGGGGGGGTGTGGGGGCATTGGCCTGCCCATTCTGGGCAGCCCCCACCCAACATCAATAAAAGAAAATCCCTGGTTTCTAGTGGGCTTTCTGCCCCCCCCCGGGGGGATGATTGGGGGCTACTGCCCCCATCTGCCCCCTGGGGGGGGGCAGAAAGACTGACATTTCTCTGGGGGGGCATTGCCATGCCCTTTTTGGGCAGCCCCCACCCCAACGTCAATAAAAAAAAAAATCCCTAGTTTCTAGTGGGCTTTTTGCCCCCCCCCCCCTGGGGGGCAGAAAGACTGTTGCGCCCAAACCAATATGGGGGGAGCAAAGGCCCTTGCCTAAGGGGCCGCTCCCCCCTCCCTGGTGCTAGTGGGTGGATCCCTGCTTGGGGATTGCCCTCCTGGGGTGATCCCCAAGCAGGGATGCACTAGGGAAGGGTACCTCTCCCATCTTTTTTGGTGCTCGGGGGGCTGAGATAGCCCCACGAGCACCGAAACAATGAAACTGTTTCAGTTTCATTTTCATTGCAATGACGTCAGAGCGCCATGCGCGCGATCGGCATTGGAATGAAAATGCTAATTGGCCTCGGGAGGTTGGGGAAGCTCTTCCCCAACCTCCCGAGGCCAATAAAAAAAAAGGGAAATCCCTCTGCTGTCTGCAGCAGAGGGATTTAGTGCCCCTGTTCTCATGACGGAATTGTTCCGTCATGAGCACAGGAGCACTGGTGCTCATGAGGGAACCATTCCAATATGAGCACCGAAGGGGTTAAAAAAAGTTAATAAAACTGCTCAGCAAAGTGTTATTGACCCTTATCACTGACGGATACGATGGCTAAGATAATGGGTGAGTTTCTTTTGGATTGCCTGGAGATGTAGACCAAGGATAACGAGATTGTCTGAATTGCAATTTGGCTTTACACTGGGCATGGGGACAGTTAAGCAGTGCCTCAATTCTTATTGTTTAATTATAAATACTTAGTAGTTAAAGGGGAGAGAGTCTACATAGCATTCATAGATCTAAGCTTGGCATTCGAGCATGTAAACCCTAATAAGTTATGGGACCAGCGGCGGCGCCTCCACTATGGCAGAGGATCTCGCCCCCCCCGCCAGCAGCCCCAAAACTCAAAAAATAAAACGATAATAACACAGGTTTATTATCATTTTATTTTTCAGTTTGAACGAGTCTTGTGGGGGTGGGGCGAGGCAGACAATGACAGGCTGTGAGGCTGGTGGGGGAATGGTGCGCAGCACTGTTGTCAGTGCGCATATGGGTTTGGCCGGCCATCTCAGCCCGGCAAAACACACATGCGCACTGAGCTGTCTCCAACCCTAGCTGCATGGCTGGGTTGCAGACAGCAAAGCACAGGCTCCGAGTCACCGTGGGAGCGCAAATTCACAGCGCTCAGGCCAATCCTGACGCTGCTTTCAAACATGAGAGCAGCGACAGGGTTGGCCTTAAGGGAGCCTGTGCAGTGCAGCTGCAGAAGAGCACTGAGTCGGGGAATGTGGCGACCTGCGGAAGGCAGGAAAGTGGTTTTATTTTCATTATTTCTATTTTTTTGCCAAAATTAATCAGATATTTTTGTAGCCCACTAATATATATATATATATATATATATATATATATATATATATATATATATATATATATATATATATATATATATATATATATATATATATATTTTTTTTTTTCTTCACAAAAGTACGTGCTTTCCCCAGTGCGCTCTTCCTTCGGGTGCAGATGACGGGCTGAACCTGTAGAGCCCTTATCGTTTTGGTATTTACAAGTAACGTCTCACTCAGTGTTCTCCTTTTTCCAAAACCTTTATTAGGTAGACACCCCTGTCACACCTAGGTGACAGGGGCGTCTACCTAATAGAGGTTTTGGAAAAAGGAGAACACTGAGTGCGACGTTACTTGTAAATATATATATATATATATATATTTTTTTTTTTTTTTACCTACCTAGATGTAGAAGTCTATATTGAAAATTCTACCTTGTTAACCCGCTTGTATAGAAAACCTACAGCGGGTAATGTAGTTTTACATGCAGGAAGCCATCATCCTAAAGCCTCATAAAAAACATACCATTTGGAGAACTGTTGCGGCTTAAACGGAACTGTACTACGGTGCAGAGTGACAAAGAAGCCAAAGATCAGGCTTTAGACCGCTTTAGGCAAAGAGGCTATGGGAATGCAGATCTTAATTTAGCAGAAAGTAGGGTTGAAAAGATCAATAGAAGGGATCTAGTAGTAGCAAAATGTCCCACAATGGTAAAAGCAAAAGAAAATGAAATGGGCATAATAAGAATGATAACAAGCTACAATGAAAAATCAAGTAATATCCTACAGATCTTTAAAAGAAATTGGCATATCCTGCAGACAGATAACATCTTAAAGAATAATCTCCCAAATCGACCAATGATTACATATAAACGATGCCAATCAGTGGGTGACCATCTGATTCATAGTCATTTTAATCAAACCCCGAAACCCATGAATCGCTTAAATATAGCGGGTTTTCATCCTTGTCAGCGATGTAAAGCCTGCAAACAGAGTAGTAAAGTTGTAAATTATCCAGGTAGGCCAGGGGACCCGAGGCCCACCCGTAAGATTGAAAAATTTCTGAATTGTAACTCCGACTTTACAGTCTACTGTCTAATATGCCCATGTTCCAAGCGCTATATTGGTAGTACTATTCATCCCACAAAAAAACACGTTTTGGAACATATGCGAGCCATCACTAATAAAGACGCTACGTACCCTGTTGCACGTCACTTTGAAAAATTCCATCAGAGCAACAGGGACCTCCTTAGATTTTATTGTATTGACCAGATCAATAAAAAGGAGAGAGGTGGCAATAGAGTGCAGCAATTACGTATCTTGAAGTCTAAATATATCATTGACCTTCAAACCAAGATGCCGATTGGGCTGAATAACAATGAGGAGATGTGGGTACATCTGGGGTAAAACAATAAATAAAATATAAAATAAAAACGATAACCAAAAAAGATGAAGAGATATCTCTAGATGAATAATAATCTTAAAATTTTGCTGCTTTCCAATCCAGTATTTTATTGGCTCCCATAGAATGACTTTTTTAATTGCCCATACAGGGCACAATTGTTAGCATACTGATGACATTGGCTCTTATATTATACACAAGGCGTAAATAGTCTCCCACTTTTTTATTGATATAAATGTTATTTATTACATGTAATCTTTTAATAGAATTGGTGAGACACTTATGAACATGTGTGTATATGTATGAATTTATAATGAAATAACGTTTTAGAGCATTAATATATGTTTTTAGAAATTGTGATATAAATGAATTTAATTATAGTACAATTCTGAAATGTAGTAACATGTATTTATTTGTCATATTGGGTTTTTTATATTGTAATTTGCACAGCACTTAGCACTTTGGGATTAAGCACTGTTTATATTTACATGTTTTAAGATGGCCGCCATGAAATGTTATTCAATGAAGTGCAAGTCCATCTTTTGTTTTTCACTTTTATCACGTGATGTATGATGTATTTTAAAAGAATCACGTTAATGAAAAACTAACCGACATTGAGGAAGCCGTGTGGCGAAACGCGTCTGTTGGAAGGAGGTTTTTTGCACAATAAAGTATTTAACAACGAACTCCGTGAGCGCTGTCCGTTGTGGTCACGGATAGGTGTGCCTGGTTTGCTATATATATATATATATATTGATGTACTGTGTGCGTGCACCTCTCCAATACCAGCCCTACTCTATGTAGATGACCTGGTTGTCATGGCTGAGACCCAGCTTGAATTGCAGAGACTTTTGGAAACATTTAAATTTTTTATGGCAGATCTCAAAATAAATCAGTCCAAGAGCCATATTATCGTTTTCGGGCCGAAAAAGTACATACACCGGTCTTATGTTATTCAAATTTGAGATTTTCCCAGATCCTACTTTTCCTTATTTGGGAGTCCTATTTGATGATATCTGTAGTTGGGCCTCTTTGGATCGCACTAGAGCAGCTGCTTTTGGGAGAAGCGTAGAGGCATTGTTTAACTTTGCTACAAAGCTGGGTAGCAAACCTATTAAAGAAATGCTGGTGGGTCAACAAGTCAAAGTGCCTTTCAGTTGCAACCTTCAGTGCAGGGCTTTGGGGAAGGCTGCATTATGATGTTGTTCAGAAAGTTGAGAACTGGTTTCTGAAAAGATTGCTGGTAGTTCCCCAGAGCACATACTCTTTCTTGTGTCATTCTGAATTGGGGATGGATTATATAGTTATGGTTGTGTATTTGGAAAAAAAAAGTCAAACTTCTTTTACTCAAATGTTACTGAAACATTTCATTAGACTCAACATAAGGAAGGACCCATGGTTAGCTTCTATAGAGAAACTTGGTGGAAGTCTGAACATGCCAGAATTGTTTTATAATCCAGACGATCTGACCATCTCCTGTAAGAAATCATCAAGGCTCACTTTTTTGCGATGTGTCAAACTAACAGAAAACAAGTTGATTCTTTGAAGCCCAGAGTGAGAAATTATATGTTAATAACTACAAGCCCTACGATAGAATCTGATCTTGTCTGGGTTCCAAACATCCACTAAAGAGATTTGTTGACACAATTAAGACTCGATACTGTGCACTTTATGGTTGCTCTTCTTGTACCTTGCCCTTGTGATCTTAGTTCTCCCCAGTCGCTAAGTATTTGCAGTGTTCCATTAGAAAGAGGAATGTGCTGTGATGACCTTCTCTTTTTATGTTGATTTTAATGACTTGTGTTTTAAACATTGAGAATTTGTAATATTGCTTGTGTAATGGATTGAATGGTAGAGCTACATTTTTATGTTTTTTATCCTGTGTTTTGTATCTTTAATAGTGAAATTATTAACCAAAGGAAGAGTTTAAATGACAATGATTCAGTGGAGGTACCAAGGTTCCAGTAATGATTAAGTGGAGGGTCCACAAATGTCAAAACATTAACAACCACTTCTTTAGAACATTCAATTGATGTTGCTTGGGTAGGCAGGCTAGATGGACCTGTAGCTCCTCTAATCACAAACAGTGGGTATTTGTTTATGATCTTGTGCTACTATAGGCATTTGGGACTCTAAGCAAATTGAGATGGCGTCTTGAGCAATGAAATTCCTCAAACCTTAACACTTACGGGCCTGGACACATCAGTAAATTCATAATGTTCATCTTCTGAAATATGACTGTTGATTTTGTTAGCATGCTCAGTGTGTAGAATGGCCATAGCACCAGCACCTCATTGAAGGATTTTGACCAGTGCATCATTCATAAAACGATTACTACGCCATCTACTCTTTACTGAAGGAAATAAACTCCAGTATGTCCTCACAAACTGATGCTCCATGAAGATGAACATTGTAGCAAATTATTAATGTATTTTTGAACGAAATGACATGAAGTGTGTCGAACAAAAGGACACTTGGCTCCACATCCCTACTTCATCAATCTGTTTTCTCTACTTTGTAATACTGGATCAACAATATCAATTGCCGGTTTAAATATTTGGTTTTTCTTCTCCATTCTGCCTTTTAAAACTGGGGATGAATTGGGCACAGGCACCCGTATATATCAATTACTGGCTGATTCATTTTTCTCCATTTATTGCCGAAACACACAAAATACACTTAATCTGATATCTGAAAAACAAGTAACTAAATATCACCACCTTTGTTGGACTTGGCCCTTTCTGAAGGGTCATCGTCAAACTTTTTGCCTTCACCGTCCTGTTTTCTGAACCCGTTTTTGTTGGCTTTTAGAACTCTGTGCACTTTACCACATTCTTACCAGTGCTTCTCTCGCCTTTAAACATGATAACATTGGTGTACACTCAATTGGCATATTAATTAACTTATTAATATCTAGTGAAGTGGTAATACATGTACCCAGGGCCTGTAAATTTAATGATATTAGTTGGCCTGCATTGTGTCACCCACTTAATTAGCCCTTTAAACATATCTTAGTCCTGCCATTGCAGCATGTGTGTGCAGTTTTAAACTGCCATTTCGACCTGGCAAAATAAACCTTTTGCCAGGCCTAAACCTTCCTTTTTAGACATATATCACCTCCAGGGTAGGCCCTAAAAAGCCCATAGAGCAGGGTGCAATGTATTTAAAAGGTTGGACATGTACTTTTAAGTTTTACATGTCCTGGTTGTGAAAAACTCCTAAATTCGCTTATCACTACTGCAAGGACTGCTTCTCCCATAGGATAACATTTATAGTTAACTTATAACATTTAATAAGTGAGAACTTGCAGTTGGGAACAGGTAGGAATGATGTTTGGTGTCTAAAGAATTGTAATTTAAAGCCAATCTTATAGGGAAAGTCGATTTTTAAGTCACTATTTTGAAAATGCCACTTTTAGAAAGTGTCCATTTCCTTGTCCTAGCCATTTGGTGCCTGCAGCCTGTTTCCTGAGTCACATGACTAGGTGTAGCTAGCATTTGGTCTTTGTGAATTGCTCTCGGACAGTGAGACAAAGGAGCAAAGGTGTTGGCAGGATGGGCCATCTCGGACTTGATAAGGGGCAAAACTGTCATCTGCCAGACTTGCACCTCACAAAAGCTCTGCCTGAGCACACTCCCAAAGGGTTTGACACTATTGTGTTTTGACCCCCAGACAATTTGGGGCCAGGGTAGGGAGGCAGGAAATTCCAAACACCTCTGGGGGTGGAAACCTCCAGAACCTTTTCCTACTTCAAGATGGCACCAGGTACAAATACTGGCACCTCAGACACAACTCTTCAGTGCACCTCTGGACCTGCAGAAGGCTCAGGCTGCTGTGCTGCTAGGAATGACTGCTACTCTGCTGCCTGAGTAAAGGACTGGACCTGTATTTTGAGCCCAGGGCCACCAGAGTGACTCCAAGGGCCAGTTGGCTGCCTCCTAAATCAGAGCCTCGGGGACAGAACAGGCTCTACAACCTAGAACCAGTACTCTGCCAGCCTTGAGTCCTGTCTCCCCAAGTGGTGCCACTCTAGTCCTGGACCAATGGAAGTGGCCCGTTAGGAACTCTGGCAAAGACTGGTGGCAGGTAAGACAAAGTAGGCTGGATATTGGGTACAGAGCTGCCCAAGATCACACAGAGTCAGAGGAGAAAGGGGATCCAAATTGGAAGCACTGCATGTAAACAGGACAGGTAACTTGGCCTGTGTGGCAACTTTATTCTTTTTGTGCCAAGTTGATGTTCACCTTTGCCAGCTTTTTCATGCCTTTTGTGTTCTGTAGGGTTCAATGTTTACTAAGCTCATTAATATAACTTGTTGTATTTGTTTTAACTTGCTGTTTTACTTTTTTTTAAAGAACGCTTGGACTTTAAGTGGTACACTCACAAAATCCGTGTTTTTAGGGAAAGCTTTTAAGGCAATGCCACAGAATTCTAATTAATGCTTTAATTTTCTTTCAGTTTGGTGCTAATGTATTCTCTGGATCAACAAAGCAAGGCAATTCTGTAGTCCAAATGCCTGCTGCCCCACCTCCTCCACCATTACCTGGTTTGGGGGGGGTGCCACCTCCACCACCGCCACCACCACCACCACCACCACCACCTGGTCCTCTTATGTTTGGAGCTCCTGCACCACCCCCTCCTCCAGGTTTCCTGATGGGACAGCGATCTCCACCAGTACATCCTCTTCCATTTGGCTTGAAGCCCAAAAAAGAATTTAAACCTGAGCTCAACATGAAAAGACTAAATTGGGCCAAAGTAAGAATTTATAAATATTTTTTTACTTTTTTATACTATTAACTTTATTTCTTTCATGACATTAAAGATTGCTGGGGGTTTGTTAGCTAAGAAAGCTATTAAAGGATGATGGGCCCTGAACTATATTGAACTCTTTGACGAAGCAAGCATTGTTATCAGAATCCAATCAGGCATCTTGTTGTTGTGCTTTACCCCCTTTCACTTTGTACAAAAAACACACAAACCAACCTCTCAGAAACAAAGTGAATGTTCTTATCTCTTTCATCTCCTTCTAAACGTTGGACAAATTAGGTTTTCAGTGCCATGTTTCACAGGCTCACCACCATGCAAAGTCAACAGTGAAGTTCCCTCTGTATCATTGGGTGAATATCGCATGCAGTTCTTCTCATCCTCTTATTTCATGCCAATGACAGATTTGCATCTTTATTTCTATCTGGCTCAGATGCCAGTCCATTTAGTAGCCATTGCGCAAACACATCCATCTGACACCTTGTTTGCCTTTTTCTCTTTTGTATAAAAGCAAATTGTTGTATTAAGGTTCCTCGGTGCATTTGTGTGAAAATGCCTTTTTGTGTTTCTGCCATTTCCGCTGAATTTTATTACTGGTTTTTAGACTCTGCACACGAACGTTCAGTGCCCAGTGTGTGCTCTGCCCATAAGACATGTAGAAATTTGCTGATCCATGATGGGCATGTTTAATTCTCCTGGAAGGTCATAGTATATGATGTAGAAACTGCACTTACGGCATGGAAAGTTAAATGCCACATTTTCACTGCAGGACTTACAGTGCCATCCACTAGTGTGACACAGGAAAACATAGCTTCAGGCTTATCATTGTAGGTTGACTGCTGCAGTTCAAAACTGTAGCCCAACCTGTCAAAATAGCCCTTTTGACAAAAAAAATCCCTTCCTTTCAAATATTAATAGGTTGCCCATACGTAGGCCTTGTAGTCCACAAGATAGGGTACATAGTCTTTAAATGTGAAACATGTAGAAATGTAACTTTACAATGTCCCTACAGTCACAAGACCCCAAAAACTGTTTACTATGCGGAATGCTTTGGCTGTCCTATGAGGAATACTAATACATCTTGGGGTTGGGACAAGCTAGAAAAAGAGTTCTACTACTATTTGTAATATTTCATAAAAATTCAGTTCACTGGTGAAGTTGGATTTTTAATAAATATTTAGGGAATGTAACATTTATAAAGTTATCTTTACCCTGCCTGAAACTCCTGAAGGCTATACTGCATTAGCTTGCTAGCCACTTCTCTGTCAGTGCTTGCCCGTAATGAGGTGTGGGGAGGTGTTTTTCTTCCCCTTGCAAAAATGCCAGTTAGGGTGGATCCAGGAACTTCATTAACCAGTAAAGGCCCCCCTCTTTTACAAGTAAATATAAGATCAGGCCTGGGGAGGTTGAACCTTTGCTCCCCCAGCCAGGCTGGCTCCAAACCCAATGAAAAGGAAGTTACTCCCAGAACCAGTTTTGAGTTTCGACAAAGGAGGAAGCTACTCATTTCCTTTGACAAAGCTCTGAACAAGGGCTAAAGAGTTTCCCCCCATCTTAGATTTTAGGAGTAAGGTACACTGTGGGATTGTTTGCAAATAGGAACAGCTTTAAAAGTGGGTAGGTTTGCCCCTGGGATCTTGAATCCCATTGCTTAGGGAGGAACCATTAGTCGCTCCCAACCACTAGCCAGTGTCAACCATAAATGTGGCACTTCAAAGCATGCTTCACAGAAACTTTCTGGACCTGAGGAAGAACAGAAGGGCTGTACCTACTGTTGGAGACATGTGAAGAGACCTGAAAGGTTGTAGCTGCTCCCACTTGTACCCAGGACAAAAGAAGTGGACTCTAGGGGTCAGTTAGCTCTCCTCTGTAACACATCAGGCTCCAATTGGCATTTTCCTAAAGTGCCCACTGACTAGTTGCAACTGGACTGGACTCTGTTGGTGGCCTCTGATGGAGTGATCCATGACCCCAAAGTGTTGTTCCTGGGGTCCTGGGACCATTGACTGTCTCTGACTAGACTTCTACAATCTCTGAAAGCTGTGTGCCTTAAAATAATTCCCGACTTCCAGCTGTTGGAGGATTGTATCCAACCACCTGAGCCGATCTGGCCATGGTACTACTTCACTGGGCTAAGGAAGCATTTTGGTCCTGCTTGAAGCTTCTCCGCAGCAGGAAATCTGGTTATGTCCGAATGGATAAATCTTGACCAGGCTGTTGTGGACATTGTGACAGGGCCTGTTGAAATCTCTTCTGTTTTTGTGTGCTTGCCTGCTGAATCTTTAATCTCTCTCCATTAGAAAGTGTGAAGCTTAGACACACCCAGACGTATTACCATCATGTCCACTTCCTATCTAGACTGACATATTTTTGTTATTCACCTTATGGTCACTGCCATGGTAATATGAACGCTTACCACGTTGGCTAAAATGCCAATATGCGAATCAAGATGACGCATATATCGCCATACTTGTTTTGTCTTGTTGGGACTTTAGTGTCTCCAGACTTTTAAAACTAAGATAAAAATAGTCGATCAGGTGGTAGAAAAACTCTTCCATGTGCCAATAGTATGGAGAGGCTTTGCAGCCTCTATCAGGAACTATCAGGCCAGAGGTCATGCCAGTTAGCTGCAAATAGGCCCCAGTCGGGGTTGCTCTGAGAGCAGCTCAGAGAATTGGCCTTCAGGCCGGAACTGTTTTATCATTCCCAGGCAAGGGTTGAGCGAGAGAATAGTTAAACAGCTATTTCTTACTGAAAAGGTATGCTGTGCGATCCATCTTAATAAACTCGATTAATAGGCTTGCTATTTTATGCTGCTACTAAATTTTAGCATAGCATTTACCCGTATTGATAGGTTGTTAGGATACTAGGGACTTGCTAACCATGTTAGGAATGTTCATTTTGTTTTTGCTGATAATGTTATGCATTGCTGCATTTATTTGTGCATTCTGTGTGATTACCGTTCATATTGTATGTACTAGATTTGGGGTTTAGAAAAGAAACATTTTAAAGTGTTATCCTTTGTGCTATTTTGAGTGTGTTATTTATTTTACAAAAGAGGTTTTGGAGTTGCCCTCTGTCGCTGAACTCATCATGACCAGAAAACACCACCCACACAATATTGTTTAGTGAGTTGTGTACATGGTCACTGTCCAACTGGATTACAAATTTGTGTTGGTGCGTTGAACTAAATCTTTGCACAGGAGGGTTGGAAATCCAACTCCCTATGTCTCTGTGAGAATCCCAATACTGTGATCGGATGAAGGCTTGAAAAGTATCCAGCCGATGAGAGGACTTCCCTTGATGTGAAATTCGAACTTTTCTCTCTTTGAGCCAAAACCAACGGCTTCAGCTGGACCTCGTCTAATGGCTAACCGGCATCGAGAGGACATACTCAGATACGCACTGCAATCTTGCGTGCTGATGAATTTTGACTTGTATTTCAGAGACTGAGTCCTAAGGTAAAATCTTTGACCAGGTTCAACCTGCTTGGCGTATCTGACCCATGCTCCATCTTGGTTGCCCCGAATTCATGCTTAGGCCCCGGTCACTGTTGAACAGCGACTACTGGTTGCCACGTAATATTTTTTTTGTTACCCATTTTGCCTTAAATCTTTGAAAATTCATATCTCTGGATTCCTTTATTGTTTTTTTTTGTCATTTTGGCTTTTAAATACTCTCTATAAATTGGAGTAGGATTTTTATTGTGTGGTATTTTCAACTTTTCAACTTTTTTGGCACTTATAAACCCTTTACACATTTTCTCCAACCTAATCCTGTGTGATCTGGACCATAGCTATCAGGGGTTGAGCTCACTTTTAAATTACGAAAACCTTTGCCTGGACCCAACAGGTTTTATAATTTATTTATGAAATAGTATGCTAGATTGTGCCTTGGACTCCTTGTACATGTATTTTATATTCCTTTTTTTTACCATCATATACATAGGAAACAGTTTGTAACTACCTGACCAATAACTAGTGGTTTTACTATGTATTTATGAATTAGTAGGCAAATAGCCCTGAGTAACCAAGCGAATAGGGTATTTTAAGCTTAGAAAATCCCTACTCTGGTTGTGGTCCTGCCTTAGTCCCGGACAATATGTTTTCCCTGTTTATATGTAGATGTAGCGCAGATTGCACTCTAGCACAGACTTTACCACTAGGCATGGCGGGCCATATAGGTTTTGTCTAGGAGTATTGTTTGTGTGCTTCCTTTTCTGTGAAAACTATGTAATTAGATCATCATTGCATATAATGCTGACCATATATGGAGGGCCACAAGAGTCATGTATTGTGTGCTGATGGGAGCCATGTATTATCTTTTTATTGTTATGAAACTTTTATGTACTATGGCCGAAATAAAGTATTTTCATTCATTCATTAGTACATCATTCATGGTTACACCATTCAGTTATTTATTTATTTTTAAAGTGGGCTAAGGTTTATCAGACCTAGCAGCTTTGCTAACCTGCACAAATGACCAACAAGCTAGAATGCCTGTGAATTTAGGTATCATCCAATGATTCGAGAATAAAGGAACATCTGTATTAATGACAGCCAAATCCAAATCCCAGAGCTTTTAAGTGGCCACTCACTGGTCAGTCTTTCTTGCAAGGTTCTCTCATAAATTTAAATTTAGTGTGCACTTAGGCTCTCATTACGAGTTGCAAAATACTGGGATGATTTTACCACAAGAAACTGTTACAGTGCAGTAAAATTGCAACAGTAGCGTGCACTCATGAGTAAAACGGGATGCAATGGGGAATTACCGTGTGCAGGCTGATTTTTCTGCCCGTAAAACCCACGTATAACACTCTGAGCAGGCGGAAAGGTTAATGTATGTGGTGCCTGTGCGTGCAGTGCGGAGTGAGGGAGCGTCTTAGGGGCATAAGAGGATGGAAAAAAGGATTTTTTCGAACAGGCAGAAGGAAGCATTGCATGTTTCCTCCTGTTACATTAAACAAATGTGGAATGAGACTTAACTACTGCAGCAGCTAAAGTCTTATGCAAATTTTTCTGACCAGAATATTTTATTTGGTTCTCTCACACCGAATAAAGCTGGGCGAGGAACAACCAATCTATTCATAATGGCGTGGTGTGAAATGAACGCATAAAATCATGCGTTAACTTGGCTCTGCCTAGGTCATAATCAGAGCCATGGTACCAGGGTGCCTGAAGGTACTGATGGTTTTTGCACTCACAAATGCTGAGGTGTGCAAGACTGTAGGATTCACGAACGCAGAAACACACTTGCAAGGTACTAACAAGTCATTACAAGTAGCAAATGAATGTCACTGATGATGTCCACACTGCCACTCTTTGCGATTGTAATGTTATGAATCAATAGATGGCAACTGCAGTCACAAATCATTGATGGGATACCAATAACCGATAGGACGTCAAATCCATTTGCAAATTGGAAGTTGTTTGAGAGGACACCTACCAGTTTTTGAATGACCGCTGTTAGCAACAGGTAGGAAGTCAGTTGCTCTTCTCAATGTTGCATCATGGCAATTCTCTTGTCAGTTGCAGTTCCTGTCTCTATCCTGCCTTCATGGTGGCCACTCACTGCCTGGACCTAAAAGGTTAGTGATTTTATTGCTTGTGGTGTACTAGCATCTTCTCCAAACAACAAATCACTTTATTATAGCGTTTCTTATTGCATTGTACACATTTCCATTTGTAAACGTAAAGTGCATTATACCTTACTCTTCTGATGGATACTTCTAACCACAGATTCCTCACTGTTAGAATATCCCAGATGTAAGACTGGGTCTGGAAAATTCTCCAAGCAATGGCTCCTGCATTTTGTGTGGCCCTGAGGCGATCTTGTACTACCCCAGAAGTGACTGAGCACAGCCGCTTATAGGTGCTACCCATCCACACTAATGCTGGTTCCTTTCTGTACATAAATTTCAATACCAATCCAGAGCTCTGCTCTCATTTGTGTTGGTTCTCTAACCACTCCAGAATTGTTCCAGATAGTGTTCTAGAGAATGTCTCCCCAAAGAGAGGGATATCGGCTGCAGGCACACACAACGTTTCTTTGGTGCCAGGGCTCTGGTAACAACTCAGTCATATGTGAAATGCACTTGAAGGTGATCAGAGAGTGGGAAACTATAGGTCACCGAGTATAAGAAGTAGTATTTGAAACAGTAGTCCCACTCCAAGTTACAGGGTTTCTGCCACACTCGCTCATTGGGCCGGTCGAAGTCTTAAGGTAAGTTGAAAAGTCGCCATGAGCACAAAAAAGCCAAGTGGGTCTCGGCCCCATCCTGCTCCTCAATATCAGCTTCCAGCATCCTCCTATTCTGATATGGTGCACCCCGAATTCCCCGGACCGTCATTGACATCACTGCAAGTTACACCTTGATGGAGGCCATGCAGCAGATCATTGCGAGTCTTCCAGCTCCCTCTGGTGCGCCTTTAGGTACCATGAAGCCACAGGGGATGCCAGTCCTACTTTTTACGACAGGCCCTCGGCCAGTTCTGTTTACTCCCTCAGGATCAGTTTCTGAGACTATACAGTCACTAATCCAGACTTCCACTATTGCTTCATTGTCCATGCCAGTCCCTTCCATACAGGTGGTAATAGCGTGATTCCAGATTTCCTTCCGACACTGGTCTTCGACTCAGAACTGAGGCCTGTGTCACAGAATCAAATTGGCGCAGACTATGAGATTACATCCAAATCTTTAGCCTCTTCCACCACACCAATACTACCAGTGCCATTCTGGAAAACATTTCTCACTACACTGATGATTATGAGGTGGACAATTTGTCCTCCCTTCCCTTCCCCCCCTTATTACACTGATGGAACACTTTATCTAGACCTACTCAATTATAGTGGGCTAACACCTCCCCAGAGACCAAGCTGGACTCATCACCTGGTCCACCAATGCAAGAAAGCACCTCCTTTGCAGTAGTAGTGCAAGAAGAGGCAGAGGTGCTAGATTTACAACTTTTCTGCTGTTGAGACCAAAAACAATTTGGTGACCAAAACACTCCAAACAGGCCGGCTTAGTCAGAGGCTCTATTGCCAATTAATGAGGAACTCATAGGCTCCCTCACGGCTGCTTGGTCAAAACCATGCTCAGTTGCTCTTGCCCACTAACATTTGGCCCCTAGTAACCACCGGATAGGGAACCAACGTGTATTGAAACCTTTGGCAAAAAAAGTTTGCAACAGCTAGCTTTGGCCCAATGTTTCATGAATGTGGTGTGCCTTTAAGGCATATATTCACGCTTTGTGGGAGATGGCCAGTGAGTTCTTGTCAACTATACTGGAGGACCTCCTTTTGGCTCTTGCCCAAAAGATTCAGGGCAGGATGAGGTAAAATATGTAATGCCCACTGGCCTGGACACCACCAACTGCATAGGCTGCACTATCAGCACCAGCCTAGTGGTTAGATGACACGCTTGGATGCGAGCAACTGGATTTTGTTGGGACTTATACGCATCTCTCATGGACGTGCTGAATGACCGCTCTAGACTTTTTGGAGTAAAGTCTGACTCTGTGCTCGAACGATTTACAGATAGTCAACATCACAGCATGATTCTTGGGGTAATTGCTACCAACCTGCCTAGTCCACCAGCAGTACAGAGAATTTAGTGGATAATTTAGAGGCCTAGCAGCACCCTGCCCAACCTTTTCAAGGCAGAGAAAGTGGTGGCGGTCGAACCCGTTCACACATGCAGGGGCATCATTCCTCTAATGCTTCCTCCACTGCTGGTAGCGATCCCAGGCTCCTTTGATTTGCCCTCATGGGATCCACTGCCAGCTGGTGGGGGGCAGGATCTCACATGTCTTCCCAGGCTGGAAATCCATCTCATCAGATCAATGGATTTTACTGATTTTTCTAAGGATCTAAGTCAAACTTTCTTTTCTTATCTGCCTCAATTTCCCCTTGCACCAGGGCAAATTTTGGCGGGCACTACCTCAATCTTACTGCAGGTGTTCATTCTCCTCCTGGCCAAGAGTGCCATCGAAAGGGTTCCAGACTCTGGGAGTGGTGAGTGGATCCTACACTCGCTAATTTTAGGTTTATACTGGCCACTGAACTCTTTTCTGAAAAAGAACAAGTTCAAAATGCTCAATCTAGCAGAGATCCTCTCCGCTCCATATCTTGGAGACTGGATGCTATCCTTATACTTGGATAACATAGTTTCATATGCTTGTCCTGCAGTCCCAGAGACAGTACTTGCAGTTCGTGGTGATGTCAGAACTCTTTGAATTTGCCGTTCTTACCTCAACTCCTCTGGCATTTGCAAAAGTTATGGAGGTGGTCTCCGCTCTTGTTTGGAGGTTGGGAATACATTTATTGCTGTATGTCAGCAACTGGCTGTTCAAGGCCACCTTCTTAACCTCCTTGGGGTTGTCTGTCACCAAGCCAAAGTCCCACATTGCGGCCTACGCAGAGGGATTCCCTTCATAGAGGCAATACTGGACATAGGGGCGTTCAAGGCGTTTCTGTTGCTGCAGCCATTCTGGCACATTCAAGCATTTATCCCCATGATTCAGGCTCAGACTTGGGTGTTGGTGAGGATGGTACTGAGGCTTATTGCGCTCTTAGCCTAGTGCATCCTCTTGTCTGAATGCCAGTTGGCATATGCAGGCTCTACAGTGGAATTAAGATTAACTGGGCCAAGCACTGGAGCTGCCTTTCTGACTCTATCCAGCTCCCTCAGGAGACTGTTTGGGCTCGACACCAAACTGACTTGCTGCAGGCCACTCTACCTTCCACATCCAGACTTCACATTTGTAACAGATTGGTGACTGCTGGGGCCAGGGGGTCATCTGGGAAAGATGGAGATCATAGGCCTCTAATCTCCTGTGGAGCACCAATTCCATATCATTCTTCTGGAGCGAAGTGCAGTCTGGCTGGCACTTAAAGACTTCCTACCTACTAACCAGGTAGAGGCTGCTTCAGAGCCGGGACCATGGCAACCATTTGGTACTGCAACAAGCAGTCCTGGATCCTATGTCATGAGGCCATGTGCCTTTGGAGATGGCTGGACCAGCAACAGATCTTTCTTTTGGCCAACCCCCGTCAGGGTCTCTGAACACCAGAGCATATGAGCAGACTAGGTGTTGGATATGAATCATGAATGGCTTTTGCATCCAAAGGTGGCACTAGGCACATTTGAATAAGTGGGGCTGCCCTGGCTAGATATGTTTTGATGGGATAATTCTACTTGTAGATTACTCCTTACCTATTGCATATATATGCCCAGGTGCCAAACTGGATCTGGAAACGTTTCATAGCTCTTCATTTCCAGTAGGGTGTGCTGGCTCCATCTTAGGACTGGAAACAACAGCAGGATATCCTCACCGGAGCCATACAGCACCCACCCCAGCGCATTGACGTCTGTTCCCTTTTTTCTGTGCCTTTCAACACAGATCCAGAGATGTTGAGTGATTTTTCACATTTATGGAGGATTTCTTCCTTTTCTATAAAAAAAAAAAGTACATTGCACAGGGAGGTCTTCTGAAATAAAGTTTCAAACCCTTTTACAACTGCATTGGACATCTCCGATCCACTTGATCTATGTATTTGGTGCTTGAGGTTGAAGCACGACTCCAGGTCATGTGACAAGTGTGGCCTTATGCCTTTGAAAGCTGTCCAAGAGTAAAAAGCCAAATTCTTTATGGATCACTCTCCTAGCCCGACGCTCATTTCATTAGAGGGTGGGATCGGCGATGAAGTCATTTTTCTCTTTTCAGTCTTTCTAAGGATAGGAAGAAAAAACATTAAAAGAAGAGCCTTAGATAGGAGAAAGACATCCCTTAAAGTCAAAGTCCTGGATAGACCACGTCTGCATACTCCACCCCAGTGGAGTCGTCCTCGGAACTGGAGCTTGAAGATATCACTTGGTTCAAGGAGCCCCCTTTCAACGGTGCTTCTTACTCGGGTACCTACGTCATGGCTTGTTCCCACCTGTTGCTGCCTCTACCACATGCAGTTTCATCTCCAGCACTGGCTAGCCTGTAATTTCTGGCGCTGACTCAGCCTTCTTCCTCCGTGTGGTGATTGAGATATTCGGGCAGACAAAGGTTTCCTCTGGTTCACCTCCAGTTCTTAATGGGACTATTCAGGGCTCTGTGTGAGCTTCTACCTGTGTGTTCGTCCCCGACACTGTATTACCACACAGTTCCCCTCTCAGGTAATGCTTCTTGAGCTGTTCCGAGCCATTCAGGCCCAGAGACCTTCGCCAGTAGCCCTTCCAGCAGCACCAGCATCTGTTTCCCCTTCGGCAACTCCACCACCATAGCTGATCTCACATCCAACTGCAAAAAAAAGGTATTCTAATGAGTTTGAGGGTGGCCCAAAAGAATATTTGAAGCGGGTAGGTACGAGCAGGAGTTTAAGCCGAGTGCGCCTCTCCTGCACTACTAACAGACCATGGCAGACCTTTTAGACTCCATTTCAGAGCAGATTTAAATCCTGTTGGTGGTGCCTCACAACCAAACAGGATTTAAAGAACAACAGAAGTGAGGAGGAGCACTTGTTGCCACCCCTTTCTTCAGTTGGGTCTGACTACTTTCCCTCACAGAATATCAGCCGCTTAGACATATGCCCCAGAAATGAAATGGAGTGTCCCTCAGTGCGGTCTCCTCTGGAAGTAGCATCCTTTCATGCAGTTTTGATTAAGGCTGATTTGTTGGAATTAGTGCTGACAGCAGTAGAATTGAGATCTTACATCTTGAAAGAGGTCCTGCTGTTGACTGCTGCTCTTTTCAGATACGTTCTGCCATTTAATTAGTCGTTACTAGTCTTAGTAAAGATGGCTTGGGAGAAGCCCAAATAGGCACCTGCCGTAAACTACTTAATAACCAGAATGTACAGGCCTACGTCCCCCGATCAAGCTTTTCGTTTGGATCCACCATCTCGAGAAAGCCTTATGATGCTAGCATTCTCATTCATCAGATAGAACCCTGGAACTTTCCTTGCAGTCCTACCAGAGAGACTTGCTGGACCACATGGGGCACAACTTTGCAAGGGGGTGAAAGATGGCTAGTATCCTAGGCAGATCATTAGGGTGAACATGTACATGGTGAACTCGATGGCCAGGGCCATGCGCTTTTCTGTGATCCTGAATAAGCGTGGCTCAGGCCAACTGGATTTTCCAGTGATGATCAAGTAGCTTTAATGGACAAGCCGTTTGATGAGACGCACACATTCAGAGACAAGGTCAGGGCTTCTTTGGAGAGATTTAAAGCAGGCAGGGTGATGACCAAATAATAGAGCCTTCAGTCCCGAGCCCAAAACTATAGACTATTTCTGAAGTTTTCAGATTTCTTAAGCGGTTTCTACTTGCACAGGCTGCATAACCAGTCCAATAACAAAACCAGTTGCTGTGCCAGGGGTAAAGGACGTCAAACCCTGAAGCCTCCTTCTTTCTCTTCCTCGTCTTTCCCCGTGCCACCTGGAAAGCAGCTTTAACATCCCCTTAAAGGAGCGTGTGCGGCCAGTTATCATGCTTTATACTGGCCTGGAAGGCCATATCGACACATCAGTGGGACTTGCAAATCATAGAAAGGGAGAATGCCCTAATGTTATAGGATCCAACAAGTGTAATAAATCACACATTTAAAATCACAGCACACTATTTGACCGATGCCAGCAGAGATGTGCCTCTGTGCAACTCCTCTAGTGCCAGGTAAGAACTGGTGTTTGTGACCTCTGGTTCTGGGAGATACTGCTTCTAATCCTTTAGACACTATCTGTCCTGTTAGAAGCCGCTGCTTTCATGCATAAGTTACTCTTGCACATGCTTGTTGGTCCAAATTGCAAGGTTGGCAATGCCCCAACAGCAAGTATTCTACCCTACTTTGCCTTTTAATAAATCTGAGAGGTGGCTCCTGCAACTCTACTAAACAATCTTGTCTCAGGTCAGAACAATAGGTTATTGTTGGGACAGGAATGTTCCCTGCATGGTATGCAGGTGTGTTTCCCTGCTCTTTGGGCACAACTGTGTGTATCTGGTATTCTGGTTATCGATTTTGAACCTATCCTCACACTAATTTAGTGTGTGAACACAGGCCTGGGCCTGTCACTTGAAATGAGTGAGGTTCTGGACCTGATGTGTGACATGGAAAGGCGCACTAAACATGGGTTTAGCACATGAAGTGGTGCTGGCAGTGTACCATGTTTTGTGAATTCATAGTTGTGGCCGGACGCTTTTACTTGGGTCACTGAAGTTGAGACCTACTGGCCCAACACATGCAGGAGGGGAAACTATTCGACATGAAAAAATCGATGGGACCTATTGCAAATTACACCAACAGATTAGGCACATGGTCACCGGGGGTGATTTTAAAGCTATACCAGTCTTTCTGCATTTCTAAGGATCTGTACGGAAGCGAGGTTTGGGGGTACATGGTGGTTAACAAACTACAGACTGCACAAAATAAATATTTAAGACGGATTTTGAAAGTCCCCCAGGGTACACCCTCGTACTCCGTACACGAAGAACTTGGTATTAAGCACATAACTGATCTGGTGGCTGTCAAGCCTTTGTTGTGCTGGGTGAAGATCTGGTCAAGTGAGGAGGCAGCTTTTAACTGGTCAGTAATCTTAGACTGCCTTTCACTTGACCAAGCATTCAAAATTCCATGGTTAAGGTATGTCAAGGAGTCCTTCACGGCCTTAGGAAGAGCAGACATTTTCCTAAGACACGATTCGGTGAAGCCTCAGGACAAGAAATTGGTCACGGATTTTTTTTTTTTTTTTAAACGCTACGGCCTGCCGTGAGGTTACGGAGCTTAGAAAACCTATGGTAAGAGAGTATGTTTTAGTTAAATCTGTACAAGGCATGGAGACTTACTTATCCATTTTAACTAATGCCTATGACAGATTTTTAATTACTCATTTTAGACTAAATCTGCTCCACCATCTATTGGCATCCCCGGCTGGCTTTGTTTTATATGTTGCAGAAAGAGGTCTCTGTGCCTGTGACAATAAGTCTCCACAGGATACCCTACATTTTGTGTTTTTATGTAAAAATTCCTTGGCGATTGCTTCTTAAACCTTTTTTAAAAGAAATTAGATTTAGGCACGCTTGTGTAGCCATATTGTATTTGCAACTCCTGCCTAATGTTGGCACGCTTTTTGTTGTAACCATCTATCTAAGAATCGTCTCAAGATCAAGAAATTCTAGACGTGACTGATGGATATAAGGACTTTTGCGATTTTGCACATATCGAAACATGTTATTTTAGATCAATTTGTTACTGTTTTTTCGTTCTGTTTCTTTTATGGCTGTGATTACTGCAGAATAAAGATTATTATTATTATACTGGCCCAACCATGTAAAGTTACTCTTCTATGCAGTAACCCAGATCCTACCACTAACCGATCAATTGTATGTTGTGCGTGAAGCGTGCTTGGTGCATCCATGCTGTGTATGAACAAAACAGAGGACTGTGGGATTCATTTTGGATACTCCCAAGCTTGGCTGTGTTCACAAGATCGGGGATTAAGTTGTTTTCCCAAACAGTAGAAATGTTTTGGTGGCATTCCTAAACCTGGAGGGAGGAGACCTAAAAACTGAAGTGGGGGGAGAGGAGACAAGGCCCCTTTTGAAAATATATTTGGCCTTTTGCTGCGTCTTTTGGTAGATGACGGAAATGACTGGTTGAACTGCAGTCTGTGTTTTTCAAGGTGAAAGATGACCCCTTAGGCGAGGCTAGTCTTTTGTCTTTCCCCTGATCACTCTTCAGTGGGCCTAATGGCAGCCAGGTACCAAAAGCTCACACCCCTTTGTTCCTCTGTTGTGAGGAACATCACTCTTCACAAAGTCTGTATCTGAAGAGCAACCTGAAAAGGACACTTGAAAGTGGAACCATTTCAAACCACTTCTGAAAGTGCAGAGCGTAGATCGATATGTTCTCTCTGCTTTCACTGATTAAAAGTGGGACCCACTGACAGTTTGAGTTTTAAGTTCTCTATGACCAAGAAAAAGAGTGCTTCGCTGAGTATTCAGATGACTAATGTGCAGAAAAGCTGGTGTCTACTTCTCAGCCACCATCCCAGAGATGAGGATACATAACCAAAGTCCACTCTTTGCTGCAACAGCTGATTACTTGTCCTGAAGTGCCTAGAAGACATCCTGCCTGCTGAGAGAGCGAAGGATTGTGCCATTCCGGCAGGAGAAGTGACTGTCTAGGAGGAGCAAGGTGCAGCGTGACACCACTGTGGTGAGTCATCGGAAAAGGAGTATTAAGGACCGGGATCTGCATGCTCTGGTGTTCGGAGGGCCCCAGACTGTCCTATGGGATTTTTGTCAGGAATCCTAAAGATTATGACATTCCCTGAGCCACTGGGCCTGAACTGAGAAGTCTGGCTTGACCTGTGCTGCTGGGCCTGATCTTAGATCTGTGGCGTCACCCGAGCTGCAAAAATTGAGGCATGTCTTAAGCTGCTTCTTTTGAATTGTAACTCCGTGGTGTGGTTCTAGCTGCTGTGCATGCCAGTGTCGCAGCACAACTTAGAGCTGCTGTGCAACAATGACCTCGGCATGCCTGAAGCCGTGGCCCAGCATTGGCCCTGAGAGGCCTGTGTGAGGCCTACACCTCTGCTAAAGTTTGGCCGTGCTAGTCCGCACCAATCTGTAACTGAACAGCTGAAACTGTGCTACAGCGAGCACCCACCTGACCAGCTGTAAAAGGGATCCAGCTTTCATATATGCTGCTGTTCCCAGTCGCATCAGCCTACGTTATTGCTAAGGAGGCCAAGCAAGACTGTAGGCTTGTGCTCAGCCCAGAAGCAAGTGAGCGAGTAAGCCACATAGGAACCGGGGCGGCCTCTGAAGGAGCACTGGCGCCGATCAGACTTTGAAACACAATCAAGAATGGTCTTAAACTATGCACTTACAGTAGAATACAGGGGTAATCTGCATCTGAGCCTAATTATTAGAAATTGACTTTTCTGGTTGGCAGAATATACACCCTGTCCAAGCAGGAGCCACAATCCTAGTCATGATAAGTTAGATACACACCCTAAATTAACCTGTGCTCGCCCTCTTGTAGCTTGGCACAAATCAGTCAGGCTTAACCTAAGAGGCAATTTGTAAAGTATGTGTGCAACACTTAAATTACGTAACACAGTCAAAACACCACAAAGACTCCATACTAGTTTAGAAAAATAAAGTATAGTTACCTGAGTAAAACAATACCAAACGACAAAAATCCAATAAGTAGAACTCAAAATATGAATTTGTAAAGATTAAATCCAAAAACAGTGCTTAGAAGTCAATAGCGCTAAAAGGTTACTTTAGGTGACGCTAGACCGGGGTAAATCCGAAGTTCAGGCCGACCGCAATGGAGGGCAGGCTGGCTACAGGACCCATGCAGGGCCCGCTGAAAAAGCACCTTGTATGGAGCAAGCGTCGGTGGCGAGGACTTCCTGTGTCTGTTTCGATTCACGCAGTCGGGTTGATGCGTCGGAGTCGAGCCTCGCAGTCGGGAATAAAGGATCTGTGCTGCATCAAAGTCGAGCCTTGCAGTGGTGTCTACGGATCAGCGCTATGTTGTTGCAGAACCTCACAGTTGGGACATTGAATCGGCACTGCGTCACCATCGCAGGGCACTGCTTCGGTTCTAATAGGAGCAAAGGGGTCACTGCGTCTATTTTTGAAGAATACAGCTGCAGAACCCACTTCTGAGGCCCGGGACTGTCTGGAGGAAGGGGGGGTACCTCAGGCAAGGGTAGGACTCAAAGATGGCAGAGTCCAGCAGACTTGCAAGAAGTCTTTTGTGGCCCTGAGATGTCTGAACAGGAGGCAAGCCAAAAAGCCCCTGGAAAATCTTGGCTTCAAGAATGTAGAGAACAGGTCCAGTCCTTCTCACTCCCAGGCAAGAAGCAGCAGGCCAACAAAGCAGAGCAGGTATCAAAGTGGCAGTCCCTCCTGCAGCACATCAATCAGCAGCCCAACACAGAAATGCAGTTAGCAAAGTGACAGTCCCTCCTACAGCACAACAGCTCTTCTTCCAGGAAGAATGTCCCTAGGCTCCTGCAGATTTCTGATTTGCTGGTGTCAGGGGTCCAGTACTTATACCCAGATGTGCCTTTGAAGTGGGGGAGACATCAAAGAGGCCTTTGAAGATCACAAGGTTCCTGCCTTTCCTTCCCTGGCTCCAGATTTACTACAAGGTGGTATGCTACTCTTTGTGCCAACTTTCTAAAAGTGGCACTTTCAGACTTAGAATTTAAAATCCGACTTCACCATAAGTTGTGATTTTAAATTGTGAGCCTAGAGACTCCAAATTCCAAAGCTCTCTCTTTTCTCAATTGGAAATTACACTTAAAAGATGTTTAAGGCAATCACAATGTTATTCCAAGGGAGACATAGGCTATGCAGTAGTGAAAAATTAATTTAGCAGGTTTTCACTACTAGGATATGTAAAACTCAAAAGTACATGTCCTACCTTTTAAATGCACTGCACCCTGGCCAGTGGATGCCTAAGGCCTACCTTAGGAGTGATTTATCTGTAATAAAGAGAAGGTTTGGGCCTGGCAAGTAGGTTAACTTTTCAGGTCGAAATGGCAGTTTAAAACTGCACAGACAGTGCAGGCCTAAGCCATGTTTAAGGGCTACTGGAGTAGGTGGCACAATCAGTGCTGCAGGTTCACTAATAGCATTTCATTTGCAGGCCCTGGGCACATATAGTGCACTTTACTAGGGACTTAAACGTATAATAAATATGCAAATTGTGGATAAGCCAATGATATCATGTTTAGAATATAGAGAATACACCCTTTAGCACTGGTTAGTAGTGGTAAAGTGCCCTGAATTCTAAATCCAGCAAAAATCAAGTCAGCAAAACAGCAGGTCAGAAGACAAAGTCAGGGGAAGTCACGCCAAGGATTGCAGGTCTAACACGGATCATGCGAATTGTCTGACATGGTGTGCGAACAGGTGCATCATTGTGTGGGCGGCCGGGGGTGAGTAGTGGGAGCAGATGCTAACCCACTCTAAACGCCAGGACACTAAATTACATTGTGTGCATGTCTTAGTTTATTATTGGGTTCTTGTGTACATTAAAAGTACTTTTCTTCTTGACTGTCAAGTGCTGGGTTGTATTATTAGTTATTATACAGACAAATTTGTTGAGTGCTGAGCATGAGCACCCCCACACTACCGCCATGCGAACCCTGTGACTGCTTCTCCTTACCACTGAGAGTCAAGTGGTGAAGGAATGTACTTGGCCAAGTTTGCTGAACCATAGGACGGACCAAGGACCTTCAGAGGCAAACAACCTCAACCTCCCCAATTGAGGTACAGTAGCCACTGCATGCCCCCTGGCAAGCTTGATTTAGGCCTTTTTGTTATCCTATGCCAAAAGTGCCCCTGTTCCTCTATCCCGTTTTATGATACGAATAAGGTTGCGTGTTAAAGGCCAGCAGATCTGAGGAAGCGAGTGCACACCTAATCTTTCCCGGGTCACTGCAACTGGTGTGACTGTGCTGAAGCATTGGAGTGCAAAGACAGTAATATACAAGCCTCCGCCATCAGTGGAAGTCAAAAACAAGCACTTAGAAATATATCTGACCTTGTGAAGCAGGTGTGATAATTCGATTTTTTTTTCTTATTTTTTATTGCAAACATATGCCACAAGAGTAAACAGAAAAAAGAAAACATGGAGGCACCTAAATGTGACTGCCCTATGCTTGCAATAAAAACTTTTAGATATAAAAAAAATGCACTTATGTAGTGCTTCTACTAGTCATGTTTTTAAATAACAAGCCTTTTATTAATGTGATGCATTTTACTATCCTTTTTATTAGTAATAAAGACAAGAAGAAATCGCCACCTAACCAAGTACTCATATCACGTGCAGCTACAATGTTACATTATCACTTAACCCCATTCGCTGCCAGGCCTCCACCCCCCACGCCCCCACTGTGCCATGCCCTTTTTTGACTATTTGGGGTAGTTTGCGCTCAGGCCCCCATAACATTTTGTGCACATAAGGTATCCACGTCAAATTTGCATCCTTTTCTTCCAACATCTTGATGATTCTAAAGGTACCAGGAGTTTGTGGATTCCTCTGGAGGTGACTGAGAAACTAGGCAAAATTCAGATTAATTTGTTTTCTTTGGGGAAAAATGGAATAAAAGTGCTGCAGAAGAAAGCGTCTGGTTTCTTCCCTGCAAACAGTATCAACAAAGGGTTTGTGATTCTAAAATCACCATCTTCCTAGTTTTCAGGAACAGGCAGACTTTTGTCAGAAAACCAACATTTTCTACAAATTTTTGGCATTTTACTGGGACATAGCCTATTTTTACTATTTTTTGTGCTTTAGTAGAAGAAATAGGTGTGAAACCAATATTGGATCCCAGAACGCTATACGTTTCGGAAAAGTAGACAAAATTCTGAATTCAGCAAGGGGTCATTTGTGTTGATCCTTCAAGGTTTTCCAATGGAAAGTAATACTTAAAATAAAAGAATATTGAAATTTAGTTGAAAAAATAGCCATTTGTGCCTACATTATCACCTTTAACTTCTAACTATGGTAGATTTTTGAAAGCTATATATTGTTACCTCAGCGGGACCCTTCTGGTTGCGGGGTTATATGAGGCTTGTGGGTTCACCAAGAATCCGAGGTACCCAGAGCCAATAACTGAGTTGCACCTTGCAATGTGTTTTCATTGTGTACAGGGCATACAGTAATTCATTTGGTAAAATATAAAGAGTGAAAAATCGGTATCATGGAAACCTATGTATTTCTGAAATTGGAACAAGATATGGAGTTTAGAAGCAGTGGTTATTTGTGCATCTCTAACTTTTTGGATACCCATATTAGCATGTGAATTAGAGGGTATTGTACAAAATGACTTTTTTATATGCTGTCTTACATTTGGCAGGCAGAAATGCATTGAAAGACCAATAGTAATAACACTTGTTCTAATATTCTGTGTTTCCCTAAGTCTCCCGATAAAAATGGTACCTCACTTGTGTGGGTAGACCTAGTGTCCGCAACAGGAAATTGCCCAAAATGCAACGTGGACACATCACATTTTTCCAATGAAAACGGACCCTTTTTTGCAATGTGCCTAGCTGTGGATTTTGGGCCCTAGCTCAGCCGGTACCATGCACACCACCAGCCAAGCACCATCCATGCACAACACCAGCCAAGCACCATCCATGTACACAGCCAGCCAAACGCCATCCACACACATCGGCAGCCAAGCGACAGTCCACACACACCGCCAGACATGTGCCATCCATGCAGACCGGTAGCCAAGCGATACTCCACGCACACTGCTAGCCAAGCACTAGTCCACACAAACTGCCAGCAAAGCACAGGTCCACATACACCGCCAGCAAAATGCAGGTTCACACACAGCCAGCCAAACGCCAGTACACACAGACAGTCAGCCGAACTCCAGTTCTCTCTCTCTCTCGCTCTCTCTCTCACACACACACACACAAACGCTAGTGTCTAGTGGTTTTCTGCCCTTTGGGGGCAGATGAGCCTAATAATATTGCTCATCTGCCCCAAAGGGGGGCAGAAGCAGCCAGAATGTGTTCATAAAAAAAAGGGGAGCAACCCTTGCCTAAGGGGTCGCTCCCTGACATGCCCATAAACATATCTCTGGTGCCTAGTGGGTTTTCTGCCCCCTGCCACCTCCCTCCCCAGGGGAGATCGGGGGGGTATTGCCCCCGAATGCCCCCCGGGGAGGCAGGAAGCCTGGGGCTATTTTTTGGGGAGAGGGGGGCATTGGCATCACCCATTATGGGCAGCCCACACCCATCTTTTATTTAAAAAAAAAATCCCTGGTGTCTAGCTGACTTTCTGCTTCCCTGGGGGCAGATCAGGGGTAATAACTCCCATCTGCCCCTCAAGGTGGGCAGAAATACTGTCCCTTTTTTGTTTGAGGGGTGAGGGCATTGGCATGCCCATTTTGGGCAGCCCCCAACCCTACATATTAAAAAAAAAAATCTTGGTGCTGTGTGGGATTTCTGCCTCCCCCGGGAGGGCAGATCGGGGGCTAGTACCCTCATCTGCCCCGGAGGGGGGCAAAAATACTTCTGTTTTTGTAATTGTGTGTGGTGGCATGGCCTTGCCCATTGTGGGCAGCCCCCATCCCTCTTTTATGATAAAAATGAAATCCCTGGTGTCTAGTGGGCTTTCTGCCCACCCTGGGGGGCAGATCGGGGGTAATAACCCCCATCTGCCCCGGGGGGGGGCAGAAAGACTGTCCCTTTTGTTTTGGGGGGTGGGGACATAAGCATGCCCATTCTGGGAAGCCCCCACCCCTCTTTTAGATGGGGGGAAAAAAAGACCCTGGTGTCTAGTGGGCTTTCTGCCCCCCTCCCCCTCCCCTCTGGGGGGGGGCAGCTCAGGAGTAATAACCCCCATCCACCTCCCAGCAGGGGCAGAAAGACTGTCCCTTTTGTGTTGGCAGCCCCCACCCCTCTATTAAAAAAAAATAATCCCTGGTGCCTAATGGGCTTTCTGCCCCCCCCGGGAAGCAGATCGGGGGCTATTGCCCCCATCTGCACTCCGGGGGGGGCAGAAAGACTGTCAATTTTTGGGATGGGTTGGTCATTATAAAGCTCATTTAGGGCAGCCCCCACCCCTACGTTTTCCCCAAAAAAAAGAATCTGGTGTTTAGTGTGCTTTCTGCCCCCCGTGGGGGCAGAAAGACTGATTATGGCCAAATAATTGTGGGTTGAGCAAAGGCCCTTGCCCAAGGGCCGCTCCCCCCTCCCTGGTGTCTAGTGGTGGATCCCTGCTTGGGGATCACCCTCCTGCGGAGTCAGAGGAGGACCAGGAGAGCTGGGAGGGGTCGGAAGACCCTCTCACACAGCAGTGTGAGTATGATCAGGACTGGGCAGAGTAACTTGGGGATGCCAGTGGTCTGGACACTTCTCCTGACACTGGCATGCTGTCTCCTCCTTCCGTGGCTATGGAGGAGGGAGCAAATTTCGCAACGGTGTTGCGTAGAGCAGCTGGAGCCTTACACCTCCAATTGTCTACAGTGGCTGTCAGGACTAACCTCCTGACGGAAGTGCTTCAGCCGGCAGCTACCTCCTCGGAGCCATTGCTGCCGTTTAATGATGCACTGTCTGATGTTCTTTTGGGCACCTGGTCCAAGCCCGCCACAGAGGCTCCTGTGGATAGGAACGTGGCCCGACGCCATCGCACTGCTCCGGGCGACCCCTTGTTTCTCTCTCAACATCCCACCCCCGAGAGCTTGGTTGTCCAAGCCTCTGCCTCCCAAACCGCCTTCCCTACTGCCCCTCCGGATAGGGAATCCAAACGCCTGGACCAATTTGGGAAGAAGGCCTTTTCTTCCTCCAGTGCTGGCTTGCGGTCAGTCAACACCGCTTGCCTTTTGGGCCGATATTCCCACTCTCTGTGGGATTCGGTGGCACTCGTTTTGCCCCAGTGTCCTGAGGAGGTCCAGACACTGCTTTCCCGCACCATTGCGGAAGGAAGGGATGCGGCAAAGTACACCATCCGTTGTGGCCTTGATACCGCCGACTCGCTGGGCAGATCGCTTGCAACGACGGTGGCGCTGCGTCGCCACGCCTGGCTGAGAACAACTGGTTTCTCGGGTGATGTCCAGAATACACTCATGGACATGCCCTTTGATGGAGTCGGTCTTTTTGGTTCCAAAGCAGACCATGCGCTGGAGCGTTTTAAGGACTCACGGGCTACTGCCAAGTCCCTGGGCCTTTCTGCTGTGCGCCCTCCGCTAACCTCTGCTTTTCGCCCCTTTCGTAGCCACGGAAGGGGCGCCCAGTCACGTCCGCTGCCCAGCCACCGGCCCGCGCAGCAGGCGTCTTCGCGTGGCCGAGGACGTGGCTTCCGCCGTGGCGGATCAGGCAACCAGCGTGCGGGTCAGGCCACCCACCCCGCCCCGTCCGCAGCCTCCAAGCCCTCCTAGTCCTTCTTTTCAGGTGCACAGCACGCCAGTAGGGGGCAGGGTCCGCCATCACCTTCACCACTGGCGTGCCATCACCTCGGACAGGTGGGTCTTGGACATTGTCCGAAGGGCTACTCCCTCCCCTTCGAGACCACCCCCCAGCCATGCCACCTCAATTCCACCGCATGTCAGGGGATCACTTGGTGCTTCTGCAGAAGGAAGTCACGGCCCTCTTGACCAAGAGGGCCATCGAGCATGTTCCGACCCCAGAAGTAGGGTGTGGTTGCTACTCCCACTACTTTCTGGTGCCCAAAAGGGACAAGGAGGACATGCGTCCTATCTTGGACCTCCGGAACGTCAATCGCTTCCTCCGGAAGGAGAAGTTCAAGATGCTCACCCTAGCTCAGGTCTTGACTGCCCTCGACTCTGGAGACTGGATGGTGGCGTTGGACTTGCAGGACGCTTATGTCCACATCCCCGTCCTGCCGGCCCACCGGCGTTACCTGCGGTTCATGGTGGGCCTCGAGCATTTTCAATTCACCGTGCTCCCCTTTGGCCTCACAAGTGCCCCTCGGGTGTTCACGAAAGTGTTGGCGGTGGTCGCAGCTCATCTGCGCCGGGCAGGGGTTTCAGTCTTCCCCTACCTCGACGACTGGTTGTTGAAGGCGGGCTCGTCCCAGGCAGTCGTCTCCCACCTCCAGACTACGGCCGAACTCCTGCACTCGTTGGGGTTCTCCATCAATGTGCCGAAGTCGCACCTGATTCCTTCTCCACAGCTCCTTTTCATCGGAGCAGTTCTGGACACGACGCAGTTTCGGGCCTATCCTCCCGAACGGCGAGTCCGGGATATTCAGGCTATGATTCTGATCTTTCAGCCTTTATCCTGGGTTTCGGTACAGATGACCCTGAGGCTGCTGGGCCTCATGGCCTCCTGCATCCTGCTGGTCGATCATGCCAGATGGCATATGCGGGCTCTGCAGTGGGACCTGAAGTTCCAGTGGGCGCAGCACCAGGGCAACCTGTCCGATCACGTCCAGATCTCGGAGGGGGCTGCAAAACAGTTGAGTGGTGGCTCTCGAACCGGCAATGGGTCATGGGCAGATCACACTCCCTTCCCCAGCCAGAGCACACAGTTGTGACGGACGCGTCCCTTCTGGGATGGGGCGGTCACATGGGAGAGGCGGAGATCAGAGGCCTCTGGTCTCCGGCGGAGTCCCGGCTCCATATCAACCTTCTGGTGCTCCGGGCGATCCGACTTGCACTCAAGGCATTCCTTCCCTCTGTCAAAGGGACAGTAGTGCAGGTGTTCACAGACAACACCACCGCCATGTGGTACTGCAACAAACAGGGCAGGGTGGGGTCGTGGACCCTATGTCAGGAGGCTCTGCACCTCTGGACATGGCTGGAACATCAGGGCATATTCCTGATGGTTCAACACCTGGCAGGTTCCCTGAACGCCAGGGCGGACGAACTCAGCCGCAGGTGCATGATGGATCACGAATGGCGTCTTCACTCGGAGGTGGCACAAGGTCTCTTTCAGCAGTGGGGAGAGCCTTGGTTAGATCTGTTCGCCACCGAAGAGAACGCGCAATGTCAGCAGTTCTGCGCGTTGGAATTTCCAAGGCGGCACTCGCTCGGCGACGCTTTTCGTCGCGAGTGGAGTTGCGGTCTGTTGTACGCCTTTCCGCCTATACCACTTCTACCCAGAGTGTTGAAGAAGATTCGGCGCGACCGGGCCCAAGTCATTCTTTTGGCTCCGGACTGAGCTCGAAGAGTTTGGTATCACGAGCTACTCAGTATGAGCGTCGATACCCCGATCCGTCTGCCTCTTCGGGAGGATCTTCTGTCGCAGCAGCAGGGGACGGTCCTCCACCCGAACCTGTCCAGTCTACACCTGCTTGCGTGGAGATTGAGCGGCGGCAGTTGATTCCTTTCGACTTGCCTCCTGAAGTTTGTGATGTGATTCTGGCAGCCAGGCGTCCCTCCACTAAGGTGGTATACGCCTGCAGGTGGAACAAGTTTGTGGCATGGTGCACAGCAAAGGCTGTGAATCCCCTTTCTGCCCCTCTTTCTGAGGTTCTTATGTTCCTTCTTTTTCTGGCCCAACAGGGTTCTGCCCTGGGTACCATCAAGGGCTATCTTTGTGCAATCTCGGCCTTCCTCAGGCTCCCTGATCAGCCCTCTCTTTTTAAGTCCCCTGTTGTTAACAGGTTTCTAAAAGGCATTACACACCTCTTCCCTCCTGTTCCGTTTGTCATGCCTCAGTGGGACTTAAATTTGGTTCTTACCTTTTAATGTGCGCTCCCTTTGAGCCTCTACATAACTGTCCTCTTCGTCTTCTTACTTTGAAGACAGCCTTTCTGGTGGCCATCACCTCCGCTCGGCGGGTGAGTGAGCTCCAGGCTCTATCATGCAAACCTCCCTTTCTGTCTGTCCATCCAGACAAGGTTGTTCTTCGGACGCGTCCGTCCTTCTTGCCAAAGGTGGTTACTGCCTTCCATATTGGGCAGACCATCACTTTGCCCACTTTCTTTCCGCCTCCGCATCCTTGCAGAGAGGAAGAGAGGCTCCACCGTCTGGACCCAAAACGTGCGCTTTCCTTTTATATGAACCGCACACAACACTTCAGGGTGGATGACCAGCTCTTTGTTGGCTACGTGGGCGCCAAAGAAGGTCGGGCGGTGCACAAGAGAACCATCTCCCGCTGGGTCACCTTGTGTATCAAAGCCTGCTATTCTTTGGCTAAGAAGGAGCCTCCTGTTGGGCTGCGTGCCCATTCCACCAGGGCAACGGCTGCTACCACGGCCCTAGGCCGCGGTGTTCCGCTGCAGGATATCTGTCAGGCAGCTACGTGGGCCTCGCTGCACACGTTTACCAAGCATTACTGCCTTGACAGTCAGGTCCGGAGGGACGGCTTCTTTGGCCGTTCTGTCCTCCGGGACTTCCTTGTCTGATCTTTGTTCGCAGACCCACCACCGGGGTTGGTATTGCTGGGGTATCTATTCTAAGGTAAGGAATCTGTCACTAACGTGTCTCTTTCAGATGCACAAGTTACTAACTTGTGTAACGATATATCTGTAAGAGACAGTAGTTAGTGACAGATTCCTTACCGCCCACCCATCCTCCCCGTTCTGCAAACTGATTTCTAGGGTTAAGGACATCCCTTTCAGGGCCCTAGTATTTTTCAGACACCTATGTCAGCTTCTTGCATGGCTCTGCGTTCCTGGCGCGGAAAGTCGTGTACAGAACTGACGCCAGCGCGCAGGGGCGGCGTCTAAGTACTGCCCGCGACGTCATCCCGGCGATCACGACGCCGACGACGGACGCGGAGCCGCACGACGCCGCTTACCGACGCGCAAGGGTACTGCTACGCAAAAACTTTCCGGATCCAGCCTGACGCCTGGGGATATTCTAAGGTAAGGAATCTGTCACTAACTACTGTCTCTTACAGATATATCGTTACACAAGTTAGTAACTTGTGCTACAGGTCTATTTTAAATTACTTCTTTAAAGTGTTTAACACATTGTTAATATCATTTAAAATATATATTTATGACCCAGCACTCAAGATTATCTTGTAATTCTATTAGCCACATGTATCTAGTTCATGCAGTAAATTCCCAAAAAATTCAGACAAGACCACATAATGCAAGGACTCGTCGAGATGTTTTTCTTTAAAATATTTTCTTTATTCTTAATCTAATTTTAAAAACGTAATTTCTCTGTAGCCTTAGCCATTGTTATCAGTTTAAAACTTGGGACCAAAATACCGATCAATAAGGTGAACACGGTACAGATGTCTAAAAAAAAAATTGTAAGAATGGTTCACGTGATATTTTGTCTTTCAGGGTGGAATTACTAGCCATAAAATCTTTAATGTCTCCTATGAGAGCGTGCATGCGATGTAAGCCTTTAATGTTTGTTTGCAGATTAGACCGCAGGAAATGTCAGAAAACTGCTTTTGGTTAATAGTGAATGAGGACAGATACGAAGATCGGGACATCCTGGGCCAGCTCGAACATACCTTTTGCTGTCAAAGAAGAGGTAGGCAACATTATTTCCTTCATTTTTAACTGTTTTAATTTGCCTTCAAAGATAAACCCTATTAATGGTAGAGTCATTTGTTGTGTTGGTGACTGTCCCTGCTGTGCGGTGCACAACTCTTTTAATGCACCCCCCGGAAGTAGGCATCGAGCCCAGGGGGATCTTGTATGGCCGGTGCAAAAAGATGTGCAGACCAGGGAGCGCGCCCACTGGTGGACCTCCCAGCATCACCACGTTATGCTCATGATGGAATGGTGAGGTCATACATCCTGCTGCTGAGCTAATTTGCAAGTACCTTTGTGTAAGTAAACGTGCGATTCAGACAAGCCAACTCAGATGGCAGCACTTTGTCACACTGTCTTCCAGTGAAGAGCCTATATCACATGGTGTGCACAAAATGAATTGGAAACCCTTGGCGAGAACAGGTTTCCAGCTTATTGTGAGAGGCTCGGTGCAGTCTAAATTCATACGAGGGTTTTGAAACTTCCCCAGAATGTTGGTAGCAGCCTCTCAAGCCGTTGTTATTTCTTTTGTTAGAGAATGGGAGGGTCTTCTCGGGTAGAGCTGGGCTCTAAACCCCTGATCCCTCTCCTAGGCCCCCTACCCCACCTTCATGTTTGGCTAGGAGGTACAGGGCTTAAATCCCAACCCTTATTGCAAACCCCAACCATTCAGGGCCCCGCCTCAGATGCTAAACCTAAGGCCTGTCCATTGTCTAAATGGCTTCCTGTGCCTTATTTCAGAAGGTGCCCTTAACTTTGTTTTTTTGTAGAACTATATTTCTGTTCAGGACAACTGCTGTTCTTTAGTTCAACACTCATCTGAAAGGCAGACATTGGCATTTTGATGTTTATAGCTTGGATAGTAAAAGTATCCTTGTCCCATTTACAATGTTAGACGCTGACAAGAGATTCTGTGAAAACAAATCTACAGTTTTTGGTGAAGAAGTGCTTTTGTAAAATTCGAAATATGAATTTTATCTTTAAGATTTGTAATTAAGTCCGTAATTTAGGCCAATTTATTGTAAAATATTTAGGTGACTATTTGTAAAATTCGTAAGCGTGATTTGTTTAGTGGTGTTTTAAAGAATGGTATCTGACAATCCTACTTCTTTTTTTCTTTGTTTGTTTCGCTAGTTATATTGTCACTTTGCTTTACCACCATGGTTCTTGTTTGTCAGTCAGTCTTTTAGTTTGTTGATTATCTACCCCTTTGTCTTATACGTGGTATTGTTTCTACTATTTACGCTTCCTTAGCTATATGCTTATCTTCCGTGACATAGAAATATTGTTGCCATTTTTCATTATCCTGATGTATATTTCTTTTTTATCCCAGCTTTTCACTAAACTATTTAAGTCTTTGTGAACAAGCGCATACGTTAATGAAGGACAACAGATTACACCTAATGAAAAGTATCTGCGGTTTGATTTTGCTGACTTGTAATTTTGCTGAACATAAGAAACACTTGCCAGAATACGTCATCAAGCGAGGCCCTTCATTATTGGTGCTTTCTTCAGGGCGGTTGTTGTGTTTGCTGGAAAATGGATGGGCTTCTCCTTTTATATTGGTGGTAGGCGAGAATGCGTTAAGTAGAAGGGCGTTCCATGAATAAACATGTCTTTACCTCTTGCTGTGGTACAGCAGTCCTGGCTAAACCTACCTACACCTTCCTTTCCTGCTTTAAACATCTCACATGGGATCCAATCCTAAAATACCACCACCCATCCTTATCGTTTTATGGACTTTTTCACATTACATGAGCAATGACGACCCCATGTCCGATTTTAAAAAGTGTGGGAAGATGGCGTTTTGCAGGGTCACTTTTATTAATTTTAATTTCTTGCAGTGTCATATAGCGCTGGCTACACTCCAGTGGGCGGCGGTGAGCCTTAAGTAAGAACGGCTACAATGCATAAGCACTTTTGGTTTGTTACATTAAATTTTGATGAGGTTGGAACAAATTAAGATTGGGCTGTTTATGAATAATCCTCGTTATTTGCTGGTTAGTATTAAGAGTTGGCACTTGGCTGAAGACCTGGGTCTAATGTTTTAGCGCCATGAAGCCTGTGTGTGACTTCATGCTCGGTAAATAAAATTAATACCCGATTATCTACAATATCTGGGCACATTAAGTTTTATGGGCAGTAGCATGTAGTGACGTTATTTCCATTCTGGTGATATGACGGCCTGCTCTAATTACTACAAGGGAGCTGTTGATGACCATATATCACTGGGACAGTGTGGTAGCCATGGTCAAGCCACGAGGAGCACAGCACATCCCGATTGTTTGGTGCAGCTGTTGTGTATTTTACTTCTGCTCATTGTGGAGTAGGCTGTGCCACTACTGTGCACTACAGCAAGGCGAGCCGAGCAGTATTTAGGTACACTGGAGCAATGCCAATTTATGAGAATTGATTGCTGGGCACATTTTGAATTTCTTCTAATATTGCACGCACAACTTTCTCACTTGGATGTTCAGAGAACTTTTCAGATCTTAACATGAAGGTACACAGTTCCAGAAGTCAGGACTGGCATGGCGCAGTTTTCAGCGGACAAATTATTTCTGAGCAAACGTATATTGCTCCTACATAGTCCAATTCTAGTGGGATACAGTTCTAAGTGCATCAGTGAAGGCTGAGGTGAGATTTGCAAGGTGGGGGGACGGTGTCCTCCTTGTCGAAGCTTATCTCAGAAACCTGCTGTGAGGAGCTTCTAAAACGGAAGCAAGATGGACGATTTGTGCGAGTGTAAGTTAAGGGCCTGTGCTACAACAAGGCAAAACTATACAGTTTTCAAGAGCTTCATCAACTATGAGGGCGCCATATTGCTTCTTGAAGTGTCAAATGCGATCCCACTTCTAGGGAAGTGAATGTAAACTTTAAAATGTTGCAAAATAAATCCTTGCCACCTGCCCTGGGTAGGTTGTTCCGTAGTCTTGGGATGGCACTGGGGAAGACCAGCTTACTTTTTGCTGCTTCGAAATTGATACACCTTTGAAGTTCTGGATTATTTTATATGTAGGCCCCTTTCCCAGGCTATTGCCGTTTAGCAAATATACGTGCCAAATGTACTTTAAAACTCCCGATTTGATAGATTTTTTTCAAAAATTAAGCCAGGGAAACATTCATCCCTTATTTGTTGGTCAGACTAGCTCACTCGCAATTCATTTAGGTTACACTTCTTTCAAAATTCACCATCTTCTGCTGGATGCTAAAGGCACTGCAAGGTATCCCACACAGTCAGTCGCCATCGGACTGCACTGAAGACTCTGGCCTCTGCCTGTGCCAGCAGTGGGCTGGGGCTGGTGGTTGAAGTGGGTGCTGCTTACAGTGGACAGAGGTTTCCTGAGAAAAATCTTGGGCCATGGCACGCGTTGTCTGTAGCTCTATGCTGCCATACCTAGGACACAGAATGTTTTGATTTTGAATTTGTTACATCAGTTTGGTAGCAAATTCGAGAGGGATGTACCATAGGGTGCTGGACTTACTATGTTTTAAGGGTAACATCTACGGGATGGATAAGATTGCTGCTGTTCCCTGGATTCCATATCCCTTTGTTAAGAGGCCAACAGATTAGCCTAACATCACTCACAACACAACAGACACTCCACACTGTTTAATTTTGCCTTAAAAGGCTAACATAGGGCCACAACAGCACCCACCGCTAACAAAACCTCCTACAGAATACCCTAGACGGAGCTCTGTACAAACAGTGCAGACATTCCACATAGTTGGGAGTCAGCGTGTTCACAATAGCACTTTACACTTAACACACAAAAACGTCATACACAACTTACTTGACAATACAACATATGCACTACAAACCTACTACGTAAATGAATATCATTGTGCCACAACAGCCTTAATCTATACTATCAACACTACCATCATACGAGTACACCTCTCAACAGAACTGCAACATCTATCGACAGAGTCGAGACGAGCTAGTAGATGGATATCGGGGCTCTCCAGCACCTTTCAGTTTTATATCCATATACTTGGTTGGCATAACCTTTCTATACTCCGCCCTAATTTGTATCTGAGCAGTTATTGGTCTAGATCAGTGGTGACCAGTATATGACTCTGAAGGTCGGATCCATGGCAGATTTTCAGGACATCTATGTAAGATAAATGTACGTACAATTCACTTAATCGGAATGTATTTACTTAGGGATTATACTGGGAAAATGGCATGCCTTGATAGTGTTCCTAGATCCATTCCAAAATGTGCAAAATTACTAATAATCTAGACCCGTTATAAGGACTTTGTGGGTTTGATTTAGGGTCCAGTATTGAACATGACTGTGATTTGTACACTCCTTCCTAAGGCATTCTTTTTACTGACAGCTGGTTATTAATTTCAGTGTGACATGTTTTGTAAAACACCAGTTAATTTTCGTGAGTGTAGAAATGGCTTTGCCATCTGAACCTTGCCTTGTGTGGCTACTAAGAAATGCAACCCTTTTTCTAGAAACAATTCCCAGGCTGGACTTTATTGCCACTCAGCTTTGACAAACCTGGTTTAATGTGTATTAGAGCACTGTCTGAGGTCTGCACTTCTGGGACGCCTGTCCTCCTCTGCATTGACGTCCAGTAAGTGGATTTGCAATTCATGATCAATTATATGTAGATAAGGAAATGGTTTGAGGTGAAGCCAGTGGACGAGAGTTTTCAGCACGTCCATCAAGAAAATGGAGCATGCAAACCTTGCCCATTGCATGGACTGTTCACGGGGTGTATATGCGGTTTTGAAAAGGGCCTGATTTTATATACTGTGTTGCGGTGAAACAAATTGATTTTCAAGAATGTGGCGTGCAAGGTGTTTATTTATCGAAGCCCCCCTGCTGTTTTCAGAGTTGACTCCTTTTTTTGTAATGAAGTGGGGTATTAGAGGTAATGATTATGTTTAGCGTTTTTTGTGCAAAGCTTTAATTTTCCAGTTTCTTTTTACTGTGCAATGGCCGCTCTGCATGGCCTTGTACATGCAGTGCTATAGCTCAACACCCCTGTGATTAAATGCTATTTAAGAAATTCTATTTGCTGCTGACTTATGCCTCAAATATGGTCAGACACCCACCTTTCACCTTATGTCACAGTTTCAAATATTGGAAATAGGAAAGCCATTCCACGCAGAGATTCTCCAGTTGATTCAAAATGTCTGTGGGATTTGAATGCTTTGCTCTTCTTTGCTAGCGACTTGTTGAACAACTATTATGCTCTGTACGCTTCTGTGGCGTGCCATTACCATTGGTTATTTACTATTGAGTTTTGCAAATATTCATCGAATCCGTTTTCGATTCCCCTGCAACAAGCCCCATAATCTAGGACTTTGTCTTCCCATGGTTCAGGTAAAGCAACCGATTTTCGTCTTTATCGCTTGTTGGAAGGATGTTTCTGATGGATACTTAAACTTGCAGATTCGTCATCTTGTGAACATTTCCTGATGCTTGTCTAGACCAGAAACTCTAATGCAATAGCTCGTCCATGCCGGCATAGGGCACTGGCTTCATTACGGCGTCAACATCTAAACATTTGGTGAAGTCCGTGAAAGTATTAAGTGCCCAACCAGTGTACCAACAGTAGTTCCCTTTTTTACCCGCTACACCAACGTGAATCTGGAGTCTGCTCATCTTTGTTTCTGGCAGTTGAATTTGTTGCATCTGAAAAAATCGGGTTTTAAGCCCGGCAGAGGGTGTGAGGGTCATGTGACCCTCACTGGTCCTCATGAGGTGTGCTTATGGTGTTTGTGCTCAAGCCATGACACCCATCCTTGCGATTCCTGCATAAGTGTGCATCCCAAGGCCTTTAAAGAGAGGGACTCAAAACTGTTTATGACCAGGGTGAAAGAAGGTAGGAGGAGATCTCATCCTCGTTCAAGATACCCTGCTTCTTCACCTTCTTAACCCCTTCGCTGCTAGGCCTTTTCCCCCCCTGTGCTAAGCCTTTTTTTGGCTATTTGGGGTAGTTAGCGCTTAGGCCCCTGTAACGTTTTGGCCACATAAGGTATCCATGCCAAATTTGCGTCCTTTTCTTCCAACATCATGGGGATTCTAAAGGTACCCAGGGTTTGTGGATTCCCCTGGAGGGGACCCAGAAATTAGCCAAAATACAGCTACATTTTGTTTTTTTGGGGGGAAAAATGGGGAAAAAAGTGCTGCAAATGAAAGCGTCTGTTGTTTTCCCTGCAAATGGTATCAACAAAGGGTTTGTGGGGCTGAAATCACCATTTTCCCAGCTTTCAGGGACTGACAGACGTTTGTCAGAAAACCAACATTTTTTACACAGTTTTGCCATTTTACTGGGACATAGCACATTTTTGCTATTTTTTGTGCTTTCAACCTTCTCCCAGTTAATGGTAGAAATGGGTATGAAAGCAATAATGGATCCTGGAAAGCTATACATTTTAGTAAAGTAGACAAAATTCTGAATTCAGCAAGGGGTCATTTGTGTAGATCCTTCAAGGTTTCTTTACAGAAACTAACAGTTAAAAATAGGAAAAATTGAAAATGAGTTGAAAAAAACAGCCATTTGTGCCAACGTTTTCACCTGTAACTTCTTCTAATTATGACAGATGTTTGAAACCAATATACCGTTACATCTGCTGGACATTTCTGGTTGTGGGGATATATACGACTTGTAGGTTCACCAAGAACCCGACGACCCCAGAGCCAATAACTGAGCAGCGTCTTGCAATGTTTTTTTATTATATATACACTTATTATGTATACACTTATATATACAGTGAAAAATCGGGATGAAAGACACCTATGTATTTCTGAAATTGGAACAAAATATAGAGTTTAGAAACAGTAGCTATTTGCACATTTCCGAAATTGTGAGTACCCATACTAGCATGAGAATTATAGGACATTTTTCAAAGTGACTTCTTTTTTACCCATTGTCTTTCATTTGGAAGGCAGAAATGCATCGAAAGTCAATAGGTAATAACAGTTGCTCTACAATTCTGTGTTACCCTAAGTCTCCTGATAAAAATGGGGCCTCACTTGTGTGGGTACGCCTAGTGGCCGCGACAGGGAACGGCCCAAAATGCAACGTGGACACACCACATTTTCACAGTGAAAACGGACCCTTTTTTTGCAAAGTGCCTAGCTGTAGATTTTGAACCCTAGCTCTGCTGGGACCTTGGGAAACCTAGCAAACCTATACATTTTTTAAATCTAGACACCCAGGGGACTCCAGGATGGGGTGACTTGTCTGGCTCTCACCAGGTTCTGTTACCCAGAATCCCTTGCAAACCTCAAACTTTGTCAAACAAAACACATTTTCCTCACAGTTCTGTGGTGCAAAGTTCTGGAATCTGCGTGGATCCACAAAATTCCACCCACCCCGCATTCCCCAAAGTCTTCCGAGAAAAATGATACCTCACTTGTGTGGGTAGGCCTAGTGGTCGCGACAGGAAACAGCACAAAATGAAACGTGGACACACCACATGTTCACAGTGAAAACTGGCCCTTTTTTTGCAAAGTGCCTAGCTGTAGATTTTGAACCCTAGCTCTGCCGGCACCTAGGAAAACCTAGCAAACCTATACATTTTTGCAAAGTAGACACCCGGGGGAGTCCAGCGAGGTATGGCTTGCGTGGGTCCCCCAACGTTTTCCTACCCAGAATCCCCTGCAAACCTCAAATTTAGCTGAAAAAATCACTTTTTTTTTTCAAATTTCTGTGTGGGAAAGTTCTGGAATCTGCGTGGATCCACAAATTTCCTACCACCAAGCGTTCCCCCAGGTCTCCTTCTAAAAATGGTACCTCACTCGTGTGGGTGGGTCAAGTACCTGCGACAGACAAGGGCCCAAAACGTATTGAGGAGACATCAAAATGACCTATCACAAAACCTGGTTTTGCAAGGGGGGTCACCTGGGTTTTTGGCCCCGGGCTCGGCGGCCATCTTGGGAAACTACCAAACCCACACATTTCTGAAGACTAGACAACCGGGGGAGTCCAGCGAGGTATGGCTTGCGTGGATCCCCCAACGTTTTCCTACCCAGAATCCCCTGCAAACCTCAAATTTAGCTGAAAAATACACATTTTCCACATATTTTTGCGTGGAATCACCGTGCCGGCACAAATGTCCTACCCCACAGCGTTCCCCTCCGTCTCCCGAGTAAAATGTCCCCCCCCACACCAGGTAGTTTTGTTGTAGGTAATTTTGAAGTCTCCACAGTACGATTTGGGCCATTTCCTGTTGCAACCACTATACCTACCCACACAAGTAAGGTACCATTTTTATCAGGAGACCTGGGGGGAACGCTGGGTGGTAGGAAATTTGTGTCAGCCCGGTAATCCTACAACTTTCCCACACAGAAATGTGTGAAAAGTTTTATTTTTTTCAGCAAAATTTGAGGTTTGCAGGGGATTCTGGGTAGGGAAACGTTGGGGGATTCACGCAAGCCATACCTTCCTGGACTCCCCCGGGTGTCTAGTTTTCAGAAATGTGTGGGTTTGGTAGGTTTCCCTAGATGGCCGCCGAGCCCGGGCCCAAAGACTCATGGGACCCCCCCTTGCAAAACCAGGTTGTTTTGTGATAGGTAATTTTGATGTCGCCTCAATAGGTTTTGGGCCCTTGCATGTCGCGGGTACTTGACCCACCCAAGCGAGTGAGTTACCATTTTTATCGGGAGACCTGGGGGGAACGCTGTGTGGTAGGAAATTTGTGGATCCACGCAGATTCCAGAACTTTCCCACACAGAAATTTGAGAAAAATGTGATTTTTTTTTTTCAGCTACATATGAGGTTTGCAGGGGATTCTGGGTAGGAAAACGTTGGGAGGGTCCACGCAAGCCATACCTCGCTGGACTCCCCCGAGTGTCTAGTTTTCAGAAATGTGTGGGTTTGGTAGTTTCCCAAGATGGCCGCCGAGCCCGGGGCCAAAAATCCAGGGGACCCCCCTTGCAAAACCAGGTTGTTTTGTGATAGGTAATTTTGATGTCGCCTCAATAGGTTTTGGGCCCTTGCCTGTCGCGGATACTTGACCCACCCACGCGAGTGAGGTACCATTTTTATCGGGAGACCGGGGGGAATGCTGGGTGGTAGGAAAATTGTGGTTTTTCTGACACCAGAATATTATGACACAGTAATGCAAGGAAAATGCGTGACTGTAGTCCCATTTTGAGCTTTGCATGGCATTGTGAGTTAAAAAAACTTGTTGGGATCCATGAGAGGCACTCCCCATTTTTTTTTTTTTGCTTTACAGATATATCTAAAGTTGGTAAATTTTCCCTAGAGACAGACTACACCTTAGCACAGAAAGACAGATGAGACAAATATGACTGCCTATCCATCTGTTCCTCAAGTACACGCACATACTGGTTGACTTTGGCACGAGGGTGAGCGAAAGGTTCAAAATGTATATTTTATTAACAAGAGATTTCACAAAAAGGAAATGCACTGTTAACCAATGACTCACAGCTCGTGAGCTGTAAAGCCACGAGAAGGCACCAACCTCTTTACAGGCCATTCACACACCTTTCATACTTGACACACACTTTTACACCACCAGCTGCGGCCCCAGCACATTACAACACTCACATCCACAGACAATGTGGAGACAATGTACACCCTGGCAGAGAGAGACAGAAAAGACAAATATTACTTCAAAATGAACAATTCCTTAAGTACTCACACATACTGGTTGGATTTGGTGAAGGTTCAGAGCGTAAAATTCTATTAACAAGAGATTTCACAAAAAGGAAATGCACTGTTAATATTTAAAAGGTTAAAAACCTGAACCAATGACTCTCAGCTCGTGAGCTGTAAAGTCACCGCAAGGCACCAACCTCTTTACAGGCCATTCACACACCTTTCATACGTGACACACAAGACCATTCACACCGCCAGTCGCGGGCCCAGCACATTACAACATTCACATCAACAGACCGCGCCATTCAGGGGCCCATCACTTTCATACGCCCACATGACTGATACAGCAATCACACCGGCTGGTGGTTGACATAGTGTCTGCAGTGGCGTTTGACTAGCAGAGTGTGTAATGACCAGCAGCAAGTCACTACTCGCACACTGCCAGCCAAATGCCAGCCAAGCACAATCCCACCCACACTGCCAGCCAAGCGCCAGCCCACGCACCCCGCCAGCCAAGCGTCAGCCCACGCACACCGCCAGCCAAGCGCCAGCCCATCCAAACCGCCAGCCCACGCATACTGCCAGCCAAGCATCAGCCCACCCTCCCTGCCAGCCAAGCGCCAGCCCATGCACACTGCCAGCCAAGCACACTGCCAGCCAAGCGCCAGCCCACGCACACCGCCAGCCAAGCACCAGCCCACCCACACTGCCAGCCCACGCATACCGCCAGCACACACACACTGCCAGCCAAGCACCAGCCCACGCACACCGCCAGCCCACGCATACTGCCAGCCAAGCGCCAGCCCACACACACTGCCAGCCAAGCGCTAGCCCACACACACCGACAGACAAGCGCCATCCCATGCACACTGCCAGCTAAGCGCCAGTCCACGCACACCGCCAGCTAGGCGCCAGTCCACGCACACCGCCAGCTAGGCGCCAGTCCACGCACACTGCCAGCTAAGCGCCAGTCCACGCTCACCGCCAGCCAAGCACCATTCCGCACACACCATCATTACATTTTTTTTTAACAAGAAAGAAAACACAAACCAATTGCAACTAGATACAAAACTAGAACTACAAAAACAACAGCAGTAACTAAAGACAGCATTCTAATGCCAACCATGAAACTGAACAACTATATAAAACCATACAGACCAGGCAGTACACTATTAGACTCACGGTTGCTCCCAAAAACTCTTTTGAGTGTGATACAATCTGAAACATGTGGGCACACACAGTCCAGGATTAGAAGGACAATCAGCACAGTGCATATGACTCTCCTTCCGCATACCTCTTCGCAAGCAGACTCTACATCTCTTACAGTGATTGTTTTTTTTGGGCGTGGGAGGAATTAAATCAGGAAAGTGGCGATCTTTCAATCTAGCCACATCCTCCACCACACCAACTCTGGGAACACTTGCCTGTTCCACTACAACAAGGATGCCTATCACAGACTCCTGAAACTGAACAAAAGTAATCTTTGACACAGGAGAACACTCTCTGAACACAACAAAAGCCTTAGAAGTTGCTAAATTGAAGAGATGGATGGCCAACTTCTTATACCAAATGTAAGCCTTACGAACAGCAGTGTAAGGTTCCAACCTCTGATCTACTCTATCAACACCACCCATGTGCTTGTTGTAATCTACAATGCACACAGGTTTGCGCACTTCAGCAACCTGACCCCAAACAGTCAGAGGTGAAGTTCTCTCATCATGGATGGTAGTCAGCATGTACACATCCCTCCTGTCCACAAATTTCACAGCTAGCAGTTCCAAACTACGCAAGGCACTGCACTGTCCCCTCTGAAGCTTTTTGCAAACAAGCTCTTTTGGGTAACCTTTACGGTTAGAGCGGATTGTGCCACAAGCAAAAGTGTCCACTTTGAACAATTCCTTAAACAATTGCACAGCAGTGTAGAAGTTATCAAGTTACAAATGGTGACCTCTGTTAAACAGTCCTCTAGCAAGTTCCCACACAATTTTCTCTGAAACTCAAAAAGTGGACGGACAACCAGGGGGGTCAATAGTGGAATCCCTACCAGTGTACACCCAGAAATTATAGACATATCCTGTCCTACTCTCAGACAACATATACATCTTGATTCCATAACGTGCCCTCTTGCTAGGAATGTACTGCCTAAAAACCATACGGCCCTTGAACAGGACCAAAGACTCAACAGCTATTTCTTTCCCTGGAGTATAGATCTCTGAAAATCGATCTACAAAGTGATCAAGAACAGGCCGAATCTTAAAAAGACTGTCACAGTCGGGGTGATCTCGTGGCAACGCCAAAGCATTATCAACAAAATGCAGCATCCGAAGCAAAAGTAAATACCGATCACGACTCATAATTGCAGGAAATATGGCCGTTGCCATCAAGGGACTGGTAGACCAATATGAAGCCAGGGACGGCTTCCTTATCAAGCCCATCAAAAAAGTCAAACCCAAAAACTTCATCTCATCCAGATTTGTGGGAGTCCACCTGGTAGCTCTAGAGCGGGGCCTAAGTCTGGCACTGTTGTCCCTCAAAAACTGTTCAGCATACAAATCAGTCTGCTCAACAATCTCAGCCAAAAATACATCATCCATAAACAACTGAAAAAACGGTATAGGCAAAAAATTTTCACAATCCACTCTACACCCTGCATCACCACTAAAGGCAGGCAACACCGGCTGCACCATGTTTGGATCAACCCAGAGTCCAGCACTTCCAGTAGGAAGCCTTGCAGCCTCAGGCTGCAATCCTGATGTCTCTTGCTGCACCATCGACACATCAGTGTCCTCCTCTAAAACAGGCACTTCATCCACACTGAGAGTAGCTTCATCTGCACTGAGAGTAGCTTCATCATCAGATGATTCCTCGTGGACAGAAAACTCACTGCCAGAATCTTGCACTCCCTCCTCTCCCTCAGACGCACTGTCAGTCTCATAATCCTGCTCAGAGGAAGATTCAAAAGCATACCAATCACCTGCTGAGCAGTAATTCTACGGCTAGCCATAATCCTTACTAATAAAGGTAACTTGTCAAACAAGTCAACAACAACAAACACTTTGTAAATTAAGTAATAAACAAAATGTGGCTTTATCACAAAGACCTATATACTCCAAAACTATACCACTCACTTGCCAGAAGCAGCTAGACTCACCATCACCTACTCTGCACAGACACAGTAAGGATCAACAATATCCCACTAAAAAGAAAAAAAAAAGAAAATTACACATAAGACAATGCAAAACACATCGCAAAGAATTTCATGCTCAAAACACTAACTAAATATGCTGCCATTATGACACCACTTCCAAAATAATTCATTCATGCATGACAATAATACTCATTTGGAGTAAACACAACAAAAATGTTTTTCTTACCAAATAAATGCAACTACGCTAAACTGCTGAACAACCATTGCCGAAACCGCAAACAAGAATCAAAAGCTTTGCACTAGAATAAAAAGGAGAAAAAAAACATTACAATCACATATGCAAATAATGCACCAGTCCACACACAATCCACCAGCCAACCTAAGGGGTAGGTGGGCCTAAGAGTATAAATAAAATATTCACCCCCGTAAAAGGGGAGTAACCCTTGCCCAAGAGGCCACTCCCCAACTCCAAAATTTAAAAAACCCTGGTGTTTAGTGGCTTCTGCCCCCCCTTGGGGGACAGAAGGGCCTAAAAACATACTGCTGATCTTCCACCCAAAGAGGGCAGAAATGGCCACAATCATCCTCCCATAAAGGGTAGCAACCCTTGTCCAAGGGGCCGCTCCCCAACATAAAAAAAAATGAATCCCTGGAGGCCTAGTGGCCATACAAAAAAAAATGGCGAGATCTGCCCCCCTGGGGGGCAGACACAGCCAAAAACATTGCCCCCAAAGGGGAGCAACCCTTGCCCAAGGGGCCACTCCCCACAAATAAATCCCTGGTGGTCTAGTGGGCCTGATTTTAAAATAAATGGCAAGATCTGCCCCCCTGGGGGGCAGACACAGCCAAAAACATTGCCCCCAAAGGGGAGTGACCCTTGCCCAAGGGGACACTCCCCACAAATAAATCCCTGGTAGTCTAGTGTGGCTGATTTTGTTTTAAAAAAATGGTGAGATCTGCCCCCCCCCGGGGGGCAGACACAGCCAAAAACATTGCCCCCAAAGGGGAGTGACCCTTGCCCAAGGGGCCACTCCCCACAAATACATTCCTGGTGGTCTAGTGGGCCCGAGTTTTTTAAGAAAATGGTGAGATCTGCCCCCCTGTGGGGCAGACACAGCCAAAAACATTGCCCCCAAAGGGGAGCGACCCTTGCCCAAGGGGTCACTCCCCACAAATAAATCTCTTGTAGTCTAGTGGCCCTATTTAAAAAAAAAAAAAAAAAAATGGCTAGATCTGAAACATTGCCCCCAAAGGGGAGCGACCCTTGCCCAAGGGGCCACTCCCCACAAATGAAACCCTGGTGGTCTAGTGGGCCAGTTTAAAAAAAAAAAAAAAAATGGTGAGATCTGCCCCCCAGGGGGGCAGACACAGACAAAAAACATTGCCCCCAAAAGGCGAGTGACCCTTGCCTAAGGGGCCGCTCCCGCAAACAGTTAATCACATTTCCAATAAAAAAAAAAAATCCCTGGTGTCTAGTGGGCATTCCTGCTGCACGATCGTGCAGCAGGAATGCTTAAAAGAGGCATCAGGGCGAAGGAAAACCCTTTCCTTTCCCCTGATGCCTCTTTTGTTTAAATGCCCCCCTCCCCCGAGGAGAAACTCACCTCCTCTCCTCTGGACGCACTGGAAGCAAATGGCTCCCAGTGCATCCGGTATCCTCTAATGACGACAGCGCGCCTCGCGCGCTGACGTCATTAGATGACATGTAGGGGGGGAAGGGCTTCCCCTGCCTTCCCCGGTGGGGGCACCTTGAAGGGCGGCCCACGAGCGGAGCGCCAGCGCTTCCCCCGTGGGTGAGTGCTAGGACGGCCGGGAGCCGTCCGACGCACACGCCCACGCCCACCGACGCACGGAAAGGGTTAATGTTTCAGGAAACACATACACAAGAAGAGTTGGCATAGGGAGAAACAAGGTAAGTCACCTTCACCTCAGAATCTGGTTATGGGGTCGGGTAGTCCTCCCCCTTATCCTGAGTTTCCTGCTGCAGGAACAGATTCAGTGTTCTTTTTGAAAGCTATGTTTGAGGTTTTTAGGAGGGCGATGGTCCCCTTTGCTGCGCCATTTGGACTCCCTACTAAGAATCTTCCATTAGCTCTATTCACCCCCTTCTTGCCCAGCAGTCTAATCCATCACCCCCAGTTCCACAGCTGATGCCATTATCCACGCACCCGAAGCCTGTTTCCTCAACAACATCCCAAGCATCTCTGAAGCTGTTGGTGTTATCTGATCTGGCACCGGTGGCATCGTGACAGGCTTCAGTATCTTAAATTCATCTATCTATGCCTCCAAGTGCACCACATAGATCCAGGACAGAGTCCTGGAGATGCTTGGACGAAAGTCCGTTTGAAAGGGCAGAAACTCCACATGAGTTATTTGGAACAGATGCAGACCCTCTATCTGTTGGGAGAAAAGTTTTTCACAAGTTATTTTTTCTGGCCCTGATGAATTTCAGGATTTGACGGGATTCAAGTTTCTTGGACACTTCACCTGAAATAGACAATATGGTTCCTTCTCTTACTTTATATCCTGAAGTGTCTTCATATTATTCTGTAGTCAAAAAAGCTGCTGAAGTCTTAGTTACCTCTTCCTTCTGTGAAGTCAAGGTCAATTATTCTAAATGAGGTTTTTCAATCTACTTCCATATCCTTTAATGAGACATTGTTGGATCAAGTTCTGTCTGCCTGGGATAGACCATCTACAGCCCCAGCTGTGCATAGAGGCATAGCTAGAAGATATAGATCTGTTCTTAGAGACCCGGTTTTTGTCTAGCTATTCTTCCAGAGTATCTTGCTATTCAGGCATCATGCTCTTCAAAATTTTCACCTAGTGCCTTCCCAGTAGCCCTTGCTGATACAGAATCCCAAACATAAGTGAATGTTGGGGAAAACAATTCTCAGTGGGGAGTTTAGCCTTGAAATCGCTAAACACTACTTGTTTATTGGGGTGTTGTACTCATGCTTTGCTGGATATGGCCAACTTAGTAGTTCCTGATTTCCTGGATCACCAGCAAGGTCACTTTTCAGAACTAGTGCAGATGGTCAGACTGCCTCTAAGCAGATATTTCAATCTGGTCTAGACACTGCAGATTCACTGGCCATATCCATGGGTTAATCGGTTTCTCTAAGACACCATGTTTGGCTTAGTGAAAACACTTTAATGCACCTCCTATTTGATGAAACAAAATTGTTCGGGGTTAGGGCAGAGTCTGCAATTGAAAGGTTTAAATCTATCAGAGCTACAGCTTATTTCTTAGCCCTTCAAACAACCCAAAACACTTGTCAATTTCGGAAGTTCAGAGGCTCCTCAACAAGCTTTGGCTTTCATCAGGGGCAACCCCCTCAGCAATAAAAAAAAACAAAAAAAAAACAATACAGGACCCCCTCTAAAGAAAGTAGATGGGTTGTGGTAAGGCCAGAGGCCATTCTACTCAACAGTCTTTGTCTTCCTCCTCCTACTCTACACCCCCCCCCCTTTTAACCAGGAAAGCAGTTCTAGACTGGTCCTCTTGGTGCACTATCAAGCAGTGGGTGGCGGAGTATCCCTTTTTCAACAGGCTGGAAAGGTTGTAACTTCAGAACAGTGGGTACTCTAAATAGTGACACCCACGAAGCATGGTGATCTCCGTCCAATCCTAGACAAGTTTTTTAACCTGTTTCTTCGCAAGGAGAATTTCAGGATTTTGTCCCTAGCTCAAGTAATTTTGGCACTGGAGGAACAAGACTGGATGGTATTTTTGGACAGGCAGGGTGTGGTTTTCCATATACCGCTCCTGCAGTTGCAAAGGAAATGCCTGTGTTTCATGGTGGGTTACACTCACTACCACTGGGTGTTTTTTCCCCCCTTTTGGCCTAAGTGCAGCACCTCACGATTTTGCAAAGTCGATGGCTGTGGTAGCATAGCAGACCTTCTCAGAAGGATAGGAAATCTGGTATTTGCAAATTTATACAATGGACTACTGAAAGCTCAGTCATCACTTATAATGTCCTACCACTTGCAGTCCACCTCATCTCTGCTCTTCAGCCTGGTGTTTTCTGTAAACAGACCCAAAATTCACCTAAAGTTCTCTGTCTCTTATTCATAGCATTCATACAGGACACCAACTCCACCACCCTGATCGACAACCTCGCCACCCTCGGACTCAGACAGCTCGTGACTACACCCACCCACGCCGCCGGCCACACGCTCGACTCCATCTTTTCCGCAAGCCCACACGTCTCCTTCAACCACACCTCCGAACCCCACTGGACTGACCACCACTGCATCCACTTCACCTACAGGAAGCGCACCACGCACCACCGCACCGAACAAATGCCTCGCCGCTGCTGGAGCAGAGTCACGGAAGACCAGCTAACCACAACCCTCGCCCTGAGCCCACCCGCCGAACCCTCCGACCCCGACACCGCCGCCCGCAACCTCAGACAGTGGATCGACGACTGCGCCAACACCCTCGCCCCGCTCAAGAATCCGCCCAACAGCCACACCAGCAAGAAAGCCACCTGGTTCACCGAAGACCTCCAGGCCGCCAAACGAACATGCCGAAAACTGGAGAAGATCTGGCTCCACGAACGGACAGCGGACAGCTACGCCGCCCACAAGAGCGCCACCCGCAGTCACCATCACCTCATCAGATCCGCCAAAAGGGCCTCACTCAAAGACCGCCTAGACAACAACGCACACAACAGCAAAGAGCTCTTCAACATCGTGAAGGAACTCTCCAACCCCAGCTCCAACACCAACGACATCCAGCCGTCGCGAGACCTGTGCGACTCACTGGCCACCTTCTTCCACCGCAAAATCGCCGACATCCACGACAGCTTCAACACCACGACCGCCCCGGCAACCACCGAGACCACTGCCCCCACAACCACCAACCGCCTGCTCTCCTGGACCAACATCAACGACGAGGACACCAGCGAGATCATGAACACCATCCACTCCGGTTCACCGCTAGACCCGTGCCCTCACCACATCTTCAACAAAGCCAGTACAGCCATCGCGCCCCATCTCCGGAAAATAATCAACATCTCCTTCGAGACAGCAACCTTCCCGGAAAGCTGGAAGCACGCCGAGATCACCGCCTTACTCAAGAAACCCAAGGCAGACCCCAAGGACCTCAAGAACTTCCGACCCATCTCTCTGCTCCCGTTCCCCGCGAAGGTCACCGAGAAAATCGTCAACAAACAACTGACCCGCTACCTCGAGGAGAACAACATCCTGGACCCTTCCCAGTCCGGCTTCCGCAGCAACCACAGCACCGAAACCGCCCTCATCGCCGCCACCGATGACATCAGGACCCTGCTAGACAACGGAGAAACAGCAGCCCTCATCCTCCTGGACCTATCAGCCGCCTTCGACACGGTCTGCCACCACACACTACGAACACGCCTTCACGACGCCGGGATCCAAGAGAAGGCCCTGGACTGGACCACATCCTTCCTTTCCGGCAGAACACAAAGCGTCCGCCTCGCCCCCTTCCGATCCAAGGCCACCAAGATCATCTGCGGCGTACCCCAAGGCTCCTCCCTCAGCCCAACGCTGTTCAACATCTACATGGCACCCCTCGCCCACGTCGCCCGACAGCACAACCTCAACATCATCTCCTACGCCGACGACACCCAGCTGATCCTCTCCCTCACCAAAGACCCTCACACCGCCAAAGCCCACCTCCACGAAGGAATGAAGGCCGTCGCCGAATGGATGAGGACCAGCCGCCTGAAGCTGAACTCGGACAAGACGGAGGTCCTCATCCTTGGTTCCAACCCTTCAGCCTGGGACGACTCCTGGTGGCCAACATCACTGGGAACAGCCCCGCCACCCACCGACCACGTACGCAACCTAGGGGTCATCCTCGACCCCACCCTCTCCATGACTAAGCAGGTCAACGCCGTTTCCTCATCCTGCTTCAACATCCTCCGAATGCTCCGCAGGATCTTCAAGTGGATCCCCACCGAAACAAGAAAAACAGTCACCCAGGCCCTCGTCACCAGCAGGCTGGACTACGGAAACGCCGCCTACGCAGGAACGACGGCTAAGCTCCTGAGACGGCTGCAACGCATCCAGAACGCCTCTGCACGTCTTATCCTCGACATCCCCCGACGCAGCCACATCACACCCCACCTGAGAGACCTGCACTGGCTCCCTGTCAACAAGAGGATAACCTTCAAGCTCCTCACCCACGCACACAAAGCACTCCACAACTCCGGACCAGCCTACCTCAACAGACGACTCAGCTTCTACACCCCCACCCGCCAGCTCCGCTCGACCAGCCTCGCCCTCGCCACAGTCCCCCGCATCCGGAAAACGACCGCCGGCGGCAGATCCTTCTCCCACCTCGCCGCCAAGACCTGGAACACCCTCCCCACCAACCTCCGACAGACCCAAGACCTACTGGCCTTCAGAAGACTCCTCAAGACCTGGCTCTTCGATCAGTAGCAGCACCACCCCCTCTTCCCCCAGCGCCTTGAGACCCTTGCGGGTATGTAGTGCGCTTTATAAGTGACATGATTGATTGATTGATTGATTACATTGTTTCTCTAAACTTTATCACCAGTTTGGAGGATCCAAGACATTCAGTCTGTGTCTTTATTGATTTGAGGTGGAGCTAAATTCCAGTCTTGAACATCTAATACCAGCAAGGTCTGTTGGCTTCTTGCATATTTTTGTTGAAACATGCACCTAAATGTTTTCCGGTGATGCCTTCGAAAGCAGTGGTTCCAACACAGGGGAGAACTCTCAGATACCTTAGTCATCTCACCAGGTGCTGCAGCGGGTCTCAAGTGATGCAGAACTGAAAATAATCTAACTGTAGGATTGTCTTTCTTTCCTCCCATGGCAGTGACTGATGCCTCCCCTCTATGGTGGGGTGCTCATCTGGAGGTCAGAGGCCTATGGTCTCCAGAAGAGGACGTTCTTTTAATCAACCTGCTAGAAGTCAGAACAATATGACTAGCCCTGGAAGGCCTTTCTCCTCACCATTCACAGCATGTTCAGATTTTTGACAGACAATAAGACTGTGATATAGTATATCACCAAACAAGGGAGAGTGGGATCTCGCCGCCTTGGTTGAGAGGTGTTGAGACCCTGGCCTTGGGCACACCAACGCATTGTTTGGTTAGAAACAAACCATCTGGTGGGTTCTCTGACTCAAGAGCCTCAGGCCGGTACACCTTGCTGACCATGAGTGGTGTGTCCATCTGCAGATGGTTCAGTACATCTTTGCCCAATGTGGCATCTTCAAAGTGGATTTGTTTGCTTTTCACAGCAATACATATATTCTGAGGTTCTCGGTCTTCCAGTATCCGTGGCAAGTAGCCTTGGAGGATTCATTCTAGTTGAAATGGAACGTTACACTTCGGTATGCATTTCCTCCCATACCCTTGATTCCTCGAGTTATGAGGAAGATTCACCAAGACCTGGCCCAAGCAACCTTAATCGCCCCGGATTGCCCAAAAAGTGTGGTATGCAGACCTCTTACACCTATCCATGTATCTCCCTCTCCAAGTGTATCTTCTTTCCCAGACGGTGGGGCAGGTTTTACATCCCAACCTTCAGAACCTACACCTCGAAGCTGTGAGATTGAGTGGTGACATTTAGCTTCGCTTCAATTGCCATCTGAAGTGATAGATGTTATTCTATCTACTCGGCATGATTCTACCAAAATGGTGTATCCCAAAAGATGCAACAGGTTTGTTGCTAGGTGTTCTGATAAACTAAATAGGTCCTTTGAGTGCCTGTCTTTAGCGCAACAGGGCTGTGCTATAAGAACAGTCATATGTTGCTTGGCTGCCTTGTCCGCATTCTGCTGCATTTCGGACCAACCATCCTTTTTCAACTCACCTGTTTCACGTTTCTTACAAGGTCTTGCAAACAAATCTCCAACTACTCAATTTATTATTCATCAGTGGGGACCTCAATTTAATATTTACGTTTTCGGTGGGTTCTACCGTTTGAACCGTTGCATAGTTGCTATATAAGGCTCTTGACTTTTAAAAACACACTTCAGCTAGATGCATCAGCGAGTTGTAGGCACTCATTTACTTTTCACCTTTAATTGCTGTTTTTACGGACCAGACCTACTTTTCTTCCTTCGGTTGTAACCCAGTTTTACTTGGGTCCGTCTATTACCCTTCCGGCGTTTTACCCACCTCCACATCTTTCTAAGGCAGAGGACAGGCGGGCACCATAGGCTGGATCGAAATAGAGCCTTTCGTTTTTTACATAGAGCAAAAGACTTCCGTGTTGACGGCCAGCTTTTTGTATAGCTACACAGGTAAAAGAAATGCAAGATTGGTTCAAAAGAGAACTTTATCAAGGTGGATTATTTCATACATAGCTATTCGGTAGCGCAAGCAACTACTTGAGGGCATACACACCAATTCTTCCAGGACGAAATATTTTAACTCTGCATTGGCAAGAGGAGTTTCAGTAGCAGAAATATGTAGAGCTTCTATGTGGGAATCTCTGCACAGTTTTGCCAAATTTACTTTTTGGGTACGGAGATTTGGTGGAGTCGTCATTTTGCCTGTTCTGTCCTATAAGCCGTCTTGATTGAACCACTTTTCAAGTCCCTCTTTAGAGTATGTTGTGGGCAGGTGAGAAATATGAATGTTGAAGTATCCATCAGAAGAAAAGGTTACCTTTGGTAATGATCTTTCTGGTGGATACTCTATCTACTTATTCCTCACCTACCCTACCCACCTCCCCATCTTAAAGGTTATGTACTATTTTCAGTTAATTGTCAATACTTTCATGCATTGGCTTCTCATTAGTATGTGTAATAAATGTACATATTTATTTTAAAATGTCTTGTTCTTCTGCCTTTTTGGTGCTTAAAAAGGGTTGGTGCGGTTGGGCACCTTATACTTCCAGTGACATCACCAAGTGTTTGGATCTTGACATAGTAGTGAAGCTGGTACACTCTGTTGGCTTGAATGAGCTTTTGCATAAGTTTCCGGTCCAGACTGTTGTCCACAGTTGCTCAAAGGTTAAGGAATCTGCGGGTAGAGTATCCACCAGAAAGATGGTTACTGAAGGTAAGTCATTTTCTTCATGACATGATTAATTAGTCAATGGGAAAATAGAATCTATTTTGAATCTGAGATCCATTCTTGGGTTTATGCGTAGAAAAATTAAGTTTGATTTGCAAAAGGAAAGATGAGGGAAAATGTGTGAACCACATTTCACCCATATATTCTCAAATATTAACGAAATCCAGTTTTGTTTTCTAAAACTTGGCTAAGAGTTCCTGATTTGTTAATTGTTCTGTTTTTCCTTTTTCTTTTCTGATTATTGACCTTTTATCTATCTATCTATCTATCAATCGATCATTTGGGTGCTTTTATTTTACAAATGTAGTAGCATAAAAACCCACATTGTACGAGAACCTATAAAATATGGAAAGATTTCACAGCTCCCTTTAATATATGGGTTTCATAAATTCAGTCCCCAAACGAGACTGCAAAGCTTCACTGCTGGCAAATCTACTAGGATTATGTTGCAATGGTGAACCAGATTTTGGAGCAATTTTTTTATCTAAATAATGGGGCAAGAAAAGCCAAGTTATAGTGGATATTCTCTGGTAGTTTTGTAGTTCGCTACAGTTGAAAACATGTATTTTTTATTTTTTTACATTTGCTAACTTATTTTTTTACATTTGCTAACTTTGTGGTACGTGCTTAAGTTAATCATTTTTGCAGGAAATGCAGCAACCACTGTACCACATAATTCCCCATGACCTCATCGTTGTCCATTGTTTTTATCAACAATGTATTCATGAAAGGTAGACAAAACCCAAGGATTCTGTTGCCAGTCAGGGCCCATTGCTAGCTGCTTCTTGAAGATAACAGCCACAACAGCCTCTCCCTTCTGCGGTCACATTGTTTTTTTTAGTGCAAGTTGTTTTTTTCTGAAATTCTACATTCGTATCTTAATAATTAAGTATTGTTATCTTATTAACTGTCAACAACCAAAAGGTATAGTCCAATATTTTACTTAATATTTTCAATATATATTTCCTTTTTTAACTAAACATCTTTTTCAAGCTAAGTACCCAAAATAAACTTCTAATATAAAAAATACATGATGCATTAAATGTGTAATATGGTCATATATTGCCGTCTTAGGGACATTTACAAACCACTCGGCCTTCAACCTCGTGGTTTGTCACGATAATACCTTAATAGAAATATTGGAACTTATTACACTGTTTTCTGTTATGTATCCTTTTTTAGGTCTCGCCCTGAGCCAGCGCTTGCGCTGGTCTGGGCGAGACATTTAGTCAGTGGGCTTTCAGAAATGCGACCACAGCTTTTTGGCTGGCCTAGAGCGTGCGGGTACGCGCACAGTAACACGCATTCCTCGCATCGCTCCAGGCGCCATCTGGCTTTCATCTCACTTGCTCCTCCCCCACCACAGAGCGCATCTCGCGGCCGCGCATCTTGCTTGCATCGCGATCGTCTCCACACCTCTCCCTTCAGCGCTGCACCTCCTTTCACCTTCTGCACAGGGCTCCTCCTCTCACTGGCTGCACTCCTCTCCGCCACTAAACGCCTGGACGCTGTTTTTCCCTCACTCGCCGTCTCCATGGTGATCCTGGCGCACTCACTCTCTCCACAGTGCATCCCCCATTCAGTGACTGCTCAGTGCTCTCAAAGTTTGCTGCAGTGGCTGAAAGGCCAAGATACAATACGATTTGCCTGACTTCCCGGGGGCATAATCTAGCAATGCAGGTTGGCCTAATTTGCATGTGGTTGGATGTCTGATTGAGAGGTTAGTAATTTGCCCAGAATCACAGAGAAGATAAGAAGCGCTCTTGTTTACATTGCCTGCGCTGTTGGAGGGTCCCGAAAGTCCCGTATTACCATTTAACAAGAAACCCATTACTGGTTTGGCACTACCCACCAAACATGATACTCCTAGATAGGCCCTACCAGGCAGGCTCAGATAGAATGTCTTAAATTGTCCACTTTCCCTTGTCCTGGTAGCACATCTCACATAGGCCCAAGCCCAGCTCCCTAGATAAACCATATCTTACATAGGCCCAAGCATACCTTCCTAAGATACAAATGTGTAGGCCCAAAAGCAAGTGACTCTTGCTCTCATTTTCATAATAATAATGAAACAGACCTCGTAGGCCTCACTGATCTGCTAGCAGAAATCTGTCCCATCCACCCAGATACAACATTAGCCTGTCTTGTAACTTTCCACAGTTACAAGAGCAAGGGTGGCCCCCACCCACTTGACAACTTGATGGAACATCTGGCAGTGTCACATGCAAGATTCATGATATTCTTAGCTATGGGACTTTCCGCACTTGCTAAACTGGAACCCAAGGCAGGAACTTGACCAAGAATTAATATATTTAATATTAATTCTAAAGCATTTTCACGGTAAAAGTTATTCTTTGTTTACTTTTGCGGTCAGAGAACTCTGACCTGCTGCCACCAGTTCTGTTTTATCCTGATACCACTTCTCATATAAAATGTTCCAGTAAACCGGGTGGCCGAGTGGCCTGCGTCACATCTTGTGTCAAGCCTCGTGCACACGTAGGCAAGTTCTGCATTTAACGACAAAGTTCTGCATTCAACTATATAAAAGAGCCTCGCCCACACTATAAGCTTTGAACTCTTCCATTGCATCAGACCTTGACTGCATCTGGAGGGCTTCCCGTGCGATCGATCGTCCGTACTACTGGGCTAGAGCTTCAAACTTTCAAGGTGGTAATATTCTTTTCTTAATAATTTAGCCTTTTGGCTTTAACACCCTATCTAATGGCATAGCCTATTGGCATTGTCAGCCTATCTGATTATTTCACTATTGGTTTTGTCAGCCTATCTGATTATTTCATCATTAGTTTATTCAGCCTCTTTAATAATTTAGCCTTTTGGCTTTGACAGCCCATCTAATTCAGTTCATTCTAACCCAAGCCATTGCATTTAACTTAGTTTAAACTACGTAGTCTTGAATGGTGTTGCTTTCTTAAGAAAAGATTAGCCTTCTAGGCACTAGCCTACCCATCCTCTTTAGAGTTAGGGTTGCTCCTTGGGCAGCTGCTTATAGCATAATATTTTGGTCATATATTTGCTTCTTTGAACAACTGAGTTTGAACATTGTCGATGCATTTATTTTTTCATCCTGCTCAAATGTTGTTGGGCAACATTTAAATTGAATTGTTTTATGCTTTGACCTGATCATGTGTTGATGAACACACATTTACGTTGAACTGTTTCCTGTGGGTTTGAATTGCTTAATAAAGTGCTACTGTATTTGACATCGTTGTTCCTTCCTTTCAAGAGAACGTGCAGAGCGCAGGTCTTGCTCTCGTGAGCTGGTAAGCCATGTGTGACCACTGCAGTGTCTCTCCATTTACCCCCCATCAGCGCTCATGTGCTTACAATGTTTGTTAGCTTTCTTCCAAAGCAGCCTTCACGCCTTTATTTATGAATGGCACCGCTTTCACTTTAAGCGCACCTTTATTTATTTGTGAACGGCGCAGCTTTCACTTTAAGCGCGCCTTTATTTATCTATAAAGTGTTTGTTAGCATCCTGCCAAAACCCCACCTCCCCGCATCTCCCGCTGGGCTGCTTCACGGAGAAGATAAGGAGCGCTCTTGACGGTATAGTCTCCAGGGTAATGGAAAGAAACCCGTCCATGATTGCAGAGTGGAACATGTTCTACGGCGTAAAACATTGACCGGTATTAAAAATACCAACCTTACCCTTGGTGTGCGGAGGGACCCCAGCCTTTCTTTTGAACCACATTTAATCTTTCCTTCTTTACGTGTACCAGCAGCCCACTCTGTATTTTGCTTGCTAGCATACCATAGTATTTGGTTATAATACACCTGGCTTTCTCAAAACACAGGTCTCTTGCACCAAGGACGTCATGTGGGATTCCATTTCTCAATTTCCGGTGGTGCTTTCAGCAGCTAACGCTGTGCACAGTGGTGAGAATTCATTAATCGGCAATGCAGCTCTGTGCCAGTTCGTGACCTTGCTTTCTGCATACATTCCGTGAACTCCATCTCAATATTCAACCATGTAACAATGTGGGTGTTCCTTTTTACCCTTTTGTCCCACAATTCCTGAAGTTTCGGAAGTGCTATTGCGTAATCGTTTGATTGTGAAATCTTGCATAAATGCCACAAAAATTATATTTACTGTAATGTGCGTGCTTCTTTTATTTAAATGTTCTTTGCTGCTGACGCTTCTGATTGTGCCGCATGTTCTTATGTATCCCTGTGCATTTTGTTTTTACCTCACAGGATGCTTGTTGACAGCTTAGCATGTCAGAACACCCCTGCCCCCAAATAGATTTTTGTAAATGTGCTTCAAAAAATATTTACATTTACAACGCCAGTAGATCACAGGTGGATATGTAATACTCCTTGGCGCCCAGGGGACTTGCTCTACTTTCTATTATTGCAAATAATGGTCTTCCCGCCATTTTGAAATACGGTCCCTGCTTCTCATGAAGTGTGAGAAAGAAAAACAGTGGGATTTGTGCACGGCAAACAAAAACACCGCAGAGAACAACACTGCATGGACCGCATTAACACACCACATACGGGGACAGCAAATTTCAAAAGCATGTTGGTAGCTGTGTTTCCTTACAGTTACTAGTCGAGAGACAGCGGTTCGTAACCCCACAATTGGACTGGGAGCGCTCGGTACAATAAAACATAGAGGGCCTAGCGACCCACCCCCACCCCCGGCATGACTGGATCGCCACACTGCACCGGCTGCTCGGCGGCTGCATTAAGGTTGTTACAGGCCGACGGCCAGTGTGTGGGGTTACTTGCTGTGAGAGATTACAATTGATCCCATTAACCAACAATAAACAATAACTATTAATAACCAAAATAAATCCGGATTAACCACTTACCTTGGGTACGGGGTAGCCCACTACCTGCAGTAAAGCGCTTAAATGACTCTACAGTTGTAGTAAGCGCTATATAAATGCAATTACAATACAATTTGAAAATTGTTCTGTTATGGTGATTTATTTAAAAAATACACTCTTGGTAGTAAGGTAGGATTAACTTTTATAATGAAATGAAATGAGTTATTTATAAAGCGCGAACTGTCACTCCCAATGGAGCCTCCTGGCGCTATCAGATAACGAACATCAGTCGTGGGGTATTTCGTGATCAGATGAGAGCCAGGCAAGATTCGTCAGATGTTCCGTAGATCCATGTCTTGAGGGCCTTCCTAAGCATTCATTTTATTTCAAAAATAGATTTCATAGCAGCAATTTCAGAAGCACAGTAGTTTTTAGCTCACCTTTCAAACAGTACAAAAGCAGAAACACAAAAAATTCCTGGCTGCACAACACCCAGGAAAATGTGCTGCATGGCTAAACACTTATAGGGTCCCAAAGGCGAGACCTATTGGCTATGCCAATGCTTGTTCTCTTTATGTGCGTGTTGCGTAGTTTAGTGCAGTGTATTGTACTGTACCATACTTCAAAATCGATATCATTCCCTTTAAGGATGTGCAGCTTTGGTGCCAGGTCGTGTACCTTCGAACAGGGACTGTTCGAAGTGGATGCCAAAGTGAGATCTGGGGTGGAATTTTGTCGAGGTTGTGCATCTAGGTATTGAGGCGGGCCACTTACCAAGACTGTGCCTGGAGGGCGCCTGAGGGCTTTGTAAATGTACACTGAAAAGAAATGCTCTCTTAGAAACCATAACTTGTAGGAGCAGGCCTTGCAGTTTTTTGTTAATTAACTGTATTAGAAATAATAACATTGTCTTTATATTTAGCAATATAGCTGTGAATATATCTGTCCTGCTGTAAATTTGATAGGTTTGCCTGGGAGCGAACTACTGTAATTGTACAGTGCGTTCATACGTTTTACTTTTGACAATGTGAAAAAGTGAGCAAATGGAAAGAAAGCGTGTACTTCATAGTCAAGGCTAAATGTGTTGAAAAATCACACTTCGTCGTAAGAAACATCCCTGGTGACAAGTGGTTGGCTTTTGACAACGCAGAGGTGTTGGCAGAGTTAGCTGAAACACCTCTTACTATCGGTAGGCAATTAAGCCTGTCGCAGCATTGGAAAACAGTCGAGCAGCCTTTAATTCTTCCGGCTGAGACATGGAGCCGCTGTGAAACGACACCTTTTAAGTACTGGAGCTGCTAACTCGGCGAAGAGTACAACAAGTCTTGGGCAGTTAGTTGAAAATGATGATATTTCTGGAAAAATAGTTTTATGTGCACTTACCGCCTTTATTGACGAGAAACTGAATTTAAAACTAACAAACCCAGCGAAAGAAACGAGCACTGGCAAAGCAATAAGTCTGAAGTAAGATGGTAACGTTCTTTAATTGTTTTATTGCAAGCGTATGTCACAAAAAGAAAAAGAAGACATGGTCACCATATCTTTGCAATAAAAATTATAAATTGAAAAAATTACTGCTGCAGCTATTTCCTTATGATGTTTAAACAACAATGCCTTTAAGTTGTTATTGAGTTTTTATTTGTAAACGAGACTAGAATAAAATACCAAAGTCGCAGCTAGCTACGATGTTAAAATGTAATGTTAACACTTTATAACAAACTTTGACGAGGAGTACAGGCAATATAAATAACTTATTTAAAGTTAATATAGTAATAACATTAGAAAGCCACTCCCAGCGAACTTTGCAGCTAAAGAGAAAGGAATTATTTTCAGGAGGATGTGAACAATGTGCATAGGCCTTGTGCAGCTCTTCAAAGTGAAGGGAGCCAATGGTTAAACTGGTTTGAGCCACTGTGCTTTTAGCTGTAGTGGGTGTAACCAAAATGTGAGTGACAGTTGAGTAGACCAAGAGATGAAGCCCGCTGACCAAAATCCCCTCTACACGTGTATTTTATGAATGCCTTAAAAAAAAACTAAAAAAAAAACTGGAGACACAGATAACGCTGTTAAAGGCCAGACCTATAAATGCATGTCCCATTCAACGCTGAGACTGACAGCCAGCTGGAACTCAGTTGTAACAAATCATTATCTATTTAGATCTGGAAGACCTTCTGATTTCACTAAAACGATTTATATAATATAGGTTCTTATAGGGGCTTTCAGCCAGCTATCTTCATGCCTTGGCCTGTTATTGTGCCATTCATATTCTTCTTCCACCCTCTACCGCACACATCATAGGGAAGTCGTTGAGTCCCTAAACATTTTTTGCTTTTAGGCTTTTTTATGTTAGTTAGGGCTCTGCAGCTATTGGCTGTGCAAATACCTGTTTATTGTGTTAGTTATTGTTTTTATGTATTGTTGTAGCATTAATGCAATATTTTATTTAGACAGAAACAAGAAAGACTGGCAAAGTTGATGATTAGGCACAAAAGATAACCAAGTGAAAATTATATTGAATTAAAACAGATGTTATATACACTGTGTCTTTGCATGCATAGTGGAGAAGTCGAAACAGTTTGCCTTTTTAACAATCAATTGTAGTGCAAAGTTTTTTTTTCTCTCATCCACTCAACCACCATCTGCCTTTACTGCTCGTCTAGTGCTTTCTCTCCCACCCAGCCGCCATCTCGTTAAAGCTTTTTTTTTTAAATGATTTTGTAGGGAACTGATTCTCACTTCCAGACTTGTCTATTGTTCCCTTACTCTCCCGTGATTTTTTTTTTAACGTTTTGAAAATGATTTCTCTGAGGACCGCACACCGATACCTGACAACATTATTTTTGGTTTGTGCAGCATTTAACACATATCTTTTATTTTTTTTTTAAGTTTGCAATTCTGAAATGGTTGTCTGCAGTCTTAAAACAGTAAATTAAAAAAAATCCAGCCACCCGCTGATGCATCACAACACATGCATGCAGAGGCATCAGTGACCGTCCTGGAAAGTTGTTTACCTTTATTAGAAAGACAATTCGAACATGGCCGCCCGTGTGTGTACATGTATCGTGACGCAAAAGCGTCCATTTAGGAATGATTTTTCGCATAAAGGAAAAATATTTACAAAATGGGCTCCGGAGCGTCATAACACACAGAACGCCAGCCATCTTGAAATACTTTTTTTTCTATCACATGCGTTGTGGTGCACCGGCATCCTTAAGTACTTTTTTTTCCTTTTGGTCATGTAAATGCGAAGAAGCATCAGCAAAGCTCACAGCTTGGCACACTCCTTTCAAATGTGCGACCTGCTAGCTTTGTTAATGTTTGTTTATACTACTGGTGTAAAATCCTGAGGTTATTCTTGTACCGATATTAATTTGGTTAGATTTATCGGCCACCGTCTGTATGGCACCATCCCCACCAACCACCAATTGCGTATGTGACTTTTAACTCTCTCCTTAATTAGCCTTCCAGGAACTTAGCAGCAGTCTGTCATCATCCATGTCCTTATGAAAGTAGGTTCTGATATGTGAAAAAAACTACACCCATGTATACTTCCATGTTTTCTTTGACTCTAGGATTTATCTTTACAGATTCGTACTCTAACATACACCAAGAAACAAAAACATTTTAGAGTTTTCAAAGATCTTCTTGAAGTTTTTTTCTGCTACTTTCTGTCACGTTCCATGCAAAGCGCATTAGCTCTGTTAGAACACTATGCTTTCCTTCATTTAATCAATTGTTTGATCTCCGGTTTAACCTTGAGATTTTCACTGCTTTACAAGGTGGTTAAGCTCATCTCTGAGTTCATTTCTTACTCGACACAGTTATCTGAGTCTTTCTGATTAAAATATAAATAGCTTAGAGAATGAAGGCTCTATCGTGGTCCTCCGTTTTGTTTAGTTTGTCCTAGGGACTTGTTTCATTTGATTACGCTCCTACATGGTTTCCTATTCGCTAGATTTTCTAATATTTTAATTCTCTGTAACATAGTGATGTTATATTACAATTTCTTTTCCAGTTTTAGGCATTGCTTCTTTAAGGCTACCCATTTTTTAATCAGTTCGCAATACAGTTTTTTCAATTTTTGCATCATTCCCATTGTTGTGAATTTAATTGAACGAGGTGATGTTAAAGTAAGCTCTTCACAGTTGATAGCTCATTGAGTTTAAAGAAGTCTGAGCTCTTTAAATCTGTTGACCCTTCTTAGTACATTTTGTATTGTTTTAACCTCCTACTTTGCTCCCTCACCTGCAGTGTATCAGAAGTATCATCTTATGCATTAACCCTGGTGTCTGTTATTAATGTTTTGCCCGTAAAATTGTATTCTGCTTCTCTTTCTTTCATATGCCATTCGTTAAGACTTTTATCTCCTCCATACCTTGTTTTTCCTACTCCGTAACACAATGGTTGATCGTGTTGAAAGCTGCTGATATATCAACCGATGTCTGGTTCAGAGCACTTCTGCCATCACCCTCTCTGTTATGGTCATCCCAAGTAGAGGCTAGCATTGATTATCCATTTAGAAGGCCTGTCCCATTCAACCCCTGATTTCCACTCAAAACCAACCTACTTCCTTCACAAAACCGACCCACATCATCATCATAAATCCCATTGCCACTGGACGAGCCACTCAAAACATACTCTATGTAATTCATGGTCACCACATCAGTCAAAGGAGCCATGGCCTCAACATCAGTATGCATGTTATTTCTCTGCAATCTCTCGCCATGTAATCAAGCATGGAAAACTAAATTGGTAGCAAACTTTCTGTCAACTGAACTGTTTAAAAATCGTTCCATCCCCATCACATTCCATTTCTTCTGTAATCAGTTTCGTAAAGTTGGTGCCTCCATCCTCTTGCAACAGCTATCACCAACTATACTGAGAGTAGTACCTTGTAAATATGCCCCTCCATCTCCCCGTTTCCTCTTACTTTACATGATCCCATTTCAAAACTGCCAACTCTGGTCATCCAGGATAGGATATAGTCCATTACGTCACCTTTGGCTTTTAGAACCTTCCTCCAGAAACTGTAACTAGGAGCACTGGCACCACATATGCATAGTGTCCACCATCCTCCTCACACTCCCTCGAACACCCGCCACTTGCTTCAGGGTACCTCTCAGGAATTGGATACCACCGCGACATACTTATAAAAGCATTTTCCCTGTACACATTCATAATACCATTCAAACATCTGTGTTTAATAGCTCTGATCTGAGCTCCCTCTCATTGCAACATCTACCTCCCCATTTTATCCTCAAAATAAGGATGAGAAGTTACTTTTAGGCTTAGGGTTCCTGCAAATGTCTTGTTTAATATCTCAGACCATGCATTCTCTCAAGCAGTTACGTGAAACAAAACCTCTCACCTTCCTTTACATCAATCTGTTACTGTTGTCAAAAGATATCACCCTCTTGAGCGGGTCTGTGAACACTTAAGTCACCCTCCCATCACCTATAGTAGGGCATGTTCCTTTCTTTGAGGCATGTATTATGATTTGTGGTGGATTAGGGATAGCGTGCAGGGAAAGTCATAAACCACCAGCAATTGTGCCAGTGACAAAGCTGCTTTAGATATTGTGGGGGAGCTTGTCTTTTCTAGGAAACTAAAGCATATCCCATATGGCTGTACCCACCACTGTGGGTATGACTGCTTTGGTTTAATTTACGGAGTACACGCGTTATTCACCAGCAGTTCCAGGAACTCCAGTGCTGTCCTGTGTCTTAGGGCTTTTACCAATGACGTGGATAAACTTGGGCATTTCACCTGCAATTCAAACATCAAAAGATAACATTTGTATGCTTTTCAGTGCTCCATTCTCAATCCTGTCTGGTAAGGCTTTAATAACATAGAGAAGATACTGTACATTATTCAATTTGACTGCATAAATGCCATCCACTATGAATCATACATGTTGTGCCATCTACCAAGGTCCTTCAGAATTTCATTCAATAGGTCGGATATATTGGTACTGACCCTGATCCTCTGTGTCCCTTGTACTCTCGGGTATTAAATAGATTTTTCCATTTCCCTAACTAGAGCAGTTCCATTTGCTTAGTCATGTTCTCTACTTTGAGGCTGATCAAGAATAGTTTGTCTTTTTCCCCATTAAACTTGGACCTACTCGTAGGAGGGAGAGAAGTACCCACATCCATATGTAAAAGTATCAAATTGCGAGTGAAGGTAGAGACCTACATTACATCAAAAAAGTTAATACCCATAATCATATCGTTCTGATAGTTATTCTCTAGAGGTTCCATTGCTAAATCACACAGCAAGTAAGATAAATGGAAGCATTGTGGTGGGCCCTTGCCTAAATGGAAGTAGTCTGAAAATACACCTTTGACAACAACTATGGTGGTTAGTGCTGCATAGGCTGGCATTATCTTAGAGACGTTGTCACCTAAAACAAACCCACTCTACATGGAGCCTAGACAGTTCTTGGACTGAATCTACATCTATAGTCGTTAGTGTGGTAGGAGTTTAGGAGGCTCGTCTCATTTAATTCCTTTTGTGTTTATAGATTATTGCTTCTACCATTAGGAGTGTAATCACTCCCACTGACTTACTGTGGCAAAAGAAGCTGGCTAGAACTGATTCTAATGCAAAAGAAACAATAGATGGACGGAATGCTGGACAATGCAAACATTCACCCCCAGTCACAAGGATCTGGGTTTAATCCATCATTCTTTTGCTCACCACACCACCCCAGTTTGGACCCAGCCATATGCAAATCAGTCTTGACCCTGTTCCTTGTGGGAACAGTCCAGCCCGAACTGCCAAGCCAGGTCCTCCCTGGACCGGAAACAAGCATCCTGGGACCTGTTTCAGGGCATCACCCTTCATCAGCCAGGCTAGCTTGAATCCAGTGGTGTAGTGAGCACGAGACCCACGTCTGGGCATACTCTTCCCACTTAGGGCGACATATGCAAAAGAAACAATTGATGGACAGAATGCTGGACAATGCAAACATTCACCCCCAGTCACAAGGATCTGTTTTTAATCCATCATTCTTTTGCTCACCACACCACCCCAGTTTGGACCCAGCCATATGCAAATCAGTCTTGACCCTGTTCCTTGTGGGAACAGTCCAGCCCGAACTGCCAAGCCAGGTCCTCCCTGGACCGGAAACAAGCATCCACCAATGGGTCCAAACTGGGGTGGTGCATATGTCGCCCTAAGTGGGAAGGGTATGCCCAGACGTGGGTCCCGTGCTCACTACTCCACTGGATTCAAGCTAGCCTGGCTGATGAAGGGTGATGCCCTGAAACCTGTCCCAGGATGGTTGTTTCCGGTCCAGGGAGGACCTGGCTTGGCAGTTAGGGCTGGACTGTTCCCACAAGGAACAGGGTCAAGACTGATTTGCATATGGCTAGGTCCAAACTGGGGTGGTGTGGTGAGCAAAAGAATGATGGATTTAACCCAGATCCTTGTGACTGGGGGTGAATGTTTGCATTGTCCAGCATTCCATCCATCAATTGTTTCTTTTGCATAGAACTGATTCTAAAGCAGCCTCCAATATCTTGTAAAACTTCTCCAAAAAATGAGGCCCGAGACTTTCTTATCCTACTGCCACTGAAAGGACCAGCAACCCCAAGGTTTTGTTGGACTTACTGGAAATTTCTGCTTGAGTTAACAAGGAACTCTTAGCTCTGTGTATAAGCAGTGCATTAAGCTGATCCTTGAGTTTTTTCATGGCCCTGTGTGACTTCCCAAAACCACTTTGCTTGTTTTTGTACTTGATTGGAGCCAGTTCCTTTTCCAGCCTAACATTTATCAAAAACCTCTCCCTCATTTCACTAAATGACAGAGTGTGATTTACCCCTCAGAACCATCTTCATTGCATTCCATCTCACGCCATTCCTAACCTTCAGCATCCTGTTTGGTTCCTAGTATTCCTTAATACACTTCTAGTCTGAACCCTATTGACTGTCTTTACAAACCGATTTGCTCAATCTCCACCTTCAGTCTCTTTTTGTTGAGGTTTGAAACTGTGCTCAGTCTCATCTGTGCTTCCCTCTTAGCTCCTGATAGGCCAGCAAACATCAAAATGTCAGATCTTGAAAAACACACGTTTAAAATTCTCCAGCAGGTTCAGATTGCAGAAATACTCTCTAAGGTCTGGGGAAAACGTATTTGAGGAAACGCTGCAACCCATGCAACAATATAGTTTTTGATGTTTCACTAACTTAAAATACTACGTGAGCACCATCTCACCAACAGTAAACTAATAAACTCTATGTAGAAGATTTTCCATGAATTTATCATTGCTCAGTTTAGCCGTGAAGATCACAACTCATGTTGACCATAGCGCACCCATCTCACCCTTAGCTAAGAGGTTTATGCCCTTTTTATCTACTATAACATCCCTGTTGTCAATAGCCATACTTTTGTGGAACTATAGGGCGATCCCACACAACTCTGTTCTAGCTTGGAAACAATTTGTGTAGTGTTTTGGGTCAAGAGGAAATCTATCTGTGTTCCCCTCAAAATGTCCTTTTTCTGCATAGCCACAGCATCCTCCCTTTTAAGAAAGGAGTGTATGCTGGATCTCTTTGTCCTAGAGTGCATCCACTAGACATTTAATGTTAAGTGTTTACAAAATGCTAAGTAGAAGAGCCCCTCATTCAAAATCCCAAATTGCTGAATGGTGACATATCCTCCTAGAGAACAAGAACAATACAACAAATCAAAAAGGGTTAATTGGACAAAAGAAAAGCTCAGTCTGACCACTGTGTGAAAGACTTGTCCAAACCATTTCCTTGCCCTACCTTACCAGTGACCTATCAACCCATCCATAACACAATGAACATTCGACCACACTTTAAGTTGCACGTCACAGCCCATAGGCTGTCAGTGATGTGGCAGTTTTCCCACTTACTCTGTCTGGCTGCATAGCATATAAAATCCAAATGTAACTTCACTCCTCCTTTTGTTGACATAGCTCTTTCAGTAACAGAACTCTTCACTTATGTCCTAACAACCAACCCTATTCCCCTGAAAGCAAATGGTACACATCAACCTTTTCCAATCTGGGGCAGTGACCCACAGTTTGTTTCATCTGGGGAAGAGATTAGACCTAATGTTCCTACCACAGTCTGCATAGTCTCTTTTCTCACCAATGTTTAGACTGGTCCAGAAGGGACTGAAGGGGAAGTGATTCCTGTAACATGTCTGTCTAGCTCAATGTTGAGGAATGTGCCTGGCTCTCAATCAGCGCATCATCTTTGAGCACTAATGCATTTTCTTCATTAACTGCGAGCCATCAGCTGGGACCACATCCATATGCATATATGTACATGCACCTCCCACTCGACCAACACTAACTATACTCTGGCTATATTAAGCTCTATTGGGCTATCCCTTTGTTTTACAATATAAAGAGAATCTACAGGAATACATCAATTAATTTTTTTGTTTATTTTCTCTTGTCAGTTTTTTTCAATCATCTTTTTTCAATTGCATTTTTTGAATGGTAATAAAACACAATTTTTTTGTATCCATATGTACAATACAAATCATGAGTAATGCAACATTGATGTAGTTCTATTTAAATGTACAAATTTAACATAATAGTGCAATAAATACATACAAAATAACAATCTTAAATTTGTCCCCATACCATTATCACATTTATACTAAACTCACATACAGTCATTACATACCAGACAAACTCATACACACATCACATCACATTCATTATTTTCCAGCTTAAAAAATGGCTTGCAACAGAAAACTCATGGTGAAAGTTCTTCATTAGTATCCATGGTTATGCCGCCAGCTGGAAAAAGAACAGGCCGACGCACGTTTCAGTGGATACATATAATTCAGTCCACCTTCTTCAGGACCGCTTGCTTTCTTTAAATTAATGCAGCGGAGGTTGAATGGGGGATCTAAAAGCAACAAGCATTTGCAAAGCAATCGGTCTCGCATTTGTGAAAGTTAGAGCTATTTGCGTGGTAAACGATATTGAATTTTACATATGTTTTTTGTTTGTAGCGGTGGAGTGTGTGTGTGGCTTGTTTTTTTTTTTTTTACTTTATGGTAAAGAAACTGTTGAAAGACCCGAAGTGAATCAATATAAGAAATGCTGAATCAGTGTGTGCATGTGCAATCGAATTATGTGGTTAGCAATTATGTGGTATGAAGTGTAGTGGACTTATGAGTAGTGGTATTGTATCAATCAATCAATCAATCAATCAATCAATCATGTCACTTATAAAGCGCACTACATACCCGCGAGGGTCTCAAGGCGCTGGGGGAAGAGGGGGGTGGTGCTGCTACTGATCGAAGAGCCAGGTCTTGAGGAGTCTTCTGAAGGCCAGTAGGTCTTGGGTCTGTCGGAGGTTGGTGGGGAGGGTGTTCCAGGTCTTGGCGGCGAGGTGGGAGAAGGATCTGCCGCCGGCGGTCGTTTTCCGGATGCGGGGGACTGTGGCGAGGGCGAGGCTGGTCGAGCGGAGCTGGCGGGTGGGGGTGTAGAAGCTGAGTCGTCTGTTGAGGTAGGCTGGTCCGGAGTTGTGGAGTGCTTTGTGTGCGTGGGTGAGTAGCTTGAAGGTTATCCTCTTGTTGACAGGGAGCCAGTGCAGGTCTCTCAGGTGGGGTGTGATGTGGCTGCGTGGGGGATGTCGAGGATAAGACGTGCAGAGGCGTTCTGGATGCGTTGCAGCCGTCTCAGGAGCTTAGCCGTCGTTCCTGCGTGAGGGCGTTTCCGTAGTCCAGCCTGCTGGTGACGAGGGCCTGGGTGACTGTTTTTCTTGTTTCGGTGGGGATCCACTTGAAGATCCTGCGCAGCATTCGGAGGATGTTGAAGCAGGATGAGGAAACGGCGTTGACCTGCTTAGTCATGGAGAGGGTGGGGTCGAGGATGACCCCTAGGTTGCGTACGTGGTCGGTGGGTGGCGGGGCTGTTCCCAGTGATGTTGGCCACCAGGAGTCGTCCCAGGATGAAGGGTTGGAACCAAGGATGAGGACCTCCGTCTTGTCCGAGTTCAGCTTCAGGCGGCTGGTCCTCATCCATTCGGCGACGGCCTTCATTCCTTCGTGGAGGTGGGCTTTGGCGGTGTGAGGGTCTTTGGTGAGGGAGAGGATCAGCTGGGTGTCGTCGGCGTAGGAGATGATGTTGAGGTTGTGCTGTCGGGCGACGTGGGCGAGGGGTGCCATGTAGATGTTGAACAGCGTTGGGCTGAGGGAGGAGCCTTGGGGTGCGCCGCAGATGATCTTGGTGGCCTTGGATCGGAAGGGGGCGAGGCGGACGCTTTGTGTTCTGCCGGAAAGGAAGGATGTGGTCCAGTCCAGGGCCTTCTCTTGGATCCCGGCGTCGTGAAGGCGTGTTCGTAGTGTGTGGTGGCAGACCGTGTCGAAGGCGGCTGATAGGTCCAGGAGGATGAGGGCTGCTGTTTCTCCGTTGTCTAGCAGGGTCCTGATGTCATCGGTGGCGGCGATGAGGGCGGTTTCGGTGCTGTGGTTGCTGCGGAAGCCGGACTGGGAAGGGTCCAGGATGTTGTTCTCCTCGAGGTAGCGGGTCAGTTGTTTGTTGAATGTCCTGGAGTGGCATGTGTTGAGTGGAATTATGAGGCATGATGTGGAAATCTGGTGTGGATTGGATGTATGTGGTGTATAGTGGAATTATGTGTTGTGGACTTGAATTTTGTGCCATGGAATTGTGTGGAGTTGAATTGTGTGGCATAGAATGAAATTTATGTTGAGTGTAATTATGTGGCATGGTGTGGAGTGTATTTCTGTTGAGTATTGCTATGTGACATGGAGTAGATTTGAGAGGAGTGTAATTAAGTGATATGGAGTGTACTGTAATTATGTTGTGTGGTATGGAATTGTGTGCCATGGAATTGTGTTGTGTGGCATGGTGTGGAATTATGTGGAGTGTGAATATGGGTGATGCGTTTTAGAATTGTATTAAGTAACTATGTGTTTTGGAACTGAGTGGATATATGTGGAGTGTAATTATGTGGTGTGAAGTGTAATTGTTTAGGTTGGAGTGTAATTGTGTGGAGGTAAATTGTGTTGCGTTAAGTGTAATAGAATTATGTTGCAGGGGACAGTAATGTGTATTTTCTTTTTTGGGGATCAAACAGCTGGGAAGACTGCTTTGGTTCAGAACATGCAGGAGTGAGTATGCCTTGGCTGTTAAATGGACTGCTGATTTAATGCAATCACGATATAGGATTTTACTGGTCCAGCGAAAGATATGTGTGTTAGCACCTGAAGTGTGTACGGCTTAGGGAGGAAGACAAATAGTTAAACCAGCAGGGACAGGCGGAGGTGGTGTGGTGTGTCACGGGCATGGGAGGTAAAGTGGAATACAACCAGGCCTGATCTATTTATTTATGTAGCTGAAGTGTCCAATGGTTATTTAAAGCTGCTTGGTTTTCCTGGCTCTGTGAATGTGCCTTGAGTGGTGCCTCGCTGATGGCTATACCACGATGTGGTAGTCGGCCATGCTATGCTCCATTGCGGAAGGAAACCCACTGTAATGCAGTGTCCCAGGGCCTTTGGACGGAGGAAGACAAGTAGTTAAGGAAGCAGCGACGGGCGTGAGTTGGTGTGGGGATGGCATGGCAGATGCAGTTAAATACAAGTTTCACAAGTGACCACATTTTGTAACGAGTCTTGCGCACGTGCCTCTGTGTTAAACGTTCCTGTCTCTTTAAGGCAATCGTGATATTGGATTTTACTGGTCCAGGTAGAGATTTTATATAGCGGTCTCTGCATCTGAAGTGTGTAATGCTTGGACAGGCGGGAGGTGGTGTAAAGACAATCTTTTTTTTTTTTTTTTTTGCAGTGGAGTGATAATTTGAAATTCTAAAAAGTAACATTCAGAAAAAGATTGGTTGTCAAAGGAATAAATGGGAAAAATAAAATAGGGTGTTTCTGCTTTTATTGCACAATTTTTAAAGAAAACCCGACGACTGCCACTCGTATATATTTAAAAAAAAAAACAACAGGCAACCAGACAGAGCATCAAACGTAAATCAAAGTAAAACGAGGCGGGAGCGAAAGTAACTGGGCAGGGACAGCCGGTAGTGTGGGTGTTAAAGTGAAGCTCAATAAATTACGAGTGTACCTTGTGAAGACGAAGGAGCTTTAACATACCTGGTCTCTCCTTCTCCAGCCACAAACGATTCAGCCTCCCCAGTTGCCTCTCTTCAATCCGGGCCATGGTACTTACTGTTAGTGGTGGCATCTCATGTAAGAGTGAGTGATAAACATGTCTATTGCGCGTTAACAGAAACACAACATCCGCTTGCGCAGCATCTACCAAAATGCAGCCTTAACAAAGCCCACAATAAAGAAAGCCTTGATGGCCAGGGAAGCATCTCGGAGTGGAAGGTTTGCGGCTCCAGCTTAAGAGACGAAGACACAGGAAGACACACAGACGTTACTTTTGTCACAGCCTGCAGCCCCGTTAACGCCTTACACCTCCCCCAATTCCCGGAGTAAAGAGTCACTCAGGTCTCTCCACCTTGAGGTCATTTTTGCACATGGTCTCACACCTATGTGGCCCCGACTGCACAGAAGACGATCAGCAGAGCCAGTGAGCCAGGGACACGGCTGCACGTGTGACCCTCGGCAGCAGAGCACGGCAGTGAGCCAGGGACACGGCTGCACGTGTGACTCTCAGCAGCAGAGCACAGCAGTGAGCCAGGGACACGGCTGCACGTGTGACTCAGCAGCAGAGCACAGCAGTGAGCCAGGGACACGGCTACACGTGTGACTCTCAGCAGCAGAGCACGGCAGTGAGCCAGGGACACGGCTGTACGTGTGACTCCGCAGCAGAGCACGGCAGTGAGCCAGGGACACGGCTGCACGTGTGACTCTCAGCAGCAGAGCACAGCAGTGGACACGGCTGCACGTGTGACCCTCAGCAGCAGAGCACAGCAGTGAGCCAGGGACATGGCTGCACGTGTGACCCTCAGCAGCAGAGCACAGCAGTGAGCCAGGGACACTGCTACATGTGTGACCCTCAGCAGCAGAGCACAGCAGTGAGCCAGGGACACGGCTGCACATGTGACTCTCAGCAGTAGCAGCACCAGATCCTCGGGCATGACCGGGTCTGCGCGCGCACAGCCTGCTGGGAGTTGTAGTGCGCAGGAGCGACAGCAGCTTGTATTACGAATGTGAATCTTTAAACTGTAATTGCCATAATGCTAGAGAGAGCGAAAAAGGACGAATTCCTGCACTGCATGAGCTGAATACAGCTTGACGAGAAATGTAGTTCTTTCCGACTACAGGGCCGGGGTCTATGAATAGGCAGGGGCAGCAAATGTTAAGACTAGTGGGAGCGGCTGCCATGCCTCCACAGAAGCCTGTTGGAGCGCATACAAGTGTTAAATTACTCTCGCTAGACGGGAGCAGTTGTGGCATCCCAAATGAAAACTATGCAGGTCGTGTAAAGTATGCAAGTGCGGAGCAGACGTTAAGAGTAGCGGGAGGGTCTGTAAGGCCTCCTGCCCTCGGCAGCGCACAAAGGAAACCTCTCAGAGCCACTAAAAGTTACAGTGCGTGCAGGATCGGGTGTCACAGTTTGAAACAAGCGTGGCCGCGAAAATTAAAGCGACAAGGAATGTCAGGAATGCAGCTGGCACCCGGCCGCGCTGCTGCTCGCTCCCGAACTCCCTAGGCTAGGGGAGAGAGAAGGCGGGACATGCACCCGCCTTTGGCCAATTGCGTGCTGTCTTTCTTAGAAAGACACATGCAAAGGCCAATAGCGTGTGCGCAAAAAAAAAGCACATGCACAAGCGTGTGCTCCGAGTTAAAAGCCCTTACTAGAAGCCTCGCAGAGCAGCGCATGCGCGCTGGCTCAGGCGAGACCTAAAAAGGCATTCAAATAATTTATGGCGCCCTGAATTAATTTCCTTTAAATGAATATTGTTGGTTACTACTGCTCTATAGTTACTAATCTAATAAGTATAGAAAAGATTTCCATACCGAAGATACCACACCGTGCATCAAGAAAGACAAGAAAAGAAATAAAAGATAGGTTCTCTACTATTAAAAAGGCCATATGCTTACCTAAGGCCTTGCTATCTCATAGCATCCTTAATACAGGAAATTTGTGAGCTAGTGTATTGTTACCTTATATCCCACATATCTATTTACTTCATTTATGGATATGTCTGAGATGGTATAACTAACCAATTCGTCTGTGTCTGGCTGGTTTCCTTTACGCAATGGCACGCCCATATATCCATCAGATATTTCCAATTGGTCAATAAAAGTCCATTTGTTGTATGAGCTCCAACTTATGTGATCGCTATAATGATATAACAGACAGCAGAAATTACCCCTTTACTCATTGTGTGAAAAAAGATTTCTTTTGTTTCTCACTGTTGTTTTACATAATGCTTTCTTTAATATCCCTTATTTTGTTTGACGTCACATTTGTAATGTGGGTAATTTATGCAGCTATACAGGATCCATTATTGTTATTTGGCTGTTATTGTTTGCGCTATCAAAAATTAAGAAAACAAATAAGGTTATTCAAACAAGGACATGCAACCTCAGTTCTAAACTTTCTTGGGGATGCTGTTATGGTTGCTAGTTTCTCAGTGCTATCTCATTATATTTGCATAATGCACCTGTCCTATTGGCAATGGTTCGCATATTGACAGAAGTAAGAGGCACATTCTTAAGCTTAAGATACTTTTGTTAATGACAAAGTGGTAACCAAAGCTGCTTCTCAAAAAAGGAAACATATTTTCAGTGTAAGCGATCTATTTGAGCTTGTTCTGCTCACTTTATTGATAACAGGCACGATTCTTTACGCAGTTAGCTGGGACCACATCCATATGCAACACATTATTTGTGTCCCTGTCATCAGCAACAGCCCAACATTTAACCCCTTTTCATTGGGCATGACATGGTGATTCATTTAGTCTAGATGGCAATCAAACCAATAAGGGAATGTCCATTGGAATCTTATCACTCACTTATTCATGACATCAGCTACTGGTGTCAGTGCCCACCTCTTAGCCAATGTGTTCTGAGGGAGATCCTCAAGCAGGACAATCCTTTTGTCCTGCAAGTCTTTCGTGTACAATTCCACAGCCTCTAGTAAGATGGATTTCTTTTGCTGAAACAACAACATATTTGCCATGATGTACATTGGTCTCACTTTCTCTGTACTCTCTCATTGAGCCCGCAGTTTAGATTTGCTCAATGAGAATCATTTCCCAATTGCTCACCCAAAGGCTTGTTCTCTAGGTCCTCACGTTTCAAATTCAGTGCTTCAGTTTGTGCCTGTGCCTCGGACATCCTAGTTTCTGTTGATTCATCTACCTCTCAAAGGTTCTCTGCAAAACTCTTGCCCTTATCTGCTCAGTGCCTGACTTTAGGTGGCTATGACATCCAAGCTCTTACTAACTTCTCTATCTAATGTCAAGATCCTTCATTCATTCCCCTTTTAGGTGACGTTGGGCCATTGTCTTTCAGGGGAAGTGAATGTCCTTGACAAAGTCGTTGGCTTGACCCAGTTGCTATTGTCTCCCAATAATCCTCCCACTCCAGAACAGAGCCCCTGCATCGTATTGGGTTAGAGGGAGGGGACAGCAAGAATTCTCATACAAAATGCCTCAACAACTGTTGCAGCACAGTGCAAATTCTTACCTAAGAAGTAGGCCTTTTCTTGAGCGGTTTCCCCTCCTACGCTCAGAGAAGCACTCAGCAACAGGCAAATCCACTAATGTTTACATCCATCCCCACCACCATACTCCACAAGCGTGGGAAGGACAACGGGCAGTTCAACAAGGAACAAACTGGGCCTAGCAGCTGGGAAGTGGTGCACACGGCAGCAAGTCACTCAAAAAAAAATGGTTCCAAGATATTTGTCAGGTGCTGCCGCTTCTTTCATCATCACCTGCGAAATTGCCTACAGTGGATTGCAGCAGTATCAAGATCCTTATTCCAGAGATTACATCGAGCCACCCCTCCCTAAGGTTAGAACTGCCTCAAAGTCCCAATACATCCTGTGCAGTGGCTAGCAGGAAGGTGAGGAGACAAGCTTCCTGGAGGTCTCTTCCACTTCCTGAGGTCCCCTGCACAATCTCAAACAATCTTTGTGAAAGTGCTAGGGAGCCAAGGGAGCACTGTTCACAACCAAAAGGGCCCCTATCTGTGTGCAAAAAATAGCCTCATGGCGGGCCTTGAATGCTCTCATTTAGTGAGGATTCAGTTATTTTCACCAGTATCTGGTGCTTCACACACCCACTTATGGAAATAAACGGGCCTGCATGGACATTGACCTTCTCATTGTATCACATCCCCAGCCTGGAAGGTTCTTCTTGCTGCACTAATGCAGCTGGTGTTAACCATACATTTGTATTATCCTTTCTGGCTTCCACTGCACTCCCATCCCATCTGGAGCGCCTCCACTTAACCCTTGTCCTTGCAACACCCAAGCCATTATTCAGGCCAAAAAAAGTTGGAAAGCATTAGGATTGCCTTATGAGCTGCAGCTGCACTTCTCCTGCTCCTTTTCAATCTTCATATGGTATACCTGATCAGATGCCCTTATCAACTTGCTATCAAAGAAATGGGCATAGCCATCTTGAACTGTTCAGGTGCAGCTTTGCTGATTGATTCAGGACAGGTTAAAGGAAACGCATCCGGTCATGTGGGTCAGATGACACTGCAGCTTGGAGCAGCTAAGATTTAAATGGCCGCAGTACCCTCACCTATGTCCTGAACCAGCTTTTTAGTCCATAGCAAAGAAAGTCACTTTCTAATTCTTGTAAAATTCCAACACCTTAATTTCACCCTCAGGGGCTCTACCAAATCTGGTTTGTCATTTAGACTAAACCATTCTTAAGTATTTGACTAGTAAAGTAAAGGCAGAATGTCCATGGTAGACTCTGCATTTTGAAAAGGCATTGATGCCTGAACTTTTTTTTGTTTAATTGCAACCAGGTTTAGCACAGGAGGGATGATACTAAAGACCTTGTGTCTCTTACCAGGATAGAATTATTGATCTGAATAGGCGATCACCAAAGAATTCCAAATGAAGAAGCAGTTGGAAAGCTAAAAGGTTTGATGCCCGCACTCGAGCGTCGACAAAAGCAATAAAACAATTCCCGCTACAGACAACGCAAAACAGCTAAAAAAAAAATTCTTTTTTTTAAAAACATGCAAGGGCAGTGCCGGTAGGTCTGCATTATAATTGAAAGTGGCTCTGCAGTGAATGATGAGTTGAGTCACTCAGTTCATCGAACATGCACTTGGATTGACGATCGGCCACTGACTTTTTTTCATACGTCCACTTACCTATCCACAATTAAACACATACACAACTCAACAGACATATGCATGGTAAATCAAGAGTAAAAAGTAGAGGAACAAAAACATGCCACCGCCTAAATGTGGAGGGCACATCTTTACAATAAAAAATTTAATTAAACTTTGCAGCTTCAGTCTTGCAACGGTATTGTACATAGTGTATCATTGTTTTAAGGCTCCACAATGGCCACCACCTTTAGAAACAATTTATTGGCCATCTTGGAGCTGTAAAACAATGATCCGTTATGCACAGAAATGACAGCGGACAGAAGACCTGTAAATCGAAAACATGTAAAACTAAAGTACTGGCCGACTATCTCTGGCACTGTAGTGCAATTCTTTTCATTCAGATGTTCATATGTGATCAGTTAAAATGCAGTCATCACAGGTCAAGGAACCAATGGCGAACATTTTGCTCCATGCGTTATGTTGTCACGGATGGAAGCAGAATGTGAACAACACCAAGATATACTAATGACATAAAAGAGCTGACCCAAACACCTGTGTTTATGTACTGTTTATGATTTTCTTTTTATTTCATGACCCTGGCAGACCGCTAAAACTGTCAGGCCCTCAGTCTAGCACTTATTATCACAGTGCAAATCTTCTACCCACCGAGTGTTTCAAAGGTAATAATCAATACCAAACCCGTGGCCTATTAAATCTGTGAACTCCATGTAGCAAAATTCCTGCCTTACAACCTTAACACAGTGTACTGAATCCACCTTTAAAGGCCCATTGGCTGTTACTTATGCTTTTCTTAGTAAATACGTCAGACCTTTGTCCCAATTTGTAATAATAAACAGATCAGACCTAAGGCATCTGACATAATGTTTCCCAACCAACCCTTCGGGCCTATAGCCTTTCAAATTGGCTTGTCAACCATAACTGACTCGGGCTTAGTGTACTGAGCCTTAGCCTTCCAACAGGACAACCATCAGGCATACAGTTATAAAATTGCAATATGTCTATGCATAAGCTTTCCCGCAAGGTAACCATCAAGGATATAATCATTAACTTTATACAAAAGTACTATTAGCAAAACAATATACAGTCGCTCCTAAGAGGGTCTAACGAGGATTATCACGGTACAGAGAGATCACTAGCATTCCGTCCATCATCTTGTGTGTTTTGCATTTCGCCCTAAGTGGGAAGGGTATGCCCAGACGTGGGTCCCGTGCTCACTACGCCACTGGAGTCAAGCTATCCTGGCTGATGAAGGCTGATAGCCTGAAACCGGTCCTAGGATGCTTGATTCCGGTCCAGGGAAGACATGGCTTGGCAGTTCGGTCTGGACTGTCCCCATGAGGCACAGGGTCAAGACTGATTTGCATATGGCTATGTCTGAACTGGGGTGGCGTGGTGAAGCAAAATAACGATGGATTAAACCCAGATCTGTGACTGGGGGTGAATGTTTGCCAATGTGCAGCATTCCGTCCATCATCTTGTGTGTTTTGCAGATCACTAGCATTGTCTGAAGGGTTACCCCGCCCATGGCACTGTGTGCTCCTCCGCCTCCCCAGAAACTACTTAATGGCCGCTACAAAGCGGATGCGCCAGAGGCAAGCCCGTTTGCGCCTGTCCGAGCCTGGACCACACCCAGTGCCGGGGAACCCTTGTTCTCCCCCTACCGTCGCTAGCATCCCATACTCCTCCCTGCTCTCAATCCCGGCTCCGCCCACTGCACTGCTGCCACACAACACGGAAGGAGCATTCACTTGCGCCTCCTGCAAGCTCTCACACACCCCCCTTCTGCACCAGTAGCACCCAGCACCCCACTCGCTCACACAAGCCAGCCTCCCACCCGTGCTGACACAGACCAGACCCCACCCACACAACATTTCACGCTCTCATGCATGCTCCTCAACACCTGCTCGCTCATCACGCGCACCACAGAGATATAGGACCTACTGTATGGCCACTCTCCAGACCTGCTCTTCCTCAGGGAAACATGGCCAAACCCAGCCTTGCTACCGGACATTGCTACAGCCATCCCCGCCAGCTGCAAGATTGTCAGGCAAGACCATCAGCACAAGACCGTAGGTGGAGTTGCCATTACATTCAAAGATGTTATCAGCTGCACCACCTTCACGGACAACCCCAAAAGCTACAGGGAGCACATCACGTTCAAGATACGCATCAGAGCCAACTTCTCCCTGGGCAGAACCCTCATACACAGACCACCAGGACCCCGCAACAAAGTTCGCTAGCAACATCTCAGACTTCGTTGCTACCCCTCTCATCGCCAGCACCTTCATCCTCCTCTGAGACTTCATTTTCACCTAGAAGACTGCACCGGCTAAACTCTACAGCCCTTCTAGAAAACCTTGGCCATACTCTGCATGTTACTAAACCCACCCACATCGTCGGACACCTATTGGGCCCACTTTTATCCACAATCTGCAACATCAGAGTCGATAAGCCATCAACTATGACCTGGAAAGACCACGCCCTTGTCAGTTTCAACATACACATCCCGCACCATCACACACCCACCGCCACTGGAACCTCCTGCCACAGCTGGAAAAGCATCTTAGAAGAGGAGTGGGCTTCCATCCTCTCCGCGCACCTGCCTTAGCACCCCAACAAATTACTGAAAGCCATCAAGAACCTCAACAACATGATCATTGCATGAGTCTATATCCTGACACCCCCTTCACCCCCCACCCCTCCAAAGTCAACCCAATGGCAAGAGCAGGACTACTGCCCAGTTGGTACACAGAGGAACTCAGGCTGACGAAACGCCACTATATGAAACTGAAGCGCAAATGGAGAATAAGTCAAGCCACCACAGATAAAGATATCTTCAAATGGGCCCTAGGGCGCTACCACCAGCAGATAAGAAACACCAAGTGCACAGCTTTTGCAGCTCGCATCAATGCCAGCACTAACAGTAGCAGGGAAATCTTTGCCATCATCACAAGATCTCACCTCGCCTCCAGCAACATCACCCCCTCAGAAGACTTTTGCAACAAGTTCTCAGAATTCTTCTATAACAAAATCACCTTCATATACAGTATCTGCAGTCCTCAACTGGACCCAGTCACTGTCGCAACTCAACTTACCGTTATGGCCGAAGAATGAAGCCAGACCTCTTGGCCCGCTGTCACCACTGATGAAATCGATGCAACCATGAAAAACATCCATCTGGGGGCCCCATCTGACCCTTGTCCCCACCATGCCTTCACCAAGGGCTCCTACCGATCAGCGAAGCACTAACACCCATACTCAACGCCCCTCCATCTTTTCAGCCACATGTCTGGACTCCTAGAAAGATGCCAGAGTCATGCCCTTGCTCAAGAAACCATCTGCTGACCCAGCCACGCTTTCAATTTACAGACCCATTTCACTCCTACCATACCCGGCAAAGGTGTCAGAGAAATTAATCAACCAATGCCTCACTGACCACTTTAGCAACCACCAGCTCCTCAATGCCACGCAGTCCGGATTTAGCCCCAGCCACAGTAAAGAAACAGCACTCATCGCCGCTGCAGACGACATCCAAATGATCCTTGACAAAGGAGACACAGCAGCTCCCATTCTCCTGGACCCCTCTGCAGCATTTGATGCGGTCTCACACCTCATCAGGCACCTGCACAGGATTGGCATCCAAGGAGCCGCCCTCTGCTTGATCTGCTCCTTATTAACAAATAGCACACAAGCTGTCTGCCTGGTTCCTTGCTCAGCCCCTTACATGATCCCTCTGGCCAATGTCATCCGCGTACATGACCGCAACATCTTTCCCTATGCCGACAGCATGTAACTCATGCTCTCCTTCTCCAATAAGGCCCTCAGCACTAGAAACAAGTTCACCGCCTGCATGACCGAAGTCACTAACTGGATGAAAGTCAACTGTCTTAAGCTCAACATCGACAAGGCAGAAGTAGTGATCTTCGGCAAGAGCACTGCACCATAGGGCTCCAACTGGTGGCCGATTGAACCCGGACCCATTATCCACCATTAATGCCAGGAACCTCAGAATAATCATCAACAGCAAACTGGACATGACCGCACATGTCAATGCAGTCTCTGCATCCTGCGTCCATATCCTGAAGATGCTGAGGAAGATCTTCAAATGGCTGCCAAGCACCACTAGAAACATTGTCACTCTCACACTCGTAACCAACAAGTAGGACTATGGAAAAACTCTATGCCAGGATCACCAAGCAACTCGCTAGAAGACTGTAAACCATCCAGAACTCGGGAGCCAGATTCATCTTCAACCTCCCACACAGCACTCACATCACACCTGTGGAGTATCGATCTCTTGGGGTGCCCAATGACGGTCAGCGATGATTCTCCAGATGTGGCTACTGACTTGGTGAGTTGGCCTACTGCACCTTTGATGGCCCTGGTGCTGGTTCCAGGGGGGATCACTTCTTTGGTCAGGGGCTTGGGAGCGACTTTTCCTCAAACCAGGAGCCACAGGCATATTCCTATCTTGGCTAGCCGAAGGGCGACAGGTGCAGTCCAGCTGTCGGTGCAGTCTCTCTTAGCCGAAGTCAAGGGGTCAGCAGGGCAGTTCTTAAACCCTTTCTTCAGTACGTACCGTTGTGAACTGAGGTCCAGGGTGCCAGGGGTGCTATATTTATGACCAGAAAGTGTCCTGGGGGATGATGTGGTCATTAGCCAATGGGCTATCAGGATCCCTCCCCTCCCGTTCTGTGATGACTTCTGGCTATTTGTGGCAGCTAGCAATGCAGAGTGCACTATTCTGCCCACTCTCAAGATGTCTGAAACCTTCCTTAGATGTTAGGAGCTTGGTAGCCCACACTACAGGTGTGGCTACCTGTGGCTACACAACCACAGGAAAACTGGTTTTGGGCACTGGTATCCCCTCTGCCAGCCTGTCTACCTGAACAAAGGGCAACACTTCAGGAGTGTGATCTACATTTGCCCACCAAAGATGGTTTGCCTTTGAAGCTGGCCTTTTGGGCCAACACCTTGACTGGCTTCCTGCAAGGTAGAGAGAGGTAACACCTCTCCCTGTATCAGGCTGCTATTGTTCCTGAGCCTGGAAGTCATTCACCCTACTCTTCAGGACGGCAGAAGGCTGTTGGTTGCCAGTGACCTTGTGAGGCTGCTGGACAAACTGGCTACAGAGTGGCAACTTTAAAAAAAATTATTTTCTATAAAAGTGACCTTAAATTCGACTTGAGCGTCAAGTCCGGTGTAATGCCACGATTAATTTGATTTCTTTGAAGTACCCATTTTAGTAGTCCCTTTCCGAAGTTAGCCGAGCTGAGTGGTTAGCCGGTAACTCTGTGTTAGCCAAGGGGCTACTAGCTCTTCCACAGCAAAAATGGCAATTGGCAAGTTTAACTGATAGGACATACATAAAAATACATGTCTCACCTAATAATTTACAGCTCCCTGCCATAGGGCTCAGTAGGCCTTCCTTATGGAAGACTTGCATGTATTGTTCAAGGTAGTGGGGACTTTACTATTAGTTTAAATGTCAGAGTCGAACTAGCAGTTTTAAAACTGCCCTTCCAGTCTGCAGTGCAGGCTTGGAGCACTTTTGTACCTTGTCCCACACAAGGTGGAACAATCAATGCTGCAGCCATGGGTGGGCGCTCTGCCTAACATGCCCTGGGTACCATATACTAGGGACTTAGAAGTAAGTCAGTCTCTGCCAATTGGGGATAACCAATTTGACATACACTTTGTATTGGGTTAGAACACTGGCACTGAGGTCTGTTTAGCAGGCCTCAATGCACTCTGAGTCGAAAAACCAGTAGCATCAGTCCAAATCTGTGGTGGTGCACATGCGAAGAGAGGCATTTCCTTACACCTTCTCTTCTCGGGACTCCTACTAGAACACGCCACCATGCATACACAGAACCAGATCAGGAGGACGTGTGTTCTAATATATCGCTCCAAAAGCGTTATACGACCTTCCACTCCACACCACAGCCGCCTCCTCTCTTCTTGAATTCCACAAGAAGCTGAAGACCTGACGTTTCAATTAACCAACCTACCATAGACGGGGCTAGGTACACAGAACTGCTCAGCACCAGGATACCCTTGTGGTAATAGTTCACATACACATCAACATAACATAACAAGGGAGTAACCAACATCAAAAGCCTGGCTGGTATTGTAATCTGTGAAATTCCACGAAACAAAATGCCTATGTATGTGCTTAAACATCGTGTAAGACCATTCCATCCTCATAAACCTATTGGCTTTAGCATTCACATTTCACAATACATAGGTCTGACTTAGTGCTTGTGTAATAACTTTTCCCAATGAACAGATCAAACCTCTGGCATCTGACATAACTTTTCCCAATGAACCGATCAGACCTTTAGCCTTTGTCATTGGCTGGTCACCGTATTGATCTTCTGCCTACAGTATAGCGCATATGCTTTTTCAAAAGTCAACCATCAGGTATTCAGTTATAAAATTACAAATCTGTACAAAATTACAGCTGCCACAATAATATACAACCCCTGTTCAGAATGGTCAACATGGATTATCAACGTGCAAATGTTGTATCCCTCAGAGTTTATCAGAGAGGGTAGCCAACACTAAAATGCTTTACCTACTACGGTAGTGTGTGAGCTTACATGTAACAAAATATATCTAGACCGGCTTTAACATTGTGTAATAACAATCCACATTTAAAGGTCTATTAGTTTTAGCATATGAATTTTACATAAATGTTGTTGCTATTCCCTTTGTGGTAATTCTACTAAACTACTCTGACCTATAGTTTGATCATTGGCTTATTACCATAAACCACTCAGACCTACAGTCTACGACATAAGCTTTTCAGAAAGGCAGCAAGTGCAATATAAGCACTGTTTTTTAGGGGACACCCACAACTTCTGCCTAATCAAATGCTGTTCTCAAGGGACTCAACATGTGAGTAGAGCCAAAGCCCTTCTCTTGGTAGTGCTCTTTAAAGGTTTTTTTCTGTTGATCGCATAGTCTGGTGACAGTTACACTGAGAAAGCAGGCTTAAAAAGGATTGCTCTGTGTAGGCAGAGATGATTAAATAAATGGGTGATGACAGTGTTCTTTTCAGTTGTAAAATTGTCGTTCGTGCCTACCATTGGTAGTAGAGTGATTGACTGAGGCAGCTAATAGAAGGAAGTTGAGACTAAAATACTTGTTTGGAATGGTTCAATATGGGAGTCCCAGTGTCTCAGTCAAGTAGCTGAAGGTTCCTGAGCCAAATACTCCAGTGGCTGAATGAGGCTGATTTTAAAGCCCCTTAGAGTGTTTATATAATACAGTATATTTGACATGAATAGCATAAGCCCCATTAGTCAAAGTTAATAATATAGCGCATTGAGACAGCGGGTCTTGAGGGCACCTATCCCCTGAAAAAACTGCTAGTATGACCATATTGATAGACATTCCTCTCAGTGACCCAGGGGATAAGCTTTGTCCTGAGTTACGAACAATATTTGACATTGTTCTTATGCCACAAACCATTATAGAAGTTGCATATAAGGAATACCCTTTGAGGTTGTCTCTCATGAAACAATATACCTCCCTCGTGATATCTTCTATTATATTTTCAGTTCTTATTAACTGCAATATTCTGTTTTTACTTTTCACTCGATCATTTGTAACTAATTTTACATATATATATAAAACAAGTGTGTCTGAGAGGTTTTAATGTACCACTTGGGTAGATTGCTATGAAGGAAGGAAAAATAGAGCTTGGTTTGTCAGTCCACTACCGGATACACGTGTAGTAGCGACAATTCCAATGAAGATATTTCCTTGCTGTTAATTCAACAATAGATCTGTATAGACTAGTTACTGTCATTTGAATTAAGCAAACCAGGTTATAGTCATCAGTACACTGAAGAGATAATGCTGGCTGGTTTTAAGTCTCCAGTGAAAAACACTTTTCAGAAATGGTCAGACATTTTATTACATGCCTGTATTGATTTTTCTTTCTGTTGTGTTTTAAATGCAAATTTAAGTAATCAGACTTTATCCCAGGGTTTACACTGATATTGATAGTGGGAATGATAAATTGATGTCCACTATTTGTAATTAAGTTAACCCTTTGACACCTTCTGTGTAATGTTTACGCTTTACACTGCATTAAAAATGTTAATGGTTGAACTTTGCATAAATGTACTTGTATGATTATGTTCGGGGGAATCATGCTGTTAAATGCATTATGGCTGAAAGATCAATAAATCCTTTCCTTTGCTGTCTTTTCTAACTATTGCACAGAATTTGTGAGCCTGCCATTCCACGAGAGTCCCTTTAATGTATAGATCCTTACCACTTGTAGATAATAAGCAATGTTTTCCTAACAAATGCAAAAATGAACAGTTACACCTTTGGTTGATGCAGTTCAAACAGTTTTTCTCTCATATTGCAAACATTTCAACATTAACGTTCTTTCTGAACTAGTGCTGGAAATCACCTCATATTTGTTTCATGGTTCTTGCCATTTTTAGGTCTCGCCTGAGCCAGCGCATGCGCTGGTCTGGCGAGACATTTAGTGAGTGGGCTTTAGAAATCCCACCACAAGCTTTTGCCGGCCTAGAGCGTGCGGTTACGCGCACAGTAACGCGCATTCCTCGCATCGCTCGATCAGGCGCCATCTGGCTTTCCTTTCGAACGCTCCTCCCCCTCCCTCACCACAGAGTGCGTCCCGCTCCTCCCGCTGGCTGCTGCTGCTCCCGGTGCCATCTGGCCACTTTCACTTTCAGGGCCGCGCGGCCAATGCTTGTTTTTATTATTCCCGCTCCTCCCGCTGGCTGCTGCTGCTCCCGGCGCCATCTGGCCACTTTCACTTTCAGGGCCGCGCGGCCGCGTCACTTTCACGGCCGCGCGGCCAATGCTTGTTTTTATTATTTCCTTTTATTTAGCACTTTGTTTTAAAGTATGCCCCTCCGACCCCACACGCATACCTTTGTTGCTTGACCTGTCCCTCCCACCACCACCTTCTCGTCGCTGCTTGACACCTCACCACCCAGTGACTTTCCCCATTCCGCTCCCGCCATCCTCCCATTTGTCCACTTGCTTTCACCTAAAATACTTTTTATGCTAAAGCCTTCACTGAACCTGATAGCAAGTATCCGTACGAGTTACCAAAACTGACATGAAAAACATCTACTTGTAAACTCTCCTGGCATCTCCGTCTTACACCAGCAAGTGCGCGCCTCCTCGCTCGCACCTCTGCCCGTCATTGCTTCCGTCTATGCTCCTATTTAGCACTTTGTTTTAAAGTATGCCCCTCCCACCCCACACGCATACCTTTGTTGCTTGACCTGTCCCTCCCACCACCTTCTTCTCGTCGCTGCTTGACACCTCACCACCCAGTGACTTTACCCATTCTGCTCCCGCCATCATCCCATTCGTCCACTTGCTTTCACCTAAAATACTTTTTATGCTAAAGCCTTCACTGAACCTGATAGCAAGTATCCGTACGAGTTACCAAAACTGACATGAAAAACATCTACGTGTAAACTCTCCTGGCATCTCCGTCTTACACCAGCAAGTGCAATGGTTCTGAGCTTTTGACGCTTTGACTGTAAACATTGCCCGCCTGGGCTCGAGTCCCAGCATGCAAAGCAGCACGAGTTAAAAAGCCAGTCCAGACTGAAGGTGTCCCAGTGCGGGGCTGCGGAAACATCTTTACCAATGCTTGTTTATTGTTTTCAGTCCGGTCCTGACAGGAGCAGGGGACACACCTTCGTTGGGAATGCGAGTTGTCTAGAGCCATTGGGGCGTGTGTGTTAACCATGCTGGACTGTGCTTTTAGTTGGGTGCATGAGTGTGTTTGGAGGGGTTGGGATGGGGGAGGGGGTCAACTACACGTTCACTCCTCGCTGTCCATTTGCTTAAGGTGGCAGGATTTTATTTCATTTTAAAAGAAAAACACGTGAAATGCTGTTCATCAAATTTGCACATCACTATAATAAAATTTATGAAAATCGCCATACCTTAAGAAAGGTATTCATAAGTACAATAGCAGTTGCAGTGCTTGTACTTGGACGGCACCACCACCTCACGCGCTGTTGCAGTGCTTGTAATGGTGGGGCACCGCCACCTCTCTGCGCAGTTGCAGTGCTTTTACTTGGACGGCACCGCCACCTCTCTGCGCAGTTGCAGTGCTAGTACTTGGACGGCACCACCACCTCACGCGCTGTTGCAGTGCTTGTAATGGTGGGGCACCGCCACCTCTCTGCACAGTTGCAGTGCTTTTACTTGGACGGCACTGCCAACTCTCTGCGCAGTTGCAGTGCTTGTACTTGGACGGCACCACCACCTCCCGCGCAGTTGCAGTGCAAGCATTGGCATAGCCAATAGGTCTCGCCTTTGGGACCTTATAAGTGTTTAGCCATGCAACAGTTGATGTTGTTGCACCAAGGATATTGTGCTGCATAACTAAATACTTATAAGGTCCCAAAAGCGAGACCTATTGGCTATGCCAATGCTTGTTCATTATTCCTTTCATTTACATGTGCTTAAATGTTGTTAAAGAAGTGACTCCCTTGAAATACTGAAAACCAAGACTGGGTGCGTCCCTCTCATTTAGGCTGCCAGTGACTGCTTCCCTCCTTTTCTGGCGTTCACTTTATCATTTGTCACTCACTCTAGACCCGCAACTTCTGGAGGACCCATTTGCATGTGATTTTAACATAAAACTGCAGAAATTATTTTCTCAAATTAGCGTCATGTCACCTGAGTACAGTTTCTACTCTGCTAACTTCAGTATCTTGGTGATTTCAATTATGCCTCTGTATTACTCACTTTAAGACCTTGCTTTGTCTGAAGATAGTATTTTAAGACCCGAATAGTTATTTTTCTTTATTTGAGATGTATGGTACTCAAGCATCATTTTGCAATTACAGTTTGGAACTTCTCATTACTGGCTTGCACATAAATGGGTAAGCAATAGTGGATAGTAGACCCCAAATTCACGATCACTTTCTAATTTGTATCAGGCTGTGGTGCTGCTAATTCACAAAGACTATCACCTAGCTCCTGATTTAATTGGAGTGTTGGTGATTAGAGCTTGATGAATATCACTGACTATTGTGATAAAATCTAATACTGAATTAATAAAATTGAACAAAATCTACATTTATTTTCAACGGATCTAAGAAAAAAATAATAAAATAATTTATTATGCGGCGCAGTGTTGTTAAAAGCAGCTTTTGTATATGTTGGGTCAGTCCAAGCCCAAAAATTGAAAACCCTGAATATCCAAAACTGTTCAGACATGTCCTTAGGCACCTAAGTAAATGGAGTGAGCTTATACAAACACAAGAGTTGTTGCCCTTTTTTTAAATCATTCCCCTCATCAGACAGGGTAGTTTCATAGCCTTGACACACCTGGACTTTTGAAACATAACCTAGACAGGCCACCCTGAAAAATGTGCACTGACCAGTTGCAAGCAGCACAGAATCAGGCAAACCGTCTCCAACATAAAAAAAAATGAACACACGTAAGTACCATGCATTATTTCTCTTAAATAAAAATCTGACTACAACAATAATCGTTACGAACCACTGGGCTCGAAAAATAATTGTGGTGAACAAATCCCTTTTGCAAGAATTGACTCAATAAGTTGATACATTTTTGCAGCTCTTCGTCAATGAATTTTCAACATTTGCCAAAGACACATGATTTCCTTTGACATTCAAATTCACTACATATGTCTTCTGATAACTACACTCTGTTTACTTTGGAAGTTAAATCACTAATTTCTTCAATTCCTCTCTCAGAAGGCCTACCAAGTGTTGAAAGGCTCCTTCCTTAAAAAAATTACCTCAGAGCTAATCCTATATTTTTATCAACCTTATATATTGTCTATCATAAGTAGTTCCGTTTTGATCCAAAGTTATGTTTGTATATCATTGGCACAGCCAGGAGGGCAATGAGGCCACATCTTATGCAAATACATTAATACTTTATTTTGAGTACGTCAATATTCTACACACCCCTACTGGAACAATCAGTCTATTGGATACAATACAGTGATGATGTAATCAGAATTTTAAAAGGTTTATTTGCAAATATGAAATTATTTCACAATGATCTTAAGTAAATCCTCCGATATAAATCCCGTTCACATTGGGAAGACAACTGTTGAATTTTTGATGTTAAGTTATCCTTTTTAATAACCTGTTTGTAAGTAGTATGTTAAGAAAAGAACAAAATTCATTCTTGTCCTCCACTGTTTAATCCACAAAGTTTTTTCCCCCAGAGAACCAATTTCAGTCAAATATGGATTAAAAGGATTGTATGTGATCAAATGAGTTTCAACTTACAGAAACATTTATTTTTATTTTTTAGAAGAGTTGCTAGAGCGGGGTTGTCAGAGGAACTTTTAATCGAGAGCGTAAACCAAACACTGAATTGACTCTCAGAAGTGAACTTCTTGAAAGATAAAGACACTCCCATTGGGGAACCAATAGCAGTCGAATTTTACATGTATGATGCCAGATTTGAAAAATGATGCTAAAGGATTGGTTTGTGTTCCTATGGGTTCAAGTGGATAAAAACTTACATTAGCTGTTTTAAGGCTCAACCCATGTTACCCTTCCATTGAGAAAATAATTTGAGACCTTTTTAAGTAAAAGATGATGATCTTCTCAAATCAGATAAGCAACGTACATTGAGTAAAAGAAACGTACTGAAGTTTGAATTTTGCAATCTGCAGAGATATTTCTAAAGGGGAACAGATTTTTCACTCATACGAAGGTCACGTAATCTTCATAAGAAACGGCACAATCTCTAATACTGAATTTGTGTGCCTTGTGGGGCAGAGAACCCGAGCCGCCAAATTGAAATGGAACAAATCTCGTTCTAGAATGTTAATTCAGTAGCCATATATTTTAACTGACTAAACCACAACATATCAGGAGTTGCTCGGATATGAATTTACCTTAAAGAAATGAAAAGACAAGAGGTGTTTGGCAAAATAGGAAAAAGTTGGTTTAATTAAAAGCAGCTGCCGGGGGAGTCTCAACAGAATGCGTCTGAGGAAAGTCTCCCAGTGTACAAAGTTTTGGCTGACATTGTATACATCTCGTGAGGTACAATAAAGTAATTTCTGCATTCCTGAAAAAGCATCTCAGTCATAAATTAACACGTTTGGGCATCTGATAAGGACACAGATGTCTCTCGACCTCGGGGAGAGCTAGTGTGTATGTGTACATATGTCTGGCATGAGGAGGGTGTGATCACTACGTGTGGTGTGCATATTGTATCCTGATTAGCTGAGTGTTCCTATCTACATGTGGTATCTAGCTTTGTGGTATTTTTGGGGAACGCAAGCCTTTGGCCAAACTTGTTTTATTGGGGCCAATTTCCTCAGACCTGTTTGTGGTGCAACTATCTATCTGTGGGATCGATCAGGGTTTTTCCTGGGTGTGCGTTTGTCTTTGTGGTTAAGTGAGACCCCACCTGTGACCAGTCATTCGATAGGTGTGGGTGGCAGGACCTGCTTGACCACGTATCACTGACTCTGAGTTGATGGGGAGATCACCTTAGATGAAACTGACAGCAGTGATATGAGTTCATTGATACTCCTGAAAATAATATGGCAATCACTGGTATCATTTTTATCGACGTTCTCAACATTGTGCGTCCAGTTGTCATAGCGTACATAAACATTGTCTTTGCTGATATTGACATAGTTATGCATGCCTAGACCATCGCATAAATAGACATTGTCATTTGGACATGGATTATGGCATACATTGACATTGTTACTGCTGGTATCGACACTGTTGTGCTGGCATAGATTATGGCATTCATTGAAATTGCATTTATGGGTATTGCCATTGTTATGCAGGCCGTTGTAGGGCCTGCACATATGGTATTTATTGACTTCGTATTGACCCATTCCAACACTCCTCCCCTCTAGTTGATTCTTCAACTATTCTATCCTCCTCACATATCGTGACAGTTATGTTATTCAAAACTATGTATGAGCTGTAGTGTCTGTTACTTTTCCCTTATCTATGTGCATACTACCTAATTTGAGGACTGCGTTTTCACAGCAGGAAACCCCCACTTGTAGGAGCACACAACAGAAGTACAGCAATCAAAACTGCCATTAATGACGATAATAGTTTGGACACCCATAGGGGTATCCACGAAAAGATAATATGTAACCAGTCCTGCTCCGGGGGCACCTCCTTCATGTCTGCTTGCAGACAATGCAGTTCTTGGATGGCATGAGCTAATGTCCCATTGTTCATATCATTTCTGGGAATAAAAGTACAACAGGGAGCACCAATCTTGGCACACACACACCACCCTCCATAGCGGTCATCAAGTCCAGCACGTACCAATGTCGACTTTCTCAACCTTGTGTGTACAGTTGTCATAACATATGTCAGCTTTGTCTTTACTGATATTGACATAGTTATGCGTACCTGAATCATGGCTTAGATTGACATTGTTTCTACTGGTAACAACATTGTTGTTCGGGCATTGTTTATGGCATGCATTGACATAGTTACTGCTGGTATCGACACTGGTGTGCGGGTATAGATTATGGCATACACTGACATTGCCTTTATGGGTATTGAAATTGTTATGCAGCCACACGATATGGCATATGTTGACGTATTTATTGGTATTGCCGTTGTCCGGCCTGCACAAATTATTGGTATTCATTGACATCGTATTCACCCATTCCAATACATGGATTAGATTTCAAATTGTTGAACATGATAAATATATTGCAAGAAATGCATTTAAAACCAAAACTCTCAGTGAAACGGAATATTGTTCGCTATGTTAACTTGAAGCATTATCCCCAATGGGGGTTGACGACCAAATAAACAATGATTTTTTGCTAAAATCATATTTTAAGTGAAATTAATCACGAGTTACTTCGTGGGTGAATATAGTGATTAAAACACTAATTAATATCTTGCTAACTTGAATTATTAAATTTTATGCACTCCCAAAATTGAATGCCACAATATCTTAATATTCGTCCGAAAAAGAATATTTATTTTGCTTTTTGATGAAGCACTCTTAGCCTAAAGGTGTCTGGGCACTGTGCTTAAAGCAACCATGAAATGAGTCATATTTACATAGAGCCATAGAATAATCATAACATTAGATTACGTCACATGTCCCTAGTAAGACATGATATGCATACTGTATTAACAATTCAGTGACAGGCAGTCTTAGGAAGAACCATACATGAGGGTCAAGAAGGGGCAAGAGAAAAAATGATGGTATGTATTATGAGAGAGAAAGAATAATATGGTTAATAAGAAAGAGTGAGTGAGAAAAGGCCACAGAGAGACCAGAGATTGAGTTGAGAGTAATTAGAGTGAATTATTTTAGATATATAAAGAACAGGTGAGTTGTCATTTTATTTCTAAAATTCATTTGGGCATTCTAGAGAAAGATCAGCACCAGGGAAGGCTGGAGATGTGGCATTGGAGGTTTTTATTTTTTAGTTTTCAGTAAATATTGACCAAACTCATGTTCTGAAGTCACTGAGCAATTAGCCAGTAAATCCTTTCAGTAAACCAGGCAAGCTGGAAAAGCTCAAATTTGGCACCTATATCTGTGATGGGGTGAGGCTTTTGTCACAGCCTTCAAAATTTAGAAGTGAAAGCCTGTGGGTCCTAATTGGTGCAGTCATTGTGCTTTGAGCAGCATTTACAACAGGGAATTGTATAATTTTAAATCTTATTCTATTTTGCTACACCTTTTTTGCCAGGTTTTGCTAGATGACATATATATGCTGGGAACCTGAGGTGTATGGTAATGACCTTAACACAACTTCTAATCACATATATTTGGCAATTGCAGTTCTTCAACGTGTGTGCATTCCTGCAGATACCCTTACAGAAGATTTAAGATACATTTTCCTCAATTCTGAACCATTATCGAGAAATACATAATGGAATTTGATGAACTTCTCAAACCCTTAAGCAGCTATTCATGAATTCCAAAGACCTGCTTCATTAATGCATCTTTTTTTGAGAAATGCATGATGCAGGCTTTAGGATGATCTTGCTTTCTTTAATAGAGTTTAGACATAACGCCTTAGCCTTGGTTTACCCTTGTAATCTTGGATTGAATTAGTAAAATCCCAACTGTAATCTCTGTCCCGACTCTGAAAAAGAAGTTCCAAAGGAGGGTTCTGATACATTCTAACTCGGGTCAACTGTATTTAATCTTGTTTCAACATGGAGCCAAAGGGATTTTGAAGACAGGAAGATGTATTCTTGGTTTGCTCTGAGTTTGATGCATTCTGTCCTACTTTTCACTGATGCATATTTTACATGCAGCCTCTTGCCCTTAGTCGTAACCCAGGAGTCTATATTGAAACAGTTTGCCTGCATTGCACTTAAGCCTATAGCTTCTTTGTGGTCAAGCAGTGGTTCACAATCAGAACTCCCTTTGAAAAACAGCCAAAACTAGCCTCTTTCCTATGACACAACCCAAAGTTAGCTCTAGTCCTAGCAAAGAGACCGAGTATGCTTCACTGCAAAGAAAGCTAAAATAGCGAGAATCCAACCAAATTTAGACTAAAGACACACAGTATTTTATAAGGAAGCTCAAACATACCCACCCCTTAAGTCACAGAAAATAAAGTTAGCATTAAACAATTCATGTGTGTTAAGCTACATGAAATGGTGCTTCATTAGTATTCACAGGTTCTGTGAGAGTCATACCTAATACTTGGATTCCAGCAGCTCACGCTGCTCGTACCTACTCCTACTACTCCACATTAATGCTAAGCCACCTGTTTTTGCCCACGGCCACTGAGGTCCAACAGCCATCAAGTGTTCTGGTGGTTAGCCGCTCTACAAAGCTCCGACATAAGAACTTGGGACTCAGTTTACATTGGAGAGCTTCTCAATCATCCCATTGACTGCGGCATCCAAAAAATACAAAGAAAATACTTGCAAGTTGCCACTCTGAGCTCCTTCCCAGAAACTGTTCTCGTACACGTATATGTCTAACCAAGACCAACTTCCTATTCTCGATAAAGAAGAGGAGTCATGATGTTCAACATTACAGAAAGATCTCTCTTCAGTGCTTCCAGCCCCTTTTATGTCTTAGCAAGTGAGTAGTTTAAGCTGTGTTTGGAAAGGGATTGTAACACTCGTTATTTGGCTAAGAGAGTGAGTTGTTCAAGTGTTGGAAAAGCAGTATTGTTGGAGAGCAAAGTTTGGGCCCTTACCTGCAGAACTCCAGTCTGGATTGAGCCTGTCTCCTAAGAGATTCTGAATTGAGGAGCAGCTTCCAGCCCCCTGCCCAGCAACCTGTGCCTGAGGTCACAGGCACCTCATATAAGCTGCTATTGGATGCTACATCTGTATACTGATAGGTGGTTGTATCTGGTGTGTTTATTGGATTAGGGTTAGTGTTCTTATTGGTTGATAATTTGAGGGTTCTGATTGGTTACTGGGTCAGTGATTCTTTTGGATGTAGGGCTTAGGTTAGTGATCTGATTGGTGGATAGGATAAGGGTGTCTGATAGGTTCCTGGGGTTAGGGTTTCTATTGGACATGGGGCTTAGGGTTTCGTGCCTGATTGGCTGCTGGGACTAAGGCTGTGATTGGCTGCAAGGGGCTGGTCTCCTATTGGTCCTAGGGCTAGTGTTGTGATTGGTTAGGGTTCCCAATGGCCAAAGGGATGACCTGATTACTAGGGCTATTTAAGGTCCGGGTTCAGGGCGCCGAGGACAAGCGCAATTGCCTGTTTGAGCCTATTTGAGACTGGTTGGGCCTAGGGATGGAAATATTGCCCAAATTTACATACACCAACACCCATCCTACCCCATCCACAACCACTTTAGCACTCACAGCACATGTACTCTACTCATTTACTACAAACTAACCCTAGACAAAGTTCAATGACCACAAAACCCCACAAACCACACCTATACACCCTTCTTTCCCAGCTACAACAGGTTTGCACCATCCCTTACAAACAATACACAACTCTGTCCTATACCACTAACCAAGCCACTCATCACTAACACAACCCAATTCCACACCATACTTCACTATATCCCATCCAGACCAGACACACACTTCCTACTCTAATTACGCCTAACAGACCTCTTTTTGTCACTAACAAACCTATACTCCGCCTGCTATCTTTTCACCCACCAGCACCCTCCTCTTCTTTCTACCACAATAACACAACCACACAGCACTTACACTACCCTGCACCACACATATTACCTCTTTCAGCAGCAATCAAATCTAACACAAACACTCTTAACTCTAGTTCATCCCCTCTTACAAACAACATACACTCTATTCACAAAAATATCACCCCATTTACCTTACAACTTCCACTCGCCAACCATACTTAACATACAAATCCTTTTCGGAAAGCAAATGCATCAGCACCTACTTTCACTACTCCTCAAAAAAAAAAAAACATAACACACACACCAGCACAACAAAATCTCTCACGCACAGCACCTCTTAATACTTTCCATCACAAACTACAAACATGCACCGACTCCCACCTTCCAGACTACACAAATGATACACACCATGAATAAACTTCAATGCTAAGCTTTCTCCCTTCCCCCACGCCTACTACATATACAGCAACACAGCAACTTTCTTTTAAGTGCTTCTCATCCATTTGACAAATTAGAACCTTACTACATGATCTACATGCTGCACCACCACTCCTTACTCCTACACCTTCCACCCTAAACAGACACAAAAAGCAACATGCCACTCCTCACAACTTTGTTTCTCCATGTCTACTGCACAACAAGGTTACACTACAAAAATAACACCGCTCACCAACTCACTCTCAACCACCTACACACGCAGACCCATCAAAATGCTTTCTTAGCCTGCTAGACAAGGAACACAATACAGAACAGCTACATGATTGCTATCCTCATACAGCTAATGCGAACATTAAGGACACACCTGCTACAAGCTGCAAAATACTGCTCAAAGTCACACTATCACCAAAGCACCTTCTCTAAACTGTCTACTAATAAATGCTTGATCACTCTCTAAAAACAAACATCACATCTACAACCTTCTCACTGCACAAAAACCTGACCTATTCTTCATAACTGAATCATGATTGGCAGATGATATGGCTCCAGTCCTGCATGAAGCTATTCCTTTAGGCTATCAAACTATCACACAAAATAATATAGGCAAAAGAGGAGGTGGCCTAGCTGTTGTGTACAGGCAAACATTACATATCACTAAAGCTGACAAATTCTCCGTACAAGGTTGTGAGGCCTTTTTCACCAGATGCAATCCTACTCCATGTTCCTCCTGTAACTTCCTGCTCCTTTACAGACCTCCACCTAGTAATGCAACATTCCCAGACACACTTCTAGACACGGTCTCAAACCTGATAACACTACACTCCAACCTATGCATTCTGGGTGACCTCAACATTTGGTATGACAAACCCAATATGCCCCATCCGAAAACAATCATCACAGGCCTAGACACACTGAACCTGCATCAGATCGTCCACAAACCCACACACATTGCTGTACACATCCTAGAAGTCATTTTTGCAAATACAGAACTAGTTACCTTTCAAATAACTCCACTCACATGGTCAGATTACCATTTGCTTGCTTTCCAACATGAAACAACACAAAGCGATGCAGCTTAAACCACCTTACAACCTATCGACCGTGGAATAAACTCAATTTGGAACACTTAGAAACACAGCTAACATTCGCTACAGATCTACACACAATAAATTCTGTTCAAAAACTTCATGAGTGGCTACAGGAAGCTTTTGATATCCTAATACCACTAATAATGACACAACAGAACAAAAGAAAACACGCACCTTGGAAATACAGAGATAAATTAGATAAAACAACAAATTAGAAAGTGCAACGTGCCTGGCTCAAAACAAACACCAATCAAGACAATTTTCGCCTACAGAAACTTAATAGATTATACAAGTCAGCTTTAAAAAACGGTAAAAAAAGGTACTATTCAGACAGAATTCAAAATGCTAAATGTGCAAATAAAGAATTCTATAAAATTATCACTGAATTTCGTAAACTAAATTGCCTAGAAGGAGCTCATTCCATTACTCAAGATTTCACAGACAAACTGGCAAATCATTACATGACCAAAGCAGACACGTTGGACTCGTATTAAAAACAAAGAAAAAGCACCTGCACCGACCCTTTTCCAAAACAACAATCCAAGAGTACTCTAATGCAGCCTCTCCGTTCCTTCCAACAAATTTCAGACAACGAATTTATGGACCTGGTCAAAGCAAGAAGGCCTGTCGGCAGCCTTTCTGACCTGTGTCCACCACAAATCTTCAAGAGAATTCTTCTAACAACCTCTGCTGCCACACAAGTAAGAAAAATCATCAACAATTCCTTTACTACCGGAATATTTCCAGCAGCTTGAGACTTGTTTGGAGGTTCTAGCAGGGGAGCGCAGCTACTCGTGTACCTAGGAGACAGACCGGAGACAGGTTCTTCTACCGGGGAGGAGCCGTCCTCTGCGACCGAGCGCACAGCTTCAGGAGGTAAGCACATGGAGCGGTGAGGGAGGAAGGAGACACCTGCCAAGCCAGCCAGATCAGCCGAATCAACCCTAGCGATCAATGGGGTGACAGGTGTCGCAGCCAGATCGCCCTCACATCCGGAATATTTCCAGAAGAACTAAAAATGTCATAAATAAGCCCATACTAAAGAAAACAAACCTGGACCCGCTAAACCCCTGACAAGTACAAACCGATTACAAATGGACCTTTAATGGGCAAACTGATAGAAAGAACAGCATTCACATAGATGTCACAATTCATTGAAGATAATGGCATGCTTTCAGACTTCCAAACAGGATTCCGTCCAGAAACAGGCACAGAATCTGCCCTCATTGCCATCTGGGATGACCTTAAAAACACAGTTGACCAGAACAGATTTGCTGCACTACTTCTCTTGGACCTCTCAGCTGCCTTTGACATGGTTGACCATGACACACTGATACAAAGACTCTACGAAGCCGGCATAGAGGGGATTGCTCTAGACTGGATCACATCCTACCTTCACAACAGAACTGTCATCCAGAGCCCCCTTTCTCTTCCAAACCTTACTTCACAAAAGCAGGGACCCCTCAAGGCTCTATCATCTAACCAATGCTTTTCAACATTTAAATGAAGTCATTACCGGCACTGATCAACCAATTTCACCTCACATGCTATAACTATGCAGATGACACACAAATACTCCTTCAACTGGCATGCCCCAAAGACAACTCACCAATTTTCAGTTGTCTCATAGCCGTGGATCAACGGATGACATGGAACCATCTAAAATTGAATGCTTCTAGAATGGAAATACTCACGTGTGGCGATCGAAAAAATGATGGCCTGCTCGCCGCATGACCTGATGATCTGGGAATACCACCTAAAGTATCAAAGGAAGTAAGAAACCTCGGAATGACCATGGACTCCAAACTATCAATGAATGCCCAAGTGGACAAACTAGCAAGATCAAGCTGTGTTGCTATAAAAACTCTGCAACACATCTTCCCCCACCTGGGATTTCCACACAAGGGCCAGGCTATCATCTATCTTGTTCTGTGCAAACTAGACGACGCCAATAGCCTCTACCACGGATCACCTTTAACAACTGTGAAAAGACTACAATAGATTCAAAACTCTGCTGCCAGACTTCTATTACATATCAAGCCGCAAGCCCACATCTCCCCTGCCTTGAAAGCCCAAGATTGGTTTCCCGTTGGCAGAAGATCCACATTCAAGCTGCTTTGTATCACCCACAAAGCGATACATGGAACAGGACTGCTCTTCATCAGGAATAAAATCACAAAATACATTCAACAAAGGAACCTTCACTCTAAAGTGGCACCTCGACTCAAAATCCCACCGTATAAGAAAAAAAAACATGGGTGGCACATCCTTCTCTTTTCAAGCAGCCAAACTATGGAACTCTTTACCCTGAACAGAAGAACCACGGATAACCACCTTATCTTCAGAAGACTGCTCAAGAATTGGCTCTTCCCCACATAACCACCATACTCAAACATAAATATACAGCATATCCCTCTGTATATAAGCATTTATTTGGATTACAGATGTGTACCTACATATGTGTATTGCTTTGTATAAATGTGTATTATAATTAAGGCTCCCTGTTTTCCGTTTTTACGGATTTTTACAGATAAATACAGACAGAAAACAATGTGTTTTCTGTCTGCATTTATTTTTAAAAGTGGATAAATACAGAAAATTGTGCTGCTTATAAGTGACTCTCCGTGTTGTCTTTCACGAATTATAGCATAACAGCTGAGCAGATGGACAGCATGGGAAATTAAAAAACAGGATGAAATTTCTTTAAATAACGGATGTGTCAATATACATTTGTACTATAATGCTAGTATTTATCAGGGGGTGTATTGTTATGTAATAATATTCGGCAGCTTAAATAGCTAAAACACGACAGACATCAAAGTATAAGTGCACGTCTATCAGTTGAATAAATATGGAAATGTACAGTTTTACACCTTCATTCATACGCAAAACACAAAATAAATATGGATAAATACAGATAAAATGGCCCAAAAATAAATATGGATTAATACAGACGGAAATGTTAAAAAAAATACCATAAAACCGGGAGCCCTAATTATAATTGTTTTTAATAATATAGATATTCGTTAGTTCTGCTTAAAAAAATGTACATAATATTTATATTTACATTATTCTGTTTAACATGTATACGTGACTACATAAAGAAGTAAATTTTATCTTCGCTATTTATCTACAATTGCTTCACCATTTAATTGCAAAAAATAAATTAATTTAAATTACAACAACACTTGAAAGTATGAGTTTATTAAATGCAACGTTATTCAACATATATTACCTTCCTCATGCATATATATACCTTCCATTTACTTGTGTATCTTTACATTTATTACTTTGCTTCTAATTCAGCATATCCAATGCACTACCCTATATCTAACCCTTTATCTCTCGCAATATATCCTCTACCTCCACACTCGCATTCATCCCAAACCTCATACCACTGCTATGATCCCCAAAATAACCTTTTCTAGACTCCTCCCCTACCCCTCCTTACATCATCTCATACCTCTTTTACTATTCAGATCTCCCAAACAAGCCTTTCTAAAACTTCCCTCTGACTCTTCCCCCTCCACCTCCCCTTTACTCATCCCAAACCCCCTCCTACTGCTATGAATTAAAAAACAAAAACTTTCTAGACCCTTCCCTCTTCGATCCCTCCACTATTCCTTTTCAATCCAAATAACAGACACTAACATGTCCACCGCTCAAATTAATTTCATATTTCCCCAGACTAATTCACCACTAATGCTTTTTTGGTTCTGGAGTAGCATGCTACTCCCCTAAAAGTGCTTCAACACCTCATCAGGGGTAGCAAGCTCTATATAAATGCAAACCTTTTCCCTCTTCTAACCTTCCACTATCCTTCTCAATCCAAATAACAGACTAACATATCCACCGCTCAATTTAATTTCATATTTCACTATACTAATTCACCACTAATCCTTTTTGGGTTCCGGAGTAGCACGCTACTCGCAAAAAAATCGCTTGGACGCCTCGTCAGGCGTAGTAAGCGCTATATAAATGCAATTACAATACCATACAATGCAATCTTTTTTTTAAAAATGTAAGATATCTTTGTTTGTATTTACTTTTTGTTTAAGCTTCATCATCCTGCGGGGACAGACTTAAAATTGCGTTGGCCCCCAACTCCCAGAGATAACTAGCAGTCCGCATTTACCCTGAAGGATCAGTATTGATCCTGGCCCAAAAAAATGATGGCCATTAAAAGAACCTTTCAAAACCTCAAACTGTCTAATCAAGGTAAAGTTGCAGGACTAGAGCCAGGCACCCTGTTGCCACAACCAAGATTCAGAACACCTACCACACTATAGCCTGCAAGCCTTCTTCTGTAGGCTTTTTGCTCCCGTGCCACCCACCCCCACACACACACACAAAAGTCACACCAATGGAAGTCTTCAGCTTAGATGGTTAATGTCCCTTCCTCATTAATCGAGATTAGTCCCTGAGCTGATGATGACTCGGAGCCTTCTTCAGACTGCTTCTTTATGCATAAGCTATCACCCCAAACCGGATGGTGCAGACACAGTGTCATCCAATTGAGCGCATCATTCTAGTCTGTCACTCCAATGAAAAACAGCATTGCAAAAAAAAAAGTGTGCCTTATCAGCATCCACTCAACCCAAAAACATTTCTCTGCACATTTTGACCTATTATTGAGGAGGACTAATTGAGACATTTTTTCTGAGATAACTTAAACATTCTTAATGACCTCCTTTCTACATTTTTTTTTAACACAAATTTTATTGCATTTTTTATACAAGCATGCATACACATATATTAAGACATCACTAATATATAATTCTGCAGTTACGGGCTGTAGCACAAGCATTCTGGATTATGCGTTTACAATCTTAGTCACATCTCACATAATTGTGCTCACATTCTTGTACCCTTAGTCTGCCGTACAACTTTTGTTTCCTTCTTGCATGTACCAAAATCTGCAATTTGAATTTGCAATGTTTATATCTATTAAACTTAACATAACCCCTTATCGCCCTCCCCCCTCGCAGTTAACTAACTGGAAACCCAGCCGGTATTTGCCCAAGTATACCCACCAGTACTCTTCTATGTACATGGCACTTAACAACAGAGCTGGTTGCGCAGTACAGTGTTCTACAGTACATTTTGAGTGCACACCTGTGCAATTTACACTTCTGTACCCCGCTAACTTTTCTACTTGTGGGATTACCCCAATGATGCATCACCAAAGCTTGAATGACTAGCGCCAGTGTCTATGCCATGACAACCGTATTCTCTTCTGCCACTTGAGTGGTCCCATCCCACGCTTTGAATGCCTCACATATCATATCCCAGACCATTGCTATGGGTGTTTTCCTCTGTCCTCGCTGTTCTTCCCTGCGTATCGCAGTGCTTTCGGCTAGGCTCCACTTCACTACTTCCTCCTTTCATGCCTCTATTTTTGGCGGTCTTGCTGCCTTCTACCTTCTAGTAATGAGCCTCTTTGCTAGTAGTGGTGCTAAGTTTGCGAATCATGCGTGCACTTTATACCTCTTCGATTTAGCATACACCCATGACCTCCTTTCTAAATTAAACTAAATCATCCATAATACCAGAGAAACTAAGCAGTGGCATAGTTGGGCAGCCCTAGTTGATACTGCATCCTATAGCCAACCGTCAAGTGCATTGCCATCCGATGTGCAGTCAACTGCGATAGCTCATTTGCTACTTAAGTGATCTCCCTTTTTCTGAGATGTTGCTTATTCATAAATAGACAAATGAATAAGACTGACCCTGCATCTACAAATTGTAGCAAAAACAAAGCATGATTACGTTCGCCCTCAGTTTGTGGGTCGACAAGTGTTGAGTCTAAATCAAATAACTTTAAGGTCCTTATTACGGAGATAATACCTCTTTGAATTAAAGTTTTGTTTATTCTGCATAGAGAATTTGGATGCTATAACCAACCTAAATCTCTGTGTTAAACTGCTGGAAAAAATTGGGGATTGGTGCAGAGACACCGATAACTGCATGTTAATACCCAAAATGTCATAATTTCCACTATGTGCCCACATCTGCCATTACTTGGTCCCTAGTAGCAATAATTATGGGGCAGGAAAATAACAAGGAATTTATAGGCCCACTAGTAATGTAAGCGAACAAAATTTGCAGACATTGGGTTTCGCACTGGTGGTGTCTGATGCAGCACTCTCAATATAGAAAACTCCAAAGCTTCAGGGCAACTTCAATCCTGGTCCTACCACTCTCATATTTATCCATCTCTCAAATGTGTTGTACTTTTATATTCCAAGTAATAGCAGATCTTAAACTACCACAATCCTGTTCTATAAAAAGAAAAGTGTGTGGGAGTGCTGTGCATCCTGCCGTATGTTCAGCTCAACCTCTTTGAATTAATCCGACCCCCAAGCCTTGCTCAAAAATCTCTTCTGTAACACATTAGTCACACTGGGCCATTTTGCTGTGCTTAGCATTAGTTGATAATTAAATCCAGTAACAAGTGGTAAAATCGTGAATGTATGTGATAAAATGAACCTGCAGTAACATTGCAACGCAGTGGTCAGTTGCCGATAAAGGCTAACACCGCAACTTTAAAGCTTATTGTAAAAGCCATACAGACCTACATGTGGCATTAGTGAAGCCACAAACAAAAACATATACAAGGAGCAGGCTGATGGGATGCATTAAAAACGCTTGCTGCATGACTGACAAACACTACAAAAAATCCCTGCCCATGCTTGAGTCTAGAATCACAAAATCCACAACTTCCTCTCCAGTAACTCATTGCTCATCTCTCCAGTACACTTACCTTTTCCCTACATTTACCCATATTCCACCCAGTTGCCAAAGAGAGCTCATTGAACATAGCCCGAAAGGAAAATGTCTATCCAGACGTGTTCAGCACAATATCTTAACTCAAATGAATTAGCCATGTCCAAAATTAACACTAAAGATGGTCACGCTACGCTGTTGTTTGATTGCTTCTGAAAACCATTTCATGATAATGTTAATCATAAGGGCAGATACGGCATTCCTAGCCAGACAACACCCACCTTCTCATGGTAGTCATTTAACCAGCCAACACATATGCAGCACAGATTCATTCTGATGGATACCTCTTCCTGCAGACTCCTCACCTTAACAATTACCTCTCCAGGCTTCAACTGTTTTTGAATTTATTGCCACAGCAACGGGTCCTGCACCACAAAGTGGCACAATGCGGCTCCAGCCACAGCTTTGCTCTGTGACACAATAACATCAGAATATATATAACTTTTGCCCTGGCATCGGATTCTGTTTATCCATGCCACATCAACGTAGGTCCAAACTCTCCTTTCAATATCTCTCCATTGAAATTACTGGCATTTTAACAGTGACTAGTTCACATGTCTCCTGCAAAACTTACTGGCATCAAACATTATCACAAATGCTGCCACATAATGCCCCTTTTAGAGCTACATGGTGACTGAATGGTGTTTTGGATCGGAACACGACGCCTCAGCATGCTGTTTTTGTGCCTCTCTGCACATGGAGTGTTAGAAATGGGGGTCTCTAGTTGGCAGAGGTAGGTACCTTTGTCCAAATGGGGACCCTTGCTTCTAGTCAGGGTAAGGGGGATACACTCCTAAAATAACCCCTGCTCACCACCTTGGTAGCTTGGCACAAGCAGACAGGCTTATCTCAGAGGCAGTGTGTAAAGCATTTGTGAACACATACAGTAATACAGTGAAAACACTACAAATGGACACCACACCAGTTTAGAAAAATAAGTAATCTTTATCTAAACCAAAACAAGACCAAACAAAAAATCCACAATACAGTATTAAAAATAAGGCTTTCAAATGGTAGAAATAGTTCAGTTTAATGCAAGTTGTAAATGCAACACTTCTCCCACAAAGTACCTTAGATGCGTTACGCAAAAAAAACAAAATGGCCGCAGGGAAGGTGATGCGTCGGTTCCTTACATGCAGGGAAGGTGATGCGTCCGGTTCCTTGCTTCGGGGGAGGTGATGTGTCGGTTCCTTACTGCAGCGCAGGGGAGGTGATGCGTCGGTTCCTTACATGCAGGGAAGGTGATGCGTCCGGTTCCTTGCTTCGGGGGAGGTGATGCATCGGTTCCTTACTGCAGCGCAGGGGAGGTGATGCGTCGGTTCCTTCCCGCAGAGGAGGTGATGCGTCGTTTTCTTACTGCGTGGGGAGTTGATGCGTGTGTTTCTTACTGCGTCCCCCAACGAGGCAACAGTCCTGGCCTCAATGCGATGCGTCGATCCGGTACGATGCGTGGCTTCGTGCAGCTGCACAGCAGGCTTGCTTCGGGATCGGTGCGGTGATCTCGGACTTCGGAGATTGTTGCACCCGATGCGTTGTGCAGCGATATCTCGAGCCACAGCAGGCGCTGCAACGGTTTCTTCGGCGATGCGTTGGAAACAGGTGCGGATGTGTCGCGCTTCTTCGGCGATGCGTCGATTTTCCAGCTCCCAGCGACAAACAGTCTCTAGAGGTGCTAAACAGCAGCAGGCAGGTGCAGGTGCAGGTTGGAATTCCCAGCAAGGGAATTCAGGGGAGCTGGTGGTGAAGTCTTTGTGTCCCTGAGACTTCAGAACAGGAGGCAAGCTCAGTTTCAAGCCCTTGGAGATCTTTTCTTCAAGCAGGTGACAAAGCAAACAGCAAAGTCCTTTTTCTCCTTTCCTTGGCAGCCCCAGACAGCAAACAGCACAGGGGCAGTATTCCTCCTCAGCTTCTCCGGCTCTTCTCCTTGGCAAAGGTTCCTCTTGATTCCCAGAAGTGATCTAAAAGTCTGGGCCCCTCTTTTTATACCCCAAAATCCTTTGTTCTCTGAAGGCAGATTGTGTCTGTACCCAGCCAAAACCAGATCTTTGGGGCACTCTGCAAGTGCACAACAACCTCCATTGTCAGTGTGAGCCCTGGCTCCAGACACGCCACAGGGGGGCGGAGCCGTCATTGTGGAAGGCAGGCACAGCTCTATTCAGGTGCAGGTGCTACTCCTCCCACCACTCCTAATGCAGCCCAGGCCGATTCAGCCCTGCCCTGACTCATCAGACTTCTGGAGCCACTGTCCCTCTCCAGCCCCTGTCATCCAAAAGCCAGATATGCAATACACAAACCTAGCAGAGGCACACTGTATGGTTAGGCAAGAAAATACCTACTTTCTAAAAGTGGTATTTTCTAACACAGAATGTAAAAATCGCCCTCACTAAAAGATGCATTTTAACATTCTGAATTCAGGCATACTAAACTTTAATTTTCTACCTTGTTCCAAGGGCCAGTTATGTTTATAAGATGTTATCAACAAACTCCCCATTCTGTCCTATGGGAACAGGTAGCCTTGCAATAGTGAAAAAACAAAATTGGCAGTATTTCACTATCAGGACATGCCACACACATCAGGGCATGTCCTACCTTTCAAATACAATGCATCCTGCCCACAGGGGTACCGTGGGCCTACTTTAGGGGTGACTAATATGTAGAAAAGGGAAGGTTTAGGGACTGGCAAGTGTGTGCACTTGCCAAGTCGACATGGCAGTCCCAGACTGCACACAGGCTCTGCAATGGCAGGCCAGAGTTACATTTTACAGGCTGCTTCTGTGGGTGGCACAATCAGTGCTGCAGCCCACTAGCAGCATTTGATTTTCAGGCCCTGGGCACACACGGTGCACTGTACTAGGGACTGACTAGTAAATCAAATAGCCAATCATGGAAACACCAATCCATAACAGTAATTTGGAAAGGGAGCACTGGCACTTTGGCACTGAACAGCAGTGTGCATCTAGACCAGCAAAACGGGTCCAACATACAGCAAAAACACAGGAGGCAAAGGCAAAAAAATGCAGGGGAGACCCACGCCAATGGTGCCAGGTCTAACATGGAGGATATATGAAAGTGAAGGCCAAGTTGTTTCTGGCTTAAATACTCAAACAGGCATGTAAGTCATCTCCCTCACCTGTAGATAAATCATCTGTAAGGAAACAATCTTCCAAAAGATCTTTGCACTTACAAAAAAAAGTTCAAGGAAGGAGATGGCCTCATCTTCCATGAGGAAACGGGTTGATTCCATGGGTCGTTTGGAGTGTTGTTCCTGTATACTGACACCAGACTCTTCTAGGTCAGGGCACATTATGACGCTGACTCAGGTGAGACTGGAGTTTCTGGGTCCATAGTCTGATCATGCATTGGTCGAGGTCTTCTGGCTTCTTATCCTGGACCTATTCATGCACCCTCTGGGTAATCCCAATAGGGGAGCAAGTTCCTGTGCAATAGACTACTTTAGCTCCTCTGACCACGGTGTCCCTAGGGACTCCAGCCCCGGATCTTGGTAATAAATTGAAACATGCCAAGGGGCGCACCCTGTTCAGTCATTGTCTCCATTGGTGCCAACATCACTCACGGAGCAGACTACAACACTTCACTCAAAGACCTTGACATTGGAAGACATCCATGTGACAAAGGAAGAAGTTAGGGCAAGCTTTGATTGTGTTCCTTTGGTAGAGCACCTCCCCTGGGGCTCAGATTTGCCCAGTTGGAGATTTTCAGTTCAGACTCCCTCTCAGTGCCAAGAATTATGGTTGTACAGAAGATATTTCGGGAACCGACAGCCTTCTTTCCCATTATAACACTGATACTGGCTGATATAGTTGTCAAACAAAATGCAAGTGGCCTGGACTCTTCATTAGAAGGGAGTATCCCTTACTCTTGTGTCTCTGCTCCAGAGAACCTTTCCTCGTTTATGACTGAGTTATGGAAAGCAACTATATCTTGGAATTGATCTTGCCTCATTGAAGGCAAAGTCTAACATTTTGACTGAAAGTTGTAACTTTCTTCCCCAGTGTTGAAGCCCTTGCTTCCATTCAGTGAGGTTCCCTTTGATCCTGTCAGTGCTGCATGGCATATATCCTTTTGGGCCCAGCAGTTCATAGATGGCCATATGCCACGGTACTGCTTCAGTTGAACCACACTTTTTTATATTCTTACATGTCTTTATAGATTGTATTTGTCCAAATGTCCTCCTCGAAAGCAAAAACTGAATGCCTTCCCTATGGCACCTTCAAATAGAGAGCCTCAAACTTGAGTCTATGCCCAGATGTATTTGCTTCTGGCAGCCATGCCCTCTACTGTGCTAAAGCTACTTGCCTCTTAGGCCGATATGTGCATCATAGTTTGTGGGGATTGGCTTTATTGATGGTGATTGGTTTGCTATATGGCATGAAAAAATCTTTTACTGACCTGTGCAAACACAGTTTGGATGCACCCAAACATATTTTGAAGTGAGCCTGCACTCTACAGAAACTGGTCCTCTATTCATAGGCATGCTGTCATAATACTTTGGCACGCTTTGGAGCACTCTAGTGGCTTCTCTACAGATGTCCAAGCCACAGTTATGGACATGCCTTTCTTAGAAAAAGTGGACTGCTCCCTGGAAGACTTTAAAAACAGTAGAGCTGTGGCTTGCGCGCAAGGGCCTAGCTGCCCCAGTGTGTCAATTCAACCAACATTCTAGAAAGTTTCTTGGCTACTCCAGGGCAATATGTTCCCAGCAGAAAGAACCTTCTCAGTCTGTTCCACCCAAAACAGGTATACCACACCTTTCTGGACAGGAGTGGAACTAGCAAATCAAATCAACAGCAGCAAAGGAAGTCTTTGCCATCCTTTACTGGCTCTGCAGCCTCAGAATCCGTGTGACTCCTCCACTTTAAACAGTCATTTTCACTGAGGAGAGGGTATCAGATTTTTCTGTCATTTGGGAGGCAATCACAATTGATCGCTGTGTTATACAGATAGGCCCATCCCTGAAGTTCAAGCCAAGATCCCAACGCTATATGTTCATGGATCTTACCATTCAGGTCGACAATTCACCCATATCGCTTTCCAAAAGTGGGGTTGTGGCAGCTGTACTGTAATGGACAGCAGGTACTTGGGTGACTTACCGATGAAAGCAGAGTTCTGTGTGCTGATAAGCAATAGTCTTCCATGACTTGGGCTATACCATCAATGCCCAAAAGCCCTGCAACTCTCCCTCGCAGAAGGTAATCTTCATAGGGGTGGTACTGGACATGACACGCATGAAGGTTCTCCTCCTTGGAGGATTGCAACTATTCAGGAGATTAATTTGAGATTTCTGACTAAGACTTAAATTACTGTCCTCCAGGTCTTAAATCTGCTTGGCTTAATGATCTCATTAAATCCACCCGTAGAAGTGAGTTCAGCATCTCACCTAGCAGGCTACCTCAATGTGAGGGTGGATGCTCTCAGTTGCATCTCACTGAAAGATCACTAGTGGAAACTACACCATAAAGTGGCGGAGGTGATCATTGCCAGTTTTTAATTTCCAGTGGTGGAGCCCCTTGCCACATCTCGAAACAGGAAATGTCCTCAATTTTGTGCCATAATCTTCCATCTAAATGGTACCTGAGAGATATCTTCAGATTCAACTTGTCTCAAGGCCAGCTGTACCCATTCCCACTGATCCTGCTTCTGCCAAAGGTTCATCTCTCTAGACTGGGCTTGAAGGCTATGGTATGCTGACATACTGGCACTTAGCCCTCAAACTCCTTAACCTCTCCCATGCAGAGCTTTCCTGCTTTTGTATCAAAATTATCAGGTCCTCCACCTCAATGACCAAATGCTATTGGTGCATGCATGGACATTTATTGGTGCCAGTTAGTCTTTTTGCCTTCCTAACTGGAAGGAAGCCTGCTACCACATCCATCTACGCAGGTTGTTGGACGAAATTTGTTTAGACTTTGATGGCATCACACTTCAATCTGAGACTCAGTTCTCAAGTTCAAATTCTTACCTCCTAAACAGCGTAATTGGTGGCAAAATCTGCAGCTCATAGGGTTGGAGAACTTAAGGCCCCATCAGTTTGTCAACCCTTCATAGTTTTCTATCCTGATAAATTGGTTCTACATACGTACCCACGGATTTCACCCTCAGTGGTTTCTGCTTTCCTTTTTGTGTAATCTATTACACTTTCACCTTTCTTCTCTCCTCCACATTCAGGTGATGAGGGGTGACTGTATAGACTGAACCCCATACATGTTTTGTCAACCACAGTCTTCAGGAAACAGTAGATCAGCTCTTTGTGGGTGCTAAAAAGTGCAACCGTTGTCCAAGCACACCATTACTCACTCTGTATTGATTTGTATCAACATCTACTACATCCTCTCTCAAAAATGTCCTGTGGAGGGTTCATGCCCGTTCCACTAAAGCCATGACTGCCTTCAAGAGTCTCTAGAGACATCCTGGTTTCTGACATCTGTCGGGCATCTGCATGGTCATCTTTGCATAGTTATACCTAGTAATGCTGCCTCGTGTCATCAGTGATGGGTATTTTGCACAAACTAGTTTGCTTGATTTACTTTGCTATCTGGCAATACTTAGTTCAAACTCCATTGGAGGCGTTGCTTTAGAATTTCTTGTTTCTGTGAGAAATTTTCTGGAAAATGCTGCCATACTTACCCTTGATAACAATATTTCTAGTGGATATATAATCTTCATGCCGATTCCTTATTGGCCTCCCGCCTGGCCTGAGAATATAGGTACATGACTAATAAGATCCCAAGGTATGCAAAAATGTTAAGTGCTGTAATTATTGCCGTTTATTCTGTCTCTGTTCCTCTTTGTACACCTCGCTGTGGTGGAGAAAAGTTCAGGAACGGACGCAAGTGCACTAGTTGCTGCTAATATACTCAGGGTCGTCATGTCCTGGAACACAGTCACGGCTCTAGCCGCATGGCTCTACCTGGCAGTGCTGGAGAGCTGTTGCTTGGGAAAGGTTTTCTGGCCAATCAGAAGCCCAGTGAGATAATTCTTATGCTCAGTAATTTGCATGGAGATTTTGCATCCTCTAGAAGTGCCAATACCAAAGGTAAGTACATTTTATTCTCCATGCCAACAAAGCTGGTACACATGGTAATAAACAGCTTCTTTTAGTCCAAGGTTACAGGATAATTTCTTGTCACCAAGCTCACATTATGTATTTTGACAAACCTATGTAATCTAGAACGTTCTCAGTTGGTGCTTTTGAGATATACCATGGAGGCAGCTCCCAGGATGTTTATAAATAAAAACAAGGTACTTAAGAGTATAGTGTCTCCATGAGCAGTTATCTGCTATCCTTAAACTTGTTAAGGTGCAGTATGAGATGACGCTATTTCCATGTGCCAAATCCCTTTGTTGTATAAAAGAATACCTTAGGACTAATCATCAACTCTTTTGCAAATAACTTCATGAAATTTGGAACTACTACAGCAAAACGTTATTCGTAAAGCCTATCTGGTCTTGTAATCACCTGGCCTCAACAGTCTGAGCACAAACACATTAGTGCAATATACTATTCCTTTTTCTGCTTAAGCAACTGATTGCCCAAAAATGAGACCAGCATCCAAACTAAAAGATAACACGTCATCCTTATCCCGAAGAAACTGCATTGGCTTGGCCAAGATGCTGATTACATTGTGGATAGAACCGCCTTGAGTCCCCATCAACCAAACACGGTTCTTCACAACAAATATCAGCTAATGAAGGGTGAAGGACATACCTCAGCCAAGAACAGCATAACTGGGCAAGTTTGGGACTGTGGCTGGGCCTCGTGCTTAATTTGTGCCAGTGGCTTTTGGTACTCTGCCTGGGCACCTACACTAAATTGTCAACACCGCGCTTGTGACAGTCTGCCACATGGTGGCACTGTCAGTCTAATTTAGAGATACGCACCGCCACAGTTTATTAATTGTATTGTAATTTCATTTATATAGCGCTTACTACCCCTGACGAGGCGTCGAAGTGCTTTTTCGGCGAGTAGCACGCTACTCCGGAACCCATAAAGGATTAGTGGTGAATTAGTATAGTGAAAATATGAAAGTAATTTGAGTGGTAGATATGTTAGTCAGTTATTTGGATTGAGAAAGATAGTGTAGGGATAGAGAAGAGAAAAAGGTTTGTATTTATATAGCGCTTGCTACCCCTAATGGGGTGTTGAAGCACTTTTTTGGTGTGTAGCGCGCTACTTCGGAACCTATAAAGGATTAGTTGTGAATTAGTATAGTGAAAATATGAAAGCAATTTGAGTGGTGGATATGTTAGTCAGATTTTTGGATTGAGGAGGATAGTGGAGGGATAGAGAAGGGAAAAAAGGTTTGCATTTATATAGTGCTTGCTACCCCTGATGGGGGGTTGAAGTGTTTTTTCGGCAAGTAGCGCACTACTTCGGAACCCATAAATGATTAGTTGTGAATTATTATAATGAAATCTGAAAGTAATTTGAGTGGTGGATATGTTAGTCAGTTATTTGGATTGAGAACGATAGCGAAGGGGTAGAAGAGGTAAAAAGGTTTGTATTTATATAATACAATTTACATTAAAAAAAATTACTAGTGCCTGTCGCCGAAGCCATTCTCAAAGCTTTGGAGCCTGGAATAATCTCAATTGTAACACTTATAGGAGTGGGATAGTGGTTGTGTTGGTACTATCGTTAGTAGGCGCCGGCAAGTGCGATTTGTGGCTCAAGCTGCAGTGGCCTCCTGATGAGGGCCCTGGGCAGTTATTTTTTTTAAATAAATTAAGCACTGAGTGGGCCACACTCACCCTCATTACAAAAGAAAACGTTCACAATCTAATCTCAACACCCCCGAGATCAATGGAATCACCTCAAAGGAACCCACAGAGACTGACAAACATACCAGATAAAACTGTAACATCATGCATGGCGTTTCTGTATGTTTATAGATTACAAGAACTATTTCTCCAGTGAGACATCTGTTGTAATGACCAACAACCAGGATTTAGCGGCCAGGGGAACAGAGCATTTGGGCAGTAAAGGTGTCAACTCAAAACCATTTAGAAAACAACAGACTATAGTAACAAGAAACAAAATCACTAGGTTAATTGGGGCTAAACTCTCCAGAATAGATACACAGTTAAAGAGTTGGCAGGCAATAGGTATTGCCTCTAAGTAGCTACGCTATTAGCTTTGATATTGCGTTTTGCCAATTGTGTGCATCTGTTAAGATGAAATGAAATGAAATTTGTACTTGTAAAGCGCACTGCTACCCCAGCTGGGGCGTCGTGGCGCTGTACGCATACCGCTGTGGAACCCTTCCTGGCTTTTCCCTGTGAAATGTCCACTCCTGGGCACCCCCAAGGTGAAGCCAGGCATCCCAGCGCTGGTGGGGCCGTTGTGGAGATTAAGCAAGCTATTGCCCAGAGTTGCAGAGTGGGACCCATGATTAGAATAGGCACCGAGGCGAGAATTATCAGGTCCGAGGAAATTGAGCCCAAGACCCGCCGAGGCGGGAATTGAACCGTGGTCCCGGGCCAGATCTCTGCATCAGGGTCTGCCGCTCTAACCATTGAGCCACACTTCTCCACATGTGCATGTGCGTGCATGGATGGCAACCTTGCAATATGTTTTCTTTTAAAGAAAAACACATTTCTAGAAGGTGGCCGATGCGTATGGGCCTTTTTAATTTACTGTTTCAAAATGGCCGACAGCTATATTTGAAAAGTGAATTGAAATGCAAAACAAAGAAGTCAAAAAGAGGTGTGTGCGCGCAGCGAAAAAACCGAAGCGAGCAGCACTTTGCAGCTTTTGGGACTTTGTAATAAAAAATAAAAATTAAAATGTAACTTGGTCAGCAGAATAAGAATGAATAAGAATGAGGATGGGGGTGAAGAGCAAAGAAACAAATAGTGTCCCGTAGCGTGCTCAGTGCTAAATAATGAGTCCCCTTGCAGGATACAGCATTCAGAACTCTGTGTGCCCGTAATACTCCTGGGCAAGACGAAGACAAGAATAGAGACGGAAGCCATCGAGTCAGAAGCAGACAGCTGTAAGACAGCCCTCTAGTCATTAGCAAGGAGTACCCAAAGCCCTCTCCAAGTCTGTAGTGTATGGGAAACAATAGGGCTGCCTGCAGACATCTAAACCTGCTTGTAGCAAAGACCTATCTATAATAGATTACAAAACCCCACCAGTGGGCTGTCGGGGTCCCCACTAAGGTGACTGTGCTACTGCGCATTGGGTTTGCTGTTAAAAGTTGACACAAGGTCATTACTTCTCCCTCCTGTGTGTTGTGAAATACTAGATAGTGCCCCAAACCCAGACATTATAATACTTTCAGTGACGTGTAGTTTTGTTCCTCTGTTTGCAAAGACATCCTATACGGTTAGAGGGGGTGGGGGAACTGGGAAGTGGTTAAATTATCATATTTCAGTGCTGTGCATTGAAATTCAGTAACATGACTAATTATTGCTGTAATAGGATGTAATTATATTTCTACTGGTAGAATCGCATTAGAGCCAGGCCTATACCTTGTTGTTGAAGCTGAATGCCATGGAACCGTAAATAGGTGCAGAAGTGTTTTCTTCTCGGTTTTACAGTCGTGGTTTTGCTCATTGCATGTTAACCTTTTTTCTTTGACATCAATTTAGTTTTGTTTATTAAATCTGATAACCGGCATTCTCCTGGATTGCAGAAGCGGCCCTCCGACAAATGAAATGCTACATGCCTTGCTTTGCCTAAAGCAGAATAGGTCCTGTAGATTTTTCAAACCTCGTGTAAGATAAATTGGCATGTATACAATGGAACTGTGCTTCCATTCTAGTCTTCGAAGACTAACGTTATTGAAAAATGCGAAATAATGCCTGGCCGTGTCATGAAAAACTATATATATGTAGACGTTCTAGGTTGCGTTACTTCTATATTGTTCGTTAGCTTCCGTTCCAAAGGAAGTGTTTGTAGTATGCTTGTAGGAAGGGATAAAGGTAATATTTTTTAGAAGAATATTTAGAAAAGAAAATATTTTATTTATCAAAGCTATTGTAAAGTTTTTAAGCGTTTAGACTGTTTTCAACATATAGCTTGTTTTCTGTAAACCTTGCAAACCGAAAAGAAAGACTTGTATGTTAAAGAAAAAAGTGAATTAAATCATTAATGAGATTTAAAAACTAAGTTATTGATTGCATGCCTAATGCTCTATACCATATTGTTTTACATAAACCGTAATATCGAAGTTTCTACTGTTTTTAACCTTTATAAGTAACTGTCTCTGATCAAGCAATTAACTGTACTCAACCTTAGGATAAAAAACAAAACAGGATCCGAGCAGGCAACAGAAAGCATCAGAAGCAAGTCGTTTTTAACTTACTGAGCCATCTTGTCCACATATTGTTTCATATCTAGCACAGTTTGTTCTTCATAATGCACATAATTGCAGTTTTGTTGGTGCTATATTTATGGGCTTGTGCAGTGCATTCACGTATAATCGAGAGTATGTGCATACGATGAACTCCTCCATATAAAAATAGTTTGACAGAAACAAACAAATAGGTGTCTATATACGTTTGATTAAAGCCTGCCCAAATTGTCATCTGTGCTTCACTTCTGCAAACTGCACACCAGATGATAAATCTGCCACTCCCCATGGTTTAGTGTGGTATAAAACGGAGGGAGGGGGTGGCGGAGCAAGGATTCGGTAGTATTTTGAGGTAGCAAATAGATATGTTGTCACTTATTCCTAAAGCGGATCCACGTATTTTTATGACACATTAATTTCGTTAAGTTACATATAATATAGTTCATGCAACATTACCAGGGTGAATGGCTTTATGAATCTTGTGTTGCTTCACACCCTACTTCAGCACTCTTACTTCTAAAGCATGCACTTTTCCATACTGAAAATAAATGTTCTATTTAGGTATGCGGTTTAAACTTCGCAGGAAATCTCGTCCTCTGCTCAAGCTGGTTAAAGTGCTTGTGTTGTGAATGCTGAGACAATGCTGAGACGACTGTTGTGAATGCTGAGACGACTGTTGTGAATGCTGAGACGACTGTTGTGAATGCTGAGACGACTGTTGTGAATGCTGAGACGACTGTTGTGAATGCTGAGACGACTGTTGTGAATGCTGAGACGACTGTTGTGAATGCTGAGACGACTGTTGTGAATGCTGAGACGACTGTTGTGAATGCTGAGGCGACTGTTGTGCATGCCGAGGCGACTGTTGTGCATGCCGAGGCGACTGTTGTGCATGCCGAGGCGACTGTTGTGCATGCCGAGGCGACTGTTGTGCATGCCGAGGCGACTGTTGTGCATGCCGAGGCGACTGTTGTGCATGCCGAGACGACTGTAGTGGGTTTCATGAAACCGCAAGCAATGAAAAGCACTTTTGTCTCCTCTGCCACTTTATGTGACAATTTATCGACTTTCTTTCAGGAGAAGGTCCAAGCAATTTATTCTACCTTCACCGGGGAGAGGTCTGATACTACTACTGTTCTGCCTACCTTTCATCCCAATGCTTGGGATGAATTTTGCCCATACTGCCTGGAATCTTCCCTCTTAGATCTGAAGAGAGTCAAGTCGGGTTCACCCCTTGACCCTTGTCCGGCAAGTTTTTTTAAATTGCTGGCCCCTTTGTTCAATCCCCATCTAAATTTAATATGGAATGTCTCTTTGTCAATGGGCTGTTACCCGTCAATATGGAAACAGGCATATGTCGTGCCGATTCTTAAGAAAGAGGATGCAGACCCTGCAGTACTTAAGAATTTTAGGCCAACATCTCTTCTGCCAGCACCCGCAAAAATCTTAGAGAAGGAAGTTCAGCGGCAGTTATCCGACTTCTTGGCGGTTAATAGCCACCTCCATGACTCTCAATCAGGCTTTAGGGCGGGCTATAGTACGGAGACTGCCCTACTAGAAGTGGCAGAAACGATACGTGAATCTTTAGACCAGGGCGCCTGTGCCATGTTAGTGCTGTTGGACTTGTCCGCAGCATTTGACACGGTATCACACCAGATTCTATTAGAAAGACTGGCACTGCTTGGAGTTATGGGAACTCCTTTAGCCTGGTTCCGTTCCTTTCTTACAACCTGGTCACAACAAGTGTTCCTCCGCCCCCATGTTTCCTCTTCCAGCCCTCTTGTGTGTAGAGTCCCACAGGGCTCGGCGTTGAGCCCCACTCTATTCAATGTATATCTTGCCCCCTTGGCATCAGTAGTTGAGCATTGTGGAGTCCGAGTGGTTTCATACGCCGATGACACCCAGTTGGTGTTCTCCTTTAAAGATCACACAGAGGGCGCTTTTGGCAGATTTAGGCAATGTCTGATGGATATTTCTTCATGGATGACTGACAGCTGCCTGAAGTTGAATACCGATAAAACGGAGGTTATGTTCTTTAATCAACCTTTTCCTCCACGGGCCGATCTCTGGTGGCCGGAGGAGCTTAATCCCCCTCCCATTCCTGTCACATCTGCCAGAAATTTAGGCTTTAAATTCGACTCTAAACTTTCGTGTAAAGTCCAGATCGGGCATGTTTCCGCTTCTTGTTTCTGGAAATTGAAAGCCCTGCGGAGATTCCTTCATCTTCTGCCGATGGACTGCAGGGAAACGGTGGTCCACGCGCTTGTTACATCTCAGCTGGACCATGCTAACAGCTTGTACTTAGGCCTTCCAGCCTATCTGATTAGAAAACTGCAGACCATCCAGAATGCCGCTGCCAGGCTTATTAGAAACGTGCCGCTTCGTCATCATATCTCCCCTCATCTGCGCAGCCTGCATTGGCTCCCAGTTAGGAAGAGAATAGAGTTTAAGGTTCTGTCTTTGGCCTACAGAGCCTCTAGAGAGAGCGGCCCAGGATACCTGAAGCTGAGACTCCAGAAGTATAGCCAGACTAGGACCCTGCGATCCAATTCTAAGGAATTGCTCCGGATTCCTCGATTTGCCAAGACTAGGGTTGGTGGGCGAGCTTTCTCGGTGAGAACTGCTACCCTCTGGAATTCCATGCCTGACCATCTTCGTAAAGCAGAGTCGGAATTTGCGTTTAGGAAGGCTTTGAAAACTTGGCTGTTTGATCTGCCTTAGCCCGTCCTGCTTTCTCTGTCCTCTTCTGGGTTTTTTCCGCTGCTCAGCGCCGGGACACCACCGACGGTGGTAGCCATGCGCTCTATAAATGGAATGGAATGGAATGGAATGCCGAGACGACTGTAGTGGATGCCGGGACGACTGTAGTGGATGCCGGGACGACTGTAGTGGATGCCGGGACGACTGTAGTGGATGCCGAGACGACTGTAGTGGATGCCGAGGCGACTGTAGTGGATGCCGAGGCGACTGTAGTGGATGCCGGGGCGACTGTAGTGGATGCCGAGACGACTGTAGTGGATGCCGGGGCGACTGTAGTGGATGCCGGGACGACTGTAGTGGATGCCGGGACGACTGTAGTGGATGCCGAGACGACTGTAGTGGATGCCGGGACGACTGTAGTGGATGCCGGGACGACTGTAGTGGATGCCGGGACGACTGTAGTGGATGCCGGGACGACTGTAGTGGATGCCGGGACGACTGTAGTGGATGCCGGGACGACTGTAGTGGATGCCGGGACGACTGTAGTGGATGCCGGGGCGACTGTAGTGGATGCCGGGACGACTGTAGTGGATGCCGGGACGACTGTAGTGGATGCCGGGCGACTGTAGTGGATGCCGGGACGACTGTAGTGGATGCCGGGACGACTGTAGTGAATGCCGAGACGACTGTAGTGAATGCCGAGACGACTGTAGTGAATGCCGAGACGACTGTAGTGAATGCCGAGACGACTGTAGTGAATGCCGAGACGACTGTAGTGAATGCCGAGACGACTGTAGTGAATGCCGAGACGACTGTAGTGAATGCCGAGACGACTGTAGTGAATGCCGAGACGACTGTAGTGAATGCCGAGACGACTGTAGTGAATGCCGAGACGACTGTAGTGAGTGCCGAGACGACTCTAGTGAGTGCCGAGACGACTCTAGGGAGTGCCGAGACGACTCTAGGGAGTGCCGAGACGACTCTAGGGAGTGCCGAGACGACTCTAGGGAGTGCCGAGACGACTGTAGGGAGTGCCGAGACTAGGGAGTGCCGAGACTAGGGAGTGCCGAGACTAGGGAGTGCCGAGACTAGGGAGTGCCGAGACTAGGGAGTGCCGAGACTAGGGAGTGCCGAGACTAGGGAGTGCCGAGACTAGGGAGTGCCGAGACTAGGGAGTGCCGAGACTAGGGAGTGCCGAGACTGTTGTGAGTGCCGAGACTGTTGTGAGTGCCGAGACTGTTGTGAGTGCCGAGACTGTTGTGAGTGCCGAGACTGTTGTGAGTGCCGAGACTGTTGTGAGTGCCGAGACTGTTGTGAGTGCCGAGACTGTTGTGAGTGCCGAGACTGTTGTGAGTGCCGAGACTGTTGGGAGTGCCGAGACTGTTGGGAGTGCCGAGACTGTTGGGAGTGCCGAGACTGTAGGGAGTGCCGAGACTGTAGGGAGTGCCGAGACTGTAGGGAGTGCCGAGACTGTAGGGAGTGCCGAGACTGTAGGGAATGCCGAGACTGTTGTAGTTGTAAACGCTGTGGAAAATGGGCATTGCAGGGTGCTGGCATTTTTCAATTAAGAGTTACTGTTCTTTTTATAAAAGGCTTCTCGAAAATGGCATTGAAGTAATTTAAGGTTCCTTGTCATCCTTTGCTTTGCTTGCCTGAAACCAAGACAAATAGGATAGGTGCCATTTGCTATAAATAAAATACCCAACCGATTATATGGCGGCTTTGCGGAGGTAGATCACTGCTGATTGAACTCCATATCTTTAGGAGGCTGCACTCGACTAGAAGTTTTAAATACTAATGCACCAGAAGCATCACTTTAGCATACTACAGCTTTTGTAATGAGTAGTTGACTGATAATGGATGTTACTTGGTTTTTGTGGATGTAAGTGTCTGTTTCTGATACATGTGTCTCCGTGTGTCCCTGTCAGTGGCGTCATACTCAGTGTGCAATTGTGCTCTTTATAGTCTAAAGCCAATTTCGGCTCCTGGTGACATTTGTCTCAAACAATGGCACCACTGACACTGTGTCATTTTAGAAAACCCAGTGATGTTTAAGGGATATTTGTTAAACCGCATAGGACCTCTATTTCATAATCCTGGACTGAAATAAGATTGTGCAGCTGACCCTCCTACCTTCCGAAGGCCCCCTCATGACAAGAGTTTCATTCATAAAAATGCTGTTGCGGGGCTCCTCTTGGGCCACTGAACATCACCCCGAGCATCAGTGATGTATGCTGGGCCCTCGTTGTTTTTAGCTGACTCGTGTACTTGCTGCAGTGGCTTAGTGTGGTTCTCTGCTCTAATCTGGTTCATTGCATTAGGGATCTTTATTGTCGAATATACTCCTTCAGAATGTTTTGTGCTTACTCTCAAATATTTTGACTGATGACTAGGAGCTTGATTCCTGGCCTTAACGTTGGGTTGATCACATTACATCTTTTGTTGCTCTGATCACATTAAAATATGTTGACTTTTCGGGTATATTTCCTTGGAAGGACTCTACGCTTAGTATTTAGGGTAATTTGTTTTCTAATCTGGTACACGGTTTTGCTTTAGTTTTTCCTTTTTAGTGTGGTTGTCCACTCTGTATGAATCTATCCTATTGTATTTGTATGGCAGTAGCCCACCATTGTGATGAATGTGTATTATTGCCAACGTTGGTGCAAAGCTGAAATGTTAGTGTTTTTTGTGGTCACTTTAATATGGATATCACAGATTTTAATGAATAGTAACGAAATGTGCTGTGCACCACGTTTATCTCTGTCCACGTTAAGATTAATATCTGATAATGGTCGGCCAAGGGTGCATCGAGGACAATAAAAAATTGTTTCAGTCATTTTGATACATCGTGTGCTCTCAATCTGGCTGTCTCCTCCTAGAGCCCAAGTGCCATCACATCCGCACCACAGAGTATTGAAACCCTTTCCTCCCACATCTCCGATATTCTCAGGAGGAGCCAAGCTTTGCGTGAAGATGAATGGAGGTCATATCTCATCATAACCTTAAACCCGTTCTCTTTATATTGACTACAACTTGATGCTGCCGAGGCCCATTCCCAAATACGACACTTCAAAGCCTCATCAATTTCTTGTCCTACTCCGCCTCCCATTTTGCAGCATACATGGGTTTATCAGCAGAGGTATGCCTGACAAGTATTGATATAGTCGAGTAATACATTTTGTGGTCTCATGGCCTTTCAACATGGAATTGATGGGTGTTAAATTCCTTACATTGGCTTCCCCTCACCCCCTGCACCTAGTAGTGGTTCAGTGTATTAGCTGTGTATATCAAAGTGCGTCTTGTCTTTGCATAATCCTCCATTGACATAGCATTAGATCCTACCATTTAATTATGCATTATTGCATCATGTTTAAAAGCCTTCTTGGAAAACCTCAGTCAGGTCCACTTATGTTGAGATCTTGAAATTTCATGCATCTCAAACAATTTCAGTGCCAGCTTTTTTTTCCCTTCTCTTCATCCTTTGAAAGTGGAAGAGGGCTTCATAACTGGACCCTAGAAGGGCTTCAAATTGATAAATATATATATAAGGCGAGAGAGCAATATATAGATATAGAGATAGCGATATAGAGATATATAGATAGATCCAGTGATTTTCGGAATGATAACTCATTTGTAACCTTCCAGGGCCTGAAAATAGTTTGTATTTTAAGAAAAAGGCCATTTTTCAATTGAGTTCCTTGATGGTAAACAATGCTGTGATTCAGCTGGGATTCCGTCACCAAAGGGTTTTAGGTCTCATTTCACAAGAGGTGTTCCTGTGACATTGGCACATTTGGGAGTTCTACATGCACAATGAATGTGTAATTCTCCTACTTCGTCTTTAGTCAACTCATTCACACACTTTTTTTTTTGGTATACATTTTTATTGCCGTTTGAAATAAACCAGATCACAACATACTACATCAATATATATATGTCACATTAAACCACCCCTGCCCCCCTCCCACTGTGCTCTACCTCAACAACCGCATAGGACAAAGCATTTGAATATTCACTGTAACCATCAAAGGGAGCCGACGAGAACCCAGGCACCTGCTTGACGCATCACCGGTCCAGAGCTGTCCAAATATCGCCTTCCTAGTTTGAACTCCTACCTTTACCCACCCATTCCCAGTCCGAGAACCCCTCTGCACATCTTCCTTGCAGCCTCTATGCTCGATCCACACTTGTTCCTCATGGGGGCCTAGCATCCGGAGGCTCCAGTAGCTCAGCAAGCATTGCTGCTCAAACCTGTAAATTGTCCAGCTAATTTATAGTCTCTCCAGGATTTCCGCATGTGGCTCTTTTCTGCCACCGCCCACTCAGCCATATCACTCATCCAGTCATTCACCCCCGGAGGGCTAGGGGACATCCAACGAATAGCCACCTTACGCTTGGCGAGCACCAACTCCAAAATTGGGAATCGTTTACTAAGGGCTCTCTTCTTTTGGGCCGGAATCATCCCTCTCAAGCACTGTTTAATTACTCTGGGGACTGTCCTTCCCGTAACTACACTCAGTTTATTAATTGCTGCTTGCCAGCTTGGGGGCACCGCCATAGCATCTGTACAAATTTTGCCCCACTTGCAGAGCACCGTGGGCAGGAGAACACCCACCCAGGGTGAATAGCATGCAATGTGTTTAAGGTGAGATACACCTGGTGTACTATATTGTATTGTAGTAATTTGAATCTTGCTTTGGTAGAGGTCTTCACCTCTTCGTGTATGCCCTCCCATTCCCTATCTGAGAGAGGCTCACCCAGCACTTCTGCCAACTACTCTGGACAGGTAGGGTGCGCAGTGAAAGGTCCTTCCGCAGTGCCCTGTAAGCATGAGGAATCAACTTCAGACCCAGCCATATTGAGCAGTGTTACCGGAGTCTACGATTCCTGAGGATTTTCACACCCAGGTTCAGCATTGAGGGGGGGCCAATAGGAGGTAACATCCTTAACGTCCTGATCTGGTTAGGTAACATAACTGTGAGAGCCTCCCTCATTAATTTGGGTAACTGACCTCTCTCATACGCTTCAGTATAAACCACAAATGAGCCCACTCTTTTCTGGTATAGTCCTTCTGCTTCACTCTGCCAAGAGTATCTAGCCAGTCGCCTGCATCACCCCGGTGTGGCAAAGAAGAAAGCCTTTCCGTTGTGTTACACCCGAAGTTTTGGCGGGAACATCAGGCTGTACCGAAGGTTCAGGTCCCGCATTCTCTTTATAACTGGCAGAAAGTCCCTGCAGAGTTCCTGCACTCCGGGAAGACCATAATATTCCTGCCCTCATACTGCGGTGACCCATATACCCAGACAAGCTGCAGGAGGGTGTCTCAGTCTCTAAAATTAAAGAGGCAGGCAATGATGGTGCAAGGGGTGGCGCCTCCAGCCTGGGCACCGTTGTCAATGCCCTATGGGCCCACTCAATGGTAAAGAACTTTGAAAGCTTCCTTGGCACGTTCTGGGAATACCATGAATCTCAGGTTATTCTTACCGAAGTGCTCTTCCGAGTCCTCGATCCGCTCCTCCACTCGATTCGAGAGGGACTGAAGCATAGCAACCTTCTTCTTCAGGACCACCACCTCCTGCTGTAGTTCTTGAACATTTCCCTCAGCATCCTTGACCCCTCTGACATTTTTCTAAAGTGTGCACGGAGAAGGTTAACCTCAAAGGCCACAATATCAATTTTGAACAGCATGGCCTCCTGTGTTCCCTGTATCTCTGCTAGGTCATCTGCCATCGTCGGGCCCCACCTCTTCCTCTCTTCCTACTTGGCCTGCTCCCCAACAACACCCCTGGTTGGCACAGGAAGGTTGTAATTGTCAATCTTGTTTGACTGCACAGCCCTGGCAGTCTTGTCCTTGCCCATCTCAGAGTTTGGTCCGACCCACTACAGGAAGGTATAGGCGTTATGTACTTCAGGCATGAGAATTCTTAGTATTTTTTTTGCCCCACTTTGGATCAGTGGCGCTCGAGTCTGGGGGTCCCCAGCCCAATCTACACGGCGAGAGCAGACAAGCGGTCAAGAGGAGGAGCACCCACTTTGATGTAAGTGTGACTACAGGGGGTCTCTCCTTGTCTCTCACCAGTTTTAACATTGTTTAGGGGTAAACTCGTACAACAGTAGAGTACACTCTTGGGGAAACCTCGGTGCTAGAACAACGGGTTCTGACCCCCTCATTTCGGGAAACGAGGTGTGATATATATCCTGGGACCGGTAGAGTCCTGAAGAAGGCCGGCGTGACCCTGCACTAGGGGCACAAACTTACGGCTGAAACATGTAGACGAATTGGCAGTAAGGAGGGGGTGTAAGGAGCCCATAACATCTCCCAATCACCACCATCCTTCACGTTTTTAATCCTGGCCGGAGACAGCGACACCTCCGAGCTAGTTTTAACTTACACTGCACTTTCACTTACGGTGATCCCAGTCACTTTATACATTAATTGTTTCTTTTATGTGTTGTGTTTTGTCTTCCCCTACCCTATTGCTCCACCCCAGGCATTGGCTGCGTGGGGGTGTTTTGAAGCAGCCCTATGATGAAGCATGTCACACAACTGTGAGTGAGGGCAGTATTAGGACACACAGCACATGCCACCACATATAGAGATATTTTACCACTCCCTACTCCTTTTGGTGTATAAAAAAGGTCCCCAGCCCAGGGCATAAGTTATTGTCAAGGTAGCCAGAAGACGCCAGTCACCTCAGGGTAATTTGTTCCTCCTTTGTTGACCCAACAGGGGCGGGCCGCAAAATCCCAGGGGTTGGGGGGTGCCGTAGCCAGGAAAGAGCTCCCCTCCCCTGGCTGTCACCAGTGCCAGCTGTTAACCTCAGCTCATCTCACCTGATTCCGCCCTGGTCACTGCCTCCACATGAAAAGCCAGGGTCTCCCTGCAGCTGTCTTCTCCTGCCTCTTGGAAGCGCTGGTGTCTCCTGGCTCACTACCCCCTCTCCTGCTTTGGACCCAACGCAGGGGCAGGCCCCCGTGAGCAGCAGAACCTCACCACAGCTACCCACTCAGTGGCGGGCACACTCAAACCATGGCCCCACCCACCAGGCCACTACAGTGTCTCTGCGTTCGGGCCGGGATATATTCGGCGAGGCCCAGGGACTCCCTGCAGCTGTCTTCTCCCACCTCTTGGAGATCCGGCACCTCCTGGTTCATTGCTCGTCTCTTGCTCCGGAACTCAATGCAGGAGCAGGCCTCTGTGAGCAGCAGGGCCTCACCACAGCTGCACTCCAGCAGAGCACCCGGAGGCCACCGCATTCAGACCATGGCCCCGCACACACGACCTCTGTCTCCGTGTCCATGCTGTGATATGCAGCGAGGCCCAAGGACACCTCCTGTTTCTCCTCCTGGGTTGTCTCAAGCAAGCTGCGGCCCAGCCACCAGGCCTTCACAGCACCCCCGGGCTCTCTGGTCCGATGGGCGACCTGCCTCCGCGGCAGTCTCCTCCACGCGGCTCTCTCTAAGCCACCGCACTCACGACGCAGCTCTAATCACCAGGCCGCTATGGCGCCCGCACTCCATAGCCTCCCAAACGTGGGAACCCTGGCATCACGACCACCTCCCAAACAATTGAGGTGGACCCCCAGCAATTTTCCAGTTGGGGGGGAGGGGGGGGGGGCGTTCAGCTGAGTTTGCAGCCCCAGGATGATGTAGGATGAAATTAATGCCAGCGGGAGCACGACTAGTTGGCCATATTGCATGGCCAAGCCTCATCGTTTCCACAAAATTGTTGCCGGAGATAGGGAGGTGGTATTACAACAATTTCTCCTAAGTGTGGGGGAGATATTATCCTCAACCCTCTATCTTTAACCATGCTTTGGGAGTCTTTATGTAATGAATCTACTGGAGTTAAGATCAATTAGATCAAGAGACTTACCTTTGGTAGTGTTCTTTTTGATGGATATGATGACTTCAGCAGATCGTTTACCCCCTCCTAACCGCTCCCGCTTCAGGATATCTATGGTGTAATTTGTTTTCTGATTTCTTTTATTTTTTTTTACATTTTTGTATCTACTTATATGTATATTCATGGGAAATGGGTGACTTATCAACTTTATGTGACAGTTGATGCATTATTTTTGATGGAGCCGTAAGGTGTTGCTACAAACTCCGAGCAGTGGTAACTAACGGTGTTGAATGAGAAAAACTAGGAAAACCTTTTCAGATACATTCTGGTGCATGGGAAGAGGTTTAAGCAAGGAATAAAGGAATCTGAGTCACCACATTCATCAGAAGGAACATTACTGAAGGTGAGTAACCTATTTAAACAATATTATCCATGGGAGAGGGCACTCTCAGGTAGGTATTAATCATGGTGAGGTTGGAGGATCCCGAGACGTGACCTCCTCCCTGGATAATAGTGCTATTGTAAATCAGACTCTTAAAATTTGGGGTGAAATTTGCAAAATTGTTTCTTTGATGATGTGTTTTTCATGGGACTGTTTAAGTGGAAGGCTACAAGAAGGACAGCAGTTTTATTTTTCCCTTTGGTATTAAGACTGGCTGTTTTTGTCCCATTGCAGTGTAAGCCTAGTTTTGAGACTTATCAAAAGGTTGATATGCAAGCGTTGATAACGGATGTTAGTTACAATATAAATCATTTGTTGGGTGGTGACATTTTAATTTAAGAATTGTTATGAGTTCTAAAGTGATTTCACCATGTAAATAATGCTGAGCCTCTACTGGGGTCTGATAAACAATTTGAGAGAGTGGTTTTCTCCTCACAGGATTTGCTCATGGAAATGATAGTCAGTGCTCCAAAAGCTAAAATGAGGACACGATTTCTGTATCTTCACAAATTTTTTCCTCAGCCAAAAATCTGATATGTAGAGTAAAATATAAACTTTGCACAGGAGTAGAAGTCTGTCAGTTGATTCCCCCGTGTTCTGCAGCTTCATCACAGAGATCTAATGAGCAACTAGAGCCCTAACATTCATGACCAAAGTGTGGCACATGTGAACACCATGTTGCTGCTTATGAGCTGTAGAATCCATATCTTTTCTTATAGTTGTGATAGCAATAAATGAACAAAATTATAGATTTATTAGTTAGAATTCTTGAATGCTCAAATAAATAATTTTCTATACTTTCATATTCTTCCTCACCCATGTCAGAAATAAGTTTGGCAGGCTGAGTGAAACGTGTACTTTTAACAGCAATCTGTAACTTTATTCCCCTTTGACCAACTGTAGCTTCACCTCAAATTTCAAATGACCAACCAGGGTGCTAACGTTATATAAAAAGGACACCGTGTATGCTATGATGCTGAATAAGAGGCATTAGGTTTTAAGACCCCCTACCCAAGTCCAGCATCCACTTTCCACTTTTGTTTCCTCAGACTATCCATCCTCTCTGTCGATTAATGCCTCCTTAATTTTATAATTAATATTTTGGTGCATGCAGCAGGTTTTTAGCCTTCCTTTTAAATCTGTCAGTCGATTTTTAGAATTGGAGGAAGCTATTTCCAGACTGGTCTCATATTTAAAACGAATAGATTTGTGTTCCTCTGGGTAGTGAAATCCTTCAATGAGTTGCTGGTTGCACATTTAGTTTTTCTTAATTTTTTGCCACTCCTTTTAATAGCAGTTGCTTCTCCCTGCATGAGTAAGTACTGGCTTCAAAATTATTTTTATTGTTTTGGGGAGTTAAATATACGGAAATGTTAAAAACACATGTAATATAGATTTGCCTGTAAAATTGTTGGCCGCATACACCTTCTAACTACATTACACATAATTTACCGATTCTTCAGTGTGGACTCCAGGGTCCAGAGTTCCGTGGGCCCGTGAGGAGGAGGTCTCAATACGCTGAGGACGCCATAAATATTGGTGTTTGCTCCTGAAGCGCGGGACACTCCTATGCTGCACAAGGGAAAACCTGACCAAAGACGGGCCATCCAGAGGCTGGGCTCAATGACCACTCTTGATTTTATCATCTAAGAAAAAGAGAAGCATTTACAATAAAGAGAACAGCCTCTGTGTTGGGCGGAGGTAAGCCAAAACCTCCCTCTGTTTCTATCACATATTTTTTAACCGGAGCAATTGGTGCTTTGAGCAAAGAAATCAACATTGTCGAGAAAAGTCCGGGGTCAGTGACACAGTACCAGAATTGTCACCCTGGGGCCTTTCATTATTGTGGAACCATCGCTTGACACTGCGGGGTCTATAAACCAGCTATACCACACAAGGGAACACCTATGCAGGGCTTTAAGTGGGACGAAAAAACTGGGGGTCTTTCAAAGGGGCGTGGCCAATGTAATTAAGGGCGTGGCTTAAAAACACGCAAGCTGAAAATCTGTGCTTAGCATAGTGTGCAGCCCGACTTGTATTTTGTTGTTTCTGTCATTGCATCCAGATATATGATAGAACAAGTAACATCATACCTACAACAAGTCAGGACCATTGGCTTTGTCAATGGTTGTTAGTTGCATAAGATAAATAAGTAGCAACTATGGATTGTATATAATATTGAAAAAGCTTCCACTTTAGAGCCCTGGTGACACGACAACAATGTTGCTGCTCCTGAGTATCTGAAAGAGACTGTAGTTTTAGATTCCTTACCTTAGTATCACCCCCAGGCGTCAGACTGGATCCAGAGAATTTTTTTCGTAGCAGTACCCCTGCACGTCGGTAGGTGGCGTCGGTCGACTCCGCGTTCATTGTGGTCGCCGGGATGTCGTCGCGGTGTCTATTTAGACGCCGCCCCTGCGCGCTGACGTCAGTTCTTTCTTTTTCCGCGCCAGCCAGCGCAGATCCGGAGAGAGCGTGCCCCTTAGTCACTTTTTGACTAAACCTTTTTCGACTTTTGTCGACATCTTTTTGAGTCTTCGACTCCTGGTGCACAAGGGATGTCCAGCTCTCGGCCCGGTTTCAAGCCTTGAGACTCCAGTCACAAGTTGATGTCGGTCACCGACCCGCACCTCGTGTGTCTCTGGTGCCTGGAGCGCGACCACGACTCGCAGTCGTGCTCCGTCTGCCAGGCCCTGAACCCGAAGGCTTTGCGGGAGCTGTCCTGACAGCTTTGGAGGCCCGGCAGTCCGCTCCATTCGAGCTCCCGGTGGAGGGGAAGGTCGTGGGACCGGTCGTGGAGCCACCACCATTCGTCCTCGAAGTCTTCGCACTCCTCGAGTAAGCCGGAGCACAAGAAGAAGGCGAAGAAGCATCGTCGCTCTTCGCCTTCTCCCCGTCCGTCGGCCGACGTGACGCAGGACCCGGAGCGTCGTCGCTCTCCGGCTCCTTCCTCAGAGCCCGCTGGGACAGCTCTGCGCTTCTCTCCCTTTTCCGGAGCTGGAGCGTCCCCTGCCCAGCTTCGTGCATTTTACGAAACGCTGCACAGCATCTTTGGGTAGCCCGACTCCGCAGGCGCGCCTTTGGGCCCCACGGACTCAGCTGGGGGCCCTGGGCCTTCGATGCCGGCGGCTCTGGCCTCGGCGCCGCAGGGCCCCCAGGGATCCAGGCCTGGATCCGGATCGGTGCCGGTCGACCACACGGTACCTTCCCTGGCACCAATTCCAGTGACGACGCCCCCGACATCGGTTGTGCCCCCAACTGGCGTCGACCTCAGCCCCGACTTGGACACGGTGCCGGACCGACGCCGACCGTCGTCGGTACCAGCGCCGGAGGGTACTTTTGTACCGTTATTCATCCCTGGCGTTCCCTACAGCCCTGAGTGGCAGCCAGAGGAGGGTGAGGATGACTGGGAGGGGTCTGTGGACCCTCTAGCAGACCAACTTGAGGAGCCGGACTGGCGAGAGGAGTTTGGTGATGCCAGTGGTCTGGATACCTCCCCAGATCTTGGTATACTTTCTCCCCCTACCATGGCTACGGAGGAGGGAGCTTCCTACGCTGTGGTGTTGCGTAGGGTGGCCGAGGCCTTGGGCCTTGAGCTTCCTACGGTGGCAATCCGGTCTAACCTCCTGACTGAGGTGCTTCAGCCGGCAGCAGCCTCTTCGGAGCCCCTGCTGCCTTTTATTGAGGCCCTCACTGACATCCTTCTGGGCACTTGGTCCAAGCCCAGCACAGGGGCTCCTGTGGACAGGATGATTGCCCAAAGTCACCGACTGGCCCGGGCGACCCACTTTTCCTCTCCCAACACCCTACCCCTGAGAGCTTGGTGGTCCAAGCCTCACCCTCAAAAGGTGCATTCCCTACAGCTCACCCAGATAGGGAATCCAAGAAGCTGGACCATCTTGGGAAGAAGATGTTTTCTTCCGCCAGCTTAGGACTGCAGTCAGTGAACACCACATTTCTCTTGGGCCGTTATACACACACGGTGTGGGATACGGTCACGCAAGTGTTGCCACAGTGCCCGGAGGAGGCCCGGGCCGTGCTCACCCGCGTTGTTGCTGAGGGTCGGGACGCAGCTAAATTCACCATCCGGTGTGGGCTGGATACCGCCGGCTCTCTGGTTAGGACGGTTTCCACGTCGGTAGCCTTGAGGCACTACGCCTGGCTGAGAACGTCTGGCTTCTCTGGGGATGTCCAATCCACAGTTTTGGACATGCCCTTTGATGGCCGTCGCCTGTTTGGTGGCAAGGCGGACAACTCATTCGAGTGCTTCAAGGACTCTAGGGCTACGGCCAGATACTTGGGCCTCGCAGCAACTTCTCGCCCCACGCAGTCTGCGTTTCGCCCCTTTCGTGGCTATGGAAGGGGTGCCCCGCCACGTTCCACCCAATCTAGCCACAGGGCCATGCATGCTACCCAGCCTCTGCGTGGCCGCGGGACCCAGCGATGCGGGTCTGGGGGCCAGCGGGCGGGCCAGTCCACCCATACCCCCCCTGCAGTAGCCTCCAAACCCTCCTAGTCTGACCTTCCAGGGCCAACGGAGGCCAGTGGGCGGAAGGATTCGCCATCACCTCCCCCACTGGCAAAACATCACGTCGGAGAGGTGGGTTTTGCAGATAGTCCGAAGGGGCTATTCCCTCCCCTTCTAGACTACCCCCCCCACCATGCCGCCAACACACCGTCATATGTTGGAGGATCACTTGGCCCTTCTCCACCAGGAAGTTACATCTCTCTTGGCCAAGGGGGCTATCGAACGAGTCCCTGTGCCAGAAGTAGATCGTGGTTGCTACTCCCACTACTTCCTGGTACCCAAGAAGGACAAAGGCCTGCGTCCTATCTTAGACCTCAGGGACGTCAACCGCTTCCTCTGGAAGAAGAAGTTCAAAATGTTAACCTTGGCTCAGGTCTTGTCTGCCTTCGACCCTGGAGACTGGATGGTAGTGTTGGACTTGCAGGACGCTTATTTTCACATCCCCGTCTTGCCTGCCCACCGGCGTTGCATACGGTTCCCGGTAGGCCATGAGCATTTTCAGTTTACCGTGCTCCCCTTTGGCCTTACCAGTGCCCCTCGGGTATTCACGAAAGTGATGGCGGTGGTTGCAGCTCATCTGCGCAGATCAGGGGTTCCAGTCTTCCCCAATCTCGATGACTGGCTGTTGAAGGTGGGCTTGCCCCAGGCTGTCGTCTCCCACCTCCAGATTTCGGCAGACCTACTGCACTCGCTGGGGTTCACTATCAACGTGTAGAAGTCACACCTGATTCCCTCTCAGAAGCTCCTTTTCATCGAAGCAGTTCTGGATACAGGGCAGTTTCGAGTTTATCCTCCCGAGCAGCGAGTCCGGGATATTCGGGCTATGATACAGATGTTTCAACCTCTATCCTGGATTTCGGTGAGAATGACCCTGAGGCTGCTGGGCCTCATGGCCTCCTGCATTCTGCTAGTGGAACATGCCAGGTGGCATATGCGGGCTCGGAAGTGCGACCTGAAGTTCCAGTGGGCGTAGCATCAGGGGAATCTTTCTGATGTCGTTCAGATCTGGGAGGGGACTGCACGTCAATTGCAGTGGTGGCTCACGAACCAGGATTGGGTCAGTGGCAGATCCCTCTCCCTTCCCCAACCAGAATTCACAGTAGTGACGGATGCGTCACTTCTGGGTTGGGGCGGCCATCTGGGAGAGACGGAGATCAGGGGTCTCTGGTCTCCGGCGGAGTCTGGTCTCCACATCAACCTTTTGGAGCTCCGGTTGATCCGTCTTGCACTGAAGGCATTCCTTCCTTCTGTCCAAGTAAGAGTAGTGCAGGTGTTCACGGACCACACCACCGCCATGTGGTACTGCAACAAACAGGACGGGGTGGGTTCATGGACCCTATGTCAAGAGGCTCTTCGCCTTTGGACATGGCTGGAACATCAGGGCATATCCCTGGTGGTTCAACACCTGGCAGGTTCCCTGAACGCCAGGGCGGATGAACTCAGCCGCTGGTGCATGATGGATCACGAATGACGTCTTCACTCGGAGGTGGTGCAAGGTCTCTTTTGGCAGTGGGGAGAGCCTTGGTTAGATCTGTTCACCACCGAAGGGAACGCGCAATGTCAGCAGTTCTGTGCGTTAGAGTTTCGAAGGCGGCTATTGCTCGGCGGCGCTTTTCGTTGCGAGTGGAATTGCGGCCTCCTGTACACCTTTCCGCCTGTACCACTTCTGCCCATAGTGCTGAAGAAGATAAAGCGCGACTGGGTCCAAGTCATTCTTGTGGCTCCGGACTGGGCACGAAGAGTCTGATACCCCGAGCTGTTGAGCATAGCCATCGATCCTCCGATCAGACTGCCTCTTCGGGAGGATCTTCTGTTGCAGCAGCAGGGGACGCTTCTCCACCCAAACCTGTCGAGACTCCACCTCCTTGCATGGAGATTGAGCGGCGACAGTTGACAACTTTCGACCTTCCTCCCGAAGTCTGTAACGTCATCTTGGCAGCCATTTGTCCCTCCACTAAAACGGTGTATACCTGTAGATGGAACAAATTTGTGGCATGGTGCACAGCAAAGGCTGTGAATCCCCTTTTTGCACCTCTTTCAGAGCTTCTCCTCTTCATTCTTTCTTTAGCCCAGCAGGGCTCTGCTCTGGGCACTCTTAAAGGCTATCTTTCGGCCATTTCGGCCTTTCTTCGCCTTCCTGATCAGCCTTCTCTTTTTAAGTCCCCTATTGTTAACAGATTTCTGAAGGACATTACTCATCTTTTTTTCCTTCTCCTTTTCGTAATGCCCCAGAGGGACTTGAATGTTGTCCTCACTTATCTTGTGTGCTCCCTTTGAGCCACTACAAAATTGTCCTCTTTGTCTCCTTACTTTAAAGACTGTTTTCCTGCCAGCCTTCACATCTGCTCGCAGGGTGAGTGAGCTTCAAACCTCCCTTTCTTGCTGCCATCCGGACAAAGTGGTCCTTCGTACTAGGCCTTCTTTTCTGCCCAAAGTGGTTACCTCTTTCCACATGGGCCAGACCATCACATTGCCCACCTTCTTCCCGCCTCCGCACCCTTCCAAAGAGGAGGAGAGACTCCACCGTCTGGAACCAAAACGTGCGCTGACCTTCTACCTTGACCGCACTAAAGACTTCCGGGTGGACGATCAACTCTTCGTGGGTTATGTGGGCGCCAAGAAAGGTCGGGCAGTGCACAAACGTACCATCTCTCGATGGGATGTCTTATGCATTAAGATCTGCTAGTCTTTGGTAAAAAAAGAACCTCCAGTAGGACTGCGCACCCAGTCTACCAGGGCGACGGCAGCCACTACTGCTTTGGGACGTGAAGTTCCGTTGGTTGTCATCTGCCAGGTGGCCACGTGGGCATCCTTGCACACGTTCACAAAGCATTACTACCTGGACAGCCAAGTCTGGAGAGACTGCTTTTTCGGCCGTTCTGTTCTCCAGGACTTCCTGGTGTGAACTTATTTCGCAGACCCACCTCCGGGGTTGCTATTGCTGGGGTATCTATTCTAAGGTAAGGAATCTAGAACTGCAGTCTCTTTCAGATGAACAAGTTAGTTACCTTCGGTAGCGATGTATCTGTAAGATACATAAGTAGTTATAGATTCCTTACTGCCCCACCCATCCTCCCCATTCTGCGAACTGACTTCTAGGGATAGGGACTCCCTTCCAGGGCTCTAGCTGTGTGCACCAGTGGTCAGTGTCTTGCATGGCTCTGCGATTCTGGCATGGAAAGTCGCGTCAGAACTGCCCTCAGCGCACGGGGGCGGCATCTAAGTAGACTTCATCCTGAAGACCACGACACCGACGACCAACGCGGAGTCGACCAACGCCACCTACCAACGCGCAGGTGTACTGCTACGAAAAAATTCCTCCAGATCCAGTCTGACGGCTGGGGGTAATTCTAAGGTAAGGAAACTATAACTACATATGTCTCTTACAGATACATTGTTACCGAAGGTAAATAACTTGTTCTTGAAAAAGAGAAGGGAAATCCAGAGAGAAAATGACTCTTTAAAGGATATCCCTTCCCCTACAACGCTCACCTGCCATGACGTCATACCGTAACTTCTCCACTAGTGAGAAGTGAGCAGTGTGAGCATGCGCGCATCAATGTGCCTGCTGTCACTGTAGTCTAGAAAAAAACAGACCGCCTGTGACAGGGCAAAAACAGAGCCCGATAGGAACCCGTTTTGCGCTCCCCCCCTTTCAAAAAACTGCCGTTGCTCAGCACCGGTGAGACCCGGCCCACTTAAAGCCCTGCACCTATGTTTATGAAGGTCCTTTCCAATTTGATGTACTTCAGAAGCGCACACCCCTCCCCCACCTTAAAAAGAGAGACGTGACTCACGGAATAAGTCCTAACCTCCTGCAAAAAGGACTGCGCAATAAAGACAAAATCATTTGTCTAATGAGGATGTTCACAATTTGATAAGTAGCTTGTTTGACCATTTGTTTCCAGTTTGCACCTCCAAATTGCAGACTTTTGTTGGAAAGAAGGGAGGAGCCAGCTGCCTAAGGCTGCACTATTCCAGCTGGGCAACAGGTAGGCCAGAAAATTACCTATCGTTCAACAGAACCGCTAAGCAGGGCATAAAGTATGTTGGAAGGGTCAGTTGCTAGATCGGCCAGCATTGAAGAACCATGTAAGGCCCCATTAGAAGCTACCATTATAGCAATGCTTCACATATCTGCTCCACTTTACAGTTATCTCCGCAAGCCACACCATTTGTTATTGTATTAACCAATGTCTCTGTGTTAAATAAGTCACAGAGGGAAGATTGGTCAGCCCTTAATAATAAAGCTTTTTACTGGACCAATACAGATGCTGGCCCAGGAATATGTTATGATGGTAATATATTCATGGCGAGAAGAGTTCCTTGGGTCGGTTATTGCCCTAAAGAGATCAGAGGAGATTGTATAGTTGTCAATTTCAGAGTTCCGAGAGTAGTAGAAACTCTCTTGCGTAGATTGTACATCATAAACCCTGAGACAATTTGGCACACTTCCTCTGGGGTACCTATACATGGTGTGGAGCAGAAGAGGGCCATATAATCGTTACCATTGTCTACCCTCCCCCAACGCAGTCTAATGTACAGATTGTCCAATCACATTTTAATGTTGCAGTTAGTAATGGCTTTGCTGCACTAAAGTCTTTGGAGGATAATGATTGAGATTTGGGTTCAGGGATCTGTCGAAGCTAACCCCAAACCTCTCCAATTTTGCGAAGGAGCTTGCGGAGCATTTGGGAAATACCATTAGCAGCTCCACACATAATTGTCTGAACATGTCAGACCTCATTAACAAGCAATTTAGCTGTATTTCTTGGAATGTAACGGACATTAGTTCTAAGTTGGCTAAACCGGATTGGCTTATGTATATAAATGCTTTGAGTGTATCTGTTTACAGGAGACATGGGCGACCAAGCCTTTTTTTTTTATTGAAGGCTATTATACCTTTAGCACTCTAGCTATTCCATCGAGGCGTGAGCGAGCCAAAGGCGGCTTAGACATCTTAATCTCATACAAGTATTCTGGGCAAGTGATTTGGCAGGAGTTTAACTCTCCTCATTAGAAGCTTATTTGTATTTCTGGTATAAGCTTAAACAAGATTGTGGGTTAATCTTTATAATAGCTGTATCTGAAAGAGACACGTTAGTGACAGATTCCTTACCTTAGAATATCCCCAGGCGTCAGGCTGGATCCGGAAAGTTTTTGCGTAGCAGTACCCTTGCGCGTCGGTAGGCGGCGTCGTGCGGCTCCGCGTCCGTCGTCGGCGTCGTGATCGCCGGGATGACGTCGCGGGCAGTACTTAGACGCCGCCCCTGCGCGCTGGCGTCAGTTCTTCTTTTCCGCGCCAGCAAGCGCAGATCCGGGAAGAGCAGTGCCCTGGTCATTTTTGACCATACTTTTGGTGAATTTTTCACTGTTTTTCATCTTTCAAGGTGTCGTAGGGATGCCCGGCTTCAAGCGATGCGGCGCCTGTGCGCGGATGATGTCCGTCACCGACCCGCATTGGGAGTGTCTCTTCTGCCTCGGCCGAGGCCACGACACGGAGTCTTGTACCGACTGCCAGGCCCTCCACCCGAAAGCTTTGCGGGCGGTCTCAAAGCTCCTCGAGGCCCGGCATTCGGCTCCGCGGAAGCCCGGTCGCGTGAGAGGTCCAGGGGTCGATCGCGGAGTCCACACCGGTCGTCGGCGTCGAAGTCTTCTTCGTCCGGTAAGTCGAAACACAAAAAGTCCAAAAGCATCATCGCTCTAGGACTTCGCCTCGCCGGTCTCGCGACTCGGCTGAGGCCCCTCCCGGCACCGTCCCGCCCCCGCGGCCCCGGACATGCCTGTGGAGTCGCCCCGCCATACCCGCCCTTCCCGGGTTCGGGGCGGATCCGGCCAAAGTGCAGGAATTCCTGTCGGCCATGGCCCGCCTCTTCGGGCCTTCAGGCCCCTCCGGTGCGCCTTCGGGCCCCGCGGGTCCTGATGGGGTTGCTCCGGCGTCGCCGGCGGCTCCGGCCCCGGCGTCGCCCGTGCCTCCAGCCTCGCTCCCGGCTCCGGCTTTGGCCCGGCCTCGATCCCGGCTCCACAACCCCCATCGGCGCCGGTCGACCTAACGACACCTCCGCCGGCGCCGATGTCTCCGGTGCCGTTCTCGGCGCCGCCCTGGGCTCCGGGCGGCGTCGTCCCCCAGTTCCTTCCGGCTCCGGACATGGATCCGGACCGACGTCGCTCGACGCCGGCTCCGGCGCCCATGGGACCTTGGGTCCCAACTGTCCCTCCTCCTCCTTATTTTGAACCAGAAGAGGACCAGTTGGACTGGGAGGGGTCTGATGACCCTCTGACACGACACTGTCAGTACGATCAGGACTGGACAGAGAGTCTAGGGAGGCCAGTGGTCTGGATACTTCCCCTGACACTGGCATGCTGTCTCCTCCCGTGGCTACGGAGGAGGGAGCCAATTTTGGTACGGTGTTGCGTAGGGCAGCTGGGGCCTTACGTCTCCAACTTCCTACTTTGACGGTCAAGCCTAACATCTTGACAGAGGTGCTTCAGCCGGCAGCCTCCTCTGCGGAGACTGTGCTGCCGTTTAACGACGCCCTCACTGACGTTCTTTTGGGCGCCTGGTCCAAGCCCAACACAGGGGCTCCTGTGGATCGGAACGTGTCACGACGCCATCGCCCAGCTCCGGGCGACCCCTGTTTCTCTCTGTCCACCCCACTCCTGAGAGCTTGGTTGTCCAAGCCTCCGCTTCCCAAACCGCCTTCCCTACCGCTCCTCCGGATAGGGAATCCAAACGCCTGGATCAGTTTGGGAAGAAAGGTTTTTCTTCCTCCAGTGCTGGCTTGCGGTCCGTTAACACCGCTTGTCTTTTGGGCCGATATACCCACTCCCTGTGGGATTCGGTGGCGGATGTTTTGCCCCAGTGTCCTGAGGAGGTCCAGACACTGCTTTCCGCGCCATTGCGGAAGGAAGGGATGCGGCTAAATACACAATACGTTGTGGCCTTGACACCGCCGACTCGCTGGGCAGGTCTATTGCAACGACCGTGGCGCTCAGACGCCACGCCTGGTTGAGAACCACTGGTTTTTCAGGGGATGTCCAGAATACTCTCATGGACATGCCCTTTGATGGAGTCGGTCTTTTTGGGTCCAAAGCAGACCATGCGTTGGAGCGCTTTAAGGACTCACGGGCTACTGCCAAGTCCCTGGGCCTTTCTGCTACACGCCCTCCGCTGACTTCTGCTTTTCGTCCCTATCGTGGCCACGGTAGGGGCGCCCCTTCACGTCAGCAGCCCAGCCACCGGCCCGCGCAGCAGGCGTCTTCGCGTGGCCGAGGGCGTGGATTCCGCCGTGGCGGATCGGGCAACCAGCGTGCGGGTCAGGCCACCACCTCCAACCCGTCCGCGGCCTCCAAGCCCTCCTAGTCCCTCCTTTCAGGTGCACAGCACGCCAGTAGGGGCAGGGTCCGCCATCACCTTCCCCACTGGCGTACCATCACCTCGGACAGGTGGGTCTTGGACATTGTCCGAAGGGGCTACTCCCTCCCCTTCGAGACCACCCCCCCAGCCATGCCACCTCAATTCCACCGCATGTCAGGGGATCACTTGGTGCTTCTACAGAAGGAAGTCACAGCCCTCTTGACCAAGAGGGCCATCGAGTGTGTTCTGACCCCAGAAGTAGGGCGTGGTTGCTACTCCCACTACTTTCTGGTGCCCAAAAAGGACAAGGAGGACATGCGTCCTATCTTGGACCTCCGGAACGTCAATCGCTTCCTCCGGAAGGAGAAGTTCAAGATGCTCACCCTAGCTCAGGTCTTGACTGCCCTCGACCCTGGAGACTGGTTGGTAGCGTTGGACTTGCAGGACGCATATTTCCACATCCCCGTCCTGCCGGCCCACCGGCGTTACCTTCGGTTCACGGTAGGCCCCGAGCATTTTCAGTTCACCGTGCTCCCCTTTGGCCTTACCAGTGCCCCTCGGGTGTTCACGAAAGTGATGGCGGTGGTCGCAGCTCATCTGCGCCGGGCAGGGGTTTCAGTCTTCCCCTACCTCGACGACTGGCTGCTGAAGGCGGGCTCGTCCCAGGCAGTCGTCTCCCACCTCCAGACTACGGCCGAACTCCTGCACTCGCTGGGGTTCTCCATCAATGTGCCGAAGTCGCATCTGATTCCTTCTCCACAGCTCCTTTTCATCGGAGCGGTTCTGGACACGATGCAGTTTCGGGCCTATCCTCCCGAACGGCGAGTCCGGGATATTCAGGCTATGATTCCGATCTTTCAGCCTTTATCCTGGGTTTCGAGTACGGATGACCCTGAGGCTGCTGGGCCTCATGGCCTCCTGCATCCTGCTGGTCAATCATGCCAGGTGGCATATGCGGGCTCTGCAGTGGGACCTGAAGTTCCAGTGGGCGCAGCACCAGGGCAACCTGTCCGATCACGTCCAGATCTCGGAGGGGACTGCAAGACAGTTGCAGTGGTGGCTCTCGAACCGGCAATGGGTCATGGGCAGATCCCTCTCCCTTCCCCAGCCAGAGCACACAGTTGTGACGGACGCGTCCCTTCTGGGATGGGGCGGTCACATGGGAGAGGCGGAGATCAGAGGCCTCTGGTCTCCGGCGGAGTCCCGGCTCCATATCAACATTCTGGAGCTCCGGGCGATCCGACTTGCACTCAAGGCATTCCTTCCCTCTGTCAAAGGGAAGGTAGTGCAGGTGTTCACAGACAACACCACCGCCATGTGGTACTGCAACAAACAGGGCGGGGTGGGGTCTTGGACCCTTTGTCAGGAGGCTCTGCGCCTCTGGACATGGCTGGAACATCAGGGCATGTTCCTGATGGTTCAACACCTGGCAGGTTCCCTGAACGCCAGAGGCGGACGAACTCAGCCGCAGGTGCATGATGGATCACGAATGGCGTCTTCACTCGGAAGTGGCGCAGGGACTCTTTCTACAGTGGGGAGAGCCTTGGTTAGATCTATTCGCCACCGAAGAGAACGCGCAATGTCATCAGTTCTGCGCGTTGGAATTTCCAAGGCGGCACTCGCTCGGCGGCGCTTTCGTCGCGAGTGGAGTTGCGGTCTGTTGTACGCCTTTCCGCCTATACCACTTCTACCCAGAGTGTTGAAGAAGATTCGGCACGACCGGGCCCAAGTCATTCTTGTGGCTCCGGACTGGGCTCGAAGAGTTTGGTATCCCGAGCTACTCAATATGAGCGTAGATCCCCCAATCCGTCTGCCTCTTCGGGAGGATCTTCTGTCGCAGCAGCAGGGGACGGTCCTCCACCCGAACCTGTCCAGTCTACACCTGCTTGCGTGGAGATTGAGCGGCGGCAGTTGATTCCTTTCGACTTGCCTCCCGAAGTTTGTGATGTGATTCTGGCAGCCAGGCGTCCCTCCACTAAGGTGGTATACGCCTGCAGGTGGAACAAATTTGTGGCATGGTGCACAGCAAAGGCTGTGAATCCCCTTTCTGCCCCTCTTTCTGAGGTCCTTCTGTTCCTTCTCTCTCTGGCCCAACAGGGTTCTGCCCTGGGTACCATCAAAGGTTATCTTTGTGCTATCTCGGCCTTCCTCAGGCTCCCTGATCAGCCCTCCCTTTTCAAGTCCCCTGTTGTTAACAGGTTCTTAAAAGGCATTACTCACCTCTTTCCTCCTGTTCCGTTTGTGATGCCTCAGTGGGACTTGAACTTGGTTCTTACCTTTTAATGTGCGCTCCCTTTGAGCCTCTACATAACTGTCCTCTTCGTCTTCTGACTCTGAAGACAGCCTTTCTGGTGGCCATCACCTCCGCTCGGCGGGTCAGTGAGCTCCAGGCTCTATCTTGCAAACCTCCCTTTCTGTCTGTTCATCCAGACAAGGTTGTTCTTCGGACGCGTCCGTCCTTCTTGCCAAAGGTGGTTACTGCTTTCCATATTGGGCAGACCATCACTTTGCCCACCTTCTTTCCGCCTCCGCATCCTTCCAGAGAGGAAGAGAGGCTCCACCGTCTGGACCCAAAATGTGCGCTCTCCTTCTATATTGACCGCACAACACACTTCCGGGTGGATGACCAGCTCTTTGTTGGCTACGTGGGCGCCAAAAAAGGTCGGGCGGTGCACAAGAGGACCATCTCCCGCTGGGTTACCTTGTGCATCAAGACCTGCTATTCTTTGGCGAAGAAGGAGCCTCCTGTTGGGCTGCGTGCCCATTCCACAAGGGCAGCGGCTGCTACCACGGCCTTGGGCCGCGGTGTTCCGCTGCCGGTTATTTGTCAGGCAGCTACGTGGGCCTCTCTGCACACGTTTACAAAGCATTACTGCCTTGACAGTCAGGTCCGGAGGGACGGCTTCTTTGGCCGTTCTGTCCTCCAGGACTTCCTTGTCTGATCTTTGTTCGCAGACCCACCACCGGGGTTGGTATTGCTGGGGTATCTATTCTAAGGTAAGGAATCTGTCACTAACGTGTCTCTTTCAGATGCACAGGTTACTAACTTGTGTAACGATATATCTGTAAGAGACAGTAGTTAGTGACAGATTCTACCGCCCACCCATCCTCCCGTTCTGCGAACTGATTTCTAGGGTTAAGGACATCCCTTTCAGGGCCCTAGTATTTTTCAGACACCTATGTCAGCTTCTTGCATGGCTCTGCGTTCCTGGCGCGGAAAGTCGTGTACAGAACTGGCGTCAGCGCGCAGGGGCGGCGTCTAAGTACTGCCCGCGACGTCATCCCGGCGATCACGGCGCCGGCGACGGACGCGGAGCCGCACGACGCCGCCTACCGGCGCGCAAGGGTACTGCTACGCAAAAACTTTCCGGAGCCAGCCTGACGCCTGGGGATATTCTAAGGTAAGGAATCTGTCACTAACTACTGTCTCTTACAGATATATCGTTACACAAGTTAGTAACTTGTGCTTTATTTACAAAGAAGGTGAAATGATTAAGGATCTTAATAAAGACCTCTCCAGGATTAGCAGCTCACCCAAGCATGTTTGGCTCCTTTAATGGATGGCTGATTTTAACACGTATCTGCCATCAACCATCAAATACAGTGTGGTCTTCTGAACCCTAATGATGATTTTTCTCATTTTAAACATCCTCATGTGCGGCATGTTTCAAGTGGTCTTTCAATTGGAAATAATTTATCTTTTGTCAGGAATTTATCCAGTCCTTGTAATTCCCAGGTTCCAACCTAAAGCCAAAAAGATAATGTCTGGACAGGTGGGGTGATCTAGTGAGAGGGCCCATGGATGGTTTGATAGGGCATGGTCAACTGCCCATGGACAACTTGGATCGCATCGAAAGAACTCTACATATCCGGAGGAGATTCAAATGTGCAGGCAAGTTTACAATAATGCCCTGGAGAAAAGGAAAGCTGTAATACAGGATGAAACATACAAAAGGTGATGGGAGGCTGCTTGCAATAAATGTAACCACTGGCAATCACTCAGGATAGTACTCCATCCAATCGTTCTCTTGCTCACCATGCCACATGGGCGAAACTGGTCCTAGGTTGCTTTTGTTGCAGTTCAGGGAGGACCTGACTTGGCAGTTAGGGCTGGCAGTTTTGGCTGAACTGTTGCCAGTGGAGCCGGGTCAAGACTAATTTGCATATAGGTGGGTCCAAACTGAGTCGGCAGGGTTTGCAAAATAATGATGGACTGGGATGCGTCCTGAGTAATTACCAGTGCCTTAGATTAATTCAAGCATTCCATCCGTCACTGTTTTGTATACATATAACTCCTACCAAGGAAGGCACACTTGGAAGTCTGTGACAAACCCCATCTGGTTTACCTCTGATGCCTGGAGCTGGACCACAACTTCAATGCCTGTGAAGACTGTTGTACCATGAATGGAGAGCAGAAGCGATCCCTGAAGCTCATGGTCGCCCAATGCCAGTCGTCTCTGCGACAATCCAGGTCCTGGGCCCGTTCGGGAAGCTGTTCCAGGCGCTCAACATTGTGCTTGAAGTCATTGGGGTAAGTCCCACAAAAAATCAAAGAAATCCAAGAGGTCAAAGACTTCTTCGACTTTTCCACGCCGTTCCAACTCATCGGACGATGCACAGGTACAACGCCACCAATTTGAGCCCCACTGTTTCTGGGTCTGCTCTGTATCTCCCTGAATTTCCCATCGCGAACCCTACCAGCTACGTGAGTTTTGAGAGACCATGCACCTCATATTTGTGCCTTCAGGCCCCATTGGTTTGACAGGTTCCCCCACTGGACTTCTGCCAGCGGGTTCGCCCTCTGCTCCAGTCGGGCTTCCTGGATCCATTGCTGGATCTGGACTGGCTACGGCTGCGAGACCGTGACCTTCCCCTTGAACCATTTTCAGTGACATCGGTCCTGGTGGCACCGACCCCATCATCATACCCAACTCCGACACTGAACCGATGTTGACTCCAGCGTCGGCTGGAGCTTGACCTTCTGAGTTGGAGCCAGGGCCTTCTTTTTTCGATAGGCCCTGTGAGGAGTAGAATGGGGGAGGCTCAGAAGATCCTTATGGCTACCAGAACCCCTTAGACGAGCCAGAAGAGAACTGGTATGAGGAACTGGCGGATGCCAGTGGTCCAGATACCTCCCCAGACAATGGCTTAGTCTCTCCTTCTAGCGTGGCTACGGAAAAAGGGGCTTTCTTTACAATGATGGTGAGGAGGGCAGCTGAGGTCATGGACCTGACGCTGCCCTCAGTTCAGCATGAAGTCGCCCCTACAGGCCCTCTCCTCCTCTTTTAATGAAGCCTAGACAATATCCTGCTCCGGGCATGGGCCAAGCCCTGCATAGGGGCTCCTGTATACAGGACATTTGCCCACCTACATTGCCTTTATACTGGGGACCCAGCTTTCTTCACCCAGCACCCCACCCGAGAGAGTTTGGTTGTCCAGGCTTCAATGTCCAAAGTAAACCCTGGCGCGTTCCCTACTACACCACCGGATAGAGAATTCTAGAGGCTGGATACCTTAGGTAAGAGGATAGTCTCTCCCGCCAGCTTTGCACTACGGTCGGTGAACACTGTGTGCCTCTTGGGCCAATATACCCACACAGTTTGGGATTCGGTTGCGCAAGTGCTGCCCATGGTCTCGGAGGAGGCCTGAGCCATACTGACCCAGGCTACTCCCTGATGACAGACGCAGCAAATTTCATTTTTGGCTGTGAACTGGATACAACCGACTCCCTAGGCAGATTAATTGCGTCATCAATGGCGCTCAACACCACGCCTGGCTGAGATCTACTGGCTTTTCAGGGGATGTCCATGCATCCCTTATGGACTTGCCCTACAATGGCACCTACCTCTTTGGCGATTCTGCCCTGGAGCCTTTTAAGGACAGCTTGGTCACTGCACAGTTGCTGGGTCTCTCCATGGCCCTATGCCAACACCATTGTGCCTTTCCCCCCTACCATGGCTCTGGTATGGGCTACCAGCTGTGTCCATTCCCGCGTAGCCATCAAGGCCAACAGGCCCCTCAGTCCTTTCATGGCTGCAGACGTTGCTCCCATAAGCCTTGAGGGGCTCAAAGCCAGGGGTCTACTCAATCCGCCACTCCCCTTGGCAGCCACAGCCTCAAAACCTCTTTAGTTTGCCCTCTTACCATCATGGGCAACCAGTTGGCAACAGGATCCAACATTACCTGCCCCGCTGGCAGTCCATACCATCGGATAAGTGGGTACTTCAAGTTGTTCACTGGGGTTACCCCATCCCTTCCTTAGAAACCCCACCGCCCATGCCACCATCCTCAACCCGGCTGATGGAGGTCCACCTCTGCCTGCTCCATCAGGAAGTGCAGGTTCTTTTGGCCAAAGGAGCAATCGACAGGGTGCCGGTATCAGAAGTAGGTCGCGGTTGCTATTCCTGCTACTTTATGGTGCCAAGCCTCTGCTCTATTTTAGGCCTGCGCTCTTTCAACTTCTTCCTAAAGAAGGAGAAATTCAAGATTCTCACGTTGGTGAAGGTTCTGTTTGCCCTGGAGACTGGATGGTGGTGCTGGACTTGAAGGATGCTTACTTTCATATACTCTTCCTGCCTGCCCACAGGCGTCACCTGCTATTCATGGTGTGCCACAAGCTGGGCTCCCTTTTGGCTTCACTAGCACCCCTCAGGTGTTCACTAAGGTGATGACGGTGGTTGCAGCTCGATGACTGGCTGCTGAAGGTGGGCTCACCCCAGGTAGTCTCCTCCCCCCTCCAGTCTATGGCGAACCTCCTGCATTCGCTGGGGTTCACTATCAAAGTTTCAGTCACATCTGACTCCCTCTCATAAGCTTCCTTTCATCTGAGCTGTTCTGGACACTGTAGTTTCGGGCCCATCCTACGTAGCGGTGAGTCCAGGATATTCATTCTTTGATTCTGATGTTTCAGACTCTATCTTGGATTTCGGTGAGACTAACTCTGAGGCTGCTGGGCCTATTATCTGAAAGAGACACGTTAGTGATAGATTCATTACCTTAGAATATCCCCAGGCGTCGGACTGGATCCGGAAAGTTTTGCTAGCAGTACCCCTGCGCGCCAGTAGGTGGCGTCGTGCGGCTCCGTGACCGTCGCTGGCGACGTAAGCGCCGAGATGACGTCACGGAGACTACTTAGGCGCCACCCATGCGCGCTGACGTCAGTTGTTTCTTTTTCCGCGCCAGAAAGCGCAGATCCGGTTAGAGCACGTACCCTAGTCACTTTTTGACTATCTCTTTTGAGACTTTTGTCTTCCCTTTTTCCAGTTGGTTTCCTGGTGCACGTAGGGATGCCTGGATTTAAGTCTTGTGGGGCCTGCCGTCGCAACATGTCGGTGGCGGACCCCCACAATGTCTGCCTCTACTGCCTGGAGACCGACCACGACTCTCGGTCTTGTCCGGATTGTCGGGCCATGGCCCCGAAGGCCTTGCGGGAGCGGCGCCGGAAACTTCTGGAGGTCCGGCACTCGTCCCCGCGGCGTTCCCGGTCCAGAGGCCATTCCAGGGAACGCTCGCGGGGCCACAGCCATCGCTCCTCAGGCTCCAGGTCTTCACCCTCGGATTCGGGTAAGAGACGACACAAAAAGAAGTCGAAGAAGCGTGTTCGCTCTCCGACGTCCCCCCGCCGGTCCTCGGATGAGGGGGACAGGGGCCTTGCCCCTGCAGCTCCTTTGGAGCTCAAGAGTCCCGCAGCCTACCCGCCTTACCCGGGTCCGTCGGCGACTCCCGCACTGGTGCAAGAATTTCTTGCTACCATGGACCGCCTTTTTAGGCCTTCGGCTCCCGCCGGCGCGCCCTTGGGCCCCACGGTCCAGTGTCTGGATCCTGTTGGCCCGCCGGCACCACTGGCGGATCCAGCTTCGGCGCCACAGGATCCTGCGCCGCTGGCTCCTGCCACGGCGCCACAAGGTCCAACGCTGCCGGCTCCGGCCCCAGCGCCGCCCTCGGCTCCGCCTCCGGCGCCGGCGTGGGTGCCATCTGTCCCGCCCCTGCCCAGGTTCCAGGACCATTTTGTTCCTACCTGGGATCCGCATTGGGACACGGCGCCGGTTCGGCCCCGACCGGCGCCGTTCTCAGCGCCGTTCCCGACGCCATTCCCGACGCCGTATGTTCCCTCTCTGGCTCCTGCCCCGCCGCTGCGGTCGGTGCCACCGGCGGCGGTGGTGGAGGACGACTGGGAGGGGTCCGAGGACCCTCTCGCCCGTCAGTGTGACTCCGAGCAGGACTGGGCGGACGACTTGGAGGACGCCGGCGACCTCGACGTCTCTTCTGACCCGGGGTTTGCCTCTCCCCCGCCTACTTTGGAGGAGGGCGCCTCCTACACGATGGTGCTCCGTCGGGCAGCTGAGGCCCTCAACCTTGATCTCCCTATGGTGGCCCTCAAACTAACCTCCTTACTGAGGTGCTCCAGACGGCGACCACCTCGCCGGAGCCCCTGCTCCCGATTACCGACGCCCTTACCGACGTCTTGCTGGGCACTTGGTCGCGGCCATCCACTGGGGCCCCTGTGGATAAGAATGTCGCCAGGCGTCATCGCCCGGCGCCGGGTGACCCCGCTTTTTGACCACTCATCCTACGCCTGGGAGTCTGGTCATCCAAGCTTCGACGTCGCACAGTGCCTTTCCCACGGCTCCGCCCGATAAGGACTCTAAGAAGCTGGAACAGTTCGGTAAACATTTGTTCTCTTCGGCCAGCTTGGGGCTGCGGTCAGTGAATACCGCCTGCCTATTGGGCCGCTATTCCCACGCGGTGTGGGACACAGTTGCGCAGGTGTTACCTCAGTGTCCTGAGGAAACCCAAGCTATATTGTCCCAAGCCATTGCAGAAGGTAAAGATGCGGCTAAGTTCGCCATTCGGTGTGGTTTAGACACAGCGGACTCCTTAGGTAGAGCGATTTCTACAACTGTGGTGCTTAGTCGCCACGCCTGGCTCAGATCTACCGGGTTCTCGCCAGATGTCCAAAACTCACTCATGGACATGCCCTTTGATGGCACTCCCCTGTTTGGCGATAAGGCCGACAGTGCGCTGGAGCGTTTTAAGGACTCGCGGGCCACGGCCAAGTCCTTAGGTCTTTCCACGAAAAGCCCAGCCACTCCGGGGTTTCGTTCCTTTCGTGGCAACGGGAGGGGCGCCCAGGCACGTTCTTTCAACAAGATGTTGACTCTGGCTCAGGTCTTGGCTGCCCTCGACCCTGGCGACTGAATGGTAGCGTTGGACTTGCAGGACGCCTATTTTCACATCCCGCCCTGCCGGCCCACCGGCGTTACCTGCGGTTCACGGTTGGCCAGGAGCATTTTCAGTTTGCCGTGCTCCACTTCGGCCTTACCAGCGCCCCTCGGGTGTTCACGAAAGTGATGACGATGGTCGCAGCTCATCTACGCAGGTCAGGGGTGTCAGTCTTCCCCTACCTCGACGACTGGTTGTTAAAGGCGGGCTCGCCCCAGGCAGTCGTCACCCACCTTCAGACTACAGCCGACCTCCTGCATTTGCTGGGGTTCTCCATCAACGTGCCGAAGTCGCACCTGAGTCCCTCTCAGAAGCTCCCCTTCATTGTAGCGGTTCTGGATTCGACGCGGTTTCGGGTCCATCCTCCCGGCCAGCGAGTCAGGGATATTCAGGCTATGGTTCCGATCTTTCAGCCTCTATCCTGGGTTTCAGTCAGGATGACCCTCCGGCTCCTGGGCCTGATGGCCTCCTGCATCCTGCTGGTGCAGCATGCCAGATGGCATATGCGGGCTCTGCAGTGGGACCTGAAGTTCCAGTGGGCACAACATCAGGGCAACCTGTCCGATCATGTCCAGATCTCGGAGGGCACTGCACGACAATTGCGGTGGTGGCTCACGAATCGCGATTGGGTCAATGGCAGATCCCTCTCCCTCCACCAACCGGAGCACACAGTGGTGACGGATGCGTCCCTCCAGGGTTGGGGTGGCCACTTGGGAGAGGCGGAGATCAGAGGCCTCTGGTCTCCGGCGGAGTCCCGGCTCCATATCAATCTTTTGGAGCTTCGGGAGATCCGACTTGTACTGAAGGCATTCCTTCCCTCTGTCTGGGGCAGTGTGGTGCAGGTGTTCACGGACAACACCACCGCCATGTGGTATTGCAACAAACAGGGTGGGGTGGGGTAGTGGACCCTATGTCAGGAGGCTCTGCGCCTCTGGACATGGCTGGAACATCAAGGCATTACCTTGGTGGTTCAACACCTGGCAGGTTCTCTGAACGCCAGGGCGGACAAACTCAGCCGCCGGTGCTTGATGGATCACGAATGGCGTCTGAACTCGGACGTGCCGCAAGGTCTTTTTCTGCAGTGGGGAGAGCCTTGGTTAGATCTATTCGCCACCGAAGAGAACGCGCAATGTCATCAGTTCTGCGCGTTGGAATTTCCAAGGCAGCACTCGCTCGGCGACGCTTTTCGTCGCGAGTAGAGCTGCGGTCTGTTGTATGCCTTTCCGCCTATACCACTTCTGCCCAGAGTGCTGAAGAAGATTCGGTGCGACCGGGCCCAAGTCATCCTTGTGGCTCCGGATTGGGCACGAAGATACTGGTATCCCGAGCTACTCAACATGGCGATCGATCCCCAGATCCGACTGCCTCTTCGGGAGGATCTTCTGTCGCAGCAGCAGGGGACGGTCCTCCACCCGAACCTGTCCAGCCTCCACCTCCATGCGTGGAGATTGAGCAGCGGCAGTTGACAGCCTTCGATCTTCCCCACGAAGTCTGTGATGTCATTCTGGCAGCCAGGCATCCCTCCACTAAAACGGTATACGCCTGCAGGTGGAACAAGTTTGTGGCATGGTGCACAGCTAAGGCTGTGGATCCCCTTTCTGCCCCTCTTTCCGAGGTCCTTCTGTTCCTTCTTTTCTTTGGCCCAGCAGGCTCTGCTCTGGGCACTATCAAAGGTTATCTTTCGGCCATCTCCGCCTTTCTCCGGCTTCCAGATCAGCCTTCTCTCTTTAAGTCCCCGGTTATTAACCGTTTCCTGAGAGGCATTACGCACATGTTTCCTCCCGTGCCGTTCATTATGCCTCAATGGGACTTAAACCTTGTCTTGACATATCTGATGTGCGCTCCTTTTGAGCCCCTTCATACCTGTCCTTTACGTCTTCTTACTCTCAAGACGGCTTTCCTGGTAGCTATCACCTCTGCCAGAAGAGTGAGTGAGCTCCAGGCTCTTTCTTCTAAACCTCCTTTCCTTTCTGTTCATCCGGACAAGGTGGTTTTAAGGACCCGTCCTTCTTTCTTGCCAAAGGTTGTCACGCCCTTCCACATCGGGCAGGCCATCACTTTGCCCACTTTCTTTCCGCCTCCGCATCCTTCAAAAGAGGAAGAGAGGCTCCATCGTCTGGACCCAAAACGTGCGCTCTCGTTCTATCTAAAGCGCACTCAACAGTTCCGGGTGGATGACAAGCTCTTTGTTGGCTACGTGGGCGCCAAAAAAGGTCGGGCCGTGCACAAACGCACCATCTCTCGGTGGGTCGTTTTGTGCATCAAAGCATGTTGCTCCTTGGCTAAGAAGGAGCCTCCTGTGGAGCTGCGTGCCCATTCTACCAGGTCAACAGCAGCCACTACTGCCTTGGGACTCGGCGTTCCTTTGCAGGCTATTTGTCAGGCAGCTACGTGGTCCTCGCTGCACACATTTACCAAGCATTACTGCCTTGACAGCCAAGTCCGGAGAGACAGCTTCTTTGGCCGTTCTGTTCTCCGTGACTTTCTGGTGTAATCTATTCGCAGACCCACCACCGGGGTTGGTATTGCTGGGGTATCCTAAGGTAAGGAATCTATCACTAACGTGTCTCTTTCAGATGCACAAGTTACTACTTGTGTAACGATATATCTGTAAGAGACATTAGTTAGTGATGATAGATTCCTTACCGCCCCACCCATCCTCCCCGTTCTGCGAACTGATTTCTAGGGTTAAGGTCATCCCTTTTAGGGCCCTAGTTTCATGGCACCAGTGGTCAGTTTCTTGCATGGCTCTGCGTTCCCTGCGCGGAAAGTCGTGTACAGAACTGACGTCAGCGCGCATGGGTGGCGCTTAAGTAGTCTCCGTGACGTCATCTCGGCGCTTACGTCGCCAGCGACGGACGGGGAGCCGCACGACACCACCTACTGGCGCGCATGGGTACTGCTAGCAAAACTTTCCGGATCCAGTCTGACGCCTGGGGATATTCTAAGGTAAGGAATCTATCACTAACTAATGTCTCTTACAGATATATCGTTACACAAGTAGTAACTTGTGCGTCTCCTGCATCCTGCTGGTAACACATGCCTACTAGTCCCAGTATTTGCAGCATCGGGGATTCTCTCCGACCTGGTCCACATATCGGAGGGAACTGCAAAAGACCTGCAGGGGTGACTGATAAACTGCAGTTGGGTCAGAGGCAGACCAGTCTCCCTTTCCCACCCAGAATTGACTGTAGTGACAGATGCGCCACTCCTGGGTTGGGGCGGCCATCTGGGAGAGGTGGAGACCAGAGGACTCTAGTCTCCGGCAGTGTCTCTGCTCTACATCAACCTGTTGGAGTTGAGAGCGATTCGCTTGGCATTGATAGCCTTTGTTCCTTCCATCATGGGTCAGGGTTTGTTGTATTGATTCTTTTATGGTGTAGGCCTCTTGTTTGCTTTGTGTAACCCCCATGGGTTCTGATAATGCTTACTTTATTGGAGAAGTAGGGCGTTCCGCAGCACTTGCCACTTCTGAACTGTAGGAAATAGGCAAGTCTCCTTGGCCCTTTCCTCCGTCCTGCCCTGTGAGTCTGCTGATCTTCTTGAGCCTTCAGGTCACAAAACCAATGACATCTGGGTCACCCCAGCCCTACATACTTTCTAGAGCCATACTGCGAGTACCATTCAATTAGATAGCTGTGCTATCTATTGTGCATTGAAACTGCAGAATTGTGGTAGAAGGCAATCTATAAAAACAAATGACGTTTACTATGAGCCGAATATAAGTAGGGATGGGATGCACAGCATTGTTTTGTAGTTATTAATAACAAGGATTCATGGCTTACCCACGTAGAACTGGTTTATGATAGAGAAGCTGGCTTCTACCATCTTACAACAAGCACTGCTATTCTGTTGCCTCCCGGTTTTGTACTAAAGCACATGCATTTGCAATTGTTGATCCGGATACTTTATCGTATTTCAAAGATACCAAAATGTAAGAGTAAGTACATGTAGGCCTGCTGAGTAAGTAGTCCTTTTTTATCTAAAATTTAAGCTAGATGATTGTTAAAAAAAATGGGTCTCTTTCAGTTGTCGAGACGGTCAGATTTAATTGCATTATTGTTCTCTGACGTGATTCACATCCAAGGGTACAGGCTGAAGCCCACACATTTCACTTTGCTTTAAAATAGCACACAACCTAGGACAGGCACAAGTCAATAATGGTCTCAAAGTAGAGTACTTCCCATTTCATTCATACCTTTGATTCAGGAACCTCTAGTTCCCTCACAGAATGACACATTAGCCAAGTTGCTGAAAATGAAAACTTCCAAAGATAATGCTACATGCTAGAAGAAAAATGTTTACTCTTTGAGTTGAAAGGACCAAAGCATTGCGTGTAGAAACCTACAACAATGTAATTTGATTAACCTGAACAATCTCAATGCTGTGCTCAAGGACAGTGGCGTTACAAGTGGTTCTCAGCATTGTCTCTTGAAAGAGCCATTTGTATGGCGCATATTGTGCCTCTAGGCCGATTTTCTTTAAGCTTGGCGCATACCAAGGCATGTTAGTAGAAGCACAATTTTGTCAACAAACATTGTCAAACTCAATAGGTCTGATATTGGCTGCTAGCCTTTCGGCTTTATCATTGCTCATTTTGACATGTTTTTTGCAAAGCTTATTGTGTAAGCAGCCGAGTCCGCGTCATTCAGCAGCTATACTAACTATAACTTGCGCCCTAGGCATGCACTGCTTATGACCTCACATATTACATCACTCATAACATGTTCTATGACATCATTTATGACATCACTGGCGACATTTCAAATGACACCCCTCTGTACGGCAGAACCTGCAAGGACCTATGTTATGCCCCCTGATTAGGTGCCTGATGGGAGATGCTGTCTTGTCAAATGGAACTCCCATTCCCTTGTAGTATGAGCTCCATCACTTTCAGGGAGCTACAGGTTCACCTTTCTTTGAACATACTTTGTAGAAGACATGGCCCAGGCAAATGACCGGAGAAAGTCTGCACTGGATGAAAGTGTTTTCAGAAGCACCACTGCTCCGTTTTACATGTGTGTCATGGAAGGTGAAACTAGAGTTCGGATCATGGGTGATAAAATAAATTGCTGATGATGATTTATAAACTAAAGTAAGAATCCTCTATGAAAAGAAAGTGAGGTGTCTCTAAAAAAAGTGCAACTACATGTATTTGGGTAGATTGTGCCCTATTGTATGTCCTGTGTATGGTACATTGTAAAACGCTGGTGCAGTTATTGCCATTAAACAGATGACTGTGCTGCTCTCTTTTTGCCAGATGTGCACTGTTACTCCGGTCATCAGTTGTCAACATCTGTAGCATCGTTGTACAGTTTGAATATTTTTCAGTGACAAAATGAAAACCGGATTACACAATGGCTCATCACAGCCATGGAAAATATTGTCATATTGCATTATGCCACCTTACATGAAAAGGTACAAAACATTATTGCTTTATCTTTCCGTCTCTTACTTGCATAGAAAAATAACCATTACTAGCAGTCCATTCCTTCAACTATTAATACCTAACTTCTCTCTGCATATGTTGAAAACATATGTAATTCAAACAATAAATCACTGAAGCTCATAACATTCAATGATCAATAAGACACAGCCTGTTCCTAGACAACGTGGGTCACTTATGCATACATACGCTCTCATCAAGGCTGTAATCGCATTCACACCTGATCTTAGATTAGATTCGATTTTTATTGCACAATTAAAATCATTGCAATCTTGCTTGATGAGGTACAAAATAAAGTGCATGAGTGTCAATGTTAAAAATAAAATGTAACAAGGTAACAATCTATTATTAAAAAACATTTTTATTTTTATTTGGGCATTTACATTAAAAAGGATTAAGACAGATGATAGTGGGTTGAACATTATGGTTCTATAGATTTTTCGGAAGTCAAAATGTCCTTTACAGCCATGAGAAATTTCATAAAACGCGCCGCCAACTGTGCTGAATCGCCCTTAAAACATTCTACCAAGGCATCCTGGCATGTCCGAATATTTAAAATATGCCAGATGGGGCAAAGCCAATAAGTTTTTAATGGGCGCAGTGTCTCTCAAATACATAATGAGTTAGCGATTCTTCTTCTCCCCCACAGGCTCGGTACTGCGTGGCTACCATTTCTTTATAGCCTTGTCCATACTTGTATGCCAATAGGGGGATCAAGCCGAATCGTAGCCTCATTAGTTGGCACTTCATTGTTGGCTTTAGGGGGGGGAGGACAGATAGTATGGTAAGCCTCTGCTATTGTATAAATTTAAAACCCAGCTTCCGTGCTTTAGTTTTTTCAAGCTTGTTGCATCATTGAGCTCTGACATTATTTTTGCTTGTTTTATTAAAGGTTTTGCTGCCGCCGTTATGGTTATAGGGGCAGCCCGTATTTCACGGGCTTCCAATGTTTCAACTGAATGAGTAAGCAAATTATGCCAAGATGACCCAGGTTTGTTTATCATTAGCCAGATGTTTCTTTAATGAGTTTTCCCGTGCTTGTTTGGACTTTAGGCTGTATGCTATGAATCTTGCTCTGAGTATCCACTTTTGAGATGCCAAGTTAAATTCCTTGCGAATTTGCACATGGGAAGTGGAAGAAGGTAAGAAGAAAACTTTGCGGAAGCAGGCAGATTGAGCTCTGTCCAGCCATAGTGACATCTTGTCTTTGAAGGCTATAGCGCCATGGGACACCGACTGTAGAAATTTTGCCCCCATTGTTTGAGTTAGAGGAGTAAGATCGGGTGAGCACATGGCTTTCCTTGCTCTACAAAAGGCAACCTCCAAGGATTGTGCTAGGCCGTGCATCGCTCTGTGGTTGGACTGCCTTCCTTTATGGTCGATCCGTACTCCAAGGTACTTGTAAGTTGAAACTGTCTCAATGGGTTTACCGTCAACTTGCCATATCCCCTACTTCTTCATACCTGCTTTGACTTTACACCGCACTTCAATTTGTGCTACTGAATTTATATGCCCAATCTTGATAATGGAACAAAGGAAATATTTGTCCCCATGAAATTGTACAAACTAGGAAGATACACAAGAAGGCATTATTTAATTTTCTAGTTTAAATTCCTTTCTCTGTGTCAAGTTCGGTTCATTCTTAAATACACCTGATCTCTTTGCAGCGTGCACATGTCAAAGTTTGTGCTCTGAGCTCTTGATCCAACAGATAGCAATTTGGTTGACGGAGAGAACAGGACCAGTCGGGGGGGGGGGGGGGAAAGCCAGGTCCTGAGAGCCCTTCTGAAGCTGAGGTGGCCGTCAGCCATCCTGCTGATGTTCGAGAGTTCCAGATGTTGGCAGTAAAGTAGAATTATATCTCTTCTTTGTACTGGTCACAACATTTAGGCTCAATAGCAATTTGGTTGACGGAGAGAACAGGACCAGTCGGGGGAAAAAGCCAGGTCCTGAGAGCCCTTCTGAAGCTGAGGTGGCCGTCAGCCATCCTGCTGATGTTCGAGAGTTCCAGATGTTGGCAGTAAAGTAGAATTATATCTCTTCTTTGTACAGGTCACAACATTTAGGCTCGAGAAAGGGCTCAGTGAGAATTTGTTCACAGCTCTTGGATTGAGGTTCGACTTTTTGTGTGTTTACTGTGTGGGTCCATTCCTTTGCATGCCTCAGAATGGACAGCATATTTTAGTAGAGCAGAGAGCTCCGTCTTCTTTGCTCTAATGAGCTTCCACTTGGACTTCACTCCTCGTCAGCCCTGATGCCGCATGATCATTGGTCTGTTTCATGATTCAGTTTCGCACAATTGTGTTTACTGTTGCCACATGAAAACTTAAGCGAGGGCTTGCAAAGTCACATTTATTTAACCGGAAACATGCCCTTCGCATCCTCCTTTGCCGATGAATGGCAGCCGTAATTTATATTAATTTCTGTTGACAAAATAGAACGGCAGTTGATTTTTTTGGTATAGTTTTAATCTGTTCTCCAACAGCCTGTAAAATTAACTGACAGCTGCTCCCAATCTGTTTTAAAAAGGCTGGGTCATTAACGCGCTTTTGATGACACCAAATGTTGAAAGCCTGCTTTTTGTGATTACATTTAAGGGAGACGTCTACGAGTATTCTTCTCCAACCTGGCTAGTCCCTCGTGAAAAAGCGCGCACCCCCCTCGCCAAAAAAATATACATTTTATTTACAACCAAAAATTTAAAAAAAATGTTTATTTGCGTCTCTGCTGGTCCTGTGCTTCCCAAATGTTGGTCTCAATTTGCAAACAAAAACAGATCGCTCTAAAAGGGTGATGAAACAAGGGCATCTGTCTGCATGGCATCCTAATGTGCTGTTTGACATTCTGGAGGGGATTTCAGCAGATACCCATAATCAGAATTATATTGATAAATAGCCTGTTAACGGTGAGTAAGCGTGCCTGTCGTGAACATTAATCTCGCAGCCCCTCGACTCTGAGCCATAAAAAGAGACGTTCCTATGCCACACATCTGTCACGTTGAATACACAGTTTTCATCTTTATCATTCTGACTTTTAGTGGAATTGCCTGTTAGGAGGCATATGCTTTTCTTCGACTTAATTTAACCCGCGCTCTGAGATAATCAATAGCTAGCGTTCCTCTACCTGATTTCTGGTGGGAGTTTATGATTGTAGAACATCTAGTCATCGGCTTCATGCTCTCTCGCGCCTGACGCCTCGGGAATGGTGTGGTGGGATCGCCAATTTAATACCGAAGATAGCATTGATGGGAGGTAGCAAGTTACTGACAACGAAGAGCTCCTGTTCAAGTGACTGAGAGAATGGGAGGTGTTGTAGGACTTAAATGTGACATCTTTGCAAAGTGCCTGCTTCGCCTCGCCTCCAGATACAAGGCATGGCCTTCATTGTACAGAGGAGGAACGTCGGGTTAGAGATTGGGCATCAAAGCAATGTTTGCGGTGCAGAAAAGAAACCTGTTTAACCTGAGAACATGCTGTATCCATGCATTACTGTTATTTATTTTTTATTTTTATTTTAAAGAAGTCCATTTTAAGTGCCTTGGAGTTGTCTACGTTTTTGTACAAAGTGCCCACCAGCCCCCCTTGCTCATTACATTTCTCATTTACAATTGCTGTTTTACAGCCGCAAGTATTCATCTGGCCACCTTGCAGGGACAGAGAAAATGTCGCACCCCTCCCTCCCATCCTTCTGCTTGATAACCTGGTTTCTGAGGAACTATCCCATGCACACCCGTGTCCCCTCCCAGCGAACATGGAGGTTCAGATGGATGCCAAAAAGTTTCCCCCAGTTCTTAGTACAGGAACAAATGTGAGACATTGTGCCACTGGGTACAAAGAACATTATTAGCCCAGACAGCTCTTTAGTGAATTATATGTACTTTCTTACCTTGCCTCGTTCAGGTGGGAGTGCAGGTAGGTATCCCTCTGCAGGCAATAAAACCATAAACTACTTCTGACAGGCCTAATCTATCTGTACATTCCAGACTGGCAACCTGATGGTTCCCTCCACGTGTACGTGTTCCCAGCAATGCAGGTGCATACATTGTTTTTTTTTTTTTTTTTAAGCTGTTTACGTGACTTAAAAACCTCCTACGTTGAAGACTTCTTTCTCTGTGGTCATAAAAATGTGTCGGAATCTTTGATGGGTAGTTCGTTTGATTGACGACTCCTCAAATCTCCTGCCTCTCCACCCCTGGAAATATTATGCTATCTGGGCGTAAGGAGCATCTAGAGCTTTTATGTAGAGAACCAGAGATCAGCATTTTACTGATCATCTGGTTGCTACTGTAGATGGCAGCGTTGCTGGTCGAGATGGATAACATAATGAATCACCCATTGCAGTAATCTGCTCGGCACCAGCTCTCCATCTGGTGCTCTCCAGCACAGCGCTGGTGCATCAGTTGCATTCCCCAGGCACTTGCATGTCAGTGATGTTACCTATCCCACTTCAATTTTGCCAACTCTGCGCTCCTGAAACTTTCTCCCAGAATTAACAGTATTTATCCGGAAATTTCTGCTCCTCCAATTAGCTGGTGCCCTAGCTCCTCAATGCAACCTTCTCCCACTGACTTTCTCTTTCATATTTGCTGTGGAATTTACCCACTAATACAGAGTGGATGGATGGTAGAGGAGGATAAAGGTACCTTTATACTATATACGCTCCTCTACGTCTTTAGGTCTTTCCCATTATCCTCCATTTCCCTTTGACTTCTCTGCATCAGCCAAAAAGACACGCCAATTCCTCACTCTTTCCAAGAAGAATATTGCCTCTTGTGTGCCTAGGTTAAGGCAGCGGATGTGCTGCAAATTATGCATGCATGCGTGTATTTGTGGACAACAATTAGAATTAATAGCCAGAGAAGCAGTTTACAGTCCTGACAGTAGGCAGCAAACTAACTGCAGTTTGATGATGGCAAGGTGCCTAAGGACCACGAATAGCAGAATCACCATACAGGTATTTTTTTAATTTTTTACTGTTAATGGGCATCAGATAACAGTGGTTGCTATGCCATCTAGTATAGTGATCCTAATAGGAGTAGTTGTAACCACAGGATTGCCTGTTAATTATTCTGTTCGTGGTTGACCTTTGGGCATGGTGGTGCAGTGGGGTTTCCCAAGCACTGTAAATGGTTAATCTTTTCCCCTCAATGATTAGCAATACGGTCTTGAGTTCTATAAAATGTGGCCTTAGCTGAGTAACGGTCCTTATGTCTTCCTTAAGTCTTCCTTATGGCTTACAAAGCTGGCTTATTGTCATTGATGGAACGTTCACCCAAATCTTTTGCTGCTTCTTTAAAATAAACTTCTTTAGTTTAAAATCCTCAAATCTTTTACTATTTGCCTTTATTTTGAGTGTTTCTCCTTTTGAAGGGAGCTGTTGGATTGTATGCAGTTTTAAATACAATATATAGATAAATAGTATCATTGGGAGAATTCCTAGTAGAATATGACCACAGCTGCATCTGTGGTTTGAGTTTTCATGATGGAGAACAGTAATATGAGTCTAAAGAAACAACTGTGATGACAGTTGAAGGATAGGAAGCCAATCTACTGATTACATTATTGTATACATTTTCTGTGATCTGGTGGTAAAAATCAATATGGTTAACTTGTCCAATCGTATTATGCCAATCTGATTCGTGGCCTGGTAACCCTGTTGTTAAAAGTCCCCCAAGATACTGATGGCAACAACCAAGAAGGCACCCATTACACACATGGTAGTTAAAAAGAAAAAATCAGGAATTTTCGTATTTGCACTGATTTTTACAGAAACGCCTATGAGGAGATGAGAACAATTTGTTTTCGCTTATGTATTTGCGTGGGTAATTCCTACCTGGTCCTTCCTGGGAGTAATTTGCCATACAAACTAGATTGTTAGGACTAATAACACACAGAATATAAGCACAGACAGCATTTTTTCCATCTCCAGGGTTCAAAAAGACTAGTTGGAGTAGTAGTAGCAAATGTAATTTGTACCGGGACGTTGTGTCCTACTACCAAGTCGACTCTAAATGACATGGTATTTTCTTAAGCAGGAAAGCAAAAGGGAATCACTTGAAATAATCTCAAAGGGTGCTGTGTGGATCTTGTGTGTGTCTAGGCAGACTGACAAAGCTCCAAATGAAAATCTTTTGAAAACAGAAATGTTGCTCATGATGTCTATACACAAAAAGTAACAAAAAAACGAGTGGAAGGTAAGACCCTTCTCTGACTATCCATGCTACCAAGGGGCAGACGTGTTTTAATACTAAGGATTAAGCAGGGAAAATAAACTCTTCAGCTATGTAGGCTTCAAAATTACCTCATCCCTCTTACCCCATAGTATTTTAGGATTTGACACTATCTCGGATCATTGATAAAAGAAGAGGTAATGTTTTCTTTTTTTCTTTGACCTTATCATGTGAAAATTGAAATATTGTGAACCATCATATTTTTGTATACACAACTGTTGTCAGTTCCATTTGCATTGACATTTATATAAAATGTTAAAGCAAAATGTGGAAGAAATAAGGAAAGGACAGTGTGGTTGCTGTACTTTTTATGTTTTGAAGAATGACCTCTCGAAAATCTACATAGCATAGATTTACACCTACAATTTTGGTTAATTTTTAGGAAGTTTACTCAAGTCGTGCATTTTCATGAGTATTACTCCTCTACCACCATATGTCTCTAGATCGCTGTCTACATAATTACATTTTTCAGAATTGTGAATTAGCACTTACCTTTTAGTTTTTCCATTTGTGAAGAACTTTTCATGTAGAGAAGCTCATTACCCACACAACTAAATGATTGGAGTGTCCCCTTCCATATCACACCCATCAAACCTTTTTAGGCATATGGTTGCCATTGTTTCTAATATGGAAGTGTCCATGCAAAATATTTGTGATCGGCCAGAAATGTACAGGCTTGTGGTTACTTGCATTTTGTATGGCCGTCCACCAACATACCCTCCCACCCCAAAAAAAACCCATGATCCTATGACTATGACAAATATGCCATATGTGAAGATTTGCCTCCTTTATAAGTTCTTTGTGTTTATTGGAGTCTCTACAGATTACAATTCTTTGGACAGAGAGCTGTGGAATTACTCTCACAGTTTTTTTTGCAAAAGAAAATCGAGCTTTGTTGTGGAAAACGTATGTTGGTCATGCCTTGTATAGGTAAATACTGTACAGAGCTAGGAACATTTTTGTAGTCTGTTAATATACACACGATACTCCGGTTCCATCTACCAGGCTTCATCTTTTATATCCGGTTACAGAAGAGGGATTGCTGCTTACTCATAGGTGCTTTTTCGAGTTTAATGGGCAAAATCCCATATGTTGCTTTATTCTGGTGTCTATTCTATTGAACTGCTCCCATTTGCGTGCTCCAGCATGCTTTACCCAGTGACTAGTAAAGATCATATTCTATATTAAATTTAGTTGTAGACTTAAAGCGAGCCACTGTCTTGATTTGACAAAAGGTTCCTGCGGTGACCTTCACTACTTAACATTGTTTACGGGGGCTATTCGTTTTTATTACAAATTGACTTGGTCAGGAAGAGTCAGTGTAAGTCAGCTGCGAAGTGAACATTCAAGTCAATTAATATAGGAGCTTGACATGTAAAATGACAGTTCAGACGAACTGTCAAACGATTGCCTCTGGCCCAGTCGCATCTCAATCTCATAGCAAATTGGCCCTCTAGGCCATCTGTCATTCTTGCAAAAAAGACACAATAACCTTCCCCGTTGGAATTAGAGCAATGCAATATAATGTTCAATAGTTTGTTGTGTATTGAACGATGTAATTAAGGATGACGGGGGTTTGTCCTAACTAAACAGTCCTTGGTTTTTAACATTGATAATCAAGACAAAGCATACATTTCCGGAAAAATGAATTGTAAAGAGTATTTGTATCTTTACACCAGTATCAAATATCAAATCTAACTTGGACCATCCGAAAAATAATTATAAAAACGAAATCGATTGCATCCTCTAACTTTATCTTGAGGATCTAACAACCATATGAGAATCTGGGTACCAGCACTGTAAGCTTCTGACTACAACACACAGTCGCGGGTTGTCTGACAGCCAGCTGCAGGAGATCATATCCCACCCTCTTTTTAACTCCACCAATGCGCTTTATCCCTCCACCGCCACGCCCCTGCGAGTCTGGTGACCGCCAGACTCTTAATCGGGCCTTATTGGTTGTTGGGGAGGGGATGGGGTGATAAAGGTAAGCACTCAGACTTTTTCTGCTGTCTCTCTCATAAAGTAATGATTGACTATAATGAAACACAAGCTCAGTGGCAAAAAGCATGGGTAGGAAAACACTGCTGAGCTTCGAGTACCCAGCAAAATTTCATTCTAGTGACTACCTTTAGCCCTCTCCTTAATGAGCTTGTACTATTCCAGGTTTGTTAAACCTCAACGTTTAGCAGGGCCTGGATTTACCTAAGTGACCTCCTTGAACTTAGCTGGACCTCTGGTTGAATGGAGGTGATGTCTGAGTCTGGCCTGCTTGGTGGAGTGAAGTGTAAGGGACGTAATTGTCTGGAAAACACTTGCAGCAGTGACCACAATAGGGCCACCATGGTGAGTGGTCATTGAAAGCTTCTTTGGGATGCCCTAGGGATGGAAAGTGCGATTTGATAACTTAACCCTTTATTGAAGCTCCTCTTGAAGGCAGGTTTTGTAGGAAATATAGGTGAAAGACTTGAAATAGTTAGTGCAAACATGTGACCACCCTTAGTGAGGCGTCACTGGCATTCTGCAAGCCTGGTTTTTTGGGCAAAGGTATCCATCAATAAAATGAGGTGCTTAATGACTTGGGAGGGCTATACCAGGAAGGAGGATTGTGGTAGATTAAATAACTCTTTTCCCAATCGCCATGTCTCGGACTTCAAATTTGTTCTAAGGTTGCTACGGCCTGAAAGTAGGCTCATGTAGTGTGGCAAAGGTCAGACATTGCTCTTGCTTGCACCAGGACAGGCGGCACCAACCCAGACATGCTTGTAAAGCACACTGTTTTGTTTTCTGATATCCCACTAGCCCCCCAGAATGCATTAGCTCTCCCCTATTCAGTTCTACATGAATCATGCCTACATAATATACCAATCGACTTTTGTTAATGGCCCTTACCGCTTTTTAGGTCTCGCCTACTAGAAAGTGTCCTTATCATTTTGTAGGTGTACGCATGTGTGGTACGCTCTCTTACAAAATTATGCAATATGCTTTTTTTCTCAATTAGACATGTTGCACAGCATCAGGGATGCTGTACAACATGGCTAAAATATATTGACTAAGTCAATGGGTCCCTAAGGGGAGCCCTATTGCCTTTGCTAATTGGTTCGTGCAGGGCATGAAAAAAATTTCCTCCACTAATCTCATCCCCCTGCCTACAGTTTAATCGCTAAGTAACAGTCCGTGTCGTAGCAGGTCTGCGTGTAAAGTCTGTTGCCGTCTTTCAATAGGAACATGGGAGTTGGATGTGAAATCAAGCAGTCTTCAATGAAATATTTCAGAGGCTTAATCTCATCCATTCACCTTGTAATGACGTCAGCTCTGCTCCACTTGTGCCCAGGCGACTAAAGCGTTCGAGCAGTTGAAGTGGCGCTAATCTTTTTAATCTATTATTCCTTTACAAGTTAGTGTGACAAGTCCAACGTTACCGGAGTGTGCTTTTCATGCCGCTGCGAGTGAAGGAACGGATGTAGATTGGTGTTAATTTATTTTATTCCATAACCTCTTTGATGTAGCACCACTTAGAAGGTCGTGTTTAGCTTTACACGCTTTTGGTGCCTAATGTATTCTTAAGAAATGATTTACATTGTTACTATGGTTGTTAATGAGGAGCTAAGCAGAACCTTCCAAAGCAAAGTGCATTAGAGTATTAGCACCACAAAGGCTTGTGCGTTTTCGTTTCCCTTCGCTTAATTATATGAAAATTATCTGCAGTCGTGGGGTAGGAAGATGTCATCCCATTACATGTCTGAGGTGAGGTCTTGGTACACTCCAGACAGGACTTAATCGGACTGGAGACAAAAACGTGTAAAAAAGGAAAATACAAGACAATAGGCCTCCATAGAGAAGGATCAGGAACAACATCCTTTAATCTCTGGAGACCTCCCCAAACCTGCATTCATTCAGGAAAAATCTAAAGACATTCTTTTTTGTTGTTCAAGAAACTTTTACTTTTTAAATAATGAAAAGCAGTACGGAGGAAAGGATGAGGGAGAAGAAAAGATTCGACATCTAACGCCTGCATGATGTGTACATCAATGTGATGCATACAATTGTTGACGTAATGGTTAGCTGGTTCTAACGCCCCTAGCTCCACTGTTCACAACGCTGCCCGGATTCTCTCCAGGATCCCTTCCCCCAGCCCAACCCGCAATCCCGACCTGGTCCGCCAGGCTGGCAAGGGTCGCCTGCTGTCCTTCCCCTCCTCCCCTATCCTACACATCCCTCCAAGCACGCAGTTCCATTTCCCAGAATCCCCTGCCCCGGGGCCCATTCACTCGCCACCTGTCCTACTTGTCCCTTCCCCCACTAGCTATCCTCAGCCGCAGGGTCCCCGGGACCTAGCCTCACATTCCCATTCACACACTTCATTGGAAGCCCGACTTAACGAGATTGCACTCTGCCTACAACAACTTAAGGCAGATATTCGTAGCCTATCACACATCACTTTATGACCAAACTCCATCTACGCTCGCTCCCAGACTGCGGTTGTACCTGGCGCCCTTCCCCCCTATCCTAGGTGAACCGCATCCCACACCACCCACACACCCCATAGTTGGGCCTCCACTCCGCACCCTAATGACCCCTCTCGCCCCTCCAGATGTAGAGCCTCCCTGTCTGATAGTGATATTCATTCTCTCCTACTTTCATATGATCTGGCACTTCCCTCCACCCAATCAAACTCGCATCTAATTGAATCAATCCCCACTGATCCCTTCAGGGAACCTAAGCCAAACACAAGAACTTTAAATGATAACAACCTCACGATAGTCACCACCACTCTACCCCCACCAACGGACACCCCCGTTAGTCTCAAATGCATGCTCCTAAACTGCAGATCGGCTGTTAAACACACTGCGGATATTGCCGATCTCATCCTTGTCCAGGATCTTGACCTTGTAATGTTGACGGAAACTTGGCTAAATGACTCAGCCGCTCCCATCCTGGACCTTTTAATGCCTCCCAACTTTGATATTAGGTTGGACAGAACTAGTGGTCAAGGGGGAGGCATCGCATGCTTACATCGTAGCAATCTAATAGTGAAAGTCATTCATGCCGACCTCCTGCCGTCTTCTGAATACCTATGCATTGAAGTGACTGGGGGCAACAATCACTCATGCAAACTGCACACGTTCTACCACCCCCCTCGCGACAACCTTCCCTTCACAGAACAGATCATGGACATTATTTCGGCCAACGCGGATTTCCAGGGCACTCCGATCTTCCTTGAAGATTTCAACCTCCACTGGAATGATATAAATGATGTGATGGTCAATAGCCTTAAATCCTTCCTACTTGACCTTAACCTTATCCAAATATGTGACAGCCCTACGCATATCAAAGGAGCCACGCTAGATCTCGTCATTGGTAAGCCCAACTCTTTCCTTCTGGAGTCGATCCTCCCATGTGACTCGACAGCCCACTATTGCATCACCTTCCTCGTCCTTGAATCGGTAAGAGCAAGCAGATCCCAACCTAAGAACCCAAAACAGTTGAAAAGATGTTTACGGAACATCAACTCGCAAGACCTGACGGAGCTCTGTGATAGCATCGTGCCCCCCCCATATGAACATGTCGGATGTCCATGACCTGACGGCCCACTATAACCACCAATGCTTAATGTACTTGACTCAGTGGCACCACTTCAGCTTCATAGAGTGTCCTCTAAACTCTCCAAACCGTGGTTCAATGATAGTCTTAATGCCGAAAAAAGAAATTTAAGACTTGCAGAAAGGAAGTGGCGATCGCATCCCTCCCTTGAACATCTTTGTCACTTGAGATCCCTGCGAAGCATATACAATAAACGCATCAGATGCTCGAAGGCCACCTTCTTCAGAACTCAACTAGATCAAGCAAAAAAACGTCCAAAAAAACTGTTCGAACTCATTAAGTCCCAGCTAACAATTATCCTAACCTCTCGTCTCCGGGTCAAGGGACACTGCCGAACTGTGAAGAATTCGCTGTTTTCTTAACTGATAAGACTATTAAGATTGAGACGGAATTATGCTTGGCCCGTGATCACCTCTCGAGCGGTCCGCTGAACACCCTACGCCCCTCAGAGTCGAATATCACTGACCCTTCACAGCCCTTCCTCCCCAAAAACAATGCATCTTGGAGTCTGTTCCAAACCTTGAATGAATCCACTATATGCAAAATGCTGTTCACTTTGAAACCTTCCAATCACTACAACGACCCTCTGCCATCAAACCTGTCCCCAGAAGTGAGATCCTCCTTACTAATACTCTGGACGACGATCATCAATGCTTCTCTTATGCAAGGTGCTATTCCGGATTGCCTTAAATCAGGTCAAGTTACTCCGATCATAAAGAAACCAAATGCTGATCCCACAGACCTTCTTAACTTTCGCCCAATCACTAACATCCCCACCATAGCAAAACTCCTGGAGAAATGTGTGCTCGCCCAACTTTGTCATCACATCGACCATTTCCATCTCTTGGACCAATGCCAATCTGGTTTCCGCCCAGGGCATAGTACAGAGTCGGCGTTAACGCACATCATGGATGATGCGCTTAGAATGCTGGATCACAATGAGTCGTGCCTATTGATCCTTCTTGACCTCTCGTCAGCATTTGATACTGTCAAACATGATCACCTAATTGACCTCCTGGAACATAGGATGGGGCTGGCTGGGCCGGTTTTAAACTGGTTCTCTTCGTTCCTTCATAACAGATCCCAAAGCTTCAAGGTGAACCAATCCTTGCCCCATCCTGCACCGGTCACCTTGGGGGTTCCCCAAGGTTCAGCACTGTCCCCCAAGGTTCAGCACTGTCCCCCACGCTCTTTAACCTGTTCATGGAGCCTCTGACAGAAATTCTAAAATCATCCAGCATTCATTATCATATGTATGCGGACGATACCCAACTATACCTGAAGATCGCCTCCCCCGAAGACATTCAGTCCCTCAACTCAGTCCTGCTGGAAACACAAAGCTGGTTGACACGTAATCACCTGAAGCTGAATGCTCTTAAAACGGAATTCCTACTGATCTCACCCCACAACCAGTCCCTTGTCGTGGAACAATGGCTGAATCAGCTGACTGCTCTAACTGTAGATCGCACCTCGTGGACTCTGCATCCTCTCTGGGTATAATTCTTGACAAAAGCCTGAACAGGCAGAAGCACATCCGTTCCCTCACCAAAGGAGCGAACTTCCAACTCAGCCTACTTGGGAAACTCCCCTTTCTCCCTGCGCATGACCTAAAGGTTGCAGTACAAGCATTAGTGATCTCAAAGCTGGACTATGGTAGCACAACACTTTGCGGCTTGCCTAGAGTGAGGACGGCTCCTCTTAGGGCTACCCTCAATTCCGCTGCTAGGCCCTTAACTGGCACAAAAAAATACCACCACATCTCTCCGGACTTGCAGGACCTGAATTGGCTTCCATATGAAGCTCGGATACAGTTAAAAATTGCATGCATGGCTCACAAAGCCCTCCACTTCAAGACCCCGCTGTACATCGCGCGGAAACTGGAGCTCTCCTGTGGTTCTAGAGCCTCCAGAAGCGCCAGTACCCTTTTGCTAAAACCACAAACATTCAAGAAAAAAAAAACTATAATCGAGCCTTCTCAGGGATAGCTCAGAGGATCTGGAACTCCCTTCCCCCTGAAGTCAGGGTGAACCCTTCCACTGTCTTCTTCAAAAAAGAAGTCAAAGGGCTCCTGATGAAGAAATTTCTGCCTTAACCTGGCTCCTTCATCTGGTTCTGGGTCCATACCCATTGACTCTGGCCCAGCCACCTGGTTCACGAGTATCTCGGACAATTCTAGACTGTGATCTTGTTGCGCTGTCGATTCTGTTGTGTCTGTTTTTCCCTCATGAGAATGTTGGACAATTTTAGACTTTGAATTTGTTGCTTTGTTTATTCTGTTTTGTTTGCTTATACCCTTCGTGATGCATAATCTGTAAAGCGCTCTGATACCCTCGGTGGTCATGTTTACGCTATATAAAACTTTCAAAATAAATAAATAAGTACATGAAATAACAATAGGCATAAGTCCAGTACTCAGAATGTAACAGTAGCATTTGATGCTGAGCTATGGGCAGAAAATATGACTGGATAAAGTGAAACAAATGGAACTACCAGGTGTATACCTTTCACGAGTTTTCTGATGTGATAACAAAGAAGACGGGGGGATAGGAGGGCAGGGAAGACAGGGAGAGTCATGTGATACTGTGTACGGGAGGAATCAGGGATTTAAGTATGATAGTAAGAATAAGATGGTCAGTAGGTGGTTGAGGAATTTCCTTTTCAGGGTGTGTGCCACGAATAAAAAGGTCAAGCGTATTCCAAATACCCGGGGAGGGTGCTGGGCAACCTCTTGTATGAGATTGATTATGTGCGTGCTTCGTAGATAGGTTATAACCTTAATAGCGATGGTGAGCAAAAGATCAAGGAGTGAAAACTCCATGGCAGAAAGGTCAATTGTAGGGTCTGCCATCTGGGGTCCTAGGAGTATGATTGGGAGGGATAATGGGATAGGCATTCCAAAACTTTTCTGAAGCTGTGAGGACACCTCTTGCCAGTAGGGTTGTAGATGATTGCAAGAAAAGAACATGTGTTCCTCGTCGCCAGGGGATGTCGCAGGCCCAGCATGTATTAGTGTCCTTCTACTTTAACCGGAACAGTTTTGCCGGGGTCCAGTACATGCAGTGAGCTGCAAAAAGTCCGGTCTGGGTTAGCAATGGAATCAGTTTGTTTTGGAGTAGTTGTGAGCCTACCTTGGACCATGTGTCCAAGTCCGGCGGGACAAGGTTATTGGTAGAGAAATAAGAGGACCATGTCTGTTCTAGGGGTGGATGACGTGGACATTTTGAGGCAATGAGCATTTTATAGAATTTTGAGGCAGTGGGACCTTGATAGAGAAGCAGTTGGAATTTCCGTACGAGTTGGGAGTTGAGGAGAGGATCCAATTTAGAGATCTTTGCCTTAATTTTGAGAAAATCATAAAAGTCTAGGTTAGACAGGTCATGTTTGTGTTGTAAGGACGAGAATGGTAACGGACCAGAGTCTCCGTATAGATCAGAAATCTTTGCTATCCCTTCTGCAGCCCACACATGCCCGATCTCATGAGAGTTGGGAGTGAATAGTTTCCTATTATACCATAAGGACGACATAGTTGAGTTACGGATGCTGGTTTTCAATACTGTATCTATGGAGAGTATGGCGGCTACAGTGTCTCTAAAGATTGTGCGTGATTGGGAATAGGGATACTGTGACATTGTCAGTTTGGATGAGAGTGGAAAGGGGTGACACATAGCGGACTCGAGGGCGAGCCAGATGGGTTTAAGTAGAGGTTTGAGTAGAGGATTAGGTTCAAACCACTGAGCGCCCTGGGAGGCCAAGTAGGCTGTTTGCTAAGAAGTGTTACAGCAGCTGTTTGCTAAGAAGCCCAGTCTGGGAACATGCAGCCTCCGGCATGCTTGGACATTCTCAGTTTCTTGAGGCTAAGATGTGTTTTTTTTTTATTATCCCAGAGGAAGAGTAAAACCACCTTATCAATAGTGCGAAAGAACTCTGGGGAAAAGACAGGTGAGTAACATGCTCGATAAGAAGTTAACCAGCGGTGACACCATCATATTGATGGTTTCAAATCTGCCCCACCACGATATGTTTTTCGGGAACCATGTCGCTAGTAAATATTTAATTTTGTTTAGAGTTTTATCTACATTGATAGATTCTCTAAGGTCTCTGGAGAACTTTATACCAAGGTATTTGAGGGTAGGCTTCCATTGGAAGTTAGATGTGCCACCCATTGCAGGATGACAGTGGATATTGAGCGGTCAAATTTCAGTTTTATCCCTATTGAGGGAATAATACGATACCTTAGAAAAGGTGCCAATGCAAGATAGGGTTTGCGGTAATAGTGTACTCTGGGGACTGAGTGAAAATTAGAATGTCGTCTCCATAAGAAGCTGTTTTGTATGAGATATTATTAAAAGGGAAGCCTGGAATATCGGGTGATGCATTTAGCATCAGTAAGAGGGGGTCAATGGGTAATAAAAACAATAATGGGGATAGGGGGCATCCTTGACGTGTACCCTGATGGAGGTTAAAGGGGTTGAGACGGGGATCTGTTAATTCTAATCCTTGCAGAAGGGCTGGAGTAAAGAGCCATAGCCATTTTAATGAAACCCTCTCTGAAGGCGGGCCTAGAGAGGACAGCTTCAAGATATGGAGACTTTGTCGAACACTTTTTCCGCGTCCAGGACTATAGCCACTGCTGGTGGAAAAAGTGTGTCGGACTCTTTCTCGATTACGTGAGAGAAAAGGCTGATGCTATCTCTAGGGAGTCGACCTTTGATAAAGCCAGTTTGAGTACGGTGAACTAGGTTGGGGATCGGGGGGATAATCCAAATGGCAGGATTTTTGCATAGATTTTAGCATCCATGTTAAAAAGTGATATAGCCTGTAATTTTTGGGTCAGAGTGGTCCTTGCCATCTTTGGGAATAACCAAAATAGTGGCCTTAGAAGCAGTCCCTGAAACTGTGCCAGAGGTAGCAAAGTGGGAGAGGGTTGATTATAGTGGGGACATAATTGAACTGAGAGAGGTTTTGTAAAATTCAATAGGGAGGCCGTCTGGCCCTGGTGCTTTACCGGCGGGGATAGATTTGATGGCATGTGCAATCTCCTCTCCGGAGATTAGACTGGCAAGAGCAAGTTGGTCGGTATGCAAAATTTGCTTAATGGGTAAGGAGTCCAGAAAGTTTAAACCAGCTTTGAAGGGCAAATGGACTGAGGGGGGTGTACAGATTGGAGTAGAAGCATTGGAAAGTTTTAAGGATCATGTCAGTCGAAGAGTGCAGAACGTCTTGTTCATTTTTGATTTTTTGGATGATAGTAGAATTGCGCTTAAACTTTAGGCTGCCAGGGCTTTACCAGTTTTATTAAGAGAACAATTTTTTGTCTTTTTGGCATGGGCGCAAAGGTAGGCATGTTTGCCGAGGATGACGTTGAGATCGTACTTGAGGCGTTCAGGGTGGCTGGGTCATTATTCTGACGGTAGGATAGTTCTGTAGCCTTAATTACTGCCATTAGTTTATCAACAGATGCATCAATGAGTTTGTTTTTGCATGACTTGCGGCTGATTACAAGGCCCTTTCAATAACATTTCATTGAGTCCCAGAGAGTGACTGGGGAGGAGACAGAGTTTCTGTTTAATTCAATGAAATGCAGTAACTCATCATGAATTTCTCTAGTTGCAGGAGGATTCTCCCGGATTTCTAAATGCATGCTGCAGATTTCTTATGGTGGGGTGGTAGGGAGAACTTGAATTTGTAAGGAGACAGCATCTTGATCCAAAATTGTTATGAGCTCAATAGAGGCAGTGCTAGAGAGGAGAAAGAGAGTAGGGTCAAGCAATAGGTAATCAATTTTAGAGAGTGTTATGGGGTGGTGAGAAAAAAGTGCAGTCACTACCAGTGTGATTGTGGTGTTGCCAGGCATCAGTTAATTTGTGAGCTGAGCATGGTGCGTGAAGTGCTTTATGTGATTTAGGGTTTCTATATCTAAAGGTCGATTGTTTGTCTCACAGTGGGTCCGTTGGGAGGTTGAAATCACCCCAAGAATAATATGTGCCCTTTGAGGGAGAAGAGCAAGTTTGGCGGAAAGAGCATTCCAAAATTTAGGATCGTCACTCTTTGGGGCATATGTGTTTACCGCATATATCTCAATAGAGGGGTGTTGTAATCGTGTGATTAGTCACCTTCCGTAGTTGTCTGGTTCAGAGAAAATGATAGAAAGGCCAGAGCTTCTGGAAATTAAGGTTGCAATTGCAGGAGAGCAGGCAATATCAGATACCCACCCTGGAAGGAGAGGCGGGAGAGTTCTTCTTTATAGCCTATTTTTGTCTCCTGTAGGAATACTAAATCACCCTTGAAAGAGTGGCAATAGTCAGAGAATTTCCTATGCTTAGTAGGGTGATTAAGCCCCCTGGCGTTAAGGGAAATCACTTTGAGCATGGGGGTGCTAGAGGTAGCCATTGTAAAGACATTAAAGGACGCTACATCACAATGCTGTAACAGCCCACTACTGCACCCAGACCCCCGGGTACCTCATGCCATTTGTTGACTGTATCTTTTCCTTTGTCCCCTGTACACTGCACTTATGACTTTTGAGTAGGCACGCACAATAAGTATGTGCTGTATACATAAATGCATTTGTATGCACTGCATGCATTGTAAAGGAAGTATTAGCTAACATGTATCTGTTATATTGTGAACACTCTTGCGATCGAGTACGTCAGGTTAAGGAAATGTTTAATTTTATTTACAGTATGGTTGGAGATGGCACTAATAGCAGTAATACCAGGACCATATTATATATTGTTCTGTCATTATTTAGGCAGTTACGTTCTGCTGATCAGACACATTTTCTAATTGTTACCGTGTTCTTTCAGAAATATTGAGTGCAAGTGCCAAACTGAAAGATACGCAAATGGCTTGGTAAAAGATCTGCATTAAGTAGGTTTCTGAGATAGGAGAATTGGAGGGAAATGGAGCAAGATGTCTCTTTCTGCTCGCTCTTTGTGCCTGTATGCAGGACCTGGCCTCTACCCTCAAGTACTCGAGCCATGTACTGTTTCTTCTTACATCTCTTCTAATTCCATGGATCAACACGTCTCCATTAATTTTTTATACTTTACCAAAAATGTCTTCCACTCTATATTCATGCTGTTCGTATACACTCTTTTCCCCATTTTAAGAGACAATGTCCTTTAATCTGTATCTTTCCGCAAGCAGTTTTGTTTCTGCTGCTGTTAGCCTGATTGTACAGTTTTTCTAACTTCCCTCCACAGCCATATGAAAATGTAATTAAATCAAAGCTGTATGTTTGTTTCGATTTAAGTTCTAAAAAGGCATCACTGAGGAACGTAAAAGAAAGGCTACAAAAATTGTGTTTCTGACCGATACTTCGGACCTCACACTTCCACAATCTATCCCAGGGCCAGACTGGATTTGGAAATGTTTGCAGTAGCTTCTGTTTGATGGCAGGTAGCACCATCGGTCAGCATCTGGCCCAGTCTCACCTCTGGAGTTCACAGAGCCACATATAGGGGCCACAAGTGTGCGCGAAAGTGGGGGTCCTTCTTTTCTGTATCCTTCGACCCAAATCAGGAGCTCTGCTTCTTCATTTTCCATTTTTTTTAACCACAGTTTTCTCTTTCAACTTTGACAGTATGCAGGGACGTAACCCACCAAAACACAAGGGTTTAAGTATACCACATGTGTCGCAAATGTATGTCATATATGGACCTACTGAACATCTCTTTTTGGAGCCATAGCACCAAGCATGATTTGCAGGGCCAAATGGACGAAGCATATTTGAGGTCGCAAATGGCCCGAATGGCAGAAATGCTTTTTCTCTTTGCACCTGTCTCCAAATGCTTTTTTTATGTACACACACCAAACTGTGATTCTACAAATCACAATTTGGGTTTGCGATTCGGTATTTGGAAGGGGTGTGTTTAGGGTGTCTCTTCCAAATATCAAATCTTAGTTATATGTATTCATGTTTTGCGACCAAATTCCGGTTGCAAAACATTCATCTTTAAGTGACTCCTGTAAGGTGGTGGTAAGGCATTCACAAACGGGATGAGCTCCCAAGAGACCCTTTACCCGTTGTGAATGTTGACAAAAATATTTTTAAGAGTAGGCAATGGTCCTATAGACCACTGCCTGCTCTTAAAAATAAAACGTTTACTTTTCATTTTTTTTTTAAGAAAAACGTGTTGCATTACAAAAAAATCAATAAATAAAAAGATTGCTTTATTTGAAAGCATTCACAGACATGGCGGTCTGCTGACCTCAGCAGGCCACTATCCCTGTGATGGCTGTCGTTCTTAATGGATTGCAAATAAAGACCTACCTCATTAATATTCATGAGGTAGGTTGATTTACGTCCCACTGGGAATCACGAATTAAAAAAAATAAAAATGTTTCATACATTGAGAAAAGCAATTACCAAGTAGCGATTTAGGAAAAATCGCTTGTTGGAAATCTAAATGTTTGGACATCTGGCCCAAAGCCCTGTAACAAATTTGAGGAGCTAAACTGTATGTCTCTGTAGGAGGCTGGCTTAGTTTATGGTGCACACTTGTTTAAGTGAAGCACCATGCACTAATCCAGACAACCCTAATCGTGATTTTAGTGGCCTTAGACAGCCTTGAAAAGCACTCCAAGTGGTAGCTGTTGAGAGCAGCCTTCAGGCTTATCTTGGAGGAGTGTTGAGCAGCTTGTCTTACCAGATCTAATCATGTAGTGTAGGTTAAACAAAAAAGAAACACACAGTGTGTATATATAAAAATAGTTCTTTTTATTACACAACACTCACTAACACCTTGGTATATCTCCTACCAGGAGATATAAACACAAATACACAATAATACTTCAATTGTAACAGGTAAGTAAGCACAAAATACAGTGGTCTACAGGGGAAGACCAAACCATATATTAAGAAAGTGGAATGCGAACTGCAACCGAAGTCTGGACTTAGACCAGGAGACTCAGAGGAGCTGGGGACACAAGGAACCACCCAAGGTAAGTACCCAGGAACCCCACGGAGGCTGTGTGCAGAGTGGAGAAACAGCTGCATGTCCAATAGAAGTCAATGAGGAAATAGCGGTTGCAGTTTTCATGGAGAGGGACCCTTCCCAGTGGACCCTGAAGAAACCCAGTGGAATACAGAAGGTTGGAGAGTCACCCCACCCATGGATACCCCAGGAACCAGGATACCTACACCAGGGAAGCAGAGTGCATAGGTGCGAAGTGACGTCGGAAACTACCATAGAACACAATGGAGGACTTCAGGAAAGATGCAACTGGAGAAGACTGTGCAAGAGTCCGGTGGAATTCAAGGGTGGATTCTTGAAGAGGAGAACCTTTAAGCAGAAGGGACAGTGTCTATGCCACTCAGTTGACCAGGTGGCACGGAAGAGCAATTCCCACCGATGACGGACGGGTCAAGTGAGTTGACAGTGACCTTGTCGATGCAGCTGTGTAGGAAAGTAGGATCTACTTCTATGGTTACCCCCACTTTTTGCCTGGCGCTAAGCTGTATTTTGACTAGCCTGACTGGGATCCTGCTAATCAGGACCCCAGTCTCTCTGCTTTCTCCCTTAAATTGTTATGTTCAGTACTTGGGTACATCCCAGATTGGATACTGGGGTACCCTTATCAGTCCCTAGTATATGGTACTAAGGTACCCAGGGCATAGGTACCCCAGAGGTCTCTCATGGGCTGAAGCATGCATTATGCCACCCATAGGAGACCATGCAAAATGGATCTACATGCCTGCCATTGCAGCCTGTGTAAGTTGGTGCTTGCACCACTTACTTAAGATATAGGTTTACTATATCTAAGGGTCACTGCACTTAAAACCTATAAGTCACCCCTATAGCAGGCCTTTACAATCCTGAAGGCAGGGTGCTTGGTTCTAAGTGAGAGGGTGCCTCAGCATGAGCAGGACACCCCTGCAGCCTACGGAGTCCATTCTCCCGGGTTGTCAGTGAAGCAGCCATATACTATATAGAGAAGCACCACATAATTACACGATGACCATCTTGAAACCGGCTGCAACGAATCCTATCATGTTTGGTATCAGACATGTTGGAATCATACCCCCACACCGTAAGCGGTGTGGGAGGTATGATTCCAAGCACTGGAAGAGCCCTCAGTTAGGCTCTGTGTTCCCGGTACCAGTCTTCTAGACCCGGACAGCACAAAATGGTTGCTGCCGACCAGAGACACGTTTCTGCCCTCCTGCTGCTGAGCCAAGCTCGAGCAGAGGAAGGTGGAACAATAGGCATCCTGTCACAGGGAGGTGTGACCGCCTCCCAGACAGGATTTAGTGTATTGGGACCAGGTGGGTGCGCTTGCCAGTGCCAGAAAGTCTGCATGAGGGGCACACTTGGTGTCCACGTGCATACTCCAGTTCACACCAGTACTGGGAGCCGTTGGCTCCCGCTCTGGCGCAAAACTGGACAAAGGTCATGGGAGTAACCTCCCCCTGTCCAGACCCTCCCCTGGGAGGGTCCCCTGAATCTTCTCAACCCTTTCCCTAGGGTACTTAAGGGCTTACCTGGGTGTAGGTCCCTAGATTCGTCGTGGGATAAGATTCAGATCAGTCACCTCTGCACTTCTACCGTCTGGGCATTCTGGACTTCGCTTGGGCCTGACTTCATCTCCCTTCCAGTGTGCTGCATCGTCTGGGGCTGTGCATCATACAGGAACCTTCCAAGGCCTGTGAAGCATCAAAGACACCGGAAGTAATCTCCCTTGGACTGAATGAGTCACTCCCCTGCATTTGCAGGCACCGCAACTAAGTCGACCGGTCTGCAGATCCTGAGCTCCTCCGGACTCCGTGGGCTCTGCAACACAGCTGGTGGTTTTTCACAGCTCCCGAGGCCTGCCCTCTCACCAAGTTTGAGGCCAGTATCCCTCGTGGGGGTTGCAATAACTGAACCCCTGTGCATGGCGTCCAACTTGCAGTTTCAAAGGCTTGTTGGCTTCTTTGAAAGAAGATCTTCGGGTTCCAAGTAGCCCCAACCTCGAGCACCTCCAATGACCAGAATCTTCAGCCACACCTCATCGTGTGCATCGTGGCCTGCATCTTTTGGTGAGCTGCTTGAGGTCCTCTCGTGACTCCAGTGCCTCCGACCTGTGGGTCCACTCCAGGGTCACACTTGTTACTTTTGGGTTCCCCTAATTGCTCGGGGCCTGCCCTGACTCCCCTGCCTTTGATGAGTCCCCTGGACCTTGCTGGTCCCGACGTTGCTCCTTCTTTGATTCCTGCACGGCTTGCCTTTGCCAAGGCTTGTTGGTGCTCCTGCCGGACACCGACCCCTCAGCACTCGACATCCTTCGTGGGACAGCTTGTACCCGGGTCCTGGTCATCCTCAGTGTTGCCTAGTCCTTCCAGCTGCAGAATCAAGGTCATTGTCCTCTTCCCTGAAGCACCCGACATCGGAGGGCATTCGTCTTCCAAGTCTCCTGGTCACTCCTGAGTGGCATAGACTCTGTCCCCTCTACTTTCAGGTACTCCTTTTCAAGAATCCACGTTTGGATTCCCACGGACACTTTCTCCTCTTCCAGCAGCAGCACTTTCCTGAAGTCCTCCTTTGGGTTCGACGGCGGTTTCCAACATGACTTTACACGTACGCACCTGGCTTCCCTGGTGTTGGTAACGTGGATACTAGGGTATCCACGGGTGGGGTGGCTCTCCAACCTTCTGTCTTCCAAGGGGTTTCTTCAGGGTCCACTGGGAAGGGTCCTTCTTCAAAACTGCAACCGTGACTTTCCCATTGACTTCCGTTGAGTATGTGGCTGTTTCTCCACACTGCACACGCTCTCCGTGGGGTCCCCATCTACTCACCTTGGGTGGTTCCTTGGGCTCCCAGCACTTCTACGTCCTCTCGACACTGTCTGGACTTGAGTCGTGGTTCTTATACCACTTTCTTAGTATATGGTTTGGTGTCCCCCCCCCCGGGGCCACTGTGTATTTAGTGCTATTTACTGTGTTTCTTTGCTAACGTATTGTGTGCATTGTGTTTATCTCCGTGTTGGAGATACTAGGCAACGTACTAGAGAGTATTATATAATAAATACATATTTTTATAAATACTTGGTGTGGTTCTTTTTCACTTAATCTATACTATAAGATTGCATTCTGGTAAAACAAGCTGCTTTACACTCCTTCTGGACTAAGCCTGAAGGCTGCTCTCCACAGCTACAACTTAGAGAGCTTTCTAAGGTTGTCTAAGACCTTAAATCACCATAAGGGTTGTCTGGACAAGTGCAAGGTGCCCACTTACATTAGTGGACATAATATACCAGGCCAGCTTCTCACAGGCTGTGAGGACCAGGGGCCATGCACGAGCTGTCTTGCGTCTGAAGTCAAGAACCAGGGGGTCAGTGTCTGGCGGGAGCACCAGCTAGCCTTGGCAGCTGCAAAAGGCGTGGAAAGCGAAGAAGGAGCAACGTTGGGACCAGCAAAGTCCAAGGGACTCACTACAAGCAGGGAAGCCCACTGAAGCAGAAAAAGACCTTCAAGAGGACCCACAGACCGAAGGCACAAGAGTTGCAAGAGGACCATGAGCAGGTCATCCAGAAGGAAGGCCCGCAGTGCAGAGGATGCAGTGAAGACGCTGTACTTGGCAGGAAGAGATGCTGCAGCTTCTTGTAGCCTGAAGATCTCAGGAGTGCAGAGCCAAAAAGCCTTGGCAACGGCAAGTCGATGCGGTGCACAGGGGTTTGTCCCAGCGGTTCCGACGAGGAATACTGGCCTCCAAATTGCAGAGGACAGGTCAGGCCTCGAGGAAGTTGCAGAACCACCCCTGTGTTGCTGAGCCTTTCAAAGTCTGTGGGACATCAGGAGCAGCAGACCGGTCAGCTTTGTTGCAGTGCCTGCAGATGCCAGGAAGTGACTCCTTCACTCCAAGGGAGATTACTTTGGGTGTCCTTGATGCCCACAGGTCTGTGAAAGATCCTGGAAGAAGCACAGACACAGACGATGAAGACTTGCAGAACAGCGAGACCTTGATGCAGTCTCGGTTCCAGGCAAAGTCCAGGTGTCCAGACGGTTAAAGAGTGAAGTGGTTTCAGACTTGAGTCCCACGACAAATCTGAAGAGCCACCCACAGGTAAGCCCTTAAGTACCCTGGGGAAAGGGTTGGAACGACCCAAGGGTCCCTCCCAGAGGAGGGGCTGCACAGAGGGGAGAATACTCCCATGTCCTTTGTCCAGTTCCGCACAGGAGCGGGAGCCAAGGGCTCCCTGAGATGGTTCAAACTGGAGTATGCAAGGAGGGCACCAAATGTGCCCTTCAAAGCAGTCTGGTGGCACTGTCAAGCACCCCCACCCTAGCCCAATACACTAAGTTCTGTCTGGGGAGGTGGTCACACCTCCCTGTAACAGGAAACCTATTGTTCTACCTTCCCCTGCTCGAGCTCGACTCAGCAGCAAAAGGGCTGAATCCTGTCTGTGGCCGGCAGCAGCACTAGCTTGCTGTCAGACCCTGAAAGGCTGTAACCGGGAATACAGGGGAGTACCCCAAGAAAGCCCCTCAGTACATGGGATCATAGTTCCAACTCTGGATTCGGTGTTGGGGGTATGATTCCAACATGTTTGATACCAAACGTGACCGGGTTCGGTGCAGCCACTATATAGTTGGACATCTCATAATGACTGATGTCACTATACGTATTAAAATGGCTGACCGCACTTACAAAGCCTGGAGAATCGACTCCGGGGTTTGTAGGGGTGTTCCACTCATGCAGGGGCACCCTCACACTTATAACCAAGCACCCTGCCTTCAGGACTGAAAGGCCTGCCATAGGGGTCAGTTATAGGTTTTAAGTGCAGTGACCTCAGATATAAGAAAACTTATATCTGTTGTGAGGGGTGGTAGCACCCACTCACACAGGCTGCAATGGCAGGCCTGTAGTCACAGTTTGAGTGGTCTCTCATGGGTGGCACTATACATGCTGCAGCCCATGGGAGACCCCTGGTGTACCTATGCCCTGGGTACCGTAGCACCATATAGTAGGGACACCTACTATATACTGGTGTATAAGGTACACCAGTAGCCAATTATGGAGGTACAGAAGTACTTACCATGGTCAATTTAGGGAGGAATAACGGTGACTGGGGTCCTGCTGATCAGACTAGTCACAAAAACATACTGACTCCAGCAAAAAGTGGGGGAACCATGAAAGCAGATCCTTCTTTCCTACAGTCTCCCAACACCAGAAATGGGATTTGTCCTGGTAAAAAGTTATGGGCCTGCTTCGGTCCTGTTAGCCAACTTCGGGTGAACAGAATGAAGACAAAGTAGAGAGACCAGTCAAAAAGAAAACACAAGAAATCCAATCGAGACTCTGTGACTTTTCAACACTCCTGCTGCAGAGAGAGATCTCAGTCTGTTTTGATGTCTGACTCTGATACAATTATGGTTATGGAGGTGTTGCACCTCTCGTTCCCTGGACCATTGCTGACTCTGCAACAAATGATAGCCTTCAGTGAGGCTAGACTGCAGCTTTTTAATATGGTTTTGTTGCACAATGAATCTGTATTAGGGACCTGATGTTGGGCTTCTGCTGGTGTCTTCTCTCATCTCACACTGTTTGAACTCTGCTGGCTCTGGGCATGGCTCTGCTCCCTTGCCTCAGGTTCTACCAGTTGTTCTATTGTTGGCACCACCTCTGTCTCCATAAGAACCAGTTCCTGCTCAAACTTTGTTTTTGGAACTGGGTTTGGCTAGGGCGTGCCCCATATCTCACTATATAATCAACAAGGCCCAACCTTAGTCTCCAATCCTCCTGGTCCCTTGCCTCAGAGACCGTATTTTAGAGAGAAAGAGACCCTCTTCGACTCTTTTTGATGTTTTTCAAGGCCCGGTGTATGTTGGGTATAATGACGACAATGATGAGGAGGCGGACCATATCTTCCCTCCTCATTACACTGATGCAGGCCTTTATCCTGAGCTCCAACATAGCAGTGGCTTGGACTCTTCACTACAGACACAATTGAATTTACCCTTAGAATCACCACCAGAAAGTGCTTCTTTCGCAGTGGCAGTTCGCAGATATGCTGAGGTGCTAGAATTACTGCTCTGTACAGTTGAGACTAAGTCCAACCTTCTTAAAGAAATTTTGCAGCCTGGGCCTTTCGCTTCAGAGCACTTACTGCTATTTAACAAAACCCTCACTGAGTCCCTAGTGGCAGGCTGTTATGGCCATTGCTATATCCTGCCAGTGAGTGACTGTGATCAGAGACCAGTAGCCCAGTCGTCACTGGACTTCTGTTAGCTTAAAGAGGACTTTGAGGGCCACTGAGCCCTGTGGCCAAAGTTGCAATACTTCTCCCGTGGACAGAGGACTAACCCCAGACAGACCCCGTCGACCGTACAGCACCCAGAGCATCTTTCAGCATTCTCACCATCCTGTATCCTCAGCAGCAAGACCACTCCTTTGACGTCTATGCCAGTCCTTGCATAAAGTGTGGAACTGGATTTGAGACTGATTTGGTGATCAGGTAACTGTTCAAATACTATTACACACAAAGTACTCCCCTAATTGTTAATCCGGGAAACCCGGACAACTTAGATAACTTTAAACTGAGTAAATTGTGATTTTAACTTAAAACTACAATACCCATGACTGTTAGGGTCAGCGAGTAACTAGGAACTACATTTCCCATGATTAGTAAGACAAGGGAGCAACACGTGTTTGATCCACTGTGACAGTTTCCCGTTTAGCGTGGTGACGTCAACATACAGTACCGGAAGAGGATGCGCCAACGCGGATATGGGAATAAGGTTCTCCCTTTAAAAAGTAGGGGTAGTCAGTGTAGCGGCTCACCAAGCAGCTGGGACCTTATACGAGTATATTGAGCAGCGGGGTAGGACCCTTGATGGCGTAAGTAACTCCTACTGAAAAAATAGTTCGATGCAGGTATGGATCGACACGCTACCGCCACAATCAGCTGCTCGGCCAAACTTTAACTCACGGTTCTTCTTTTCTTTTCCTTTTTTCCGTCTTTTTCATTGATTGCGGTGCCAATTTTTGACATGGTACGTAAAATTTCTTTACGCCCTGTGCAACCTGTGCACTGCATCTACTCCAGGGTTTGACTACAGGGCTACACCAAAGAGTGAGGTCCAGCGCGAAGTGAAACCTCTCCCAAGTTGGGGTAAGGAGCAACTTTGATGTGTAAGGAATGAGTGATTGAAGTGGCGATATTTTAATGGCAGGAGAGCATGAGAGTGGTTGACACAAGAGTTTTAGCCTATTTCACATGCACTAGTGCAATGCAAGAGGATAGGATGCGGCAAATTGCCGCCACTACACGGGTATAACACAGACATGAGTGTTCAAAAGAGACACGCTAATGAACAAGAAACACGCACTTGAGTCAAAAGTACAGTACATGACTGTGTCACCATCAAAATGGTTATTCACGAGTTTTGTGGCACAAGTGCATGGTACACAATCCAGCAGATTATGAGTACATGATACTATGGTGGTTATTTTGTTGTTTGTCGTTCTACAGATGGAGTGACGACAGATCAACTGGTTTTAAGATAAGGAGCAGCTATCTACATTGAGTATAGGCCAATTCCCATACTTCTTTTTGTTTCCAGGGGGCCACAGCTTTTGCCCTGAAGAAAGTCCAGCACCCTTTACGGGGCACTAGTGGACTGAAACATGTTGGCAGTAGGGTCCTAGGACCATAATATCCCACCGGACCCTATTTCTTTATCTTTTTAATATCCCTGCCAGATCCAACAATAAAGGGAAACCGGGATCCGACAGAGGAGTTTTAATCTTTATCCCCCTCTGGCCCCAAAAATCTTTTAAGTGCTCCCTGAGATATGGTTGAGCCCACCCTGACTTTTAGGCGTCAGGGTGTCCCGATGATGAAGCATGACACCACTAGGGTGTGTGAGGGAACATAAAACAAAAGGAGTTGCCTCCTTCCTCACCCGTAGGTGAAGATCTGTCATAGCTTTATGGAGGGACACTCCACCATCATTTTCTCAGTTTAAAGTTATCTAAGTTGTCCGGGTTTCCCGGATTAACAATTAGGGGAGTACTTTGTGTGTAATAGTGTTAATACACAGGAGGGTGCACTCCCCTCGCGAGTTCCTCTCAGCCCTTCAAGGTGTGAGAAATTTTTCTCATTCCGTTAGTGTTAAAACTGTTCAAATACTCCTTATTGCCCCCCCTGACCATCTCCCTGTCATAGTTGGTCTCCCAGTCCAGGTCAGAATAGTCAAACACAACTCTTTACAATTTTTCAAAAGTTTCCAAACTTTACGATTACCAATGCTTGTTTGGTCTTTGGACTAAAAAGCTGAGATTTATGTTTTATTTATTAATCTTTATCTTTGAAACCCTCAGGTGGATTTTGCTCGTTTTGGTGTCGAAAAATTCATAAACTTCTAATCTGTTTTTATAAATTGGTGTTGGATTTCTTTTGTGTTGTGTGACTTTTATTATTCTGTTGTTTGGTGCTTCTTAATGCTTTGCACAAGTCCCTTTGTTTAAGACTTGCTTCTTGACGCACAGCTACCCAGGGTTGAGCAAGATGTTTACAAATGAGCCTGACTGGACCCAAGGCAGTTTTGTGACTATTACATGGTGAGGTTTCACAACCACACCATATAATGCACCACAACCCTCACATTCGCCCTATTGTAAGACAGCATAGACCTGTGGGAAGTGATCCAACTCTACTGGTTCAACATCCTAAAGTGCCTCTTTTAGCTTAGGCTTCTACAAGCAAAGTCATTCCACACTTTTCCCACTACTCTATCAGGTAGAGATTTACATTCTACATACCACAGCCAAGAGTATTTTCATTGGTTAGCTTAACACTTTGATCTTAAAATGCTGTGTATCTCCTTGTTCATTACACTAACTCATGTGTCACAGGCAGTGATTTCTTTTGTTTACTTTGCCTGAAGACATTGTAAACTCCTTCGCCCAGTCGTTACAGGCTAGCTAGGATGTTGCAAAATATATTTTGAGGTCCAGCTTGATACTACATATGGGTTTTGTCAGAAATATAGGCACCAAGTTGCCACCAATCCTTTTTAGTTTCCCCTCCATCAGCCATTCGAGGCTAATAGGGAGCTCAATCCAGCGTTGTTCTACCCCACTGGCACTCTATTATGCCAGATTTTATTATGTCAGATAAATGCTCCTTAAATTTGTTTGACAATTTAACGTCGTTTTGCTCCATCAGCAGATAATTCCACTATTCTTTCAGAAGAAATGTTGTAAATCACCCAGGAAACGATTGAAATTGTACCAGAGACCAAAAGATGTTTGAGTTGCTGTTCAGGGACTTCCTGGTCCCCATGAAGGATCATGAGATGGGGCTGGTACCACATTGGATCTCAGAATCTTGAACTTGAAAGTATAAGACAATGACTCTTGCTCAGTTTGTGCTATCCTGAGACACTGATGATTGGATGGTGTCTCTAGACTTCAGGTTGTGTACTCTCATGTGATGATCCTTCAGGTTTACAGGAAGTATCCTCCAATTTGCTTTGCAGCTGTATCACTTTCAATTGACCATCCGACCCTCTGACCTCACTTTGGCACCTTGGCTCCTTACTAAGATTACATTGGAATCCATTTAGTTCTGTACTTTGATGACTGGCTGTTAAATTTCCTCAGCTAGCCACCTTTAGATAAGTGGCATTGCTATCTATCCTGGTATTTTTCATCAGTGAGCCCAAGTCACAGTTTCTTCCATCTCCACAGCTTACCTTTATCAGTACCATTCTGCATATAATTGACAGGAAAGCTTTTTCACCGCCAGAGAGAGTCCAGGACATTTGTGCTATGATCTCAGTATTTCAGCCCGAGAGCTACTGCCCTAGGCTTGATCGTTCTCAGAGCACTTGAGCTTCTTGAATTTTTATGGTACCTCACATTCGTTGGTGCATATAGGTCCTTTGTGGAACCTTCTCTTACAGAGGGCCCAAGATTGGGGATACCTCACTGACAGAATTTGGATCTGTGACGACCCAGTACCTTCAGTGGTGGATGTTGGATGCTAGTGTCACATGTGGTCGTTTGTTCTCCCCTCCTTCTCTGGAGGTCTGTGATGGATGTGACTTCTTTAGTTTGGGAGATCATCTATACAATGTGGAGATCATAGGCCCCTGACCACGCATGGAGCACACCATTCATCTGGCCCTCAAATCCTTCCTTCGATCAAAGTCAAGTTAGTGTAAATGCTGACGGGCACTGTTAGACTTGGGGGGCTCTAGTTGGCACAGGTAGGTACTTGTGACAAATAGGGACCCTCGCCTCTAGTCAGGGTAAAGGGGTACACTCCTAAAATAACCCCTGCTCACCCCCTTGGTAGCTTGGCACGAGCAGACAGGCTTATCTCAGAGGCAGTGTGTAAAGCATTTGTGAACACATACAGTAATCTAGTGACACACTACAGATGGACACCACACAAGGTTTATATCAAAAATAAGTATTCTTTATATAGTTTTAACACAAGACCATAAACGACAAAAATCCACAATACTGTACTTAAAATGGTAGTTTTAGCTTAGTTCAGTTCAGTTCTTAAGATGCGACACTTTAAGTCAATGTACCTTACGATGCGGGACGCTTCCACGACAAGCAATGTTGCAGCGATGGAAATGCGACAAAGTTCTGGTGCAAAGAAATAAAGACGTCAAGTTCTTCCTGATGCGGCACGCTTCTCCGAGTTGCAGAAGTCTCGACTCGATGCGTCAGCTACAGCTGGCGACACCCTTGTTCAGCGATGCGGCGACAGCGGCTTTGGCGGCGACCCTCTTCTCCGACGTTGCGAGGCGCTTCCGCTCGATGCGACAACTGCAGCGGCGACACCCTTGTTTCGTGATGCGGCGGCAGCAGCTCCGACGGCGGCACGCTTCTCCGTGGATGCGGCGCTTCTCTTGATGCGGTGCAATGCGACAGCTACAGCGGCGACACCCTCCTTCGGAGTTGCGGCGGCAGCGGCTGCGGCGGCGACGCGCTTCTTCCTCGATGCTGAGACTCTTCTCTTGATGCGGTGCAATGCGACAGCTACAGCGGCGACACCCTCCTTCGGAGTTGCGACGGCAGCAGCAGCGGCGGCGACACGCTTCCTCTTCGTTGCGGGACGCTCCTCTCGATGCGGTGCAATACGACAGCTACAGCGGCGACACCCTCCTTCGGAGTTGCGGCGGCAGCAGCAGCGGCGGCGACACGCTTCTTCCTCTTGAGTCGCGCTTCCAGCTCCTTGCGACCACGCAGTCCCTTCAGAAGGCCCAAAACAGCAGCAGGCACTTCCAAAGGATTCTTGGGGAGCTGGTGGTTGAAGTCTGTTGTCCCTGAGACTTCAGCAGGAGGCAAGCTCTTTTCTCAAGCCCTTGGAGATACTTTACAAGTTGAATAAAAGTGCACACAAAGTCCTTTCTCCTTCCTTTGGCAGTCAGGCAACCACTGCAGGCAGATCCCTCTAGCTTAGGGATAGTCTTCTCCTCAGTTCCTTCTTGGTTCCGCTCCTCAGCAAAGGTTTCTTCTTGTTTTCCCAAAGTGATCTAATTTCCTAGGGGTCTGGGTCCCCTTTTTATACACAGTTTTCCTTTGTTCTCTGAAGGCAGAGAGGCCTCTGCCCAGCCCAAAACCAGTTCTGGTCAGTCCTGGAGCACTTTGTTTTTCTGACTCCTTCTTTCCTTTCAGAATGTGGGGCAGAGTGCTCAGCCGCCCGGCAGGGGGTGGAGCCAGCATTGTGGAAGGCAGGCACAGCCCTATTCAGACCCAGGTGCAACTCCTCCCTCCACTCTGGATGCAGATCTTTCTATTCAGCCCTGTGCTGACTCACCCTGTCTCCTGTAGCCACCCCCAGCCCCTGTCACTCAATCTCCAGACAAGGAATACACAACCTAGCAGAGGCAGGCTTGGAAGTTTAGGCAAGAAAATACCCACTTTCTAAAAGTGGTATTTTCAAACACAGAATGTTAAAACCAACTTCACTAAAAGATGTATTTTATCATTCTGAGTTCAGGCATACTAAATTCGTTTTTCTACCATGTTCCCTGGGTCAGTTCTGACTATAAGGTGTAATAGTCAGTCTGCCCATTCTGGCCTATGGAGAGCAGGTAGCCTTGCAATAGTGAAAAACGAAAATGGCTGTAATTCACTATTAGGACATGCCACACACACCAGGGCATGTCCTACCTTGTACTTACAATGCACCCTGCCCTAGGGCCTACTTTAGGGGTGACCAACATGCAGTAAAGGGAAGGTTTAGGGACTGGTAAGTGGGTGTACTCACCAAGTCGACATGGCAGCCCTGGGCTGCACACAGGCTCTGCAATGGCAGGCCCGAGGCACATTTTACAAGCCGCTTCTGTGGGTGGCACAACCAGTACTGCAAGCCCACCAGCGGCATTGGATTTACAAGCCCTGGGCACACTCAGTGCACTGTACTAGGGACTGACAAGTAAACCAATCATCCAATCATGGAGTCACTAATCCATACATCAATTTACAGTAGGGAGAGCATATGCACTTTAGCACTGATCAGCAGTGGTAAAGTGCCCAGAGTCATAAAACCAACAAAAACAGGTCAGAGAAAATACAGGAGGAAGGCAAAAAGTTCAGGGATGACCCTGCAAAAAGGGCCAAGTCCAACAGGCACCATGACAACTAGGTAATAATTCAACATGCCGGGCACAGTAGTGTCTCACGCCTTCTCTCTTGGCTTAGAGGTTGTGGCTGGAACTTCATAGGATCTCCTTGATAGTCATGTGTCAGGATTCCGCAACAAACTCAGCAGGTATCATCTTACCAATCACAAGTAGCGTCAGCATTTGTTTGTGGCTCATGCTATTTTCACCTGGTGGTGCGTGCCCCGGATAGATCTACTGTGTGCTCAGAAAACACCCAATGTATGACTACCCCTCCCCCAGGCGACGCAATCCATATTGATGTAGTTACAGTCTCCTATATGCATATTTGCCTCTACCACTGATCCTGTGGGTCTGGAAGAAAGTCGGTAGAAGGGACCAAGCACAGCTGATTCAGGTTGCTCAGAAACAGAGCATCAGAGTCTGCTACTCTGAAATGCTGACCCTCAGCATCTACCCTCCTCTTTAGCTTCCTGTTCTGATCCTGCATCTGTGCTGCCACAATCTACACCTGAATGTGTGGAGATTGAGTTGAACGTGCTATGAGACATCTTGACTGAGGTCCTGCAGCCTGGTGTCTCCTCCTCTGAACCCTTGCTGCCTTTCAACGAGGCCTTAACTGATGTCCTACTGGGAACCTGGTCCAAGCTCAGCACGGGGGCTCCTGTGAATAGGACAATTGCCTGCCACCATCGCCCTGCACTGGGTGACCCACTTTCCTCACCAACCACCCCACCCCGAGAGCTTGGTGGTCCAAGCCTCTAGCTCCCAATACGTGTTCCCTTCCGCACCCCTGGATAGGAAATCTAAGAGGCTGGATAATCTGAAAGAGACATGTTAGTGACAGATTCCTTACCTTAGAATATCCCCAGGCGTCAGGCTGGATCCGGAAAGTTTTTGCGTAGCAGTACCCTTGCGCGTTGGTAGGCGGCGTCGTGCGGCTCCGCGTCCATCGTCGGCGTCGTGATCGCCGGGATGACGTCGCGGGCAGTGCCAGACGCCGCCCCTGCGCGCTGACGTCAGTTCTTCTTTTTCCGCGCCAGCAAGCGCAGATCCGGGAAGAGCAGTGCCCTAGTCATTTTTTGACTAACTTTTTTGGTGAATTTTTCACTGTTTCTTTTCATATCGACTCCAAGGTGTCGTTAGGGATGCCCGGCTTTAAACGTTGCGACGCCTGTGCTCGGATGATGTCCATCACAGACCCGCATCTGGAGTGTCTCTTCTGTCTCGGGCGAGACCACGACACGAAGTCGTGTTCCGACTGCCGGTCCCTAAACCCGAAAGCTTTGCGGAGCGGTCTCGAAAGCTCCTCGAGGCCCGGCAGTCGGCTCCGCGCCACACCAAGCCCCGGTCGCGTGAGAGGTCGGTCGCGGAGTCCTCGCCGGTCGTCGGGATCCAAGTCTTCGTCGTCCGGTAAGTCTAAACACAAGAAGTCCAAAAAGCATCATCGCTCTAGGACTTCGCCTCGCCCGACTCGGCTGAGGCCCCTCCCGGCACCGTCCCCGCGGCCCCGGACATGCCTGTGGAGTCGCCCCCGCAATACCCGTCCTTCCCGGGTTCGGGGGCGGATCCGGCCCAAACTACAGGAATTCCTGTCGGCCATGGCCCGCCTCTTCGGGCCTCAAGGTCCCTCCCGGTGCGCCTTCGGGCCCGCGGGCCTGATGGGGTTGCCCCGGCGTCGCCGACGACTCCGGTCCCGGCGTCGCTCGTGCCTCCAGCCTAGATCCCGGCTCCGGCCCCGGCCTCGATTCCGGCTCCGGTGGTACCGCAACCCCCATCGACGCCGGTCGACCTGACCACGCCTCCGCCGGCGCCGATATCTCCGGTGCCGTTCCTGACGCCGCCCGGGGCTCCGGGCGGCGTCCCCCCCCTGTACTCTCCGGCTCCGGACATGGAGCCGGACCGACGTCGCTCGACGCCGTTTCCGGCGCCGATGAGACCTTGGGTCCCAAATGTCCCTCCTCCTCCTTATTTTGAACCGGAGGAGGACCAGGAGGACTGGGAGGGGTCTGAGGACCCTCTGGCACAACAGTGTCAGTATGATGAGGACTGGGCAGAGGAACTAGGGGATGCCAGTGGTCTAGATACTTCCCCTGACACTGGCATGCTGTCTCCTCCCGTGGCTATGGAGGAGGGAGCCAATTTTGCAACGGTGTTGCGTAGGGCAGCTGGAGCCTTACATCTCCGACTCCCTACGGTGACGGTCAAGACTAATCTCTTGACAGAAGTGCTTCAGCCGGCAGCCTCCTCCTTGGAGACTGTGCTGCCGTTCAACGATGCACTCACTGACGTTCTTTTGGGCGCCTGGTCCAAGCCCAACACAGGGGCTCCTGTGGATAGGAACGTGTCCCGACGCCATCGCCCAGCTCCGGGCGACCCCTTGTTTCTCTCTGTCCACCCCACTCCTGAGAGCTTGGTTGTCCAAGCCTCGGCTTCCCAAACCGCCTTCCCTACCGCCCCTCCGGATAGGGAATCCAAACGCCTGGATCAATTTGGGAAGAAGGGTTTTTCTTCCTCCAGTGCTGGCTTGCGGTCCATCAACACCGCTTGTCTTTTGGGCCGATATACCCACTCCCTGTGGGATTCGGTGGCGACTGTTTTGCCCCAGTGTTCTGAGGAGGTCCAGACACTGCTTACCCGCGCCATTGCGGAAGGTAGGGATGCGGCCAAATACACCATACGTTGTGGCCTTGATACCGCCGACTCGCTGGGCAGATCTATTGCAACGACGGTGGCGCTACGTCGCCACGCCTGGCTGAGAACCACTGGTTTTTCGGGTGATGTCCAGCATACACTCATGGACATGCCCTTTGATGGAGTCGGTCTTTTTTGGTTCCAAAGCAGACCATGCGTTGGAGCGTTTTAAGGACTCACGGGCTACTGCCAAGTCCCTGGGCCTTTCTACTGCACGCCCTCCGCTAACTTCTGCTTTTCGCCCCTATCGTGGCCACGGAAGGGGCGCCCAGTCACGTCAGCAGCCCAGCCACCGGCCCGCGCAGCAGCGTCTTCGCGTGGCCGAGGACGTGGATACCGCCGTGGCGGTTCGGGCAACCAGCGTGCGGGTCAGGCCACCACCTCCAACCCGTCCGCGGCCTCCAAGCCCTCCTAGTCCCTCCTTTCAGGTGCACAGCACGCCAGTAGGGGGCAGGGTCCGCCATCACCTTCCCCACTGGCGTCCCATCACCTCGGACAGGTGGGTCTTGGACATTGTCCGAAGGGGCTACTCCCTCCCCTTCGAGACCACCCCCCCAGCCATGCCACCTCAATTCCACCGCATGTCAGGGGATCACTTGGTACTTCTGCAGAAGGAAGTCACGGCCCTCTTGGCCAAGAGGGCCATCGAGCATGTTCCGACCCCATAAGTAGGACGTGGTTGCTACTCCCACTACTTCCTGGTGCCCAAAAAGGACAAGGAGGACATGCGTCCTATCTTGGACGTCCGGAACGTCAATCGCTTCCTCCGGAAGGAGAAGTTCAAGATGCTCACCCTAGCTCAGGTCTTGACTGCCCTCGACCCTGGAGATTGGTTGGTAGCGTTGGACTTGCAGGACGCCTATTTCCACATCCCCGTCCTGCCGGCCCACCGGCATTACCTTCGGTTCACGGTAGGCCTCGAGCATTTTCAGTTCACCGTGCTCCCCTTTGGCCTTACCAGTGCCCCTCGGGTGTTCACGAAAGTGATGGCGGTGGTCGCAGCTCATCTGCGCCGGGCAGGGGTTTCAGTCTTCCCCTACCTCGACGACTGGCTGCTGAAGGCGGGCTCGTCCCAGGCAGTCGTCAACCACCTCCAGACTACGGCCGAACTCCTGCACTCGTTGGGGTTCTCCATCAATGTGCCGAAGTCTCATCTGATTCCTTCTCCACAGCTCCTTTTCATCGGAGCAGTTCTGGACACGACGCAGTTTCGGGCCTATCCTCCCGAACGGCGAGTCCGGGATATTCAGGCTATGATTCCGATCTTTCAGCCTTTATCCTGGGTTTCGGTACGGATGACCCTGAGGCTGCTGGGCCTCATGGCCTCCTGCATCCTGCTGGTCAATCATGCCAGATGGCATATGCGGGCTCTGCAGTGGGACCTGAAGTTCCAGTGGGCGCAGCACCAGGGCAACCTGTCCGATCACGTCCAGATCTCGGAGGGGACTGCAAAACAGTTGCAGTGGTGGCTCTCGAACCGGCAATGGGTCATGGGCAGATCCCTCTCCCTTCCCCAGCCAGAGCACACAGTTGTGACGGACGCGTCCCTTCTGGGATGGGGCGGTCACATGGGAGAGGCGGAGATCAGAGGCCTCTGGTCTCCGGCGGAGTCCCGGCTCCATATCAACCTTCTGGAGCTCCGGGCGATCCGACTTGCACTCAAAGCATTCCTTCCCTCTGTCAAAGGGAAGGTAGTGCAGGTGTTCACGGACAACACCACCGCCATGTGGTACTGCAACAAACAGGGCGGGGTGGGGTCGTGGACCCTCTGTCAGGAGGCTCTGCGCCTCTGGACATGGCTGGAACATCAGGGCATGTTCCTGATGGTTCCAACACCTGGCAGGTTCCCTGAACGCCAGGGCGGACGAACTCAGCCGCAGGTGCATGATGGATCACGAATGGCGTCTTCACTCGGACGTGGCGCAAGGACTCTTTCTGCAATGGGGAGAGCCTTGGTTAGATCTGTTCGCCACCGAAGAGAACGCGCAATGTCATCAGTTCTGCGCGTTGGAATTTCCAAGGCGGCACTCGCTCGGCGACGCTTTTCGTCGCGAGTGGAGTTGCGGTCTGTTGTACGCCTTTCCGCCTATACCACTTCTACCCAGAGTGTTGAAGAAGATTCGGCACGACCGGGCCCAAGTCATCCTTGTGGCTCCGGACTGGGCTCGAAGAGTTTGGTATCGCGAGCTACTCAGTATGAGCGTAGATCCCCCGATCCGTCTGCCTCTTCGGGAGGATCTTCTGTCGCAGCAGCAGGGGACGGTCCTCCACCCGAACCTGTCCAGTCTACACCTGCTTGCGTGGAGATTGAGCGGCGGCAGTTGATTCCTTTCGACTTGCCTCCCGAAGTTTGTGATGTGATTCTGGCAGCCAGGCGTCCCTCCACTAAGGTGGTATACGCCTGCAGGTGGAACAAATTTGTGGCATGGTGCACAGCAAAGGCTGTGAATCCCCTTTCTGCCCCTCTTTCTGAGGTCCTTCTGTTCCTTCTTTCTCTGGCCCAACAGGGTTCTGCCCTGGGTACCATCAAGGGTTATCTTTGTGCTATCTCGGCCTTCCTCAGGCTCCCTGATCAGCCCTCCCTTTTCAAGTCCCCTGTTGTTAACAGGTTCTTAAAGGCATTACACACCTCTTCCCTCCTGTTCCGTTTGTGATGCCTCAGTGGGACTTGAACTTGGTTCTTACCTTTTTAATGTGCGCTCCCTTTGAGCCTCTACATAACTGCCCTCTTCGTCTTCTAACTCTGAAGACAGCCTTTCTGGTGGCCATCACCTCCGCTCGGCGGGTGAGTGAGCACCAGGCTCTATCCTGCAAACCTCCCTTTCTGTCTGTCCATCCAGACAAGGTTGTTCTTAGGACGCGTCCGTCCTTCTTGCCAAAGGTGGTTACTGCCTTCCACATTGGGCAGACCATCACTTTGCCTACCTTCTTTCCGCCTCCGCATCCTTCCAGAGAGGAAGAGGGCTCCACCGTCTGGACCCAAAACGTGCGCTCTCCTTCTATATCGACCGCACAAAACACTTCCGGGTGGATGACCAGCTCTTTGTTGGCTACGTGGGCGCCAAAAAGGTCGGGCGGTGCACAAACGAACCATCTCCCGCTGGGTTACCTTGTGCATCAAGGCCTGCTATTCTTTGGCTAAGAAGGAGCCTCCTGTTGGGCTGCGTGCCCATTCCACCAGGGCAACGGCTGCTACCACGGCTTTGGGCCACGGTGTTCCGCTGCCGGTTATCTGTCAGGCAGCTACGTGGGCCTCGCTGCACACGTTTACAAAGCATTACTGCCTTGACAGTCAGGTCCGGAGGGACGGCTTCTTTGGCCGTTCTGTCCTCCAGGACTTCCTTGTCTGATCTTTGTTCGCAGTCCCACCACCGGGGTTGGTATTGCTGGGGTATCTATTCTAAGGTAAGGAATCTGTCACTAACGTGTCTCTTTCAGATGCACAAGTTACTAACTTGTGTAACGATATATCTGTAAGAGACTGTAGTTAGTGACAGATTCCTACCGCCCACCATCCTCCCGTTCTGCGAACTGATTTCTAGGGTTAAGGACATCCCTTTCAGGGCCCTAGTATTTTTCAGACACCTATGTCAGCTTCTTGCATGGCTCTGCGTTCCTGGCGCGGAAAGTAGTGTACAGAACTGACGTCAGCGCGCAGGGGCGGCGTCTAAGTACTGCCCGCGACGTCATCCCGGCGATCACGACGCCGACGACGGACGCGGAGCCGCACGACGCCGCCTACCGACGCGCAAGGGTACTGCTACGCAAAAACTTTCCGGATCCAGCCTGACGCCTGGGGATATTCTAAGGTAAGGAATCTGTCACTAACTACTGTCTCTTACAGATATATCGTTACACAAGTTAGTAACTTGTGCGTTGGGGTAAGAAATTGTTTTCTTCCGCTAGCCTTGCGTTTCGGTCTGTGAACACTGCATGCTTATTGGGCCGCTATTCCTATACTTTTTAGAAAACTGTTGTCCAAGTGCTGCCACAGGTCCCAGAGGAGGCCCGGGCCAGCCTCTCCCAAGCAGTATAAGACGGGAGAGAAGCGGCAAAGTTCAACATTCGTTGTGGTCTCGACACAACCAACTTACTGCGCAGAGCGATTTCATCGACAGTGGCTGTTTGACTCCATGCCTGGTTGAGGACTTATGGCTTTTCAGGGGATGTCCAGGCCTTTCTCATGGACATGCCCTTTGATGGCACCCGTCTCTTCGGAGACAAAGCAGACCTGGCAGTGTAGCACTTTAAGGACTCACGGGCTACGGTCAAGTCCATGGGCCTCTCAGTGGCCACACGTCCTCTGTCTGCCTTTCGCCCCTTTCGTGGCTACGGAAGGGGCTTTCAGCCGCTCCAGCCACAAGACTGTGCAAGTTCAACAACCTCTGCACGTCCCTGGGCGCAGATTGTTCCGGCCCATGTGTCTCGGGTGGTCAGAGGTTGGGTCAAACACCCATCCCCTGTGTAGCCTCAGCCTCCAAATCTTTCTAGTTTGGCCCTTCCAGATCATGGGCACCCAGTTGGTGGCAGGATCAGCCTTATGGTGATCCTCCAATACTAGCAGAACATCACCTCGGACAGGTGAGTCCTCCAGATAGTCCGAAGGGGCTTTTCCCACCCCTTTGAGGCTTCGCCTTCCTCCATGCCTCCAACTTACGACTGGCTGACGGAGGATCACCTGACTTTATTTCAGGAGGAAGTCATGACTCTCTTGGCCAAGGGAGCGATAGAGAGGGTTCCGACACCAGAAGTAGGCTGTGGTTGTTATTCCCGCTACTTTCTGGTCCCGAAAAAGTAAAAGGGCCTGCGCCCTATCCTAGATCTGCGAGCCCTCAACAACTACTTCAAAAATGAAAAGTTCAAGATGCCCTCTCTAGCTCAGGTCTTGTCTGCCCTGGACCCAGGAGACTGGATGGTAGTGTTGGACTTGCAGGATGCCTATTTTCATATTCCCATTCTGTCTGCTCATCGGCGCTGCCTATGGCTTATGATAGGCCACAAGCACTTTCAGTTCACCATGCTCCCCTTTGGCCTTACCAGCGCCCCAAGGTGAGGGCTGTGGTCGCAGCTCACCTGCGCAGAGCAGGGGTGCTAATCTTCCCCTATCTGGATGACTGGCTTTTGAAGCAGAGCTCATCCCAGGCTGTCATCTTTCACCTCCAGACTACGGCGAACCTCTTGCGTTTGCTGGGTTTCACTATCAATGTGCCAAAGTCATACCTAACTCCCTCTCAGATGCTCCCTTTCATCGGAGCTAGTCTTGACACAGTGCAGTTTCAATCCTTTCCTCCCGAACGGTGAGTCCAGGATATTCAGACTATGATACCGATGTTTCGGCTTTTATCCTGGATTTCAGTGAGAATTACTCTGAGGCTGCTGTGCCTCATGGTTTTCCTGTATCCTGCTAGTAACGCATGCCCGATGGCATATGCAGGCTCTGCAGTGGGACTTGAAGTTCCAGTGGGCGCAGCATCATGGGAATCTATCTGACATGGTCCAGATCTCAGAGAGAACTGCACAGGACTGTTGTGTGGTTTGTGGCCTCATTGTCTACATTGCTAAGTTAGCTTGGGGCTGGCTGCCATGATGCCTTTTTTGCACACGTTACTCTGTGACTTTGTTTTTCTAGACTCTGCTTGTGCCCGGCTATATTAGAACTGTCTGCCTTTTTGCCTTTCACCTTTTCTCATGTTCCTTGTGGGTTTCGTCTGCACACCATGTACAAGGTCGAAAAACAACGTCCCTTGTTATTGCTGATCTGGTCAGCCCCTCGCACTTAGACATAACACGAAATGCAGCTGCACTGGAGAAATTCTTGTGCTTTTAATATTGTGATCTCCCTGTTGGTGGCACTTGGAGAAAAACCTTTCCAGGGAGAAGAGCTGTGCTTGTCTGATGATGTAAACCTTGCAGCTAGATATTGAGGTATGGGGGTCCGCCTGACAAAGCCCAGAGGTCTTCTATTTTTATAATAAACTAGTTACTAGCACGGGGAGGGTGGTCAGGCAATTTAGCCCTATATCCACTGTCGTTATAAAATGCTGTCCCCGTTTGTATTCTATGGAATTGTAACCATGCTTATTATTTTATCGTTATGCATTATGCTGATAGTACTGGCACGTGTACTTTATATTAGAGCACGATAGTTGAAATAAACATTTTAAACTATACTGTGTCTCTTATTACGCACGTTGTGGACAAGTATGAGTGAGTTATGAAAGAGTGTTCTTGCTCCCGCGAGTCCTGAGAGAGAGAGACCGTGTTCTGGGTTGTCTAATCATTGGTAGCTTCGCTGTAGTATGGAGAACGAATGAGACGCTAAAGCTAGTCGGATTGGGATTGTGGGCACTAAGGTGCATGGTTGGTTCACCACTATACACCGAGGTCCTATTATCCTGTGCATAGCTCTGTATATGTGCAGAATCCCCGCAACAGGACTTGAAGTGGTGGCTAACCGACTGCGATTGGGTCAGCGGCAGACCCCTCTCCCTTCCCCAACCAGATCACACCTTAGTGACAGATGGGTCACTCCTGGAATGGGGCGGCCATCTGGGATAGTTGGAGATCAGAGGACTCTGGTGTCCGGCAGAATCCGGACTCCACATCAACTTGCTGGAGCTCCGAGCGATTCATTTAGCACTGAAAGGGGAAGTTGGTTCAAGTGTTCATGGACCACACCACCGCCATATGGTACTCCAACAAACAGGGCGGGTGGGGTCGTTGACCTTTTGTCAAGAGGCCCAGCGTCTCTGGATGTTGTTGGAACTGCAGGGCATATCAATATACGGTGGTTCAACATCTGGCAGGTTCTCTGAACCCCAGGGCGGACTAACTCGGCCGTCACGAATGACGTCTCTATCCAGAGATAGCGCAAGGTCTCTTTTCACAGTGGGGAGAGCCTTGGTTTAATGTTTTCGCCTCTGCCGAGAATGCGCAATGCACTGGAGTTTCCAAGGCAGCTCTTGCTCGGAGTCGCTTTATATCTCAAGTGGAGCTCAGGCATCCTATACACTTTTCCGCCAATACCACTCTTGTCCAGAGTGCTCCAGAAGATCAGGAGCGACTGGGCCCAAGTCATTCTTGTGGCTCTGGACTGGGCATGGAGAGTCGATAAGGCTGCCCCTTCTGGAGGATCTTCTGTTGTGGCAGCAGGTGAGTGTCCTCCACCTGAACCTGTCATCTCTACGCCTTCTTACATTGAGATTGAGCGGCGGCCGTTGATAGCATTCGACCTTCCTCCCAAAGTCTGTAATGTTATTTTGGCAGCCAGGCATCCCTCTACCAAAACCGTGGCACAAATTTGTAAAACATTGTACAGAAAGGTCTGTTGGTCCTCCTTCTGCTTCCCTTTCTTACATTTTGCTTTTTATTTTGACCCTTGCTTAGCAGGATTCTACACTGGGCACTCTCAAAGGGTACCTTTCCGCCCTATCTGCCTTCCTGAGGCGTCCAGACCAACCCTCATTATTCAAATCTCCCATTGTAAATAGATTCCTCAAAGGACTTGTACATATGTTCTCACCTTCTCCTTTCATTATGCCTCAGCGGTCCTTAATTTGGTTCTCACCTTTCTAATGTGTGCTTCATTTGAACCTCTGCACAATTGCCCTGATAAGTTGGTGCTTTGCACTAGGGCCTCTTTCTTACCCAAAGTTGTAACACTATTCCATGTGGGGCAATCTGTCATCTTGCCCACTTTCTATGCTCCTCCGCACCCCTCTAAAGAAGAGGAGCGACTCCACCGTCTGTACCCAAAAAAGAGCGTTGTCATTCTACCTCGACCGCACTAAAGAGTTCTGGGTGGACGGCCAACTCTTCGTGGGGTACGTTGGATAAAAGAGGGGTTGTGCGGTGCAGAAGAGGGCTATCTCGCTATGGTTCGTCCTCTGCATCAGAACTTGATACTCTCTGGCCAAAAAGCAGCCTCCTGAAGTCTTAAGGGCTCATTCCACCAGAGCTAAGGCTGCTACCACGGCTTTGCACCGTGGAGTTCCAGTCCTTGAGTCCTTGGGAATCCCTGCATATGTTTACCAACCACTACTGCCTGGACAGTCAAGTCCGCAGAGACGGCCTTTTTGGCTGCTTTGTCCTGCAGGACTTCCTGGTCTTAAACTTGTCCGCAATCCCACCGCCGTGGATGGTATTGCTTGGGTATCTGTTCAAAGGTAAGGAATTTGCAGCTAGATGTCTCTATCAGATGGAGTAGTAACTTTCCTTCGGTAACACCTTTTCTGGTAGAGACCTGATCTAGCTGCAGATTCCTTACCGACCCACCCATCCTCCCAGCACTGCAGATAGGTTTTTAGGGTCAGGATGTTCCGTTTCAGGGCCCCAGTTGTTCAAAACACACCACTGTTAGTGTACTTCATGGCTCTGCGCTTCTGGTGTGAACAGTCATGTAAAGTAACTAACGTCAGCACGCCGTGGTGGTGCCTATATAGGTGACGCGGGCGACGTCTTCTCGTTAGCCGACGGATGCCACCTACCGGCAGGCAGGGGTATTGCTCGAAGAAAAATCTTCCGGATCCAGTCTGATGCCTGGGAAATTCAAAGATAAGGAATCTGCGGCTAGATCATGTTTCTACCAGATAAGGCGTTACCGAAGGTAAGTTACTTGTCCACTTAGACTATTGTTGGTCAGCTAGGTAAAAAGCCTGGGCATTTGAATTGGCAAGGTTTGCCAGCTGTTAGAACAGGTCAGTTCGACGGTGGCCTCTTGCTTCCATCAGATCAGGATGTTAACTGTAGTTCCATTCATGCCTCCAGCATTTGTGAGGCCTGGTAATAAGAGGAGGTATTTCCCCATGACTGGGCAACACAACGTCTGGTAGTTGGTGCTTTGTTCTGGTATGTTCAAGAAGTTCCAGGCTGCTCAAAGTATAGTGGTAAATCTGTTTACAAATAGAGAAAATTAGATCATTCAACGCTTTTAAGAGTAATTTTTGGGGGTCATCTCCTCTATGGGATTTTAGTTGTGCCTAGCTCCAGGATGCCTCTGGACAAATGTGTGCAGAAAAAGAAAGTGTCTAAAAAGCACAATGACCTAGATGTTACAAGCGCGCTGCCTAATTACCATAAGGTATATTGAAGAACGAGCATGACTTGACTTTCCTTCTGAGCATCAAATATTAATGAGTGATACAGGGAAGCTGCTGACTCACAGGGGGTCCACTGCCTTCCCCTGCTTCTAAAATCAGTGGTACAGATTCTGTCAAACATGTGCAAACCCTTGAATGCAACAGAACATAGTGTCTGAATTTCGTTTTTTGAAAAAAGGTCCCAACATTATTGAACTCCAACAAACAGACCGCAGAATGAGTATAGTTTGTCTGACATGTCAACAACAGATTCAGGGATGACGAATAAGCATGTATGTCAGAATAGTTTCACATGGTTTATTTGCCAGATTACATCAAAAATTAACTTTTATTATTAAAAAAAAAAATGTCCTTTGGAGGCTATAAGTAGGCTTGGGCGGAAAACTACGCTACGCTCGCGTAGTTTGCGAAGTTTGCGCTACTTCGCACTACGCGAATTGCACGTAGCACAGTGCAAACACGCGTAGCGTAGTGCAGCGGTCATTTTTGCTTACTCGCGGTCCTCAACGTCAAGTTGGCGACCGCGAGCAAGCAAAATGACATCCCGGCGAGACTTTTTCCTCGTTCGCGATCAGCAACATCAAGTTGCCGATCGCGAGCGTGGAAAATAAACCTCCCGGCGAGATTCTCAACGCGGGGAGGTCAGGTTTCTCATTGCGAGTGGTCGCGTATGCTCGCGACCGCTCGCGATGAGAAACTACCAGTCCGCGTTAGAAAGCTGCCGCTCGAGTAAAAATCTACTCGAGCGGCAGTAAGAGACAGCTCGCACTGTGCAAGATGCCGTTTTCAATGATTGCACAGTGCGGACAAGCATCCGGCACTGTGCAATCATTGCGAACACGCACTACGCAGTTCGCGTAGTGCTACGCGTAGCTCGCGTAGTGCGAACTGCACTTTGCGTAGCTTCGCGAAGCGTTACTTCGCGAACTACGCCCAGGGTTAGCTATAAGTCAACATTGACTACTGGTGTTGCCAAAAGTCATTTTACCACTCAACAGAGTAGCATTCAAGAGGAATACTTGCTCATTAGGACATTTGATGACGTTTGGCACACTTCTTATTGGATTTGCTCATAGAGGTTCAACATGTTAGCGATTAACATGAAATTTACTTTGTGTGTATTCTTCCACAGAACCTAAAAGTCTGATCCAATTGTGCATGCACAAGTGTACCTGCTTTGCCTCTCTGCTTATATGCCATGCACTGAAACTATTTGTTTCTTACTGCCTTCCCTTAAGAAATTCAGTAGGAACAATTTAACTTTTAAAAATGTAAAGATGGCCTGGAAATGAAACTACAGTTAAATGTTTAAGTACTTTCTCTCTGCAGAGTGACTACTTGATATGACAGGCTACCCTGTCCAATGTCTTATGGCGAACATCACTAGCCGTGTTTGTGAGTCCTCTGTGGACTCATGGAACATATTATGCAGAATGCTGGCAGTATTTATTTTCACTTTATTTTTTTAACCTTGAAATGTGAAATACTAAAGCAGACTTGGTTTGACATGCACCCACGTCGGATCAGAAGCAGTGAAATGTACAGTTGAAAAGCTGAAGGTACCATTGATTTTATTTTCAACAATGGAATTTACAAAATAAAGGTCGATATATGTTCAGTAATTAGGATCAGAATACCAGGATAAATCTCCAAATGTTCTGTTAGTCCATACCTCAGATTTGTTTGTGTGGAGTGGAAGAGCATTGTGTGCTTTATCATCTAGGGTTTACGGAATTGCTGCTTTGTTTATAGATTTAGGTTCTAAGCATTTGTCAATTATTAATTTTGCAGCTCAGTTACATCGGCCAGAGCAGTTTCAGCGCTTTTTTACTTAAATACATGCTATAGCTTCGCTATAAAAAGCTTTCTTATAATGAGATTGTTTTTTTTGACTTATGTCAGAGGAGTGGGTGTCACATGGCTAGGTTAGGCCCAGGGAGAAACCGCCCTTTTACATGTATGCGTTTTAAAGCTGCCTTATTTTTCCACACGCTGACTTTTGACACACATTTGTTTACATGACAGTGCAGGATTAGGTACTCTGAATCCACTTTGCTTACAATTCCACTTCGTAAGTACACTATCACGACACCTTGAACATTTGGTACAAGGCCTGAACATACATTGTGCAAATGTTGTCATTTATTTTTCGTTCATAAGGTGATGGCACTATCACAGAGACAATAAACAATGTCAGCTCGGCTGAAGCCTCGACTCGGAAGCATGAATGCTATTGTTATCAATGCATGCACATTTTCGTACTCTGATTAGATGATCACTCTGCTGTCATTACAAGGTCATCGCGATCGTTGGCACTTCAGCACAGCTGATTCTTTTTTACCCTCTGCAATGAGGGATGCCCAACCTTTGACCAAGACAGGGACCTACATACCTTATCTCCATACCTTAATCTTCATGTGATGAGAAATTAGATCATCCAGTAGGGAAGTCTTGACAGAACACCGGCCCTAACGTAAGCAATAGGGATATACCCAAATTACCCTCCTATTTACCTGGGTATAGGACGTACTTTTATACAAGAGAAAGTGGTATGAAGGAATAAATACAACAAAGTATATGAGTAGAGCACATTTAATTACCCTCTCCGAAATTATTGTTATTCGTATTGAATATATCGCAATGTATTTACAACACACACAAACAATGGCACCCAATCAATGAAGAAGACAAAAAATTAAAAATTAAACTACACCATAACATTATATACATCAACATAAACACAGTTATACATTACAAAAAACCCTAATATATTATTCTCACTAGTGTCCACCCATAGATTCTGGGCGAAACACTCAGAAGTAGTCCGGGTGAGACACCCAAGGCCTAGGGGCTTCTTTTCCTAGCTCTAGTGTGTCACTACACAATTCCAAGAATAACTATAATTCCAAGGACTCCTCCTTAAAAATGTCGACGTGTCCACGTTTCAGCCTTTTCTTCTTAGGCCTCCTCAGGACAAGGGTAATAAAAACATTAATCGATAGCATAGGACCGGGGAAAATAGGCTTATAACGCCACAATGGCATGTCGACACTCGAGGCACTATTCCTCCCTTTCTGAGTAGTGGCAAACCATCCACGTTCAATCTTTGGAAAGCAGCGTCTATCTCGATCAACACCGGCCTCCTTGTCTTCTCCTCTACGTAGCCAGGGAATTAATCTCCTCGCTTTGTGCGGTCTGCTATCTCCTTCGTTCGCTGCGGCTGCCAAAGTGCGTACTTTGGCGGTCCTATGCGATTGATTAATGTTTTATTACCCTTGTCCTGAGGAGGCCTAAGAAGAAAAGGCTGAAACGTGGACATGTATAACTGTGTTTATGTTGATGTATATAATGTTATGGTGTAGTTTATTTTTTTATTTTGTCTTCTTCATTGATTGGGTGCCATTGTTTGTGTGTTGTAAATACATTGCGATATATTCAATACGAATAACAATAATTTCGGAGAGGGTAATTAAATGTGCTCTACTCATATACTTTGTTGTATTTATTCCTCCATACCACTTTCTCTTGTATAAAAGAACACCGGCCCTAGACATCTAGGTTAGGGCATGCATAAGTAGGAATACATATACCCAGAATTTATATATACACTGCATTAACATGATGGTAGAATAGTTCATGCTTTTCACTGTCCTCATATTGCTAATCACATGTGTCTGCTTCTGTCTATTAATCATTGCAGTGCATATATTTCATACAAGAATCATGATGGTTCAATAAACATTGAAAACACCCCTTTGTTAATTTCTTGTACATCTCTGCGAGAGCACGAGTGACTGAGCGAAATGGTTCTAGATCTGTTACCACAATTCCTTGGGGGCCAGAGTTGTCATGTACTGAGGTTGCCCAAACCATTTGCTACCTTACTAGGTTTAGAGGTGCTTATGGTGGCACTGTGAGCTAGCAGGTCTATAGGTCAGCATATCCTGAGGGGGTGCACAGAATTAGTCTGGCACCATCCCAATGTTTGATGTCCAACAAACGAACAGTTTCCACTGAAAAGTGAAAATCATTCAACAATAGTTCGCACATCCATGCAATGTCGTGGGGACTGCCACTGTTCACTCCACCATATATGAAAGAACAACACTTGACAAGCTTTGTGGTAGGTAGGGTGGAGGTTCGATTTACTTCCAAATATATCATAAATTGCACCTGACAAGCAGTACAGCTTGTTTATATTTGCAGACACTGAATAACCTAAGTTACTTACATTGACAACAAACACAATGTTTGTATAATATATCACATATGTACAGTAGTTACATTCATTTTCTGGGTCATATCCTCTTTGCCAGGGCACATTTGCATAAGTGATAATCATTAACTACAAGACTTGCAGCTGAACATGGAATTGTATATTTAGAAAATCAGTAACTAGGGAACTGTTTACTGCACCATCCCAGCTCATGGCACCACTTGACTGACACCCCCACCCCCCTCTGAAAGATCATACTGTGGGCCACCAGGGGGTAGGACTAGAGGGCCTTGACCACCAGCAGGTCAGCCCCCTCCAACCTGCCCCTGTGTGTACCTTAAACCCTCATGAATAGGGTTAAGAAACATCCAAAGAAGATGTTCTAGGTGATATAACTGATCTCTTTTAGCATATCTGTTACCACTACGTCTGGCAAACTATTGCCAATATATACAAAAGATATCAAAGCACTCAAGAATGTAATCTGTTAATTATAGTTTTAGTCCAATAAGTTGAGGTCAGGAAATGTTCAATCCAGGTTCTGTTTATTGTTAAAGATCTTCATGTGACAGAAGTAACATCAGAAGATACAGCCAACATGTGTATCGTCACTTGTGTGACGTCTTCAAGGCCCTTATCAAGGTAAATGTCAACAATGAGATCCAGGTGAGAATGATTACATGTCAATGGATGGCGAGTCCCCGATTTCTTCTCCAAGGAGAAAATGTCTGCTAGATCAGTTGCTAGCCCCAAGAATGAACAGTTAATTCGCCAAAGATTTATCCGTTTGCCACTCAATAGTTTTGAAGGACTCCGGGCCAGTCCGTATAGTCTGTAGGTGTGAATGTAAAGTCCTGATCTTAGGATCCAATGTACAATTTAACCTTGTATGTCAGGTGTGGGTAAAGGGAGAAAAAGAGGGAAGTTAATCCCAAAGGGCGAGGTCTAGTAAGTTCCTGAGCTGTGGGAGATATGATAAGCTCCTAGTGTCAGCACGAAGCCGTCTGGATCGTATTGTTTTTTTCCAGTTGCCTCAGGCGGATTGAGATCCTTAATTTCTGCCTCTAGTTTTTCAATAGCTAATAACAGTACATCTTTTCCTTTTAGCGTGTTTGATGAGAATACTCATCATGCCAAAAGATGTCGTTAGTATCAGATGTTCCCACTCTGTCAAAAGGTCCCCATTTAGATCCTTCAAAGATGGGAAAATTATGACCCTTAGGCCACATGAGACTTGTTTAAGGTCTATGTATCATTTAAGTATGGTGAGGCCCCACCTTCGAGATAGTTGTTGCTTTTTGAGGTGCTCTAGCTTGATGACCTTTGGCCTGAGGCCTTCTCTGGTGTTACTGGTAGTAGTGTTAAAATTACTTTGGTTTGAGAATAGTTCAGATAGTAGTTTCTCCCCGCACTCATCAAATTGTGCCATTTTCAATCAAAGAAAGCTATGTCTATAGAGGAGTAGGCCCACAGTATTCTTCCACAAACACAAGAGAGGAGTGCAGATTACTCCAAAATATATATGAATACGAAGCCGTAGCAGTGGTTGACAAGATCGCACATCCTTCGAAACAACAAATTTACATGGGTAATTAAGAAAAGCAGTTGGTAACAGGAAAGAGATGGTGCTATTTGGTATCAGACACCCTACAGCCAATAGTGTCGGAAAAAAAAAGTGATGGCTCCAAAAGTCCATTAACTATATACAAAAGATATCACAGCACTCAAGAATGTGATTTGTTAATTATAGTTTTAGTCCAATAAGTCAAGATCAGGAAATATTCAATCCAGGTTCTGTTTATTGTTAAAGATCTTCATGTGACAGAAGTAATATCAGCTTATGCTTTCTTCGTAACGTCTCTTATGTCAAAGCCACCTGGATTAAAAATCTTGTTTCTGCTCCGATCATAAGAGAAGACAAATAATGTCACTTATTTTCTGTATACCACTTACAGTAATCAGCAATTTCACATCACTTATGTTGGAAAACCCGTATAGGACTAAAATAATCATCAACATCATTACAGTATCAGGCGAAATAATAGGATTAAAGATACTTATCCCTACAAGTGAGATCCTTCTGCAATTGTCGTGGGAGGGAGTATTAGGAGCCAGAATAGTCAGGTGGAAAAAAACTCACCTCCGTGTCCTTAATTGAGCTGAAACATTTCTTCAAGATAGCTAGGAAATTTTACATTCTATGTCTGGACCGAAGACTCTGATTATGCAGGTTAAAAGCTGTCCAACCTCCTGGGAGACTATTCCCACTACTGGCTTGAAAGAAAATGCCTTAAAAGTAGAGCCTGATGACTAATCCGCTACTCTAAGAATAGCCTCTAAGTGGCCCCCAGAGAATGCTTTCGATGCCATTGCTCCTCTGGTGGAATGTGCCCCTGAACATTGTCTAGTCGATACCTGCTTCCTGCAAGATCGACTTCATCCACTGAGTAATGGATAGGAGACAAAACCGGTTCAAAATGTTTCTTTTGTGCTATGAGTAACTAAGCCGTGCCTGGAGGACGTAGCTCCTCCATCTTGGTTTTGTATGCCCTGAGCCATCTGACCACACATAGTTTAGGATGTTGCGGAAAAGCTGGCTATTGCACCACCCTCATATTGGAATTCGTTCTCTTGGGGTAAATATTCTTGCAGTGATATCCAGTGCTCGCGCATCTGAAACTCTCTTACATGATATAACACACCGCAAAATCGCCTGCATAACTATTCTTTCTGACATAGAAATTAAGGGCCCAATATAAACTTAGACCTGAAGTCTAAGTTTACCTTTGTGAATTGGGCCCTTAGACTTCCGGTCTAAACACTCATTGTCCTGCCATGACTCCAACAATCTAAGCATCATTTTTACATTTTTTAGAGCAAAATATCTAGCTTCTGGAGGAATGGACAATCTGATCTCCCTGTAGAAGTCTGCACCCACCAGGATGTCCTTAAAAGGCATATGGCTCACCGAAATGGCCGATTAGCAGACGTTGAGTGTTTGGTAAGCCATTCCTGCATCCGTAAATTTTGCCAGGAAATTTACAATGCAAACTGCATTTGGCCCATTGGATCAAAACCCCATTGCAGGCACCAGCGTGACCACCTGCGCTATGCCGAAATGTAGCACTTGCAAATCTCAATTTGAGCTGGTGGGGGCCACGGGCACTCATTTTTAGGGACCAACACTTATTTTTCCTGTTAAGACATTTCCAGAGACCCTACCTAAACCAGTCCCTCAAAAACTCTTTTGTTATGTTATGCTATAGGTCACTTGTAGACCGCACGTTCACCGTAAGGTCTCTTGGCTCTAGTAGCAGAGGTAAGCATTGATCACCGGTTTAGGCTTAGGATTGTCAGAACAACCAATTTTTTAAGTCTCCTGAATTTGGTTGTATGACGGAACAATGCAGGGACATACTCTGCATACCTTAACCACACATTTTTACCCCACAGTTTTTTAGAATGTGTATGCTTTTACAGCGTATGCCTTTACCGCGCATTATATATATATATATATAATGTATTTGTGGGCGGAGACCCCCACACCCCCGAACTTACCTTAAATGCATGGTAAAGGCATACGTTGTAAAAGCATATGCGTTTTAAAAACATGTGTGGTAAAAAATGCATGGTAAAGGTACAACGTGGTAAAAACCTTGTTGTAAAGGCTATTTCTTCTGAATGTCCCATAGTTGGATGCCAGGAACTCTGCACATACAGTGCTGTGCCTTATCAAGGGAGGAAAAGGTGTCTAGAATTTAGTAAGCTCCTTAATGAAATGCTCATTAAAGAGAGTCCCTTCCGCCACCGGCCCTGATTACATGGTGGCTAATTTACCCAGTTCGGGATCTAATTTGAGTGATCCCCTGCTTTCCGTAGATAACGTGCAGTTTGCGTTACCCAGAAAGCAGAGCGCTCATTGAGCTCATCCAGATAGAATATAGGGGTTAATCAGGTTGCCAATCTCTCTGCCCTCTTCAGCCACATCTAGTATTTTTGTGAGTGTCCCCAGCATGTCCAGTAATTAGTCCTGGAATGATCCAGGCCCTTCTTCGGGTCCTAAATAAACGTAGTCACAAATGTTCAATTTTGTTGTCGAATTCGGGGGGGTACAGGCCAATTTCCCTGTTGTGGTTGGTCTTGGTAATTCCGGCTTCAGTCTTCCCTGAACTTCCTTATCCATAGGTTTTCTAATGTGGCTGCCTACATATTGGACAACCATAGACCCTGGGACTCAGGATTATAAATATCATCTGAATCGAGCACATCAGGAGGCCCTGATAAACCCTGAGGAGTATCACAATCTTTATCCTCCAACCTGGGACATTTGGAGTGCCTTCTTACCGCCACCGTCTACTGGAAGCTAGCTCCTTGCCAGAATCCCCATTCTGATAGTCAGTCGTCCCTGGCATCAGCATCCACTTCCAATGGGGAGTAGGTATAGTCAACGGGGGTATTCCCAGAGTGCTCTTCTTCCACGTGGTCGTCTGCCTTTTTAGGAAGGCCTTTTTCAGCTTCTGAAAGGTGTCTGATGGTGGAAAAGTGGCCCGTGCCTTGGCTATGGCTTTGGTGTAACTTTGTCCCTAAGAGCGACTGAGAGTCACATGGGGGTAAGGCCCCCCGAACCTCCCTCCCTGGGGGTGCAATGCTGCGCAGGATATCAGCTGGATAATTTACCTACTTAGGGGTTCTAAGGCAGAGGAATTAGCTCTCTGTAATGATGCATCAATAGCATCCACAAGCTCCTCCTCCACCATATATATAGATATATATATATATATATCTATCTATCCCCTATATCCACCGGCCATGTGAGCTCAGGTGACCTTTTCAGATTATACTAGCACTGCCTAACATGAGAGCTGTTTAGTCCTACCTGGCTACTGTTAAGCGAACCATTGCTTGTTTGGCGAAAGCACCTTGAAGGTACCAATGCTTGTATACTTGTGGAAATTGGCTACTACTAAGGCAAGATCTGTGTCCTTTGAACACCCTCTTAATACAAAGGCGCAGGAGAGGGAAAAGCAGCTCCGCGGTCACAACACTGCTTGTTCTGGAGCTTGAAACTGACAGCGTTCACTGCGCACTTGCTGAGATTCAACGCTCGCTTCCCTTTAGTGGAAGGAGAGACCAACAAGACTGGCAGAGATCAACGCTTTCACCATGTGCCCCTAGTGGCACCAAATTATATAGCTCTCCTGTGATCCTCCATCTCAGATGGGAGTGAATTCCTGCTAATACTCCTCCCCACCAGGCTGTCTCCAAGGGAAGAGATCACTTTGCTGCGGCCAGCTCTGGGCAGATAAATTACTGCACGCTGCTTAGAAACAACGCAGTGTGTGAGGGAATTATGCGCACGAAGAGGAACGCGATTCCGCTCAAGAATAGTGATCGCTGCCAACATGTAGAGGAGAGACCTTTTCCAAGGGTATGAAATAGCTACTAACATCCAAAGAATAATAATAAAAATATTGCAATAGAATATCACAGAGAACTAAATATTCAAAAATGGAAAACACTTATTTGTCTGCTTTGCAGCGAAAAGAGGAAGTGATTATAATGCACTGGGTGTATTGCTTTTGGTGGATAATGTTGAAGTTTCAAAGACTCATGGAATATGTAGTCTTTCCTTGTTAATGGGCTATACATGTTGTTTATTGGCTGCTGAGTCAAATAAATGGAAAGAGAAATGCATAGCCAGAGTATTTCCATACTTGGATGACTGGCTGACGAAGGTGTGTTCATCCCAGTTGGTCGCCGACCAGTTGGCACACACTCTGGAATTCATTATTTTGAGGATGAATGTGAATTCTTTGAAGGCCCTTTTTCTCCATTGTAGCATGTACTCTTCGTTGGAACCATACTGGACACAGTTTGCTTGCATGCTTTTCCTGTGACTCTGAGTTCTTAAAGTCATTTTGGGCCTCGTGACCACTTGAATAACCCTTGTTCCCCATGCTCAGTGGAGGATGAGGTTTCTCCCATGGTGCCTCAAAAATCAGCGATTAAAACACCAAGGCATTATTTCAGCTACAGGGAAGATTTTTGTTTTTTTGTGGTTCCAGAACTGAACTGGTGGATGTGCATATCCAACTTTACCGTGGGTCGGTTGATTTATCCTCCTTTGACACAGGCTACTGTGGTGATGGAAGTTCCTCCTTGGGATGAGGCGATCACTTTGGGGAAATAATAGTTTGTGGCCTTTGGTGACTGGCAGAACACCACTCAACAAATAAATATGCTCTAGCTATAGGCCATTAGCCTTCCTTTTGAAGCCTTCACTCCCTCTGTTATAGGTCTTGTGGTTCAAGTTCCTTCAGACAACACCATAGTAGTCCACTTTCTAAACACACAGTAGACACACTGTGGCAGTAGGTCCAAGATCCATTGTTTGGAGGCCTTTCACCTCTAGAGGTGGTCCTTAGAGAACTTAGCATTCCTAACTGAGGTGTCAAATGCCCAGGAGTATGCTTTGAGCAGGACTTTTTTGGAGAACCGTGAATAGGAGCGTCCCCTTGACATTATGGAGATAATCTTCACATTATAGAAGGCCTTGCATTTGCCATTTTACTTTGCTCCTCAATAGCAAAAGCCTCTAGTTTCTTGCATGGCACTTTGTACTCCAAGGTTCACTGGGCTATGCAGTCCTTTTTCAGACAGTTTGAGGGCTGCTGTCAGCATGCCTCTCGATTTGCCCCTTCTTTCGCAGGTCCTTCTGAAGGTCTACCAAGACAGGACTCAGGTGATCCTCTTCAATACAGGCTGGGCAAAGAGAATTTGATTCGAAGATCTGCTAAAATCTGTGTTCAACCTCTACTTCCCCTTACAGACAAAGCAGATCTGTTGTTGCAGCAGGCAGAGTTTTTCATCCCAACCAAAGGACAAGTTGATTTTTTTTTAATAGAACATGGCTTATTTGATATATAGATTTCAGCGTTTAGGACTCAAATATCATATGTGCTTTAGAGGCTTGGGCTGAACAATAAAACAGAATTGTCTGTGGTATCTTTCACAGTCTCATTAAATAGCACATTACTCTCTGCAAACCTGCGTATATTTAGTATATGCCATTCTGGTTTGTCATGCATAGCATATTAAACACATTTCATGAAAGAGTGGCTTTCTTTTGTAAAGTTATTACAACGTAATTTGTTGGTGAATAAGCAGTGTTTACTTATTTCAGTTATGCTGTGATTCCATATATGGAAATTGAGCGGCCTCAACTGACTGCTTCAGATCTTCCATCTGAGCTGATGTCATCTACTAAGCATTTTCACCACATTAGTCTGCCCCGGTCATAGGGATAGATTTGTGTCCTAGTGTGCTGTGGGAAGCCTAAATCCCTTAGCTGGTGATCTATCTGACGTTATGATCTTTCTTTTGCCTTGCAAAGTCTGGTAGTTTCGACTCGTTAACATCTACTTAGCTATGTTGCCTACGCTCGTGTGCCTGTCTGATTAGCCTTCACTTGTCAGGTTGCCCTTGGCAGCCAGATTTGTGAATGGTTTGTTAAATGTTTCCTCCCACGCCTTTGGTTGTCCAGCAGTAAAAATAGAAATTAGTTCTTGCAATTGTCAAGGCTTTAACATTTGAGTCTCTTTTCTGTTAACCCATGCACCTTTGCAATTGGACAGGTTTTCTGGCTCCCATTACATCTCCTCACTGGGTAAGCAAACATTTGGTATTGCCTCCATACACTGCTTTTTACCTGGAGAAATTGTTTCTGGGCATTTGTCCTTTCTTTCTGCCAAAGGTGGAGTCTAGTTTTTCATATGGGACAGTTGGTCACTATTCCTTCTTTCTTTCCTGCACCTCACTCTTCTGAAGAGGAGGAACAGCTTCATAGGCTGTAGGCTGGACCCTAGAAGAGCGGTCTCATGCTACTTTGACCTGATGAGGCCAGACTGCATTCATGACCTGCTTTGTATCAGTTTCCTTGGTGCTTTGAAATGTAAGGCTATGACAAAAGACACCATTCCATGTTCGAAGTCTTACACAAAATTTCAGCTGAAGTTTTGGTGGGGGCTAGAGCATCTGGTATTAAAAGACGAATGGAGCGAAGCCTTAGCCATATCAGTTTCTCTATTGATCTTGCAAACCAAGTTTTTTTAGTTTTTTTTTTTTTTACAGAAGTCAAATATGCTTGAGATATTTTAACCTATGAAGAATTGATGTTTTGACCACTTGAGAGAGGGAGGCCTGATGAGAAGAGAGAGATGTGCTCTGGTTGCATTTGAATCGACCTCTCAAATAAGTTCATCATGCTCAGTTTTCCACCTAGAACTGTGCTAAAAAAGTAGTCACTAAAGACTTTTGCCTGAGAACACTGCTGATCCAAGATCCTGCTGAAGAGAAAATGCTTGATTTTAAATAGAATTCATCTAATCAATGGTCGATAATCTCATCCAGGGTCGGACTAGGGAACCAAATGTAGCCCTGGCAAAAATGCTCAAACCAGCCCTTTCTCTTTGCCTCCTTGCACTATCCTTCGCCTTCCATACCTCCATTCTCTCTCTCTCTCTCTCTCTCTCTCTCTCTCTCTCTCTCTCTCTCTCTCTCTCTCTCTCTCTCTCTCTCTCTCTCTCTCTCTCTCTCTCTCTCTCTCTCTCTCTCTCTCTCTCTCTCTCTCTCTCTTCTCTCTCTCTCTCTCTCTCTCTCTCTCTCTCTCTCTCTCTCTCTCTTCTCCCTCTCTCTCTCTCTTCTCCCTCTGTGATGTCTCCACCATCCCATCTCCCTCCCTAATTTTAGGTCAAGCCTAGGCAGCGCATGTGCTGCTCTGCGATTCATGCTGTATTCAGATAGGGACTTGAAGTGCCGCTGACTCTCCTCCCATGTTTTTCATTGGCTTGTGTCATTGTCCACTGTAAACTGTGGCTGTTCATTAGTCAATAGGCTCAGTAGTCCCTCCTTAGTACCACCTTGTCTCATTTTGTAACCTCCCATGGCGACATCCCCTGTTGTGTGTGTTGTTACCCGCAGGGCACGAGTCGGGGGTCCACGCGGGTGGACGACGTCCCCCCACTTCTTTCACAGGGTGGATGCCGTCCACCCTGCCAAGAAGTTGGGCCCCACTAAAAAAGATGCTGAATTCGTCCCGGTGTAATTTCCAAACACCGGGACACATTCAGCACCGCCTGCACGTTGTTGTCTGCTTTCGATCACAACAACGTGCAGGCGGGGACGTGGCTCTCTTATTTCTGACTCCTGCTGGGATACTTGGCCATAACAAAGGCCGAGTCTCAGGGGTCATCAAGCCTCATTTTGTTGGAGTTTCCTGGCTGGCAGCAGTCAGGAGCCTCACACCTGATGCAAATGCAGCAAAGGGGAAACAAAGGCTCGCACCTTGTTAGCACTTCACACATACTTAGGAGAGGCAGCTTTTCACTTTGTTCAGGCTCTGTTTAGGAGATATGCATGCACTGTAAGAACCTCAGATGTGTTGATCTTTCCCAGTATTTGCACAAAATAAATTGCATTTATATACGCTTATTACCCTTGAGGAGGCGTTGTAATAATTTAAATATCACTATTTCTTTTAAAGCACTATGGCTATAGAAAGCTTAACGTTGACAAAAGGTAACATTGCTTTATATGTAGCGTACAAAAGTGTGAATCTTCTGCCTAAATCAGGAGGGTTTGCAAGTATACTCGAAATGTGCTCAAATGTACTCATGATACACCTGCTAAACATATATATGAGGGCTTAAGATCTGATATCACTTCTTGTGATGCCAGTTCCTGTGATGTCACACGCTGTGATGTCACGCGCCGTGATGTCACACGCTGCGATGCCACGCGCTGCGATGCCACTTGCATACTGATTAACTAGGTTAGTCCCCCCACTTCTTTTTTTAGGACTTGTGCCCTGGTTACCCGGTAGGCTTTAATCACAGCCTCCGAGCGAGCACTATTTTCTCAAATTGCTTTGTCCTGCCTACTGTTGCAGGCAGGACACGCTCTCTCCTAGTCCTAACGCCTTTTTTTATTTTCATAGCACACGCGCGGCATTTGCAATGCGTCTCACATTTGCAAGAGTGTAAGCTATTTGCATTGTAAATGACAATGCCTTTTGTTTATCTGTTTTAAAAACAACACATAAATAAAAGGCATTGTAATTTACAATGCCAATAGCTCAAACTCTCGTAAATGCAAGACCTATTGCATTGTAAATGCTTGTTCTAGAATCATCCCTGCAATTTATCTTGGAGAGCTGGGGAAAGTGACAGAGACACCAGGAGCAGCACTAGGCTTTCAAAACCGCCATCCAAGAGCTTCAGGCCACCGGGGATTGCTCGGTTGGGAAAAAAGCCCTATCCAGCCCTGAGCTCTTCCTAGGTGAAGGATAGTCATCTCGTTGTAGAGTATTTTTTCATGCACAAATTGCACATGAATGTCTAGTTGCAGAGCACTGAATGACTTCCAATTGTTTCCTATCATCTAGACTGCCTCACTCTGTTAATTGTCTTTTGAATGTCTCCGTGGTAAAAGATGTGCGAACAGCATAACTTGCAAATTCAAGTAATAATCTCGGAACACATTAAAGTGATTAAGAACCATTATTTCACTCACCCGCTGGCCAAATATTTTTCTGAATTACATAAGGGGATCCCGGTTATTAAAAATATTTTCTACCGGATCATGATGGTTGATATCCTAGGGGAAGTGACCGAATTTTGAGACCACATAAGCTCAAAACTATATATAATAATCTCGAACACTTGCCACCATTGTGCTTTGACATGGAAATCGAGCTTTGTCCTTCTTTGCCGAGTGACCCTGAGATCGCTTTAAGGATAACAACCACCTAAATCCAAAAAGTTTTCAATCAATACTAATTGACATTATACCGACATATGAGCAGAAACACAACGTAGAGGCTCTCCTAGTCTAGTCCTAGCACGTGAGCTATGTGTCGGTCACTGTGAACAACTTCATATGTTTAAAAAAAAAAAGTAATATGAAATACAAAAGCAATTCAGAACTAATCTAGACACAAGGTTTAAGCGTTTGGCAAGCAGGAAGGAACTTTTAAGATGCACTACGTGTACCACCCGATTTCTCATAGTCTGGTCAGTGAGTTATGTATGGTCACTGTGGGTAATTTCATACATAAGAAACAATACCATTATGCGCTTCAGTTTACAGGGTGGTGGCGAGGCAGAACACTTAAAAAGTTGCAGAAAAAGACTACCACGGTTATAACACACTGGTTCACCTCTGCCTTTTTTGACAGAAATGACCTATTCTCCAATTGAAGCTGCCCTTTGATTGTTTTTGTTGTTTTGAGAAACGCCAGTGTCTGTTTGAAAGTGCAAGTACATTTTAGTCCATCAGCTTTGTAACGCCATCGAATAAAATGCTTTTCCTGAACACGTCCCTGAAAACGCACCATCTCGGCACCATGGCATGTTGTTTTGCCCTCTTTGGTTCACAGAAATTCTGTGCGTCATAAATACGCAGGGAGGCATTTCCACTGCAGTGAGTAGTTTTGAGTCTTGAATGATGGTATGTGTGGTCAGAGAGATGTGTTCTGTTGCCACACCCCCATCTCGGATGTTTTGAAGGTCCCTGGCTAATCACGAGTGACAGTCACCCTGCAATTGTTTGTGATGATTTATTGGTTTAACGGGAACTGCCAGAAATCGTTTCTGCGGCCCTGGCGCCGCGTCTCAGTGAATTTCTTGCAGTGCACATATTAATGCCAGTTCTGCTTACCTCTTTGATGATAACATGGAAGCTGCTGCTTGATGATTACATATTCTGAAAAATGAGGAAGTTGGATGAACAGAGAGGAAGTTCAATTTAATGAAATCAGTGGTTGAGGTGTATTGGACGCTCGCATTGTACTCGGATATGTTGATCCATGTACTTTAACTTAAGCTGGATTTTCTTGTCACTGTGAAATGATTGATGGTCCGCACAAGTTGCAAACATAGATTGACGTAGAAAACCCACTCACGGCCTCCGTTTCTTTTTTCTTGAGAAAGTCCATTGACTTGCTGCTTGGGCTGTGATTGGGCTTAGATTTGGGAGCAAAACCAAGTTATTTGGATTTTCCCCAGACTTACAACTTTGATAGATATTGCTTTTCATGCATTACTTCATTTATGTTGTGATGAAGTCCTTATGAAGTTCAAATTATTTGTAATCTTTTATTTAGTCAATTATCATTACTACAGTGTACATACATACAGCGTATATAAATCTTCCATATGCTATTAATTGAAACATGCAGATAATGGAGGTTACCGTCCGCTTCCCATTGCAACTGTAGCGACCGTCTGTAACGGCAGCCCAACTAGTCTTCACATTTCGTAGATTGATATTCACATATAACTCTGGTTGTGAACAATTGGCACTTTTCTTGGCACAAGCACGCAGCATTGTAGTCAGTTAACATTGCCTTCCTCAGCCCGTTCCAACCCAGGAGCTATTCTCTGCCCCTCAACTGGTTCAAGGTAAGGTTGGATCGTGGGTCAACAAATAGGACTGCAGACAGGAATTCCAGGTGATGGCTAAGTGCTGTAATAGATGCTTTCAAAATACACATAGCTAAATTCCACTTTCCCCTGACCTACCATCTATCACTGTGCTCAGTGAACTGCCACATGGTGGACATTGGGAAGGGCATGAAAATTGGACTGCGGCGGGGGTGATGACGACGGGGGACTAATTTAGAGAGTCGGAGCTGCTCCCATTTGAAGAGTTTCGCTCACAACGGCGTTGTGGAAACACTGGGGCACTGGCTCTTCTGCACCGCGAGTTCTCAAGAGCTGCCACTATGTGGCACTATCGGTGGAGAATTTTAAGGCAGATTCGTGCCTGTATAGAGCAATTCGGGAGAATTTTCAATGACCGTTAGAGCACCTGCGGCACAGTGTGATCTGGGTATCCCTATCACTGACCGGGGGGGTTGATATCCTGGATAAAACACAGAGGATGTCCAGAAAATTGATAACTTACTATGTCCTCCACAGAGCATACCTCACTCGAGCGTATTAGTTGATATTTCTATGTGGCTGATGCAGCCCACCCTTGTTGTGGGGAAGTGGGAGCTCACATCTTAAACATGCTCTGGTCCTGTCCCTCACGGCGCAGTTTCTGGGAGTAGGTTACGAATACAATTGCAGCTGTTATTGAAAAGATCACTTTCTTCCCTGGCATGGTCTTCTACGGTGGTTCCGACATACTTCCAAAATGAACGTCATGATTAAGTTTCAAGACTTAATGTTCATATTAGCCAAACGTAAAATTGGAAGTAACCTGGTGGCCCCAAGTGAATATATGGAGGAGAGAAATGGGTGGGATGTGAAGGAAGCGTGCTCTTGAGGGCGAGGGATAGGTAAGTTATAAAGGCCCGTGCTTGGGAAACCCTGGTAGATAGCTTCACTACTCCAGACTCCGACACCCCCATAGATTCACCCATGGGATCACCAGGGTTGGCTCCACACTAGGGCCTGTCACGCCACTGTGATTAATCCTGATGCTCCCTTCTCCTCGCAGCTTCTCCATGACTGGAATTAGCACTAGAGTCCCACTCTTCCATACGTCGCTAATGCAGAAATGGACAAAACAATAACCCGTCACAACTCTATGACCGCACAGCGACCCATGGGGAGGGAGGGGTTTGTTTCAGTTGGTTCTGGAGAAACCTCAAGGGTTGTGAGGATGCATCACTGTTGACATTAACTCATTGTATACTTCTGTAGAGGGTCCTACTGTTTATAAAATAAATGAGCTGCAAAATCCCAATAAAATCTGGTTAAAAAAAAAAATAGGACTGCAGAGGGCCCCAAATGTTCCTGGGTCTACCAGACTGTAGAATGAAGTTTTAGCTTTTCATTGTAGAAGAACTAGTAATGTACCTGTTTCTGCAGTAGGGCTTGGCCCCTACCCCTTGCACAAGCCATCTGCCTTTTTAGTAGTAGTAAATCAACGGATGTTAACTACAAACACCTACAAGCATGTCAATATACATCCCAATAGGGCCTGCTTTGGGGCTGGCACAACAATCACCCCGTCATGGCTGTGAGGGTATGGAAAACCTTGAATCGATGTCTGCTAATCGGGGGTGAATATCAAATTACATGAATAAGGTCTGCAACGGGCTCATTACATCTAGCACATTGAGAGTCCACATGCAGTTTGATGTTATACCATTCCATTCTATAACTTTATTTCGGTCTCAAGGACCATAAAAGTACATAATCATAAAAATCATAAAAAGAATATACACAAGTGAATCATGAATAGTACATAGCCATACAGTTAATTCATATGCCAATAAAAGGAACTGTACAATTAAAAACCTTTTAGCCATGATAAAGTGCATTTTAAATTCTTCCAGCACATAGTCCTAATCGTGTGTTAAAATACAATACAGTCACATGTTAAAAAAACGTAATTCATCAAAGGCTATTACCAATAAAACAATAAAAATTGAGGGAAAAGATACAAAGATAAAAAGAATGGAATGAATATGAATTACTAGAACCGTGATTGCTAGTTTAAAAAGGTCCACCGTACACGCCACATGGAGTTTAAAAAGCGAGATACGGCGAAAACGATAGGGGCATGAGTGTCGTACTTTAGGACTCTAAGTGCTGCTGCACAATGTACGAAGCCTAAATTCCTACAAAGTTGAATAAGCCAGTGCTGCCAGGTAGTGTGTAGGCGGGGCAGAAGAAAAAAACATGTAGCTCTGTCTCTTCCTTCCAACCAGATTTGGTTTTGGACCATTTATTGAAAAAACATAGAGCAGTAGAGTCCCTAGTCTAAACTGTACATACAGTTTCCTTGCCAGAGTTGGTTGTATGTCATCCAGGAAAGGTTCCATACTATACTTGTCTTTGATTTGTAGAAATTCGGCTGTCAAATGGCAGAAGGACAAGCTTTCCTGGATGTCTGCAAGTTTATACCTCCTGAAGGATTTTACCAGTTCCAACCGCAAGATTAGAGGGCATGATTCCTCAGGAGATCTCCATAGACCTGCTTTACCCAGTTTGTTACAGACATCCTTTATATATATATATATATATATAGACCAAGATATTTTGCTGGTGCCCGGGAGACTCAGCAGCTCTTTAAGCTCAGATCGATAGGTGGCCAGTTCCGGGGTCACCCATAGCCTCCGCCAAAAGGTTACAGGTCTAAGGGCGATCTCTTCGCTAATGGGCCTAATGCCCAGATCCAGGCGTAGGGGGGTGAGGGGAGTACTGGGGGGGAGACCTAGCAACTGCCTCATGAAGTTGTTCTCTACCTTGTTCAGACTGGTAGTGGAGCAATGCCCCCATAGTTCTGCCCCATACAATGTAGCACCCCTTGCTTCTGTTTTGTAGATTTCAACTATTGGCCCAGCTGGTTTGAATGTAGAAGTTCTATATAGTTTCGCAAGTCCTCCCACTGTCTGAGCTAGCTTATGGCTTGCTTTGGTCATTTGCTCCCCCCATTTCAGGTGTTCTGTCAAGGTGACACCTAAATAGTCGAAAACCGACACTCTTTCAAGCAAGGTGCCATTCAAAGAGGGGTTAGAGCTAGACTTATTGGCAGGATTGAAGACCATATATTTGGTCTTCAATGTATTGATCTCCAACCCTCTGATTTTACAAAAGGCGACAGCTATCGAGAATACGCTGGATTCCCATAGGCGACTTTGAAAGTGGGAGGGTGTCATCAGCAAACATAATCGCTGGGACCTTGCCAGAAGCTAGCCTAGGGGCATCATTGTCCTTGACCTTGCTAAGTTGATCAATGAGTCCATTAATAAATAAACAAAATAAGGTAGGTGCGAGAACGCTACCCTGCCGTACCCCTTTTTTGACAGGAAAACGGGGGGTTAGTTCATCGTATTTTCCATACCTTACTTGGGCAAAATTTTCTGCATGAAGCCTCATCAAAATACTAAGGAGATAGGGGGGAATCCCCAGATCTCAGAGTACATCCCATAGTTTGTCCCTCGGTACGAGATCAAAAGCCGACTTCAGATCTACAAATATAAAAATAGAGACTTCCACCCTCTATTGTCACCGTTTTCCAGAAGAGAAGTTGGAGTCTAAATATCTGGTCGACGGTAGAGATGTTTTTTCTGAAACCGGCTTGGTAGGGGCTCAGGATCTCTTGTTCTCCCATCCATGCCTGAAGGCGATCAAGAAGTACCCGTGCAAAGAGTTTCTGGGTAACATCAATCAAACTGATCGGCCTATAATTGGTAGGTTGAAGAGGTGAGCCTTTTTTGAGGATTGGGACTATTTCTGCCCCAAGCCAGGTATCAAGGGGATCCATGCCATTCATAATGGCATTGAATAAGGCCCATAAATACGGTCCCCAAATTTTTGGTTCCCCCCGAAAGAGGTTCCATGGTAATTTGTCTATACCCAGTGCTTTGTTACAAGGGAGCTTATTGATTGCATTTAGCACTTCAGACATGGTAATCCCTATGGCCGCCTCCTGGGCGGGCTCAGTGAATTTTATTAGGGGTTCAACATTTACAGTCACAGCTTCCTTATTAGTATATAGGGCCTGGAAATGATTCTCCCATGCTTCAGATGCTATGTTCGGCTCAAAGGCTGGCTTCCCTTCAATGTCACCTGAACCAACTATGGTCCAGAAGGCCTTCAAGTCTTTATTAGATAAATCAGATTTAAGGGTTTCCCATCTATCCAATTCCCAATTCTTTTTTGCTTGCTGGATGCTGTCTTTATACAGAACCCGATTGAGTTTGGTTCGATACTTGTCCTTTGCTTTGATGGCTTCCAGCAAGGCCTGCTTAGCTTTTCGACAATTTATATTGAACCAGGTACATTTAGGCCAACTTTTCGCCCTACGGGGTACCACTGAGTAAAATATATCTGTCAGTTTTGATGTTAGCTCTGTATGTATTTTTGCAACCCTCTCAGCGGTTGAGGGGGAACCCTCTGCAATTGCGATCTCACACATTTTTATAAATATTGCAATTACTGACTGGTAAACTGTGGCCAATTTATGAGGTGACTGTTGAATTTGCCCCCACTTGATTTTCCTTCTATTGTTTGAGAGTGTTAATCCACTGTTCTGGGATGTGGAAGTAGGTTTAGAATTAGTGTGGCCCAAGTTCGGCAACTCCAGATCCAAGATCAAAGCATTGTGATCACTGTCCAGCCTCATTATGACAGCAAAATCACAAACCCTTTGCCATAGTCTGGTCTCCACTAGGATATAATCCAGCAGGGACGCTTGACCTACTCTATTGAATGTTAGCTGCCCGGGAGTATCTGATTTTGTCCGGCCATTACACGCTCTTAGTGAGTGAGCTAATGTGATTAAATTAATCTGGAGTGCCAGCGGGGACCAAGCTTTGATAGGTTGAATTTGTGGATCTGGGATTAGCCATTGGAGATCTTCTTCGCTGGAGGTTGAATTACTTGGATCAATGAGGGTTTCAAATTGGCAGTTAAAGTCACCCCCTATGATCAACCATATGGCTGGGTCAATAGTGGGAATAAAAAGGCCCAGTTGGTCTAAGGTGACAGATTCTTGGCTAATGGCAACAGGTCGAGAGTAGACATTGATAAAAGCAATTTTTATCTTTGTAGAGAAGGTAAGTACAACACACTGGATGTCACTTGAAGGGGTGGTCAGCTGTTCAGCTCTACAGCCCAAGTGTGAGTCTGGGGACTTTCCACTGTCTTGGAAGAAGGCCTGTATCAGACCGATCCTAAAGAAACCCACCCTGCACCCCTGTGATGTTACTAGCTACCGTCCCATTTCCTGCCTGCCTTTGGTGGCCAAGATTTTGGAGAAAGCCCTAAATAAAGAATTAAACAACTACTTGGACTCCAATAATCTACTTGACAGTACTCAACATGGCTTTCGAGCCAACCATTCTACTTCCGTATTAGTCATGGCCACGGAGGAACTCAGATGGCAAATTGATAGAGGTGGCAGGGCGGTCCTCATCCTGTTAGACCGGTCTGCTGCGTTTGATACGGTGAGTCACTCCGTTCTCACGCAGGGGTTGAGGGTAATAGGGATCCAGGACTCTGCGCTGGCCCTCCTCACCTCCTTCCTGACAGGGAGAGAACATAGGGTCTGCTGGGATAACCTTAAGTCAGACAAATTCCATCTTCCTTGCGGAGTCCCTCAGGGCTCGGCACTTTCACCCACATTGTTCAATATTTATGTGACTCCGTTGGCTCTACTGGTTAAGCACCACTGCTTTTCGCTTGTGTCATATGCTGATGACACACAAGCCATAATCTCCATATCTTCCCCAGAAAATTTGCCCTCGGCCAGGTTTCACAATTGTATGGTTCATATTATTCAATGGATGCACCTCAATTATCTAAAATTGAACACTCCGAAGACGGAGGTCATGGAATTTGGCTCTGGTCCTCCCATTTGGAATTCTGACTGGTGGCCGGGAGAAGCTGGAGCCTGTCCACTGCCTGTGACCAAAATGAGAAACCTGGGCGTGGTGTTTGACACCCAGCTTAGCTTTATGGGGCAGATAAACCAGGTTACTTCTACTTGCTATTTCACTCTAAGGATTTTGCGGAAGATTTTACCGTTTCTCCCAATGGAGCTGCGGAAAACAGTTGTGATAGCACTCGTTCTGTCTCGGATTGATTATTGCAATGCTCTTTATCTGGGGGTGGATAAGAGACAATTGAACAAATTGCAATCCCTACAGAACGCGGCTGCTCGGACCCTACTGAATCTCCCTAAATATAGTCATATATCGGGGACCATCAGAAAACTTAATTGGCTCCCAGTCAGGGAGCGAATTGAATTTAAGGCGTTATGTATGATTCATAAAACCTTACATGGAGGAGGACCCACAGAATATTGTAAATTATTCCAATGGTACACTCCGGGACGCTCCCTGAGATCAGCAAAGCAAGCACTGGCTAGGATCCCAAGAACAAGAAAGCAAAATGGGGGGCGGGGGGGGCAGAAGCCTCTCATCTAGCTCCTAAACTATGGAATAAACTGCCACTTAATATTAGATCTTTATCGGCCCATGCACATTTCCGGGCCTTGTTGAAAACCTGGCTTTTTCCCATCCAGTAACATTCTCTTTTCATATCTCTGCTATTCTGAGCTAGCTGGAATATTGAATGTAGCAAAGCCTACCCTATGATGGTCTTCCCCGGCCCAGGTTTCTTGGAACATGCACACGTCATATTTGTCCACAAAAAGCCCCCAGTCTGGGCAGGAGAGTTTACTTTTAAGACCAGCAAGATTCCAGGATAAGACCCTCAGTATGTTACCTTGCACTCTCTTCCCATCGGGGCACTCAAGTGTACTAGTATTAAATTTGGGTTTCCCTCGTTTGATTGGTGGAGTGATTATCTACCAACCTCTCAGACAAACCTTCTCTGGAAGCTTTACTCAAGGGGGCAAGTAGTGGGGCAACAAGTGCTCCTGTCAATTGTGCCCCAGCTCCTAGTGGTCCAATGGTCTGGGATATGTCTAATTGCTGGTCCTTGCTTATTGCCCCCAGCCTGCGACTTGTTGTCTGAGTAAGAAAGTCCCCTCCACGCATATCTGGTTCCATATCTAGCCATTGCCTTCCAGGTTCCCCATCTGGAATCGGGGTCACCACTTGTCAATCTACCTCCTCCAGAACCCCATATCTATTATTTACTGGTATATTAAATAGTAAGGGTCTGGGGGGAGGGAACGTCCCATTTGCCCTCAGTTGGAGAGCTTAATGGCCATCTCGATATATTAGGGGTAGTGTGGGCCCTAAGTGGCATTTGGTGTTGAATATAGAAAAAGTCCAGTGGAAAAAGCCTAGTTCCTGTTGGTGGGTCCTGATAGCTTGTTTTCTGGTTAAGTAGATTACTCACAATTTGGGGATTTTTAAAGATTATAATTACACAATCCCCTTGCACTGATTTTTGTTGGTTTCCCACCCAGCCTACTCTACGGACCATTAGAATTTCCCCTGCCCTGCCATAATCACACTGCCTGTGCCTTGCTAACCAAAACAGGCATTTATTCCTGAGGTCAAGTTGTGTTTCCCTCTGGTCTTTTTGATTTCGGGGATTCCTGCCAGTATAATTACATACGGGGAACAGGCAGGGGGTAAGTTTTAAGTCGGTAAATTCACTGCTTCAGGCCTAGCAACGATGTATTCTTCCCTCACCAGCCCACTTGCAGTCCCAATAGGCCCATGTAGAGGGGGACTGTTTTTATCCGTGCCCCTCTTTGGGGGTGCTACATTTTTACTACTAGCCTCACAATTGGTGCTCGTGCCTGCCTGGTGATTATTGACATTCGGGTACCTCGTCTCTTGTTGTGGTGGGATCTACATTGATCTGTACACCCTACCCGTCTGGAGATATCAGGTTTAGAGTGTCCACCTGGCAGCCAGAGTCAGTCCCCCTTGCTGTTACATGGGTGTTGTTTGTATTAGAATTTGCTTGCCTACTTTCCCCCATTGTTACCAGTTTATCTAGGCTATTGAGTCGGGGGGGGGGGAGGGGGGGCAGTTCTTCCCTCACAATAGCTCTTAGTTGGTTCTTCAGGTCTGTCAACAGGTTCAGTGCCCAGGTACGATAATCCGTATCTAATCTAGTGAGCAGGGGAACGTTTGTATTTTGGTCCTGCTTCTCGCCCTCCTCTAGACTAGATAATGGGTCCTCACATATTTTCTTTCTTTTAGGTCCTGCCTCGTGTGCTTGTTTTTACTTCCCATTCTTTGCGATGCTGATGGTATTCCTGCCTCTACATGCTACTTTTTTTGGTGGAGCTTCTAAGGGTGATGAAAGGGGTGGTTTAGATAGACGGACTTGGGTGGCAGTTTGCGGAGTGGATAGGTCGGACACTGAAATACATAGGTCAGGGGTGAGTGACAGACGCCTCTCTGTAAGCTCTATTTCTGTGTTAACCACCCCTACAGCCCTCTGTAACCTCCTGTCAATTGAAGTTGGTGGCAATGAGGGTAAAGTGATAGCTTTAGGCTTTTGCGGGCATGTACGCTTCCCCATTGTCCAACCTGATTCCCCCCAAAACCCCGACTGCCCCAATAGAAGCACCCTAGAGCAGGCCTACTTTAGAATGTAACGTATGCAATCAACTATACAGTTATTTAAAGATAATTAAAAATAGCCCAAATAAAGGATAAAACAAGGAGGAGGACAAGCTAGATTTTGGTGGCCAGCGAGCACTTAACTATACTGCACTCCAAGTCTTGGTAGGGCTTATATAGTAGTCCAATTAGAGGCGGACAGTTCGGTGATAAAAGCTTCAATGATCGTGTGGAGATTAAATGTCGCAATCAAGCCTCAAATCTCTTCAAGTATGTTCATAAAAATCCCAAATGTTCTTGCGATAGGAGGAAAAGAAAGAAAACAAGCCAAACAAACTGGTGATCCCACAATGAGTTTTCCCCCTTTTTTTGTCCTGTAAAATCGAAAACGGTTACTAACGTATGGCTATATTAATTTCATCGAGGTGCATAGATAGATGCCAGTTCCAAGCAAAGAGCCAATGCAAGGTTTTTAGTTCAGGAGTCTTACCCGTAGAAACCAACACAGCAGGATGGAACCCAGGGGGGTGGCCCTGCCCTGCCTCTTCCTGTCGCTGACTGGTGCAGACAGGCCTGCCCTTGGCCCGGGCACGCCCGCGCGCGTCTCGCGCTGCGGGGGCCGCAAAGTTATTTTACGCTCCTCTGAGCGCGGGAAGAGCAGTGATTGCACCTCCTGGCACTTGGTGTTATGGGGCTTGCAGTCCCCCCCCCCTCACTGGCTGCAGGTATGGCGTTTGGCGGCTCTGTTATACAGTTGAAGAGCAGTGTGGTAGGTCTGGTGCAGAAACAAAGTATAGTAGACATAAACAGCTAATTTTATGAAGTTGCAGCTGTTGATTTGTCCAAACATTGTCGTGTTCCCTAGCTATTACTGTTCTTTTTTCCTGACATACTAGAAAGGGGGTGACTCCTCATTGCAGAAGTACAGCAATTGTTTTTTTTTTTTTTTTTTAGATCATTGACAGCATTGGTCAACCTATTACAGATGTTGCACATAATCTTCCTAGAAGAACCGCATTTTCACTGTGATAGCCTCAATGGTCCAACTGTTGTACAGCACAGCAGTGATTCTTCGCTCAGATTACACCTCTCTGAGGACAGCAGTTTGTAGTGGTGCTGAACAATTTTTAGAGTGGGGGCGCTGGCCAAATGACATCACTTCACCAAAGGTATTGGGGATATGTAACAGTCTGTCTTTGAAAACACAACAAATGCTGTCATAAGAAAAACGTTTGAATGGCCCATTCATTGTTAATTCTCCATCTAAACTATTTACGTGTTTTTTGGGGGTGCTGCAACACCCCGCACCGCTAGTTCCAGTGTCACTGGCAGTATGTTTTTAATATGAGAGGTGCGGCGCAGCGGCCAGAGTGACTGACTCCGGAGCGGGGGCTCCCAGTTCGATCTGCAGCAGCTCAGCTCAGCATCATGTGACTCTGGGCAATAGCTCACTTAATCTCCTGGAAGGCCCCCTGCGCCTGGATACCCTTAGGGGTGATAGGTCCCGCTTTACAAATCTGGAATTTATTATCATCTTAATGTCATAGACATTGACTTGCTCACACTTGGTGCTCTCTCTGTTTCCAAATATCAGTAAATGTTTTGATGGGGACAGTATATGCGCCACTGGCTGCAGGTGATGTACATCGGTATTCACTTTCCATCATCAAATTTTTATCCACTGCAAGAGATAGAGAGAGAGACAAAAAAGGGGAAAGATGCGAAATCGGTGACTAAGTGTGAAAGAGATGAGAAAGAACTTTCAAGAGTGAGATAAAAACAGGAAGTGTAACAACCTTGGTATTCAGAAATCCAGGCATTCAGCAGTGGGCATATAGTTTAAGGTCCTCCACTTGTTAATATTTTATTATGTTTGCAAATTAAGCACTGTCTCAGTATGTGTTCAGAATAGGAATCATATTTAAAATAGCCTTACATTTAAAAAACTTTAACTTTACATTGCAAGGCATGATGTTGCAGTCATTAGGAACAGAGGCTACTTAAGAAAACCCAAATTAACCATTCTTTACTGTCCATGTGCATCCGTTTCTAAAGATTCTTTCCTTTTCTGATCCCTTATGTCCTGTAATTGGCATTTCGCATGATGGTTAACATTTTAGCGTTCATCTTTCAAATCCCATTTCACTTACTGCATTAGCAACTATGTGATTTTTGTCGGTATATGGTTGGGCAACTTAGTGATGATGGAGTGGAACGAAGACACCAATAATTCAAACATCTTTCTTGAAACAGAGAGATAAAGGCACACTGTGAATGACCAGAGTCAGCAGTACAAGTGGAAGAATCCAAAATTGTTGTTTGGAAAATTGGAGAAGCAGGGCTGAAAGGGGAAACAGATGGAAGTCTATGAACCCAGTCCCTTTGTGCTTGTGTCTGATTTGTTGCATAGCACCCCAAGGAAAGGTGTTTACAATTTGACAGTGGCGGCGGCTCCTCCGCAATGGTCGAGGAGCGTGGCCCCACTAGCTCAGAGCCAGCAGCTGAAAAATAAAACAATTTTTTATTATTGTTCTATTTTTCAGCTGCTGGCTGAGCCAGCTTGTGTAGGAAGAGGCCTGACCTTGGGAGGGAGGAGGAATGGAGTGGTATGTGCACTTCTAATAGCTCATGTCTGTTTGGCCGGCCATCTTAGGCCGGCTAAACAGACATGCGCAGTTAGGTTTCTCCAACCCAGCTGTATTGCACAGCCGGGCTGGAGAAACAGTACAGTGCCTGAGCGAGCGTTAAACCAGCCCGCTCAGGCTAATCCCGTGCTGCTCTCATGCTTGGTAATAGCATGAGAGCAGCACCGGGATTGCACAGGAAGTCTCTGATGCTGTCCCAGTGTCTGCTGGGACCAAGAAGCAGAGGAACGTTGAGGCGACTGGCAGCTTCAGGTAAGTCTTAATTTTTTATATTATCCACCCCCTCCCCGCGCGCCCCTGCCCCCGTGCCTACCCCTTTTTATTTGCGTCGGCTGACACTGTTTGAAAGAAAATTGATATGTTGGACGTGTTTATATGGCGTACATTTGGCCATTAGAATGACCTTGGTACGCCATTGGGGACTGGCACCTTTTCACCACGATTGTGAGGATTCCAACATAGCCGGATTCTGAGCTGTAACATCAATCGTCTATAGGTATTTCTGTTCCTGTTTACAATAGCTGTGTTCTTTTAAATAATAGATGTACAGAATTTGCAATTTGGTGGGTATGGCTGAAAGTGTTGCCAAAAGGTTTCATTGCCGTCTACTAATTGGCATGCCTGTTCCCAGCCTGTTGTAGAAGTGGATTCACTGTAGTTGGCAGCGGTGTCAAAGAGATTTGATTTCCATCTGATTGCCCTTCAGAACAGTGTAAGGTGTAAGAAGCTCTTCTTAACTTATTCAGTTGATTGCTTGGCATGTGAAGTAATTGGTAGAGGTGTGTGCTGTTGCAAGTGCAGTACTAACCAGTTAGTTGTGTCTGTGGTGTGTTATATAATGTGTTGTATGGGCTGTTACTAGGAGTGTCGACGACAGTTAGGTGTTGTGTATGATTTGTTGTTCTTCAAACAATCTCAATTTCCTAGTCTAACTCCCACCCAGAATGAACTCCATTTTATAGGAAAATACACAGTAAAAGTCACTTTCTGCATGAGGTAATAATAAAATGTTACATAGGCTCAACGAATCACAGGACAGAATATAATGCAATGCTGCCAAGCACCATTCTAAACACCATCCCAAACACCATCCCATAATGAATACTAATTTTGGCCCTTTTGACCTAATGTCATCGGATGTGTCAGTACAAATCTAGTTCAACTCAAAACACTGATAGACTCATGAAATGAATAGACCCACTGACAGACAGTAAGGACCTTGAACAGTTTACATTTTGACAGAAGGCTTCCTCTAGAGCTCACCTAGAACAACACACAAAACATTTCATTTGTAAATATTTTGCTGCGTGCAGAGCCGCAAGAAATGAAAACTTGGGCATGTAGAAATACAGGATGGAGTCGGGCCTAGTTTAGGCCTTCTTTGGCCAATATTAGAATAACATGGTTCTATCAAATGCAGTGTTCTCATTCTTAGAGTAAACTTTCGTGTTACTAAGTAAACATTTATTGATCAGAAATATCTCTTACAGGCGTATCAAGCATGCCATGATCGAGGCAGTGGACTACAGTCCATGTCGTGGATGTATCGCATAAAGGGGGTTGCATTGCATATCTTTAACCAGATCTTTTTCTGTGTGAAAGTGAAAGTGGATAATGTTCCACTGTTTTGTGAAACCCAGGAAAATGTGCTGGCATCCTGTGTGCATGTAAAGTGCATGTGTGTGCACAGTGAGTCTGTGCTACTTGTATAGTAGTAGAACTCTGTGCATGTGAGTCTGAGCACTGAAGCCTTTGGAATCCATCTTGGATGGCACAGGTTGGATGTTGAGGACGAGGTGAGGAAGTTCTTAGGTCAAGCGAGCCCTTTTGTCTGTACATGATTTCTGTTGCAGGACGGGTTCTCATTTGTTTTGTAAATGTTTTTACTTTAAAGCCTTTACTTCGCAGGTAAGTGCATTTTTTATTTTTGTTATAGACTTATAGCCTTCTGTTCCCCACCTTTAGGATATTCCCCAGGCATCAGACTGGATCCAGAAACTTTTCAGCAGTTCTTCTGCGCACCAGTAGTTGGTACTGAGCAGCTCCATATTGATGCTGTTTTGCTCCGCAAATGATGTGCGAGCCTATATAGACACTACTCCCGCACACTGACATCATTTCATTTCTTTCCGTGCCACCAGACGCGGATCCAGAGCTACCTGTCGTCTTTTTGAGACCCTGAGCCTCAACCAAAAAATAGTTTTATAGTGTGCAAGCAGCATGTCACATCCAAAATGACAGGATTTAAGCCCTGTAAGGACTGTCACAAACCAATGTCTGCAACAGTTCCCCACCAAATTTGTGGTGCCAAGTGTCGATTCATGACTCTAATACCTGCAGTGCTTGCCCGTCAATTAACCTGAAGGCCATATGTTAGAAATTGCGTCTCTAGTTGGCAGTGGTTTTCACCCATGTCCAAGAAGGGGCCCTCACTCTAGTCCGGGTAAGATAGTCACATGAGTAAAATAACCCCTGCTCACCCCCTTGGTAGCTTGGCACGTGCAGTCAGGCTTATCTCAGATGCAATATGTAAAGTATTTATACACACCCACATAGTAGCACAGTGAAAACACTATAAAAGGACTCAACACCAGTTTAGAAAAATAGCCAATATTTATCTGAATAAAACAGGACCAAAACGACAAAAAACCAACATACACAAGTCAAAGTACCACTTCTAAACAATTAAGCAAGTTTAGTCCATAGAAATCAATGGATGCGTTTGTTTAGAACAAAGTACCTTAGATGCATCAAAAATCAAAGACAAGGCAAGAAGCAGGGCGGTGAGGCGCTTGAAAAGCAATACGATGTGTCGGCTTCTTGCTGGCAGGGGAGGTGGTGCGTCAGTTCCTTACTGGAAGGGGAGGTGATGCATCGGTTTCCTGTCACACGGCCTTGGTTACTTACTGCAGTGCGGTGTTGATGAAGAATCGGCACCCAGGAATGTTTCTTTGAAAATCTCGATGCGCTGTCATTTCAACAGTGACGAAGCACGCGCTGCGTCGGAGTTGAAGTGGGCGTCATGGACGTTGGTGATGCTGTGCTCGAGACTCCCGCAGCGGCGATTTTTCTGACGCGCTGCGATGGCAAGCTAGGGCCTGCGGTGAAGGCCTTGGTTGCTGCAACAAGTGGGAACCATGCTTCGGTGCAGGCAGTGGCGAAGCGGCAATTTTTACAGCGCACCGTCAATTCGGATAGACGAGGGAGTCGATGCGTGGATTTTCTCCTTAAGATCACCAGATTTAACTTCCAAGGGCCCAGGAACTGGGTTTGGCATCACTTGGCAAGTTAGGAATCTCAGCAGAAGAACCCAAGCACTGGCAGGTGAAGTCTTTGATGGCCCTGAGACTTCTTAACAGTAGGCAAGCACACATAAGCCCTTGGGGAACCATGGAAGCAGGATGTAGAAAGCGAAGTCCTGTCCTTTCACTCTGAGTACAGAAGCAGCGAGCAGCAGGCCAGTACAACAAAGCATCCAGCAAACTGTCAGTCCCTCCTGAAGCAACACAGCTCTTCTTCTTGGCAGAATGTTCTTAACCCAGAAGTGTTTTTAGTATATGGTGTTAGAGGTCTAGTACTAATGCTCATTTCAGCCTTTGAAATGGGTAAACTTCAAAGTAAAGTCTTTGTATTGCACAAGACCCTGCCTTTCCCTGCCCTGGCTCCAGATACACTATGGGGGAGGTGGAGACTGCTTTGTGTGAGGACAGGCACAGCCCTATTCAGGTGTCATTGTCAACTCCTCCCACTACTCTAGCTCAGGAACACCCATCAGCCTGGTGATGAGCCATCAGGATATGCAGGGCACACCTCAGCTCCCTTTATGTGACTGTCTACAGTGAAGGCACAAGCAGCCCCAACTGTCATCCTAACACAGACGTGTATTCAGCAGACGGGCAGATGCACAAAATGGTTAAGCAAGAAAATACCCACTTTCTAAAAGTGGAATTTTCAGATAAGCAATTTAAAAACCAACTTTACCAAAAGATGTATTTTTAAATTGTGAGTCCAGAGACCCCAAATTCCAAATCTCAATCTATTCCCAATTGGAAAATATACTTGTAAGAGGGTACAAGGCAGCTCCAATGCTAACCTATGGGAGAGTTAGGCCTTGCTGTAGTGACAAACAAAAGTAGCAGTATTTCACTACCAGGACATGTAAAACACAACAGTAAATGTTCTACATTTTAAATACATTGCACCCTGCCCATGGGCCTATCTTAAGGGTGCTCACACAGACTCTGCAGTGGCAGGTCTTTAACATGTTTGCAGGCTACTCATGTGGGTGGCACAATCAGTGCTGCAGGCCCACTAGCAGTATTTGATTTTCAGGCCCTGTGCACATCTGGTGCACTTTACTAGGGACTTACTAGTAAATTAAATATAGCAGTCATTAATAAACCAATCATCAATACAATTTAGATGGGGAGCACTTGCACTTTTGCCCTGGTCAGCAGTGGTAAAGTGCCCAGAGTCCTAAAACCAGCGAAACCCAAATGCAGCACACAATCAAAAACAGGAGGTCAGAGGCAAAAAGTTTGGGGAGAACCCTGCAAAAGGGCCAGGTCCAACACCATACAAGACCACAAGGCCAAACTCTACATTTCCAAGTTCCGGAAGACACTGCAGCGAAACTGGTCCAAGCTGAAAGTTCAATCCTGTTTGAGATCCAGAAGTTGACAGTGTCATTCCAGAGATCGGGCTTCGCCTCGTTCCAAGCCTTTGGGTAAGTCAAAGAAAAAACACAAGAAATCTAAGCAGGACTCGGCCCCTATCCGCCACTCACACTCCCCTGAGAAGGCACGGGTGGCACCATACATCTGAATCTCACTTTCAAAGTCGTTCGACTTTGGAGCCAATCCTGCAACTTGTTCCAACACTGCACGAGTTTCCGGGGCCGTCCGCCACCCCTAAGCAGATGGAAGAATTCTGTGAGGCCACGTTCAAACTCTTCAGAACCTTGCTGACTCCCTCTGGTGCACCTGCGGGCCCCAAGAAGCTGAAAGGATCTCCACCTAGGTTACCGCTAACAGTTTCGCCCTCAGCACCAGCTGGACTTTCATACCCATTACGGTTCTGCCTTCAGTCTTGACTCCGCCTCCAGTGCTATTGTCCATGCCCGTCCCCAGTACATTGCCACTGATGTCATCTCCAACTTCAGAAGACTAGGCCACAATTGTTCTTTCTGGTGCTGAGTCGGCGGCGGTTCGACGTCTATCAAAGTCTCATCCAGCCACCAATAAGGCTCTATTTCCTCCACTTGATCTGCCTTCACAACAACAAATAAACACCCTGCATTCCCGGTTTAGCACTGATTCGGATAAAGATGCAGGTGATTAGATTAGCCAACCTTATCACGAGGATAATTGGTATGAAAACTTCAGGAGGCTATTAACCTTGATTTCTCCCAAATCAAACTCCTCTTGCCCCCTGACCCTGCCAATATGGAGATTGTTTATTACACAATGATTATGTGTAGGGCAGCCGAAGTTCTTGACTTCTAGCTTCTCGCCTTGCAGGTCAAGACCACTGTACTTATGGAGGTTCTTGAGGCAGGGCAGACACGCACTGAGCTGCTTTTATCATTTAATGAGGTACTTACGGTTACTTTGCTGGGGGCATGGGCAAAACCTTGCTCTGATCCCTTGGTCAACAGCCAAATTGAACAACGCCACTGCCCTACTCCGGGCGATCCTGCGTTTTTATCTCGGCACCCCTCACCTGAAATCTTGGTGGTGCAGGCATCTGCAAGCAAAATTACCCCCAACACTTTACCCACTTCTCCTCCCGAAAGGGTATTGAAACGGGTGGGGATTTTCGGGAAGACTATTTTCTCATCCACCATATTGCCACTCAGGTCAGTGAATGCCAGCTGCCTGCTGGGGTGCTTTTTTCAGGCCCTTTGGTACTCTGTGGTTCAAGTGTTCACAGATATCCCTGACAATCTCCGACCGGTCTTCGCTCAGGCCATACAAGACTGTTGTGATGCAGCCAAGTTCACAGTTCATTGTGACTTGGGCACCACCAATTCCATTGGGTAGGCCATTGTCCCCAGTGTCTACATTTGCCACCATGCTTGGCTGCGGTCCACATTTTTTCAGGCAGTGTCCAGTCGTTTCTCATGGACATGCCGTTTGACAGGACTCACCTATTTGGGGACAAGGCAGACTCCACTCACGTAGTGGTTCTATGAGAGTAGGGCCATGGCATGCTCCCTGGGCTTATCTGCCCCAACTCGCTAGCCGCATCAGCTCTACCATTCATTTTGTGGGTTCGGATAAGTACCCCATGCGCTCAGGCAAACCAACCAAGATTACGGAGGAGACTGACAAAGATCTGCAGTGGTGGTTACTGGACCATGATTGGGTAAGCAGCAATTCCCTTTCCCACCCAGAGCTGACCATGGTGACTGATGCATCGCTTCTGGGTGGTTATCTGGGAGAGGTGGAGATTAGAGGCCTCTGGTCCTTGGCAGAGCTGCGGGTCCATATCAACCTTCTGAAGCTGAAGGCTGTCCACGTTGCGTTAAAAGCCTTCCTTCCATACATCAAAGGAATGCTGGTACAGGTGCTCATGGACAACATCGCCATGTGGTACTGCAGCAAGCAGGGCGGGTGGAGTCTCAGACCTCTTGCCAGGAGGACTTGTGCCTCTGGAAGTGGCTCGAGCACCATAGGATCTTTCTGGTGGGCAATCACCTGGCAAGATCACTGAATGCCAGGGTAGACACACTCAGTCATCTGCACCTAGCAGATCACAAGTGGCAGTTACACCCAAAGGTGCCAGGAGGGCACTTCCTCCAGGAGGATCAGCTGTAGCACCTAGCAAGGCTGGGTACTGCACCTCGGTCTTTGCAATCTCCACCTTCATGTTTGGAGATTGAGCAGCGACAGCCAGGCATCACTCGACAAAAACTGTATACACCTTTCTTTGGGACAGATTTGTGGCTTGGTTCAAAACTCTGCAGATAGGCCCCCTCCAGGCAAAGTTATCTGACGTTTTGATGTTTGTTTTGGCTCTAGCCCAGCAAGGCCTTGGTCTGAGGCATAGTTAAAGGGTACCCGTTGGGTTATTTTGGCTTTCTTGTGTTTGCCGGATCAACCCTCATTGTTTAAGTCTCCAGTTTTGCATTTTCTGAAAGGTTTACAACATTTGTTTCCTCTCTCTCGGTCATGCCTCAGTGGGACCTTAACTTGGTCCTCACATTTCTGATGTGCACTCAATTTGAGCTACTTTACAATTGTTCCTTGTGGCTCCCCGTATTGGTGTGGTAATGTGAGTGAACTTCAGGCAGTTTGTGTCAAACCGCCAAACACCAGCTTCTTCCCAGACAAACTTGTTTTTGTGGACACTGGCATCTTTCTTGCCTAAAGTTGTGATGCCGTCCCACGTTGGTCAAGCCATCACCTTGCCGGCGTTCTGTGCTCTACCTCACCCCTCTAAGGAGGATTGAGAGACTTAATTGCTTGGAGCCCAAATGAGTGCTGAGCTTTTACATAGATCATGCTAACGAACATCAGGTGGACAATCATCTCTTTGTGGGGTTCTCTTGAGGAAAAAAGGCAAGGCTGTGCAGAAGAGAACCATCTCCAGCTGGATTGTGCTCCATTTAAGTAAGATGTGCTAAAAAGCAGCCTCTGGGAGGACTGTGTGCTAATTCTACCTGGGCTAAAGCTGCTACCAGTGTTAGCATGCAGAATCCCTGTCCTGGATATTTTCCAAGTGGCTATGTGGGCGTCCTTTTATATGTTAACAGAACACAATTGTCCAGACAGTTCGGTTCACTTGGAGAGGATTTTTGCCCTCTTGGTCCTGCGGGACTTTCTGGCTTGAGCCCATCCACAGACCTGCCTCCTAATAGACAAAGCTTTAGTATCTATTCAAAAGATGATTAATCTGCGGCTATAATTCTCTATCAGAAGAACAAGTTATTTACCTTCAGTAACACTCTTTTGGTATAGACCATCTAGCCACAGATACCTCACCGACCCTCCCATTCTTCCCATTCTGGACTCAAACCATGAATGAGATCCCAAATCTAGGAATCTGAACGCTAGTCTCAACCAATTTGCTATTCAGGCTCTACATCTAGGGCATGGATAGTCTTGAAAGCAATTGACAGCACTGGAGTGGCGCCTATATAGGCCCACACGTCATTTCCAGAGCAGAATGGGGTCAGTGCGGATTTGCACAGCGCCAAGTTTCCAGGTCTAGTTTGGTACCTGGAGAATATTCAAAAGGTGAGGAATCTTCAGCTAGATAGTTACTACCAGAAAGAGCGTTTCCAAAGGTAAATAACTTGTTCAATTGTGTGTGTGTGTGTGTGTGTATTTTTATCCACCCACACATCTAAAATACAGTTTTTAGTGTTCAGGGAAGGTTGGTGAATAGAGTTAGCACACTTTTTGTAAGGTTCAGGGAAGAGTAATGTATAGGGGTAGTAAGGAGTTTTAAGGCTTGGCTATGGTAGTATATAGGGTCGTAAGGAGATTTTATTGTTCAGAAAAGAGTAGTGTATGGGGTAGTAAGGGAATTTTAGGGTAGGGCTAGTAAGGAGTTTTAAGCATCATGGCTGGATAGTGAATTGGGTCGTATGGTGTTTTTAGAGTTCAGGTTATGGGTATTGCAATGAGTAAATGTATTTTTACCTTCAGGGATGGGTAGTGCATAGGGATAGTGAGGGAATTAGAATGTATAGGTAATGCTAAATGGGGCAGGGCCGAGGTGGTTGCGCTACGGAAGGAAGAGGCCAGGGGTCTCCGTAGGGTTCCTATTGCTGAATATTGGGAGAATATGTTACAAGAACTACAGGACACACGAGATGCTCCCCCGTACGGGTAATGGTTATTAGAATTCAGGGTCTCTTGAACTTCACCTCGTGACCTAATAGAGTATGGTGAATTCAGAGAGGCAGTACTACAGTCCTGCGATGCTTGATGAGTTGGATGCCCGCTGTCTCCGTTTCCCGAGAGGCGGTGAGGGGAGAGCTCTGGAATCAAACATTAAAGTATATTGAATACTGTTTGTTTTTTTATGCTGGATATGTCACTCACCCCATGATCGGACTGTGTCCGCATACATTATTAGTATTTACGCTGTAAATGTGATCTGCTATCTGGTTAAGTTGGTTTGATATTGAGTTTTTCATATTGAACCATGTGCTCCTGTCATAGACTGATATTCATTGCATTGGACGTCCTGTACTAGTGTCCTTCTTTGATGGCACAGTATGATTCACATATTGTGATAAAAAAATCAATAAAAATTGGTTTACATTTTTTTATAGGTATTGCTGTAATCAAGTAAATTGCAATATTAAAAATTACATTATTTAAAAATAAGTATAATTTAATACAATCAATTTAAGTGTGTGTGTGTGTGTGTGTGTGTGTGTGTGTATATATATATATATATATATATATATGTGTGTGACATATACAAATAAAATTATATAAAAAGGGGTAGAATCTAATACCTACTTACCTGTAAAGTGAAAGCCTGCAGAAGTAAAGGCACTCCTGATTTAGAAACTGAGACCTAATGATTACTGATGTAAATTACTGCAAAGTAACTGACATTCACTGTGAGATGACGAATTATGGCAGTGTTTTCATTATGTTTAAGTTCTTATAATAGTTCACTAGATCACGCTATGTCTGTTATCATGGCAGGATAATGTCAGGGGTTTGGATTCTATGAAGGCTCTGATTATGCCACCTTTCTGATTATACCAGACTTTGAGCATTCCTATATCTGTGTCAAATTGTTATACATTTACATACTCTGAATCTGAAGGGGCTATGTTTATGAATGGCTCTATGGATCCAGAATTCTGGTCACGGTCAGACCCTATGTCAGCAGTCTCATTATGCCGAAGTTCTGATTATAGCAGAGTTTACTATATATAGTTCTTCTCTTTTACTTTTGTTTCTGAGTATGTGTCTTGTGAATTGTTCTGGCAAATGTAAGTTTGAGCACTCACTTGATTTCTCAAAATTTCACTGTAAATAAACCCATATTATACTTGCAGTCCAATGCCTAGGTTGCCAACTATCGATCAGCGATATTACTAACAGTCTGACCTCTTCTTGACCACATTGTAAAATTCTTGGGCAAATCATCTCATCCCACTATGTTTCAGTTCCCTTGTTTGCCAAAATAGTCTGCATTTGCCAAATCTCATTAACTAGAGATTTACATTTTACACGTTGATAAAGTCTGCAAAGTCTTATCAGATTCAAAATGTAAGGGGCCCAATTTTCAATGCCATTCACATGTATACATTTTGATTATAGGTGTACAACTTCATTTTGCACTTAGAAAAGCATTTACTTGCACAAAGAATTTGATATTTCTATAGCACAAACCGAGCCAAAAGACAGAAGAGCTCTGTGCATAATCAAAGACCCGCTTAAGATCAATGAGTAATAGGAGAGGAAGCTGGGTTGTGGACGGCTAATGCATTATGATGTAGAGATGAGTCTTCAACTCTTTCCATAATTGAAACAGTGTTGCCTCGGTCTTGGAGGATCCTGAGATGTTGTTCCAGATTCTGGGCGCATAGATGGAAAAGGCTCTTGTTTTTTTCTTTTTTACACTTCTTAGTCTGCAGTCTGGTGTCCTGGTTACAGGTGTGACAAGTTTCATCAGAAATTGTGGGTTTGTTTGCAAGATAGGCGAGGAGGCTGATTGTGATGGCTTCGAAAATGATGCAGCTAGTTTTGAAGATGGTGTGGGCTGGCAAGTGGAGTCAGGGGAGTAATATCAAGATCTCAAGATGAGGGGTGATGTGATCATATTTTTTGCTGGCATGCCTGAGGCATGTAGAATGACTCAAGGGATGTGCAAATGTGGAGTGTGGGAGGCCATAGAGTAGGCCACTACACCCATCCAGATACAAGAGTACAAGAGCAATGGCAGTTCTGAAGTCACTTTAAGGAAGAAACTGCTTGACTTTCTTAATGCTAGAGCTAGTGCTTATGGGGACTTGAAGTAGGCGAGCTATGGGAGTTTCAGGGCTTAGAATACCCTGTGAGTGTGTGCAAACCCATGTTGAAGTGTATTCACTAGTTGCTCTCCTACCCCTTACCTCCTTGGAACAGTCTGAGAATTGCTCTTAAAATATACAGTAGTAAAATATTTTCAAGGGTGGGAAGGGATTATCCCCCTCCTCCCCCATCCCAAAATCTCAACAAATTATTGGAGAGGCATTTACGGATAGGTGCTTCTCCTGGAAAAGGGGTTGGTCAATATTTTTCCTTTAGAGAGAGAGAGAGAGCAACAATTGTTTTAACAAATTAATTAGCACTTACCTGCAGATTTTCACAAGAGCTAATATCTGCTTGTATATTTACACATGCATTAGTGGAATTTACAAAGGTTTGTTAGGAGTGCATCAAGACAACTCAAACAGTTGCAGGTTGCCAAGTCTGATTCTGTAAATTTATCTGAATTCCTGAAAGTCGTATATCTATATCCATGCAAGGACATAGACATGCAGGTGTATTTTTGTGACTTTCTTTAAAATGTTGAAGATCATTTTAATTAGTAAGGCGACCTGGTATCAATGGAAGTTTAATTCCATTCAATCATAATTGTATCTTACAGAGAAAATCTACTCCGACGTTTCAGAGAGAAGAGCAGTGAGCATTTCTTGTTTTACATGGAACGTTAGTGACCTACGGATCATCACACCTGTTGAATAATTTTGTAACTACGTTTGACTGTGCGCTTGACAATGACCCAATTTTAAGTCAATTCAAGTCCATGACAATGAGTGTTTCCATCTATAAATTGCTGTCTCCGACAAACTGAGAATAGATGGCACTGGGTAATTGTCTAATGCCGTAAAATACGTCAAAAACAATCTCATTGCCCTGAGCACCAATAAAACCATGTGGTGTTTTTTTCAGTTTTAGGCCAAAACCAGATCATACTCGACTCCTCCAGATGCTCCCCAGTTCTGCCAGGCTTGCACCTGACACAGGAATCATCTTGAATCCCACACAATATACCACAGCATTGTGCCTGTGTCGTCAGGGACCTTGCAGTGACTTCATTCTTACTCATCCCTGAGGTATCAGTAGACTCCAGGATGCTGTGAGTCCCTCTGATTTAGAAACTCCAAAAATCAGCGGAGGGATAATCTTAGTTAATTTGTCCCTGATGGATACTGTGTTCACTCCTTATTGCCGAAGTTCTTCCCTCCGAACACCTTATTTATTCTCACGCTTTTGGGGTTGGTAATATTATGAAACCGAAGGACTTTATGCATGGTTGCCCTCTTTAGATGCTTGGTGTCGTTGGTACTCTCCTGCATTATGCAAGTGTCCCTTTCAGAATTGCTTCTCCCACTTAACAAAGCACTTACTGATGTCCTGCTTGGGACTTGGTCCAAGCCCAACACAGGGGCTTCTGTGAACAGGACAATTGCCCGCTCCAGAAGACCCCAAATTTCTCATGGAACACCCTACCCCAGAGAGCTTGGTAGTCCAAGCCTCCACTTCACACGTAAATTCTGGGGCATTCCCAATCGCACCGCAGGATCAGGAATCCAAGAGGCTGGATAATTTAGGCAAGAAAATGTTGTCTTCCACCAGCCTAGCATTGTGGTTGGTAAACACTACATGCCTTTTGGGCTTCTATTCCCACACTCTGGGGGATATGGTTGCACAAGTGTTGCCTACGGTCCAGATGAGGCCCGGGCAGCGATCTCCCAGGCTGTTGCTGACCGAGGGATGCAGGTAAGTTCACCATTAGATGTATACTGGACACTACCGACTTATAAGGCAGAGCGGTTTCGTTGACAGTAGCCCTGCGGCACCATGCTTGGTTGAGGACTACTGGCTTTTCTGGGGTTGTCCAGACATCACTCATGGGCATGCCATTTGATAGCTCCCGTCTCTTTGGAGACCAGGCGGATTTGGCACTGGAGCGCTTGAAGGACAGCAGGGCTGCAGTCAGGTCCTTGGGCATTTCCATGGCCCCTTGTCACCCTCAATCCGCCTTTCACGCCATGGAAGGGGCGTACATGCGCGTCCTTACCCGGCCAGTTACTCCGGTGCACAAGCTTTCCAGCCTTTGTGTGGCTGTGGACACGGTACCTAATGGCCCTCGCCCCCCAGCAGCCGCAGCCTCCATACCCTCCTAGTCGTCCCATTTACCTACATCGGCACCCTACTGGCAGTCTATAACATTGGACAGGTGGGTTTAGCAGATTGTCAGAAGGAGCTACACCCTCCCCTTCGAGACTACCCCTTCCTCCATGCCACCTACATACGAAAGGCTGACTGAGGGTCACCTATCCCTCCTCTGCCAGAAAGTGATGGCTCTTTTGGCCAAAGGCGTCATAGAGTGAGTGCTGATGCCAGAAGTGGGTTGTGATTGCTATTCCTGCTACTTTCTGGTGCCCAAGAAGGATGGAGCTCTTCATTCTATCCTCGACTTGCGCTGTCTCAATTTCTTCCTCAAGAAGAGAGAAGTTCAAAATGCTCACTCTTGCTCAAGTCCTGTCTGCCCTGGACCCAGGATACTGGATGATAGCGTTGGACTTGCAGGACGTATATTTCCAAATTCCCGTCCTGCCTGCCTACATGCATTTCCTGTGGTTCATGGTGGGTCACGAGCAGTTTCAATTCGCTGTGCTCCCCTTTGGCCTCACCAGCACCCTTTGGGCGGTTGCAGCTCATCTGCGGAGATCAGGGACTGCCAGTCTTCCCCTTTCTCAACGACTGGCTGTTGAAGGCGGGCTCGCCCCAGGCTGTCGTCTCCCACCTTCAGATTACAGCAGACCTGCATTTGCTGGGGTTTACGTGCGGAAGTCACACCTGACTCCCTCTCAGACTCTCCCTTTCATCTGAGCTGTTCCAAACACGGTGCAGTTTGAGGCCTGTCCTCCCGAATGGCGAGCCCGGGATAGTCAGGCTATGATACCGATGTTTCAGTCTCTATCTTGGATTTCGGTGAGACTGACTCTGAAGCTTCTGGGCCTCATGGCCTCTTGCATCCTGCTGATGACGCATGCCCGTTGGCATATGAGGGCTCCGCAGTGGGACCTGATTCCAGTGAGCACCGCTTCAATAAAATCTCTTTGACATGGTTCAGATCTCGGAGGGAACTGCAAAGGACCTACAGTTTTGGCTTAAGAACCACGATTGGGTCAGCGGCAGACCACTCTTCCTTACTCAACCAGATTTGACAGTATTGTCACTCCTGGGGTGGAGTGGCCATGGGGGAGGTGGAGATCAGAATCCGGACTCCAAATCAACCTGTTGGTGTTTCGAGTGATCCAATTGGCATTGAAAGCGTCTCTATCGTCCATCAAGGGAAGACTGGTGCAGGTGTTCACGGAAAATGTCAAAATAAAGGATCCCCTGCTACTAATAATAGTTCCCATGTCAGGGAAAGTACAAATCTGAAGAATAACAACCCTAGGCAACACAAGGCCCAGTTAATTATATGGACCTATTCAAAACAACTGAATGCTAACATGGACTCAGTGTACAACAGATTCAAATTAAAAACATCATTTTATTAGTGAAATTTCATATTAAAAAATAATTGTATTAAACATGTACATCACTATACAAAAGACAATACAATATACTGTACTCGATACAACAACATTCAAATATACAGTAAACAAACGTAAAAAATTCAAGTTGGTATACAATTTGCAAAATGATTCTCACAACTGGATACATAAACCCATACATATAAAAGATTTCACAAATGACATAGTGGCTGGATAGTAAAATTTCTTATTTTCTCTATGCGCATTTCGGCGTGCTGAGCGCCTTCTTCAGGAAAGCCACAGTAATTCCTAGACAAACAATAAAATAGACAATAGACAAAAAAAGCACTAAATGTAGGAGCATAAATGTACACTGAGTCTTGGATCTATATTTCATAATTAATAATATACACCATGTATACCTATATATCTCCGTGTCTATGATAAAAGGAAAAAGAGGAAGAAATTGATCCATAAAAATAAAAGGAAAGAAGAAAAATGTGTTTTCCTTCAGTTTAGATTCAGGCCTATAATTTTCACAGTATGAAAAACAGACCCAATCACAATAGAGGAGCACGGTGTATATCCTTTAGAATAGCTTCAATAAGAAAAGGTTACCACAAGCGAAAACCACACCATATGTGATATTCAGAAAAGAAAAAGAGTGAAAGTGCAAGTGGGCCTGTAACAATAAGTATACAACTTACCCAAGAAAAATGATATGGGGCCCAATAGATGTATGGAGCCATGGATATAAAAGTCAAATAATTTCTAAAAGAAGAAAATGGCAATATCAGACAGAATTCATAAGGTTACAAAAACCACACTGGGGTGTGGGCCTAATCAGGGTGGTATTAATCAAAGTTCTAATTACCTCCACTCGGCGCTAAATGGCCCACTTTTCCACACTGCCAGGTATCAGACTGATAACACTCAAATGATATTTCTAGAACTACGAAAAAACAAAAATAATAATGGAGTATGCCGTAAAACTGACTAAGAATTAGTGAAATAGACTCAATATCTAATGAAAAGATCACCTTATAATTGCCAGATCGTGAAATTGATAGTACAAGTTCTATCTGGGACTTGAACCCAAGTCACCAGAACGTAATAGGTCCACATAAATGGCTGTACTGATCTTCAAAACAAAACTGCAATAAGATAAAGGGTGTACTCATTAAAGTAGTACTCGATTAAAGGAATAGAGCTAACAACAAGTTGTATAGCAGAAGTTTACCTTCAATTTGAAAAACCGTCAAGTAGAATTGGTAATGCAAGTTCTGTCTGGGACTTGAGCCCAAGTCACCAGAATGTAATAAATCCACAGAGCGTAAATGGATGTACTGATCTTCAAAACGAAACTGCAATAAGATAAGGGGTGTGCTCATTAACTTAATACCAGATCAAAGAAATGGAACTAACCACAAGTTGTATAGCAAATGTTTACCTTTAATTTGGAAAACCGTCAGGAATAGATGTATAGATGTCCAGTCTGAATGATCTGTTAATACCTCTAGGTTTTGAGGTACATTATACGCTGCTAGAATGGAACATATAAAGGGTGTTCACAGACAACACCACTGCCATGCGGTACTGCAACACACAGGGCGGGGTGAGGTCATGGTCCCTTTGTCAAGAGGCCCTGTGTCTCTGGACATGGCTGGAAGGTCAGGGCATTTCCCTGGTGGTTCAACATCTGGCAGGGTCCCTGAACGCCAGAGCAGACAAACTCAGTCGTAGATGCCTATCTGATCACAAATGGCGTCTAGATCCGGAGGTGGTGCAAGGTCTCTTTCAGCAGTGAGGAGAGCCTTGGTTAGATCTGTTCGCCACTGGTGAGATCCCTCAATGTCCGCAGTTCTGCACACTGGTGTTTCCAAGGCGGTTCTCGCTCTGAGAAGCTTTTCGTCTCGAGTGGAGCTCAGGCCTCCAGTATGCCTTTGCGCCCATACCACTACTTCCCAGAGTTTTCAAGAAGATCAGAAAAGACTGGACCCAAGTCATTCTTGTGTCTCCAGACGGGGCTCTGAGAGTCTAGTATCCCGAGCTGTTGAGTATGGCCTTCGGTCCTCTGATCAATCTGCCACTTAAGGGGAATCTTCTGTCGCAGCAGCAGGAAGGCCTTTTCACCCGATGTCAATGCTCCGTCTTCTTGTGTGAAGATTGAGCGGCGACAGTTGACAGCTTTTCGACCTTCCCCCTGATGTCTGTAACGTTATCTTGGCAGCCAGGCGTCACTCCACCGAGACGGTTTATGCACAGTTGTCCACTCAGGCTCCTTACCATCAAGACAGCCTTTCTTGTGGCTATAATATTTTCCCGGAGGGTCAGTGAGCTTCAGGCTTTGTCATCCAAGTCTCCTTATCTGAACGTCCACCCAGACAAACTGGTGCTGCGTACAAGAGTTTCCTTTCTACCAAAAGTGGTCACTCCCTTTCATGAAGGCCAATGCATCACTCTGCCTACTTTTTACACTTCGCCTCATCCCTCCAAGGAAGAGGAGCGACTTTACCGCCTGGACCCAAAAAGAACATTGTGATTCTTCCTTGACCGTACACAGGAGTTCTGGGTGGACGGCCAACTCTTTGTGGGGTATCTTGGAGCGAAGAAAGGACGGGCCATGCAGAAGAGGACCATCTAACAAAGGATCATGCTCTGTATGAAAATCTGCTATGCATTGGCTAAGACACAGCCTCCTGAGGGGTTGCGTCCACATTCCACTAGTGCTAAAGTTGCAACCACTGCATTAGCTTGCGGGGGTCCAGTTCTGGACATCTGCCAGACAGCAACGTGGACTTCCTTGCACGCATTTACCAAACAGTAATGCCATTACAGTCAGGACCATAGGGATGGGCATTTTGCCCGTTCGGTCCTGCAGGACTCCCCCGTGTAAAAGTTGCTCTGCAGACCCACCTCTGGGGAGGTATTGCTGGGGTATCTATTCTAAAGTAAGGACTCTGCGTTTAGAAGTCTCTATCAGATGAACAAGTTACTTACCTTTGGTAATGCCTTATCTGATGGAGACTCTATGTATCCGCAGATTCCTTCCCGACCCACTGATCCTGCCCGCTCTGCGAACGGATTTCTAATTACAGGGCTTTCCCCTTTTCAGGGTCCTAGTATTCCACACCAGTGTTCAGTGTACTTTGTGGCTCCACGCTTAAGGAGTGGAAAGTCGCAAAATGTAACTGACATCAGCTCTTGGGTGAAGCCTATATTGGCACCGCGCGCGCCACTCCTGGAGCGGCCGATGACGCCACACAGATCCACCTACCGGCGTGCAGGGGTACTGCTCAAGAAAACATTCCGAATCCAGTCTGACGCCTGGAGCTAATTCTAAGGTAAGGAATCTGTGGCTAGATAGTCTCTAACAGATAAGGCGTTACCGAATGTAAGTAACTTGTTCATCAGTCACTTCCATAGTATATATTAACATTCTATGTAAGGTGCGTTGGTGATTGCTAGGTAGCTTGCAACTGCCACTGCAAAATGTTTGTATCAATATATGATAATCTAAAGGCATAAGTGACGTAACAACATTCAGTATACTGTCATGAGATGTGTCCAGAAACACTTGCGTCATGAAAATCTTGAGAAACTGTTTAATATCTCTTCTTAGTGACCATACTCTGTCTAGGGGTGAAATAATTGTCTAGTGTGGCACCATTTACTCTGTATTGTCCCATCCGTTCGGGCTCACAAAACACTAGTTATACACCTGGGACATAACTGGCAAGGTGACAGCAAGTGAAAATGGTTTTGAGGGTGCCCATCAGTGGCTTGGTTGCTTCACAGTGTTAGACTTGGCATCCCAGGGGTGGTTTCCCCTTCTTTTTGCCTCTACTGCCTGCATTTTTGATTGTGTGCGGGATTTTGTTTTTTCTGGCTTAGATACTTTGGGGACTTTGCCACTGCTGATCAGTATCAGTGCAAGTGCTCCCTGTGTAAATTGTGATTATGATTGGTTATCCAGGATCGGCATATTTGATTTATTGGTAAGTCCCTAGTAAAGTGCACTGTGTGTACCCAGGGCCTGTACATCGAATGCTACCAGTGGGCCTGCAGCACTGATTTTGCCACCAACCCCAAGAGCCTTTCAAATGTGTCTCAGACCTGCTGCTATAATGTCTGCCCGCGCAGTTTTTAATTGCCATGTCGACCTGGCAAGTGCACCCACTTGCAGGCCCTAATCTTCCCTTTTCTCCCTAAGGTAGGCCCAAGGTATCCCCATGGGTAAGGTACAGTGTATGTGAAAGGTAGGACATGTACTGGTGTGTGTTGCATGTCCCGATAGTGAAATACTGTGCATGTTGTTTTTCACTGTTTAAAGGCGGTCTGTCCCATAGGTTAAAATGGGAGCTGCCTTTTAAAATCTTACTAGTGCAATTTTATTTTGGGACAGCATGGAGAAATAGAGTGTAGGCTCTCTGATCTCAGAATTTAATAAAACACCTTTTAGTAAAAGTGGTTTTGAAATTGTGTGTATGAAAGTGCCACTTTTAGAAAATGGGCATTTTCTTGTTTAACCATCCTGTGTGCCTCTGTCTGTTTGTGTATTCACCGTCTGGCTTTGGAGTGACAGGAGCTGGGGATGTGCATTCACTCTAGGCAGCCACAAGGGGGGTTGAGGTATGTCCTACCTTTCCTTGGTGACTCATAGCCAGGCTGAATAGACCTTTCTGCATTTAGAGTGGTGGGAGGTGTTTTCACTGACACCTGAATAGGCTTTGTCTTCTTTTCACAATGCTGTCTCCACCTCCTGGGGTCAAGCTGGACAAGAGAGGACCGAACTGGTTTGGACTGAGCTCAGAGACCCTTGCCACAAAGAGAAAGAAGAGAAAATGGGGTATAAGTAATGGACCTAAAGCCCCAAGATTTTAGATCACTTCTGGAAGCAAGAGGACCCTGCCAAGAAGAAGAGCTTTGTGAGGAGCGCTGCCCTTTTGTTGTGAGAGGGGTGGGTTGGCCTGCAGTTGCTGCTTCTATCTGTGGGCAGAGAAAAAGGACCAACACTTTTTGCCCTGCTGTGGTATCCTGCTTGAGAAGATCTCCAAGGGCTTGTGTGTGCTTGCCTCCTGTTGTGGAAGCCTCGGGGACAACAAAGTCTTCCCCGTGCTGTTATTGCCAATCCACTGAGCACTCTACAGAGTCTGCTTCCCCCTCCCACCGCCAGCACTGGAGGCACTTTTGAGCGTGTGCCGTGACCAAAAAGGGAAGGGCCTGCTTGCCAGCCCGCTCAGGATCGCCAAGCAGGTCCCAACCCCCCACCCCACCCCTGCTTGCTAAAGTCATCTTTGGTAGCGTGGCCTGAGTCAAAAGGTCGGGGAAACAACGAGAACCACGCCCCACTCAGCAACGCGACCCAGCGCTCGGAAGAGCCCTGCGAGCATCCCTACATTACCAGAGCAACCGCTGTGAGGCTGAGGAGGGAGCCCAGCCTGCCCCAGTGCCGGAGAGAGAGTTTGGAGCCGCCAGGGAGGAGGACTGAGGCGGCATCATTGTCTCAGCCGTGATGAGAGACAGCAGCCGTGCACCTGGCCTCAGCACCACCCGAAGTTCCCGGTGTCAAGGGCCATCAGGGGCGCAGCCTTTGTTTTTCTTGTCAACGGAGAGTGATGCCGGAGACATTTCTTGGCTCCCGTAGCCCTGATTCCGGGCCCAGCCTCAGGTGTGCAGCCTTTGTCTTGCTTGTAAACGGAGCGGGAGGCTGAAGACGTGCCTCTGCTCCCATAGCCGAGATCCCAAACCATGCATCAGGGGATAAAAGGAGTTCTTGTGGCTCGGTTGAGAGGAGCAGCCATGGGAGTTGTGGGGCCGCCGTAATACGGCCCGTGGAGTATGATAAAGAATTAAAAAGTGTTTAACTGCAGATCTTGCGTGGCGTATTTCATTTGTATGCTCCAAGGATGGGGAAGATTCTACAGAGTTAAGATTCTGGAAAATTATTGTTAATTTGTGGCTGACCAACAGCTCAGAAGAATGTCTCTCCTTCTTTAATGAAACATTTAAATAATGTGTACTTTTGATATGATTTCAGAGTACTTGGAGGGAAATGAAACATAAATTAGGTTTTCCACAATGTGACTTATTTGTTTTATCTACCAGCTACTCTACTTAATGAACACACAGCGACATCCTCCTACTTTGTTTTCAGTTTTGCCGACCCGTATGAGTGTTAAAGCTTGGTCTGTAGCGTTTTCTATAATGCATCATACTGGGCAGGCCAAATAAATTTCGTAGCAGTAGTCAGAAAGGGATTTGCAACATTGTTCTCCTTCTTTGTGATTTAAGAATAGCTGGGTCGATGATTTCACATCCTTGGAGGTACAGTGCTCACACGAGGGAGAGTCTATAATTGTTCCTTCTGTGGTCTTTTCTCTTAGTCCTGGCAACACACTAAGGTTTATTTGCATGAAAAAAATAAAAAATGCTGACAGTGTATAATTGTATGTTTAATTGGAGACATTACCCTAGTGCCTTAGATTTGCTGACTGAAAGCTTTGAAACATTGGCTTGCATCTGTGTGATGGCAAATTGAGTAGTTAAAAGCAATCCCTTCAACATTTTCTACATTACCTCGGTATTCATTTTACAGCCTTACTGTCCCTCGTTGTCCCTTGTTCTCCGAATGCTTCATTTACGTTGCAGACGATTCACTGTCAGTACACAAAGCTCTAAATCAGTTTTTTGTAGCGTATCCTGAGGTGAAGGGTAGCAGTCTTTTTCACAGAAATGGAGTACGTTCTATACTCTGATGGAACTAGAAAGGGGAAGGAATCGAGTCTCTTTTTCATGTTCGATTTCTCTTCACAGTTGACCTCATCCCTGCTTAAAGTCCTTTGAAGCTGAATGTGGTGGGAGTTCGTGAGATTCGCACTGGTTTTATTTTATTCTAGTGGAGAATACATTTAAAGAAACTGTTCTGCGAACTTGTTTGGCTGAATTTTTGCCAGAAAAATGGCGGTCATAGGATGTGGAGGTGATTCTAGTGAAAGCCATTCATGTCGAAATATCCTCATTCTGTGATTTTTTTTCCCCTGGAACACATAGATCCCTGTACCCTCCTTGTTTCCTTCCCTTTCTACTCTTTCTAACACCTTTTTATTTTTCCCCTTCATATTGTTTTTCCCATTTCCTAGCTGTCTACTCTTAATACCCACTTTTTCTTCCTAGTACCTTGACTCTTACCAATACCATAAACGTATACCAATGCCTATACCCATTTTTTCAACTCCTTCACATATCCTATTTTCTCTACTTTCTGTGTATGCCATTGTACCTACATCTCACATAATCTAATCCTATTGAAGCACCTTTTCCCCTTCTATTTCCATAGTTTTACAACCCATATCCTAGTGTCTGTTCTACTCTGACATATAGCCTTCTACTCCTACTTATTACCCTGTCCCTCTGATGGAGCAAGGTTTCAAAAATGAAACTTGCTTGTACGCAATCCTCCTCATAGTATTAACTTATTAAATTTGTATTGTCAATACTAACCTTTGCATTCACAAACACAAGAGGGACAGAAGCTTGCCTATGTGTTTTACTAATGAATAACGCTTGTCTGTAATCCAAAATGTCCGCTAAAGCGCGGGAACTTCATTGCGCATGTCGCAACCTGATCACATGGTGTGACGTCTTTCTTTGCTTGGTGGGAAACTTCTGCTTCTGCGCAGTGTGCACTAAAATGGCCGCTGAATGTTTTCACATGCTTCAGCTTGCTCTCATGTCATTATTAAATTGTCGTTTTCTTAATGCTACTAATGCAGGATAGTATTATAATTAATTGGGAATAGAGTAGGGAAAGTGGGCATACAGTGAAACATTTTATTTGTGATTTTAATATTTTCTTCTTGCACTTTTAGTAATTCGTAAACTTGGGCCTGGGTTGGTGACTTGTAACTCGAGAGACAGATGGTTCTGCGCATGTGTCCTGTGTGTCTGCCAAGTGAAGTCAACTTGGACGTCTCCCAAGGCCATGACCCATTGGCCGAAGATGCTGTACTTTATGTTTCCGGTGGACAAAATGATACTTTTCCCCTGTAAAATGTATAACATTTGTCGTGAGACGGGTGGGAAATAAAGCAAATGTATTAATTTGAAGGGGAGGGAACGTAAAGACAATAGGTCTTACAATTTAGGCCAAATCGATATGGTGCGAGAATCCACCCCCTGTCCAATCAGAAGTAGTGGTCCCATATGTTAGCAACATTAAGGGGAGGTACATGGGCGTAGAAGGGTATAAAAGAATATAGCATTAGTTAATTAGAAGGAGCATGCTTTTACGAAGAACAGGCGTCCATGCTGCGAGAGAGCTCTTAGCTCCAGACTGCCATGCTGATCGGTTGCTGACTGAATCCCTGTCCAGAAGAGGTCCTGAGGAGGGCGGCGGAGTCCATTAGAACGGGAGAATCGAGGAGAAGTCGAGTATCAGAGAGGGGAACGGCGCAGGCGTCGTTGTAGAGAGGTCACAGGTCCTGTCCTGATCCTGGAAGAAGTCTTTGCTCTTCATCCTTCCTGGGTCCTATCTTTTCCAACTCCTTGGCCAAGGGGCTTGGTTCTCGCATTTAGGTAACTATACTGCAACCTTTAGTTGCGCTGCTGTCTCTATCTTCTCCTCTTCCTTAAACACCGTCATTGATTAGCAAAATCATTTCTATGCTTTTTCTTGGGTATTTCAATCAAGTACCGTGTTTTCTGTACTTTACTCTGCTAAAACTTTAGATAAACATTTTAAAACTTCCTGACTCAGTGGTTATTTCAGGATTATGAACTATATTGAATGTCACTCATTTTAAATTTCCCAATTGGCAAAGGATCCTTTGGTAAGTTATTACTCTTCAATCAGAAGGTAATTGGTAGCAGGGACTTTGATAAAAGAGTACATCTGACACCCAGCGTAAGTATTAGTGTAGTATGAATGTATGGGCCCAAGTGAGTATATGGTGTATGAATGCTGTTGGCTAATATTGCGCTGGATCAGTTTTCTGGTAAGCAGAGGACGGTTATGGTTACTCTTTGTTAATTGGGTAATGAGAATTTTATTTGTATTTTTATGAACTAACATCCGCTTAAAATTTTGAGTTTGTTATATGTTGTCCAGAATACCCCAGGGTAAAAAGAATAGTGGGTGGCAAGTGGAAGCCATACTGCAGTGAGGTTATCTGTCAGGCAGAATTAGTACTGAGAAGTTAAGCAAGACTTTCAGTACTCGTTAGGGACTCTATGCGTGTTAGTAATAGCAAAAAGGGTACGCTGATAAAAATTTGATGTTATATCACCTAGTAAGGGTAACATTGGAGAAGTAACAGGTACTTCTGAAGCTTGTGTGAAGAGTAGACGAAAGTGTTTTACTCGTAGTGTATGTTTAGTAAACGGAAAAGTTTTACTAAGTGTGAGAAGAAACTATCTTTTTCGAATTTAGAAGAAACTGGCACGATAGCGAATGTTTTATGTTGTTACTGAAATTTAATTAAGATTTATAGAAAAAATAAGTTTGCGTAAATGTAAATGTAAAGGGAGGGTCAGTTGCCGGAGAGGGAGCTGACGTCACAAAACGCCGCGCTGTGGTAGGTTGAAACAGCGGGTGTGGAGAGACACTTGTAAAGGAGGGGTCAGTAGTCAGGAGTAGTACTGACGTCACAGGTGCCGCGCTGGGATTGGTTAAACCAGCGAGGACAGAAAGAGCAGATTGTAAAGGAGGGGTTGACAGAGAAACGTCACCAAAAGGCCGCGCAAGGATTGGCTCGGAAATAAAAGATAGCATACATTTGATTGGTCGAAATTATAGAAGCAAAATTCTTAGTGGATAAGGATTGCATGTTAAAACGCGATCCTACTTTAACAGGAACTCGTCCGGATAGGAGATTCCTAGGTTTTGCAGAATATAATTTTGTACACAGAAGATTAGATAGAATGTACGGAGAAAGGTGAAAAATTTCAGTTTTGCAAAAGATTAAGAATTATTTTAAAAAGGATAAACCAATCAAAACTAGAGAAGGAATTATTATTCCACCAGCTAAAACGCCAGCATCATTTATGATGATGGAGAGAGGTTATCATACTTGTGTATGGATGGAGAATTGGATAGGATACACCAAAAATGATGGAATATTAGCATTTCCTGAAAATGGCACATTCAATGGGCGAATTCTTCAAAATTTAAGATTAAGGATGAATGACTTAGAACCCAGACCTAGATTAACTCAGTACGAAGCTCTAGAAGAATGGGAAACTGAGGCATTTGAGCGGGATAGATCTAGAAGTAATAGGAGTTACCCAGGATTTTTCCCCAGATATCTACGTGAGTCGAGAGAGGGTCAGATGAAACAATGGAGAAGGGCAATGATTGCAGAAGGACTGTATCCATTATTCACAGAAGGAGAGAAATCAGGAGGCAAATGTACAGAAAAGACAAAACATTTAATGAGAAATGAGGAATCTGAAGACTAATTTATGGAGGAAATGTTAAGAAATCCACACCATATCAGGAAGGGACAAGTGGATGCACCCCAAGTGCACCACCAAAAACTCCATTAGTGCCACAGGTAATGCATGAATTCACCCCGAATAGAATGCTACATGATAAAGAAAAAGAAGCCCTAGAAAAGACCAGAGCAGAATTAATACAGAAAATAACTCAGATAAAAGTACATCCTGATTTGTTGACCATACCTGTAACAATTGGTCCAGTAGTTCCATTATATGGTACTCAGGGAAATTGTCCTCCACCCATACTTGCACCTACTCCTGTGAATAATCCCAAACCTGAAGCTCCAGTTATAATTGAGGATCAATTTAGTGACTGTGAATCCACAATATCACTTATGGACTTGCCTATTCGAGGTTCTGTAAATAGTACTCCAAGAAAAGATGTACCTGGAGGTTCAAAAGATGTAAGTTTAGTAACTTCATCGGGAGCAAAAAGTGCTACCATAGTAACACTTGAAGATCTAGAAAGATGGGTGCAAGGGTCAGTTAAACAGTGCACACCTCCGAAAATAATGGACATTCATAAATTAAAAGTCGAATTAGAAGAAATAATAGCAGGAAATGTAGGACTAGAACGCTTAAATACCTATGATGAAGAAGAATTATTGTTCCTATGCAGGAGTATCACCAGAAATGTAAGGTTATTTCATGAAAAATTGTCCAATTTAGCATTACAGATGGGAATAGAAATAGGGAGATCAAAGGTACTACAGAAACCCTATAGAGCAGAATTTTCAGACAAAGATTTAGAAAATATGAATGCATCTGGAAGAAGATTACAAATAAGAGAATTAATGTTAGTTTTGCAAAAATGGGGAGACCTAGATAAATGGAAGACTAGGTGGGCCAAGAAAAAGGAAGAAGCACGAACAAGTAGAACAGCATCAGAATATGTGATGAAGGAAACGGGGAAAGCAGACCAGATGTATCCAATGCGAGAAGTTGCGGGAGGAGGATATGTACATGTCCCATGGAGCAGACAGGATATTTTGTCATTTACGAATGATTTTCCAAAATTGAGAGAAAAACCAATTGAATGGTACAAGCAGGTTGAAAGGTTTGTGAAGGTGTCAAAGGTATTGTTGAAGGATTTAGATGGTTTGTTTGACATAGTGGTACCTGCCGATTTATGGACAGATTGTAAAATCACAGTGGATTGGCCAAGTGATGAATATCCTAGAGATCCGAAGACAGGTGCCCCGTCAAATGATGTAATGAAAAAGTATCAGCAGGTGATAACATACCTGAAAGGGAAAATACCCCGAAAGAAACAGATTGGGTGAAAATAGATCGAACCACCCAAGAAGCCAGTGAATCAGTACATTCCTATTATGAGCGTCTATTGCAGGTGTTTAAACAGTATAGTGGATTTGAGGACATTGGAGACAAAAACATGAGTCAGTTTGTGTATCGATTTGTTTATGGTCTGAAGCCAGAGATTTGCCAGATGATTAAACAGCATATGCTGTGTTGGCAGGGAAAGCCCACAGATGAGAATCTGAAGTATGCAAAATATTGTGGAGACGATATTGAGGATAGACACAAGAAATTGCAGGAAAAAGTGATGTGGGCTCAGGTGAAAATGGCAGAGAAGCAGGGAATTAATTTGGAAAATCCGAGTGAAAATCCAGGAAAAGATTCTGGAACGAGTGGTGATACGGGAAATGGTGGAAAATTTAGAGGACGAATGAGTAGAGAAGAAGCTAAAAGAAATTTCCTTGTCATGGATGCGGAAAATTGGGGCATTGGAAGGACGAATGTAAAAAGATTCGGAATAATAATGGCCCAAATCAAAACTTAAATCCACAGACGCAGAATGACTCACAGCAGGGTGTAAATCCCCAGAGTAAATTACCACCTGGAACTGTTCAGGGTAATGTAAGCAGAGCAAAGCATGGTACAGACATTGGATACCCAGGAGGGAGTGGTAAGAATGATTATATGACATCACAATTTCTTTTGCAGGACAATTACTGTGAATTCAACTCATGACGGTGCCTAGGAGAGGGGAAGAAGGAGTGCGTACTTGGCGCATCCTTACAGGTAGATCAGTCTGGTCCATATGTTGAAGGAAATGTGAAAGGTAATGATATTACTTTCCTTTTGGACACTGGTGCTACCAGGTCTACGGTGAGATCAGCAGATATCCCAGACCTTCCTCTCTCTGGTGAAGATATCCAAGTAGTAGGGGTAGCTAATCAAAGAATTAGAACACCTCTTACAGAACCAATGGAAGTCAAAATAGGAAACTTCAGAGAAATGCACCAATTTGTAGTGTGCGATTCTAGCCCAGTGAATTTATTAGGTAGGGATTTATTGTGCAAAATGAACTGTACAATTTTCTGCACGCCAGATGGTGTGGCAGTTCAGACACCAGATGAGGACCATGTATATAAAATTATGGTTGCAAAACAAGGTACAGAAATAGACGAAATGTTTTCGTTAATAACAAGAGATGAGTTGCCAGAAGAAATAAAAGGTACAGTAAACCCCATGGTATGGGATTTCACTGGAAAAGAAGTAGGACTTATGGCAAAAATAGATCCAGTTCAAATTATGGTAAAAGAAGGTGCAATTTTCCCAAATACCAGACAGTACAAAATGAGTGCAGAAGTAAAAGCAGGAGTCATTGAAGAAATAAATCGAATGGTAGAACAAAACATCCTAAAAGAAGTAATGAGTAGCCCATGTAATTCACCAATCATGGGACTAAAGAAACCTAGTGGAAAATATAGGATTGTTCAGGACCTGCGTAAAATAAACAAGATTGTGGAACCATGTTGTCCCATAGTACCAAATCCTGCAGTAATTCTATACCAGATCCCTTGGAATGCAGGATGGTTCACAGTAATTGATTTATGTCAAGCATTCTTTTCAATACCATTGCATCCAGACAGCCAGTATCTTTTCTCATTTAAATTTGAGAACAAGGTCTATGTGTGGAATCGTGTTCCTCAGGGGTACACAGAAAGTCCTTCCATCTTCAACCAGACACTGAAAAAGTGCCTGGAAAAACTAGTGATGCCAGGAAGCTCAGTCTTAGTCCAATATATCGACAACTTATTGGTGGCGTCAACCACCAGAGAAGACTGTGTTGTTGATTCCATAGCATTATTAAATCTCTTGGCTGAGGAAGGGCATAAAGTCTCACCTGAAAAGTTACAGTTTTGCAGGACAGCTGTTAAATATCTGGGACATCAAATTGAGAGGGGAAAAAGAAGAATAACCTCTGAAAGAGTAGAATTAATAAAGAGAATGCAAATGCCTGTAACACAAAAACAAGTGCGAATGTTCCTAGGAATAGTAGGCTACTGTCGACAATGGATACCAAATTTATCCATGTTAGCTAAGCCCTTAATTAACATGACGAAAAAGAAAGCAAAGGACCCTGTTGAGTGGGAGGATGAAAGTGTAGAAGCTTTTGTAAAATTGAGAAACGCACTTTGTTCAGCACCTGCCCTAGGCATGCCTGATTATAAAAGAGAATTCGCATTATTCTGTCAAGAGAGAGAAAATTGTGCACTTTCTGTCCTAACTCAGAGACATGGACTAGACAGACGTCCTATAGCGTACTTTTCTGCTACATTGGACCCAGTAGCAGCCGCGTTGCCAGGATGCTTAAAGGCAGTGGCAGCAACTTGTTTGAGCATTGAACAAAGCGAGTCAATTGTGATGGGACATCCTGTAAAAGTGTATGTTCCACATGCAGTTGTGATTCTATTGACAAGAACCCGAACTCAGCATCTTACTCCTAGTCGGCTGACTAAATATGAGAGGATAATAATGGGTGCTGAAAATGTGACCATGGTAAGGTGTACAATAATAAATCCAGCAACTTTATTGCCGGACTCATATCATGAAACAAAGATGACGAAGAAGATGAACATGATTGTGTACAAATTACAGAATTATGTACAAAACCACGCCCAGACATAGAGGAACAGCCTCTTAAAAAGCCAGACAGGGAGCTATTTGTCGATGGTTCATGTCAAAGACATGAAGATGGTAAACTAACTGCTGCCTATGCGGTATGTGAATTAACTGGAATAGTCAAAGCATCCTATTTACCAGGAGTAAAATCTGCACAAGTAGCTGAATTGATTGCTTTGATAAAAGCTTGCAAAATTGGGAGGAATCAGAGAGTGACCATATTTACAGATAGTCAATATGGTTACGGGGTTGTGCATGATTTTGGCCAACTGTGGATGCAGAGGGATTTCATGACTTCTTCAGGATCCCCCATTAAAAATGGACAATTTGTAAGGGAATTGCTAGAAGCAATACAATCACCAAAAGAATTGGCTGTGGTGAAATGTGCCGCACACCAGTCAGGAGATGACTGGGTGGTAGTCGGCAACAGATATGCAGACCTGGTGGCTCAACATTGTGCCAAAACCAGAACATCAGTCAATAAGAGGGTGGAAAGAATGGGAATCAGCTGCCAACTTATGCTGTATATGCCACCTGAAACATGGAATGAGGTGAAGAAATTGCAAGATGAGGTTGATGAAAGTGAGAAAAATTGGTGGATTAAAGTGGGTTGCTCCCAAAGAGGAGAAGATGAAGTGTGGATCAGTGCAGATGGCAGACCAGTCATGCCAGACTGTTTACTCTCACAAATGGCCAGAATGCATCATGGAGACACACACATAGGGAGAGATGCAATGATTAGGCTGTTCAGACAAAATTGGTACAATCCCAAATTCAGGGCTGTTGCAGAGAGTCTTTGCCAGAGATGTCTAACTTGCCAAATGCATAATCCAGGCAGGAAAACGATAATTGGGTTTGGAAAGATTGGAAAGGCAGAGGGCCCATTTATAAGACTCCAGTTCGACTTCATACAGTTACCACCATGCAGAGGACTAAAATATGTACTAGTCATAGTGTGTCTGTTTTCAAAGTGGGTGGAGGCTTACCCTACTAGGAGAAATGACAGTATTACAGTTGCAAAACTGTTGTTACGTGAGCTCATACCTAGGTTTGGTTTCCCAGTATCTTTGGAATCAGATAGAGGAAAACACTTTAATAGCGAAGTGATCCAGATAATCTGTGAAGCATTTCAAATCAAGCAGAAATTGCACTGTGCATATCGCCCAGAGGCTTCTGGAGTGGTTGAACAATTAAATGGCACTATAAAGTCAAGATTGGGAAAAATGTGTGCATCAACATCATTAGAGTGGCCAGACGCATTGCCACTTGTCTTGATGGGACTCAGAAGTATACCTGACAGAACGACAGGATTAAGCCCTCATGAAATGATGGGAAGAGCAATGAGACAAACACATGTTCCCACAAACAAATTAGTGAATATATCTGATGATATGGTTCTGGAGTATTGCAAAGGATTGGCTGACCTAGTGCGTTCTGTCTCATCAGGTTGGAGAAGACGCAGTTTCCAGGCAGCCTGAACTAGAACATGATCTGAATCCTGGTGATTGGGTGGTAGTGAAGAATCACACCAGAGAAACGTGTCTATCACCCAGGTGGAGTAGACCTTGTCAAGTCATATTGACCACCAATACAGCAGTGAAGTGTGCAAGATTTCCTAATTGGATTCACGTAAGCCACACAAAGAGAGTACCAGACCCTGAAGAGGAGAATTCACAGACAACACCAATCACTGAAGAAGCTGAAGGTTGCCCAGCTGAGGAATCTCAGGATCGAGGTTCGAGAGAAGCTGACGGAGAACAACCGAGCACAAGTCAGGATTGGATACCAGTGGTAGAAGTTCCTGAAGTATACCACAGAACAAGAAGTAAAGCGAAATTGGAAGAAATAGAAGATCAGATAGGTGAAGAAGAAGCAGCTCAGGTACAAGAAGAAAAGACTAAGAGAACCTGAGCAAGGTCAGATAGGGAAAGAAAATTGGACACAAAACAGTGAAGATTTAATAGACTTTACACAGGAACAGACAGGTTTAGAAGAATCCGGTCAGGCTGCAGAAGTTCACAGTGCAATAAGCCCTGATCAGAAGCAGTTAGATCAAGAAGAATTCACTAAAGAAAAAGGGGTTGATACAAATGAACATAAAGAAATAAAAAAGAACAAAGTCAACATCTTGAAAGACATTGTGGAGCTACTGAAGAAAAACAAATTAGACCTGAAAAGGAGCAAACAAGAAACACAGTAATTGAAGAAAACGAAACAGTGCTAAAAAGTGAAATTAATGAGATCCCTGAAGACGAAAACAAAGAAAAAGTGCCAACAAAGAAAACAAGAAAAGGAGATCATTGGCCAAGTGTCATTAAAAGAGTAAAGTACCACATAACAACCAGAAGTGAAGATCAAGAACAAGTACCTGAAGTAACAAGTCAAACTGATCAAGAGAAAAAGTCAGGAAAAAGAAAAAGTAAAAGACTGAAACTTGTGAATAACAAATTCAAGGGTCCTGACTGGACTTATATTATTCTTAAAGATTTTGAAAGCTCAGAGTCAAGTGACAGTGGTGGCGAAGGAACAAGTGCAGAACTAACATACGAAGAAGAAACAAGACCACCCTGACTAAACAAAAGAATCCTCTAAAGAAAAGAAGAAGAGATAAGAAGAGCAATCTTCCTTGTCGAAAAATGCCTGACGATAGAGTTACTGGGAGACCAAAACGAAATTGTTGTAGGAGATGCTGTGCAATCTGTATATGTAGTCTAGTATTGGTGCTTATAGTATGGTTAGTCCTGATTGTAGCATTTCCTTACCTTATGATAATAGATAAGAAGATTAATAATGAAACTAAAGGGAGGACAGCAAACATGAAGGGCAATAGAGTAGAATTAATGACAGAAGATGAGGCAGAAACTCATCATGAAATAGCTGATAACGACACTAGTTTAAATGTTTTCACAAAGTTGTTTCAGTATGTAGACACAATGGAAGTTAGTAATTGTTATTTCTGTATGAAGTTACCTGAATCAGTAGCGGAAGGATTAACATACCATCATTTACCACTGACATATGGCATCTCATGTAGTGTATTAACAAGTTTATTTTATAGAACAGGTAGGCTACAGTATTATTATTCAAACTTAGATGTGATATTTTCAGAGGTTCCGATTCGCAAGAGTATGAACCCGTTGCTTAGTAGTCAAGACGCACAGTTTATGGGAGAATTTTTCTTAACAATGAAGTCAATAGACATAACACATGCACATAGACACAATCTAACATGTTCTTTACTTGAAGAAGAAAAGATATTTTTGAATTTAGTAGAAGATAGAAGACATGATTTTCAAAAGAAAGCTTCAGAGCATAAGGCTCAGTTGCCACCTTGGGCGGAGAAAGAAGGGAGTTACACACCTGGCAAGGCTCAAGCTGCAATGGCTCTGGATTTCGTAAAGACAGGGAAAATTTGTCTTCATAGGTTAAAGACTGATTATAACAATGTTTTCATCGGTACCAGTGAATGTGAACACAATTTTTAATTCTTGGAGGTTGGGGACTCAAAGGAGGAACAGATTCAGTTTTTCCTGGAATTTATTATGTATGTGGGAATAAGGCTTACTTTAGGCTTCCTGCACGGTGGTATGGAAGTTGTTATTTTGGAATAGTTTTTCCAAAGATATACCACGTAAAAAGAAACACTGGAAGCAATGAAAACAATAATGAATTAATACGTAGTAAAAGAGCTAGTTTTTCAGAAATTGTAGGTGATATATTTGGTGCATTGATACCTTCAGTGGGAATAATTCTGAACTCAAGGAAAATATGTAAATTGTCTACAGTGGTTGATCGTTTATCAACGGATACTGCTGGAGGTTTTCTAATGATTAATACGGAGATGGTTGCGATTAGATTTATGGTGATGTAAAATCGACTTGCTCTTGACATTCTATTGGCAAAAGAGGGAGGAGTCTGTAAATTATTGAAGACGAAACATTGTTGCACTTATATTCCTGATAAGAGTGCAGAAATTGGAACGTATATTCAGAACATAACTAAACTTGAGAAAGAACTTAAACCACTGGAAGTTGATAGTGTATGGGAAAGATTGACAAATAGTATCTCGTCAATTGGAACCTGGTTTGCAAATGTAGGGAAAGGACTTATAGGTCAAATATTAGTACCCCTAGCAGGGATAGCAATAATAATATTGGCAATAACAATATGGTGCAAATGCTGTAGAAAGAGTGGAACATATAAAGTGACAGGAAAAGGAAAGAAGAGAAAACTAGATGAAATAGAACTTGAAGAATGGAGAAGTGAATTATACAAAAAGCTGAAAGGGGATGTGAAAAACAGAAAATGTAAAAATGAGAATGAAACGAATTGCTAGAAGTTGGCATCTGATTGAGGGTAGTATTTTTGATGGCTCAGAAACGCCATCAGAGAGGGGATTGATGGAGCAAGGTTTCAAAATGAAACTTGCTTGTACGCAATCCTCCTCATAGTATTAACTTATTAAATTTGTATTGTCAATACTAACCTTTGCATTCACAAACACAAGAGGGACAGAAGCTTGCCTATGTGTTTTACTAATGAATAACGCTTGTCTGTAATCCAAAATGTCCGCTAAAGCGCGGGAACTTCATTGCGCATGTCGCAACCTGATCACATGGTGTGACGTCTTTCTTTGCTTGGTGGGAAACTTCTGCTTCTGCGCAGTGTGCACTAAAATGGCCGCTGAATGTTTTCACATGCTTCAGCTTGCTCTCATGTCATTATTAAATTGTCGTTTTCTTAATGCTACTAATGCAGGATAGTATTATAATTAATTGGGAATAGAGTAGGGAAAGTGGGCATACAGTGAAACATTTTATTTGTGATTTTAATATTTTCTTCTTGCACTTTTAGTAATTCGTAAACTTGGGCCTGGGTTGGTGACTTGTAACTCGAGAGACAGATGGTTCTGCGCATGTGTCCTGTGTGTCTGCCAAGTGAAGTCAACTTGGACGTCTCCCAAGGCCATGACCCATTGGCCGAAGATGCTGTACTTTATGTTTCCGGTGGACAAAATGATACTTTTCCCCTGTAAAATGTATAACATTTGTCGTGAGACGGGTGGGAAATAAAGCAAATGTATTAATTTGAAGGGGAGGGAACGTAAAGACAATAGGCTTTACAATTTAGGCCAAATCGATATGGTGCGAGAATCCACCCCTGTCCCTGTCCAATCAGAAGTAGTGGTCCCATATTTTAGCAACATTAAGGGGAGGTACATGGGCGTAGAAGGGTATAATAGAATATAGCATTAGTTAATTAGAAGGAGCATGCTTTTACGAAGAACAGGCGTCCATGCTGCGAGAGAGCTCTTAGCTCCAGACTGCCATGCTGATCGGTTGCTGACTGAATCCCTGTCCAGAAGAGGTCCTGAGGAGGGGGCGGCGGAGTCCATTAGAACGGGAGAATCGAGGAGAAGTCGAGTATCAGAGAGGGGAACGGCGCAGGCGTCGTTGTAGAGAGGTCACAGGTCCTGTCCTGATCCTGGAAGAAGTCTTTGCTCTTCATCCTTCCTGGGTCCTATCTTTTCCAACTCCTTGGCCAAGGGGCTTGGTTCTCGCATTTAGGTAACTATACTGCAACCTTTAGTTGCGCTGCTGTCTCTATCTTCTCCTCTTCCTTAAACACCGTCATTAATTAGCAAAATCATTTCTATGCTTTTTCTTGGGTATTTCAATCAAGTACCGTGTTTTCTGTACTTTACTCTGCTAAAACTTTAGATAAACATTTTAAAACTTCCTGACTCAGTGGTTATTTCAGAATTATGAACTATATTGAATGTCACTCATTTTAAATTTCCCAATTGGCAAAGGATCCATTGGTAAGTTATTACTCTTCAATCAGAAGGTAATTGGTAGCAGGGACTTTGATAAAAGAGTACATCTGACACCCAGCGTAAGTATTAGTGTAGTATGAATGTATGGGCCCAAGTGAGTATATGGTGTATGAATGCTGTTGGCTAATATTGCGCTGGATCACCTCTTTCCATATCCTTTTCCCTTATATCCCTGCAAATCCCACTACCCCGACTCTACCCCTTAAACTCCTTCTCATTCCGTAACATCTCTCGCCCTCCATTAATCCAGACCATTAAACCTGACCATTTTTTTCTCCTTGCATATTGTGTTATGTTAGCTGCCCATCTCCCTTGTCCCTTTCTTAGTGATTGCTTCACATTAGTCTAAGAAAAGGGTTTCCCTTGTTTTAGAACTACACCGGAATGGAGTTTGACCCTCCTGGCTTAGTCATGATCCTGGATTTTCTCTGAAATAAGGTAGGGTTGGTCACAGTATGGTTAATGCTAGATTTCCTTTTTGGACCCCCACGTCATGATGATCCACCCTAGTAAAATGTGTAGTGGTTGCTGTCCATTTTCTATTTGGGTGTTGTATTTTTTTTCTCTCCTAACTGTTAGATCTATAGCTTACTAGCTATCTTTGCCTATGTCATTGTATGATGTAATTTAGTACTGACATGGAATGTGGGAGGCTGAGGAAGATTCCTATCTTGGCAGTTGGAGCTGTACCTGGGTACTGTGCTGCAATGAAATAAACCATCTCCCAAGTCTTACTTTCCGCATGCACGGTCTTACCATTCTGATGCTCATTGTTCTCTCTGTTGAGCTCCGGGCTCTGTCATTTTAAAGTGACGTAACACTGATGATAGACTAGGGTGACCAGATTCTCAAAACAAAAAACCGGGACAGGTCATAGACATAGAAGTAGGACTGACAGAAGTACCCAAGGCTTTAATTTAAGTGTGATGGAAAAAACGGGGGCGGAGGTTTCTCAAGGGGCGTGGCCGATGTAATTAAGAACCTGTCTTAAAACACATAAGCTAAAAAAATCTGTGCCGTGCATAGCATCCCGCCAGAAAAATGTGCTGCTTCTGTCATTGTATCCAGATAAATAATACAACGAGTAACAATACACATACAACAAGCCTGGACTATTAGCTTTGTCAATTGTTGTTAGCTGCATGAGCTAAATAAGCAACAACTTTGGCTTACGCTGTACATAACATTGAAAATGCTTCAGTTCTGGAATGATGAGACTGTGAAAGAACTATAACAGGTCTCTTGAAGGCACTGAAGCGTGGTACTGCTGCAGCAGTAAGATTTTTTTTGTCACTGTGAGGGCAAAAATGGAGAGCCCGAAAGGAACCCGTCTCAGCACCTGTGAGAAGTACAGCAGGCACACCGAGACCCTATTTAAAAAACCGGGACATTTATTTGTTTAACCCGGGCACTGCGCAAAAACCGGGACATTTCTTTCATTTGGAGCAAAGTGTCGGGACACCGGGACACTGCTCCAAAAACCGGGACCGTCCGGGGAAAACGGGGACGTCTGGTCACCCTATGATAGACGCAACACGCACGCATTACGCTCTGCTTTGCCTGGCGCTGCATCTAGAGCGCGTATTCCAGCTATCTTTCAACGGCCGATTTCAGTTTAGTTGAACTTCGTCAACTTATTGCTACGCTTTCACCACTAGAGCACGCCCTTCTTCCACTCTTAGATTCTGGTTGTTTTTTTGTTGTTTTTTTCCCGTTTTCCTACGCTGAGGAACAAGCTCTCACGGTGATTTGCACACCTATCCTGTGCAGATTAATATCATTTCCACTGTGATTTGCACACTTTCCAGTGTAGATCGAGTAGTTATCTGGAACCAACATATTTATTGTCACAGTGATTTGCACACCTATCTAGTGCAGATCAAAACTTTTTTTATTACAGTGATTTGCACACTTCTCAAAGCTATTTTTATCACAGTGATTTGCACACTTGTCCAACATCACCAAGTCATTAGTGATTCACACACTTTATTGGTGCAGTTTGTTACAGTGATCTGCACACTCATATTTATCCTTGTTTATAATAATTTATTTGCTTTAATTCTCATTCAACAATGCAATTTGAGCCTCCCACTAAATTTCTACAAAATAAAGGCGATCCGCCTATCCCTTGGATGCGCTGGAAGGAAGAATTTTTGACATATTTAATAGCCATTGACGATGATATGTCGAATGAATCTAAAAAGAATATTCTTCTACATTGCTTAGGTTCTGAGGGGCAATTGACTTTTCGTACTTTTCCACAAATTCCTGTAGAAGGTGAAGAAACTGATGTGTTTCAAGAAGCGCTTTTAAGGTTAGAGAAAAGATTCAAACCGACTGTCGGTGTAGCTTTAAACCGATTTAAATTTTACACCAGAGTGCAAGGAACTGAGGAAAGCTTTGATGATTTTCTTACTGCTTTAAGGGGTCTATCTTTGCATTGGAGGGATTACCGATGAAATAAGGGATCAAATCATAGTACATGTGAAAAGTAGGAAGGTTCAAGAACAATTGTGGGTCATGGGGAATCCTAATTTGCAAGATGTGATTTCTACAGCCAAAGCGTTGGAGCAATTCGAGAGATGGATGAAATCTGTACATGCGTCTGAGAAAATCTACAAAGATGATCTTGATGTAGTTGGAGCAATTGGTGGGGATGGAATTTCTAACGGTCGGGGAGTCATTAAAAAAAAATTGATAATTATAATAAGAATGCTACTGGGAGAATCAACAGGTTTGAAGAGAACAGGTCTGTCAGGGAGGATAACTTTGTATGTTATCGTTGTGGGAGTGCATCTCACATTGCTTCCTCACCTCGTTGTCCTGCCATTGGGAAGACATGTGTGAAGTGTGGAAGAAATGGACATTTTGCCAGGGTTTGTCGTGATGTGAGGAGAAATAATAATTTGAGTTACAGAAATAAAGTGTCTTATCTTGTTAACGGCGCTGGTAGTGATGAGGGAAACATGGAACATGTTTGTGATTCCTTGGAGGATGCTGAGAGAGTTAGAGGACTGGTTGTTTCCATCTTGGAGGGTTTAGAGGAGAAGAGAGGAGAATGTCAAACGTTCTCTCAAATGTGTGGTGAGCATTAATGGGGTTGATTTAGAACTTATGGCTGATTCAGGATCGCCATGGACGATTGTTACCACAGAATACTTTCTTCAAAAATTTGGACATGTGTGGAATACGGAGTGTTTAATTCCATCTGACATTATTGCTGGGAGTTTTAATGCTAATGTTATTGACATAATGGGATACGTTAACACTGATATTCATTTTAAAGGTAGAGAGGCAATGATTAAATTGTATGTGGCACCTAAGGGAGTGAATGTTCTTGGTTGGAAAGATCAATGGAAGCTTGGCATCATTCTTAATCCCAGGAGTCACGAGCCAGTTTTAGTTATTGAAGAAAAGGAGATGGATAGAGGAATTGTGGTGATTTTTCCTGAGGTTTTCACGGAAAGGTTGGGAAGACGAGGGCTATTCCCACAGAATCAAACTCGAGTCTAATGCTAAACCTGTCATATAAAAGTTACGCAATGTTCCTATTAATGTGAGGGATGAATTAAGAAAAATGTTGATGGGTATGGTGAATGAGGGAGTAATTGAAGAGATAGAGTCTTCAGAATGGGTGTCTCCGATAGTTTTGGCACGCAAACCAGATAATTCTCTGAGACTCTGTGTGGACTTGAGAGCTGTTAATGCCAACATTATTGTGAACTGTCATCCTCTGCCCAACATTAATGAGCTAATTTGCATGCTTGATGGGGCTAAAGTATTTTCCACTCTAGACTGGAGGTCAGCCTACCACCAGATTGAGCTGACTGAAGGTTCTCGTCATTTAACAGCGTTCATTTCACCGCAGGGGCTGTTTCAATTTAGACGTATGCCTTTTGGATTAGCCTCTGCGGCGTCTGTTTTCCAAATGTCTATGTTTCATCTTTTCAAGAATATGGAAAATGTGTCAAATGTTTCCAAGATGATATCATGGAATGTGGGAGGCTGAGGTAGATTCATATCTTGGCAGTTGTAGCTTTACCTGGGTACTATGCTGCAATGAAATAAACCATCTCCCAAGTTTTACTTTTTGCGTTATTTCTGGATTTAACAATAACATTAACATTATATGCTATTCCTCGTCGAGCAATATTTTATTTATTTCATCACCATGGTTGCTGCTCCCTGGTAACTGGGTGAAGTATTTTTCTGACCACAAATCATGCTGAGCTTTTACGTTTTTCAACGTATTCCCACTAAAAAATTCACATTACTCGAATTAATGTTATTTATTAACAACGTAGCATTATAAAGAATCAATAGAGAGTGCCAGTGAAGGTTTCCATTGACTAATTTTATTAGTATTCTGTTTTTATTTTTCCATGTAAGTTAGTTCCTCCAGTCACCATGACTGGGTGTGGATTCTTGATGAAGAGGGTAATAGTTCATTGACTGGATCGCAGAGGAAACCGTTTATAGGTGAGGCGCACCACAGCCTTGTGGACTTGATTTGTTTTTGCCCCTGAAGGGTTGTGGGTCCCCATTCCCCACTGAGGCTGCAGGGGCCTCCATTATGCCCCTACCTGAATCTGAGATTTTGCCAAATGTTCGCCAAGGGATTTTCCTAGTTTGGGAACTTTGGGAAGTGGATCCGTTTGTGATGCACATAAACAATAATCACTTATAAAGGCAATATGTTTTGCCTTCTTTACCCATTTCAGCATAAACAGTCAATGGCAAAATAATTTGTCTTGCGTTTGAGACATTATCTAAGGATGTACACACGTATACTCGTTACACATTTTTACTTGCAATGGTTCTTCTTTTATGAGCCTGCCTGATTTTAATGTACTAAAACTTATTTACATTTGTGCCTTGATACCATTATACCATTGGTGCCTAGAATATGCCAGGCACTACTATTGTTCCAGGGCCAGTATGTTTTCAGAAATTGTTAGCAATGTGGCTAGGCCCAGCATTTTACTAGGAATTATCACTACTGGACTACAGTGAGCATGTTGCCATGGACTGTTGGCATTTTACCAAGGATTACCTTAATTGTGCCAGGACCAGCATGTTCAAAAGAATGACCACTGTCAGCGCCTAAAGGATTTAGCCAAATAAATGTAAAATGTAAATGTAAAAAATGTAAATCCGTATTTGTAAAGTGCGAACTACTCACCCTTACGGGTCTCAAGGCGCTGGGGGCCGTAGTGGAAATTAAGTGAGCTATTGCCCAGAGTCACATGGTGCTGAGCTGAGCTGCCGCCGGAGCCGGGGATCGAACCGTGAGCTCTGTGCTCCGAAGTCACCTGCCCTGGCCGCTGCACCACACCTCTCCACACCACACCAAATGGCATTTAAAACTAAACACCCCGACTTACAGATTTCATCCTTTGGAAATCTTGATGGCGCTTGACAGGTCAATGGACCTTTGCCACTGTGGTATGAATGGATCCGGAATGAAAACACAAATCATGCAACTGCCAGATCCTTAATGTTCAGTCAATGATGAGAGGTTGGATAGGTTTTCAAACCCTTTATTTCTCTTAAAGGATTAGTATGGTTTTGTCATCTTTATTCAGATTGGTCCAGTTCACAGAAATGTCGAATAAAGGTTGATTAGTGACAGCATAAATCAAATAGTGTTCCAGAAAGGAAATTGTAATTCAACTAGCTAAGAGCCTAATCCACCCTACGCAGAGAAACTCATGAAGAGTTCCTTTTCAGAAAAGAAAAAGATTTCGGAGCATAGAGAGAACTACCCATAAAGAGTTTTTCTGGAAACTCAGTCGAGTTCCCCACAGCTGCAGTAGCAACCGTCAGAATATCAGTGATAGAGGATTGATTGTTGCAGTAGCATCGATTAGAGAAAAAGGAAATGAATAAACTCACCTTTAGCAATAGCTGTCGGCAACAAAGAGCAAAAATAACGGATCTCCTCCAAGCGAGTCTGAGTGAGAATGATGAATCTCCTTCCTAACTAGCTAGGGACACTCATTAAAATAAAATCTCTCAGTAATGTCACGAAACTTAGTATGTGTTCGATTCTCTCCTCCAATGGAAACTTCTCATCCGATGTCGTCAACATCCGTTGCTGCCTCTCCCGATTCCCACGGTACACATTCATGCCGATATATAGTAATACACTGTTTCAAATGTTAGCAAAATGGAGGAAAGTTCTTATGAGAACCTTCTTACCTAAGCTATAAGTTGCGTTCAGTGTCTATTGTGAATACAATGGCTAGTTAAATATGCTGAAACAAATATCAATGATATAGTTTTTTTTTTTTTAAATATCTTTATTGATCAGCTTGTAAGCAGCACAATAGAAGTCACCCCAACATGAGGTGTAGTATTTCAGTATCATTTCACCCAACAAAGGATATCAATACAAGCTGTTTTCCGGTTATAAAACACAATCAAACATAAACCCTGCTCCCCCCCACACCCCCTCCACGGCACTTGGCATAGCATTACAATAAGTCCTGAATAGCCTTTCAAAATGACATGCAACATAAGTTCTAACAGTCTCTTCGCCCTCCACATACAGCCTAGCATTGTGTACAGTAACTTAACATAGGTCTGGCCTGCTTAGTAAATACCCCATAAGGGAGCCCAGAAATCCTTGGGGCGAGATGCCTCCGGCAGTTCCTCCGCATATGTGTCCAACTGGTCTCTACAGTACAACAAGTCACGGATCCACTGTTTCACTGTGGGAACAGCTTTAGCCCCCCACCTCTGCGCAACCGCTCGTTTAGCAAACAATGTGGAGATGGCAACCAATCTCCTGTTACAAGGTTTAAGCTTACGAACGCACCCCAACAGACACACAACGGGTAAACATGCAACAGGTTCCATTACAACTTCCGTAAGCACTTGCTTGACCCTTGCCCAAAACTCAGCGATTCCTGCGCAGTGCCAGGCTAGGTGTAGGAAATCTGCGTCATCATGTCCACAGCGCACACAGTGCGCACTTTCTCTGAGCCCAAAACGTCGTAGCTGAAGCGGGGTATAATATAGTTGATGCAAATATTTGAAATGGATGATTCGGAGATTACAATTTGCCGTTAGCCGTCCTGTCAATTCACAGCAGAATTTCCATTCAACCAGTGTCATAGAGGTACCCACTACCGCCGCCCATCTGAGATATGAGGGGGACTCCGCTAGCTCAGTCTCCCGAAGAGAGGCGTTATATAACTTCGTGATCAGGCCCCCTCGTTCCTCCCCCGCCAGCACTGCCTGCAGTGCACGCAGAGTACGTGGTTCGGACGGGAATTCTGGGTAAATATCACTGATTGCTTGTCGCACCCGTACATAGGTAGATCCCAGCATTAGGCCTGCGCCATGACGGCTCTGCAAATCCGAAAGCGCCCGAAACTGACCTGGAGTGTACAGATCTCCTAGACATTTGATCCCTACCTTACCCAGCGCTTGCAAGGCAGTTGGTTCTCTTGCAGCCGATATATCCGGATGTGCCGCGAACGGCAGTGTGGGGGCATTTAGATAATCCACCCCGCCCTTTTAGCTAGTGCATGCCACGCCCATGCCGTACAATGGACCGGGTTAATTTCACCCCGGGATCACCCCCCCCCGCCACCAATCAGGGCAGCTGCAGCCAGGGGTACAGGAAGGATCGAGTCCGCCTCGATTGCCGTGTGTGGCTGAAACCTCTGTGGAAAGTACCAGAAGTGCGCGTGTTGCGCCTGAGCACATAAATAATATAAACGGAAATCTGGGGCCTTCAAGCCACCACGCTCAAATGGCAGTGTCAAAACCTTCCAGCTGCACCGGGGTTTTCCACCCCCCCAAACGAACGCGAGCAGGACCGACTGCAACGTACTAAAGAGCGCAACATTTAATCGGATAGGGATGTTTATAAACAAGTACAACAGCTTGGGCAGAAATGTCATTTTGATTATCGCAATGCGATCCGCAAGTGAGAGAGGTAGCTTAGCCCATCGTGTAGCTTGGTCCATGATCTTATCTACGGCACGACCGTAATTAGTGGAGATGACCACTGCAGGGTCTCTATATAGCCATATGCCCAAATATTTCACTGGGTCATTTGACCATTGCAAGGGAAAGTCCATCTCAATCTCCTGAGTGCCGGCCGTCAGAGGGAACACAGTGGATTTAGCCCAGTTAATGCCCAGCCCCGAAAAGCGCTCAAACCGGGCATATTCTCTCAATAGTTCCGGCAAATATGTGGTGGGCTCGCGCACGTATAACAGCATATCACCAGCATATAATGACACCATTAAGGGTCGCTGACGGAACCGCAGCGCCGCTGGGGCGTGACGCTGCCGCAACTTACAGGCCTACGGCTCCAATACCAGCGCAAAAAGCATTGGCGACAGCGGGCATCCCTGTCGCGTACCGCGTCTGATGGGAAATGCTTCAGAGACCCAGCCATTGACCCGGACTCGCGCCACCGGTGCATCATATAGGAGGTGTACCCATTTTAGGAAGAACGGAGGTATGCCCATGCGCAGCAAGACGGTGAACATGTACTCCCATTGGAGGGAGTCAAATGCCTTCGCTGCATCAAGCAGCACAGCCACCGCCTGAAAATCCCGGTCGAAATAGTGCAAAGTAGAAAAAATAGTACGGAGGTTGTGTGTTGTGGATCTTGAAGGCACAAAGCCTGACTGGTCCGGCAAGACCAATTTGGGGACCAGGGGCTGGAGCCTAGTGGCGATCATTTTTGCCAAAATTTTGGCATCTATATTAATAATAGAGAGGTGTCGATAGGAATCACAGACATTCGCCACTTCATCAGGCTTCAAGAGCATTACAATTAAGGCTTCCGTAAGGGATGGAGGCAGCTTGCCAGATTCATACGCCTCCGCAAAGACCTCCAACAGCTGCGGCGCCAGATCATCGGCATAAGCCTTATAGAACTCGCTAGGAAGGCCATCATGGTCCGCTGCCTTGCAAGTTGGGAGGGACATGATTGCCTGTTTCACATCTTCCACGTCAAATGGCAATGTGAGATACTCCTGTTGATTGAGGGATAGCCAGCCCAATGCGACATCATCAAGGTAATCATTTATCTCAGAAGAAGATGGCTGAACACGTTCCCCATATAATTGAGAGTAGAAATCTAAGACCACCCCACTGATATCTGAGTTACCGAAGTGCGCCTCACCTGCCTCATCCACTTACTCGGTAATGTAGGCCTGACTACGAGGCGCTGCCAATTTCTGAGCTAGTGAACTGCTGGGTCGTCCCCCCTCCCCGTAATATTGAGCTGTGCATCTTTGTGATCTATGCCGCATTTCTTGGTCGACTGTCTCATTATGTTCCGATACTAGCTCCCGGATTTCAGCCAATTTGGCAGTGGCTGGGCATCTGTCATAGTCCCGCTCCAAAGCAGCTATGTCCTCCGCAAGTTTCCTAATCCTACGGCGCAAATCTTTGAGAAACCCAGCCTGCGCTCCGATACAAACCCCCCGAATAGTCACCTTAAACGCCTCCCAAAGAACACCAGCGCTATCCACTGTACCAACATTTTCCCGGAAGTAATTATGAATGGCCTCTCCAACTGTGTGCCTAAATACCGGATCCGAAAGAGATGACGGTTGCAACCTCCACGCAAATGGGGGCTTCCCTCCTCCCGGGACCTGCAACGCTAGCAGAACAGGCGAGTGATCTGAAAGCGTTTTGGCCAGGTGCTAAACGTCCACAGCCCACGTACAGGCCGCCTCAGACACTAGCCAGTAGTCCAAACGGGACCAGGACCCATGCACAGTAGAGATAAAAGTCCTCTCCCTGACCCCTGGGTGTCTCAAGCGCCAGACATCATGCACGTAACCAGCATCCAATAGTCCCTCTAGTGTATCTGTGGACTGTCTGTGTCGCGGGGCCCCGCTCCCCTCCCTATCCTCGTTAACGTCCAAGTACGTATTAAAATCCCCTCCCCAAATAATCTCAGCACTAGGAAAGGCAGATATCCTGCGCCAGACATCCGCAAAAAAGGAGGCATCATCCACATTCGGACCATACCCTTTCACCAATAGAACACTCGTACCACCAAGCGTACCGTGTACAATCGCCAGCCGACCCTGCTCATCCCTGTCTGTGCCGTGAACCTGGAACGGTGTGCCCTTCCTAACAAGAGTCATCACCCCCCGGGAATAGGATGAGTATGAAGATGTCATTCTAACTTCAGCCCATCGGGTACATACATTTTTCTCAGTTGGCGAAGTCAGGTGCGTCTCCTGTAATAAGGCCTCTTGAACATTCTACCTATGCAGAGACGCTAATACAGTACGAATTTTCTTTGGACTGTTGAGGCCGCGTACATTCCAGGTTACAAACCGGAACTCACCACCCATGCTGCATGCGGACCAGCCAATCGATAGCAAGGTGAGATCCAACCTCTAAAACATGTCTTCCAGGCTTACATAGGATACATTGCACAAGTGCCACCACCCCCCACCTTGAGCCCCCCACCCACTTCGGCACCCCCAACTTGCCAAAGCCATCCCTGTCAAAACTAATCAAACCCCAGAAAACACAACAAACAAATAGCAATGTGTGGGGAACTCCCATACAGGGGGTGTCCGAGTGCTACTGTCCTCCCACTTCGTAGGAGGTGGCCGATCAGGTCTATTACCTATGTTACGATCCAAAAGCAAATACTAAACTTAAGGCATCCAATCTAATATGCATATAACATAGAAGCATTCGTCCTGAGCATATAAGTGAGAAACGGGGAATAGAGTGTCTTGTCGTAGACCATGAAGCCCATCAACATGAGGGATCACTTAGCAAACTCAAACCCAACACTCCCTTAACATCATCAGTCCTCCTCTCCCTGTTCAGTTTCGGTCTCACGCCGGTGTCTCTTCAATTATTTCGCATGCTCCATCGCCGCCTTAGGGGTCGAGAAGATTTTGAAATTCCCCTCCGCTCCCACACGGAGGCACGCGGGGTATGTTTTCGGACTGGAGGAATTTTTTGACTGTCCCAAACTCACGCCGCGCAGTTTGAACAGCGACAGTAAAGTCAGGGAAGAAGGACAATGTGTTCCCCTGATGACATATGTTGCCCTTCTCCCTGGCCAGCCGCAAGATGACATCACGGTCCCGGTAGTTTAGTAGCCGAGCTATGATTGGACGAGGCGGAGCCCCAGGGACCGGTCGCGCTGCCAAAGAGCGGTGGGCCCGCTCCACTACGAACATAGAGGACAATTGCTCTGGGCCAAATATTTCCTTAATGAGAGACTCAATGAAGTGCTCCATTTTGCCTGTATTTGTTGATTCGGGAAGGCCCGTAATTTGGATGCTGTTCCTTCTAGACCTGGCCTCCAAGTCTTCGTTCTTGGCCTGTATGAGGGCTAAGATCATTTCCATATTGAGGGTCTTGCTATTAACGTCGTTAAGTCCATCTTCCGTGTTGGAAACCCTCTGTTCTACTTCCCCCATTCTCGCATTCTGCTTTTCTAATTGCGAAGACATACGGTCCAGCCTATGATTTATAGTAGACATACTACCCTCAATAGCTTGGAGACTCTTTTGCATTGCCATCAGCGTAGACTCCAGATTAGGCGGGCCCTCTCCCTGTCCATCAGCCTCAGAGTCAGAAGCCGCTTTTTGGTGAACCCTGCCTGATTTTCATGCCTCAAACGTGAGGCGGGGCTGTGACTTGTCCGGCTTCCCCATGGTTAGTGACGGAGATTGCAGGTACTGAACAACTACCACAGCAGTATAGCAGCTTCCTCCAGACACAATACCCAACAATAGGCGCAATGTAAAGTTCAGACAGTATAGCAGGCTTTCCTTACAATACGGGGAACATATTCCTTCCCAGACACGCCGTCAATCAGGACCAAGCCAGCGCTGAAAATCGTGAAAAATGTGACTCCCAGCAGACACTAGTACTCGTGCAATGGACACACCCCCACTTTCCAGAGGCTCAAAAATTACAGCTTAAAGGTGACTGTTCCGGTGGTGCTCCTGCCATAAAGCAACTCCTCCCTGGGGCCCTGGTGACTCAGATTGCCAGACAATGAGCATGGGGTAGGTTCTTTGGCAAAATAGCAAGGTATGAACAAAGTGAGCTCCCCCTGGCACTCTCAAACAGTGTGCAGCCCGTGTGTTCCCACAGACAAAGCCAGGCCAGGTCCAATCATCTAGGTTGAGAGAGCGGGGGCATGCAAGCGGGTAGTGTAGCCACAGAGCCAGTTCCCCACTACAGGTCGCTAATAGTCACCACAGGGCCGACCCTCCTTCCCACAGCGGCACCAAGGGGTGGTAGGGCCTCCGCAGCTTCAGGTACTCCACTTCAGGGGCAAAATGTGATCAAGCAGTCAGCCCCTCCCCACAGGCCACACAGGTGCACTCAGCGCAGAAGGAGGTTGCAGCCAGGGCCCCAGAAGAAAAGCGCCGGATCCGCTATCTCCCGCTTACCCCAGCGAGGCGAGGGAGCGCCGCTCCCACCAGCCGCTCAACAACGAGCCTCACGCGGCGGAGGGGCCAATCCACAAAGCCAAGGACCCCCAGGATATAATGGCACACAGGAGTCACCGAGCTGGAGGTCTCTCTCCCCCACTCGATCAGTGCCAGCGGAGAGGCCGAGGCAGCCAAGTCTGTGCGCCACACACGCGGACCACAGCCGGCAGGCCGCAGCCCACAGCACAGGCCCACTCCCACCTCCGCGGGCCAAGGCCTGGACTGCCCCCACCTACCGCGGCGGGCGTTGATGAGGCTCCACGGCCGCAGACAAGGACCGCATTTGGGCTCCGCAGGATCCTCCCGATTCCTCGCGGGGTATAGATACACCGCCGCCGACCCGCAGGCAGCCGGCAACAGGGGCGAGTCGCGGAGTCGTTAAGGAGCAATAGGCCATGCCAGACCACCGCAGGCAGCTCACAGTAGAGGTAGGTACCAGCAGCCGCCGGTAGCACAGTATCAGGGGGTAGAGGTTGCAGCACTGCACACTCTCGTCGCCACAGAGCCCCGGCCAGAGCTCAGCCCCCACTCGCCGCATCTTCGGCCGCCATCTTGGCCTCTTGGCGATCGGGACAGCTTCCACCGAAATATCCCAATACAGAGCTCTCCGACCGCTCCAATGGCCCCTAAGTGCAGCAGGGGTGTCTCTCCATGCAGGACGGCAGTGCAGGTACTTGGATGCCCCGATATGCAGCTGATTTTGGGCGGATGGGAGATCAGCCGGGCGGAGCTGCACTAGAGTGCGGCCAGCTTGCCTGGCGCCCTCTAGCGCCCCCAATGATGTTATAGTTAAGCACACATAAAATATATCTAAATTGTCTTCATTCTAATAGTCTATTCATTATGTTTTACAACAAGGTTCATAGTTGTACGAATGATCTAATGTGGTATGATGAAGCTAAGGGAACATAAGCTTGAAGTCCGCACATTCTTTAGCAAGATGCTGGTGCTAGGCAAAATCTCCTAAATAAACGTCTACTTAGCTATGAGCAAGAGTCGAAAGAAAGGTCTTCTGGGCCTAAATAAAGGTGCATATTTAAGAACGATAGCCTAGTACAAAAATTGTCTTTACTTTATTTTTATATACATTTAAAGCAGCACATTTTCCCCACGTTTTATTTTCTATGTGAAAACATTGATTTACCAAAGCTAAAATGCATTCTAAAGTGATTATTTTACGTTTAAAGCAAGCACATTTTCATTGCGTGTTATTTTTCTATGTGAAAACATTTCTGTAGCAGTTTAAACGCATTGTAGAAGTGTAATTCTAATATGGTCTACAAGTTGAACTTTGTTTTTAAAACTCATTCCCTACACCACCATTGCTCCAGGGCCAACATTTTACCAGGAATTATCACCATTGTGCTACAGTGAGCATGTTGCCAAGGATTACCCCCATTGGGACATGGGCATAATGTTGCTGGGGATTACATGCAAACAACGAAATGCACATGCGGCCTAGTCATGCATTATTTCTTGGTTCTTTCAAAGCATAATGTAAATACAGTTTTAGTTCTTTCATGCGTTCTCACGTCAGTGCATGCATGCGCAAAGCAGTTTTCCCTCGTGTTCATATAAGGTGCGCGTTAATTTTCTATTACTACTTACTGTTAGTACGTATTATGGGGTATTCACTTGAGCAGGCTTTCTTTTGCGAAATCCTGCTCCATCACCTTCAAAGGTGGTAAAGGGGCATGTGGACCTTCTGGTTGGTTGCTGCATGTCTATGATGTGAAACAGTCAGTAGGTTTTATGCTTCTTGCGTTTGGAGGTGCTGGACATTGTACTGGCAACAGGACTTTACTCCCTGACAGTGGACTTTTTCATAAGATGTAGGTATTCACTTGGTGGTGCCTAGAGGTCATCCAGGCAGTGATGTCACCGTGCATAGCTAAGGTCAAGAAGACCAAAAAGTAACATCCTCGAGTGCCAATCATGTCGCAGAACAGTTGAAAGAGAACAGTGTTTTCTCTGCACTGGATGGGTCCTTTGAGGTTATCTCCTGTGGCTGCTGACGTTTCATCCAATATCGTGAACATTGGGAGCAGGAAGGGCCGCCTGTGTTATGTCAACATACTTATGCATTCCCTAGCAGATGTTCTATAGTTTTACGGCTGTTTATGAGCAGATTATTTAAGGGGTTGCAGAACTCCTTCCCACCAGGTCCGTCCATAGTTCCAGATCGGGGCCTCCTTCGCGTGCTTGCGTTTAGGTTGCCATGTGTACTGATGTATTTGTGTTCGATGAGACATCTGGCTCTTAAAGCTACCTGTATAGTATCTGTCACCTCAAGTGAGAGAGCGCTAGGACTGCTGACGCTATTGACCTTTGCTGAAGAGAGGCAGCTGCTGAGAGGAAGGTTGTGTTCTGATAATTCGAGTTTCTTACTGCTACATATCATCAGTTTTTTTTATTTTTATTTTTTTATTAAGATTTTTTTTTTTCAATTAACACAATATTGTCATAACAGCCATACGTAGCATGTCAAGTATAATACAGTACATATGAACACTCTGCATACTGCTTAAATAAAACCAATATATCTTTTGTACAATGTAGTAGCACAATAATGTCCTCATATTTGTATACATTAACAATTTGTTTTGAATAGATCAGGATTTTCTCGTAAGTAGACGGTGAGAGGTTCCCAGAAGTCGGATGGCTTGGCAGTAGTGGGCAATTCCTCAGCATATATTAAAAAATTATCCCTACAGTAAAGAGTGTCCGTAATCCATAGTTTTATTGTAGGTGCATGTTTACTATCCCAGTGCATGGCTACTCTCCGCTTTGCCATTAAAAGCATTATTGCAAGTAGTTTTTTCTTTTGGGATTTCATAGGTAGTCGATGATTTAATAAACATAGTTGCGGTGTGCAGCCGATTGTACACGACATTATTTTTCCCAGTAAACAAATCACTTGTTCCCAGTATTGTCTAATTCTGTCACAAGTCCACGCTAGGTGAATGAAGTCAGCCTGATCCTGCCCGCACCGTTTGCAATGCGCCCTGTCTCGTAGTCCATATTTATATAGCTTAAGTGGGGTATGGTACGCTTGGTGTAGGTATTTATAATGAATAATCCTAAGATTTCCGTTTGGGGTTAATAGTGTAGTTAGAGAGCAGCAAGCCTTCCAGTCATCATCAGTCAGTGGTGTTTCCAATAGGGTATTCCATTTGTCTCGTGCCTTATGTGTGTTTGCATTTATCTCTACTTGTATTTGGTTGTAAAGTTGTGTCACCATGTGAGCCCGATTTGTTGCGGTGATCAGCTGTTGTAGCGAGTTTAATGTGGGTGGCTCATCTGGGAATGTGGGATAAAGGACCCTGATCGCTGCTCGCAGTCTGTGATACGCAAACTTGAACAGCATGGACTGATTTGTGATGTATGCAAGATCATCTGGCGTGATAAATGTGCCATTGGGGTAAAGGTCTCCCATTTTTGTTATTCCAGCTTGCGCTAGAAGTGTCATGCTGCTGCTTTCTTGCGTAACTGACAAGTTCGGGTGTTGTGCAAGTGGCATGTTTGGTGCATAAATAGGGGTTTTCTTAGTAAGTATACCAATTCGTTGCCAGGCATCAGAAGTAGTCCGGACTGTATTTATCTCATTTTTAGATAGATGTGGTCGATGGTGTACTAATATACTGGCTAAGGCGATAGGGTTAGCATCGCCATCTTCTACTGCTAGATGTGGCAGGAGCTGAGCCGGGTGATACCAGTGGTATGCGTATTGTGCTTGGGCACATAAATAATATAAATATAAATCGGGCAGTGCGAACCCGCCTGCGGCATAGGGGAGTACTAGCGTATCAATACTAATCCGTGCTTGCTTACCCGCCCATATTAATTTGATAAGCATTGTGCGCATCCTTTTAAATATTGGAGTTGGAGGGGGTATCGGAATATTTGTAAATAAATAGAGCATCTTAGGTAAGATCACCATTTTCACTAGGGATATTCTGTCCGCCACGGATAGGGGTAGCGTTATCCACCTTGTGATTTGTGTGTCCACTTTATCAATTGCGGTACCATAATTATATCTAATGACCAGTTCTGGATCTCGGTGAATCCATATGCCTAGGTATTTTATTGGGTCTGTTTGCCAAACCAAAGGGAATTCAGTCTGTGGTGCTTGGGTGTTTTCTGTTAGTGGCATTATCGCCGATTTGCTCCAGTTTATTTGAAGTCCGGATTGTCGTCCAAATTGTATATATTCTCGCAGTAGCGGATCTAAGTGCGTGTTAGGGTCCCTGAGGTATAGCACCATGTCATCTGCATATAGGGATATGCCAATGGGTCGTAGCGGAAAATTTAGTGCCGTGTGTCTGTACCTCTGACGCAGTTTACAAGCTAGGGGTTCCAGTGCAATTGAGAACAATAACGGGGATAGTGGGCAGCCTTGTCGGGTACCTCTTTGTATTGATATGGGCTCAGATATGTGTCTGTTTACTTTAATGCGGGCAGTGGGTTTATTGTACAGCAACTTAATCCAATTAATAAACACGTGTGGAAGCCCTATTCTCTGTAATATTGTGAACATATATGTCCATTCAACAGAGTCGAACGCTTTGGCTGCGTCGAGAAGTACAGCCACTGCTTGCAAGTCTGGGCTGAGCTGATGCAATAGCGCAAAGATGGTGCGTAGATTATGTGCAGTCGAACGGGCAGGAATAAAACCGGACTGATCTGGTAAAACTATAGTCGACATTAAGGGTTGGAGTCGTGTGGCGATGATTTTTGCTAATATTTTAATATCTGTATTTATCAGAGATAAGGGTCTATATGACTCAGTTTTGTCGGGGTTTTTATCTGGTTTTAGTAGGGCGACTATAAGGGCCTCTCGGAGAGTAGGTGGGAGGGTTTCATTTTCATAGGCTTCATCATACATTTCTATCAGATAGGGGCTCAGTAATTCAGAATATGCTTTATAAAATTCCCCCGTGTATCCATCAGGGCCGGGCGATTTACCATTAGGTAAGGCTTTAATAGCTAATTGTATTTCTTCTACTGTTATGGGTTGTGCCAAATAATCACGTTGGGCATCTGAAAGCCATACCAGTGCTATGTCCTCCAGGTAGCGCAAAATTTCAGGAGTAGGTGCGGTGTTCTGTGTGGTATATAAAGCGCCATAAGTGTCCATGAAGGCCTGCAATATTCCCTCCGTGTCGTAGTGCATTTTCCCATTATCGTCTTCTATTTGTATAACAGTGTACTGCTTGTGCTCTGTACGGATCTGTTGTGTTAGACGTCGGCCTGGTCTGCCACCCTCACCAATTCTACGTGCCGTATGGCGCTTCGTAATGTATTTTATTTCTTCATCTGCCAAAGTGTTATAATTACTTATTTCCGTCCGAATCTCACTGAGGGTCTGTGCATTGTGAGTGGTGTCATAGTCAGCCTCTAGGTGTGCAATCTTTGTTTCACTTCGCTGTAATTGTGTGCGGATATCCTTCAATATACCAGCATCTGTGCTAATACATATGCCTCTTACTGTCGTTTTAAACGCTTCCCATAACGTTCCGCGCTTTTCACTGAGCCTTTATTCAGGTCGAAGAAGTCTGTTATGGCATTATAGATTGTGTCTTTGTATAGTGGTTCCAATAAGGCCATGGCGTTAAAGCGCCATACAAATGGGGGGGATGTAGGTGGGCACCTGCAGTGATAACAGGACGGGTTTGTGATCTGAAAGAGTCTTGGGTAAGTGGTGAATAGCCTGGACCCAGGTGCAAGCCCGTTCAGTAAGGAGCCAGTAGTCAAGTCTTGCCCAGCTGTTATGTACTGTAGACGAATGAGTGCTTTCCAGCACAGTGGGGTTACGCACTCTCCAGATATCATATATTCGGAAGTCTGTCATGCAGTTCAGCATCGCTGCCACAGCTCGGGGGTGATGCTCCACCGTGTGTTGGGACCTATCTTGTGCTTCGTCTAATGCCATATTTAAGTCCCCGCCCCATATTAATTCTACAGCGGGCAGATCTCGAAGTTTGGATCGTAGGTTCTCTATAAAATCAGGATCGTCCACGTTTGGCGCATATACATTTATGAGGCCTACTTTCGTTCCTCTTAGTATCCCTGTAATAATAACATATCTCCCTAGAGGGTCTGTGTATGTGTTATCTAGTATAAACTGAGTACCTTTTTTTATGAGGATCATCACCCCACGGGCATATGATGAGTAGGATGATGATGCCACTAGCTCAGCCCATCTTGTTCCAAACCTGTCCGCTCTCTGGTGGAGTAGGTGTGTCTCTTGAAGAAACGCTATATCTGTGTGGTGTCTATCTAGGTATGCAAATACCTGTCTAATTTTCCTGGGATTGTTCAATCCTCTCACATTCCATGTCAGTAATTTCAAAGTTGTAGTTCTAGCCATGAGTTACGAGTATGTAACTATGAGTGAATAGGTATACAACAGACTATCGTCATTTCTTTCAGCAGGGAGAACAACCGTCTGTGCTACAATCCAGAGTGCATTACATCTACCTACATATGTATAGAAATTAGGTTCGCATAAAACTGTTAACATTACATTATCCCGTGCAACCCCTCCCCCCACCCACTTCGCCATCCCAATCATGGTGAAGACAGCCCCAAATAGCTACCAATAAAAAAAAAAAAAAAAGAAGAAAAAAAAAGAAAAAAAAAAGAAAACAAAATTCTAACAATTCCCCTCTAACCTAAGGTGTGTCGTGGTAGGGGAGTTAACCGTGTGGTATACACAAGGGTGGCGGAAACTGCCCACCATAGACCCCAATGACAGGCACTGGGGGATCGAGTCAACCATCCCATAGTTCCCTAGCAGACCATTGCGTCAACGATAACTATTTCATCAACAGATCACGCGTTTAAGGTGAAGAACAGTACATAGTTTGCCTTCCAGAATTGTGTCTGACACACCACTATGTAACAATACCTTCCAGGATATCTAGCATTCTACAGTTTCATCGGTAGTGGAAAGACTTATCTGTGTTCTCATGCAAGATTCACAATAGTCGGTAGTCCAGTGTCACGCTTTAGAAACAAAAAGAATAGTCAAAGGATACCCATATCTCATTCCACATCTGAAGTGTTGTCCTGTTCAGCTTGAGTCCCTCTCGGAGATTTCCGTCGGGTAGATTGTGGGTGTGCTAGCTGTAGGTATTTAAGCACTTCCTTGGGCTCACTAAAGATCTTACTTTTCCCATTGTCTGTGATTCTCAAGCGGGCTGGATATATCATAGCATATGGAATATTCTGTTCGCGGAGTCTCTTTTTCGCGTCTAGAAATTTCTTCCTTGCTTCTTGGACTTGCGAGGTGAAGTCTGGATATATTGATATTGTCATTCCTTCGTGGCTCAGCGTCCCTAGCTCCCTGGCCTTTCGAAGTGCCGCATCTCTGTCTCTATAGTTGAGTATTTTTGCAATTATAGGGCGCGGTCTTTCCCCTGGCGGTGGCTGTGGTGCCAGCGATCTGTGTGCCCTTTCCACAATAAATACTTCTGAAAAGGTGTCTCTTCCAAGCATAGCTGTTAATAGTGTCTCAACATAGCGCTCCATATTACCTGTACGTGTTGATTCTGCCACCCCCATCAAGCGCAAGTTGTTTCGGCGCGATCGCGCTTCCAAATCCTCCGTCTTTGCGAGCAGAGCAGTCATTGTCTTGTCTACTTTTGCTTGTTTTAATTCTAATTGGTTTTGAGCATCTTCTGTGTCCGATATACGGCGCTCCGCCATATCAATGCGCTCGGTATGTTTGTCCAGTCGCTCCGACATACGATCAACACGATACGTCAGGGTGTCTATTTTACTATCAATATTTGAGAGTGTGGACTGGATTGCAGCGAACATTGCTTGAAAATCCACAGGCGTATCTGTGCCAGATGCAATAGCTTGAGCTTGGCTGCCCATGAGACCATCAGTATTGTTTTCCGCCGGTTTCTTAGCAGCGTCAAATTGTAATTTAGGTTGATTTTTATCGGGTTTTCCCATGATTGTGCAGATCCTGGAGTGGCTTCGAGGGTTTTGGCGCTTTATCTAGTAGCCCTGCAGGGCGTGCCTTATCACTTTTTGTTGCCTCAGATTTACCTCTGGTGAGGTCCGGTGATGTATACTGGACTACCTGGCATCGGGAAGGAGCGCTGTGGCCTCTGCCTCGTTCCGTGATAACCCGAATAAGCAGGGCAGTGGTTATCCTACCCCAGCCCGCACCCACAGGCCCGTCTTCGTTCGCGCCCTTCTGCGTTTTATGTGTGGCTGTATTGTTTCTGCGACAGGGGCGCAGTCGGCCTTAACAGGTTATAGTGCTTTCAGATGTTGCAGTGTAGTTTTCTGTTATGCATGGCGCTCCATCACGCGCTAGTGGGATATCTGCTTCTGTTTCTATTTTCTCCGGAGGCAGCCGTATCATTGCATTGGAACAGTCAGCATGCCACGTTCTCTCACAGCCGCCGCAGCTCCCCTTGTCCCCCACCGTGCCGTATGTTGTATATGCAGCGTGCAATGCGATGTCTGCTATGCTCCACTGCTGTCGGTGGTTTAATAACAATTAATGGGGAAAATATCAAACAGGATTACGCGTCGCACACAGCGTCTCATATGCCATCTTCCGTGGGTTGCCTTATGCTGTATGTTTCTAGGCCCTCATATCTGGACTTTACCATCTGGTGCCGATCTGGTTACAGTCCCGCCATGTGCACCTGTATTAGACTGGGGGGCGGCAGATAGGCCTCGCGCCGGGCCGAGCCGGGGCACCGAGGATGTTTAGGCCCCACACAGCGATCCCCGCAAGTCAGACCGGCAGGGGCACCACCCGGCAACGCCTCCGGTCATGTGTGTCGCCCTTACCGGGTGGTCGCTCACCTCTCGTTGGGTACAGATAGCGGTGTCCAGACAGGTGAAGCGCCGGCGTGTCCTGCTATATTCTTTCCGCTCGTCGCGCTGAGGCCTCTATCTCCGTCACTGCGCACGGAGCTTGCGTACAGGTCGCGTCCTTCTACGCGCCTCCGCAGCCGCAGGACCGCCTCTCGGTTGGGATTGGTATGGAGGTATTCGCCGTGTTTCGGGTGATATTCGGCTATGGAAGCATCATCGGAGCAGGTACGCCGCAGCCAGCTGTTCTTGCGATCTGTAATTTTAGTGATTTGGTCGGTTATAAATGCAGGATCATTTCAGGATAGTGACTCGATCAGAGGAGCGCGCTCACAACGCGGCCATCTCCTGGCGTGGCTAGCTCCGCCCCCCCCTACATATCATCAGTTCGTTTTACACATTTCTAATTCCGCTACTTTGAAATTGTAAGTGTTTCATTGAAATTACTGAAGTGCAATGATGCTATGAAAAGCAACACATTGTTGTTTGTTTTGTGTACAAATAGGATAAACATGGCTGTAACGGTTATAACACCTTAAGTGAAACACAATTACAACTGTGATGCTGAACAAATGAAATCAGAGGGGTTAACGCTGTACACGTGAGCCCCAACCCCTTAACCTTGTAACCCTAACCTTATTCCCTTGGCCCTACGTACTATTACCTTTAAGCCCTATACCACAAAGGCTCATCCCTGGAACCTTAATCCTACACCCCTAACCCTGGATCCTAAGCTGCATACTCTTAACCCCAACCCCTGACGACATACTCTTACACCTATAATCATAACCTTTGGCCCCTGTACCCCGAATGTTTAAGCCTATACCTCTGTGCCCTTGACCCTTTTTTACATAACCCCATACCCAAACCCGGCACTTCAGATTCTTGGTGCTTTAATCCCAGCCATTAATATTATGCTCCAAGCACAATCCTATATCATATGCAATACACCCTTACACCGTACCTCTGATCCTGTATCCTTAATTGTATACCATAACTTCTATACCCCAAAGCTTAAAACCCACAGCTATAGCACCTAACTAATAACCCCTGACCCGTATTCTTAACTCCTATACCTACAACTGAAACTTTAACTCCTAACCCTTAATCCTGTACTCCAAACCCTTAATCCTTTATCCTAAACCTTTAACCTCTCTGACACTGTCCTGAGATATAGTTAGGGAACAAGCACTTTAGGTAGTGTGCATTTTCTCTGAAGTATTTATTTTTAGGATTAATATAATCATTGAGGAGTGTCGTTTTTAGAAGTATTACCTTTGAAATTTTAAGGCAATACCAAGAGTCGAACCTATTTGACATCTAGAATGGCCTTTTGAATTTCATATTCACATCAGTTCTTGGCAATATTTTCACCAGAGTTAAATCATGATTGTCACTGGCGCTATTTTACGTTGTAGACCCTGCTGAGTTGCTGCTGGTATAGTAAAATTTTCTCATGCCCTCTGCATGCTTGTAACTCTGAAACTGGTTTCAGCTTAAAGATAATTGCGACTCTTGAACACATTAATTTTGCAGTGCATTTGGAAGTATATATGACTGTACCCTGAACAGGATCTTCCTGTGTTATTCTGGTTAGGTTGTACTGTCTCTTTAATTGCAGTGGGTTCTCCGCTGCCTTGCAGACTTTGCAGTGATGATACCTTTCAATAGGTTCATTGCCTGTGCCTTGTCCTCAAGGTTTTTTCTGAGAATTGTAATGTATTTCTATGCTTAAAAAGTGCTCATTGCTTTATAGGAGCTTCATGGTACTTCAGAATGAGGCATATCATTATGTTGTAGTCTTACAGTTTTGGCCAAATAAGCAACTCATCTCTAAACTATAGTATTGTTGGGAGTAATAATGCAGGATGTGCAGTGCTTCCTCAGAATGCTGAGAGGCAAAGATGATGTAGACCTGACCCCCGCTCCAGACCATTCCGCACCTGTCTTGCGTGTTTTGACAATGTGAGGGAACGTGTAGCCTTGGCTGCTTCCTGCTGTGGCTTACGTTTAACCAAACGGCTGCACAGCTATGATATTTTTTCGCAAGTGGTTGGCAGTATCTTATCTTTCTTTTAGAGAGTTACTGTTTTTTTTGTTTGTTCTAGTGTCTGTTTTAGTATTGTTAAATTTTCTTATGGTATTTCTTTTTTTCATAACACCTTTTTATTGATTTTATGCAGGTTAGATACACCAGACATAGGCACAACTGAGCATACAGAACAGCAACTGCCCGGCCGACTAAGCCAACGATAGTACCTTGCAATATATTGGGAGTTAACATCAACCCCACGCCCCCTCCAGATCCACCCAACACCTGACAAAGCACCCATCATCTGTCTGCTCCTTGGCCCCAGCTCAAACCTTGTCCCCATAAGTCCGAATTCCATCACCCATGGAAAGACGAGGATTTTCAACTCTCTGGAGGACAGTGCCTCGATATTGACATCGTGCAGCCCATATTTTACAATGTTTGAGAGGGCAACCCCTGGATTTGTATATCGGAATTTCCAGGCTCATGCATCTATCCATCCCAGCACTCCACCGCTCCAATAGGAGGGAGAGGGGTGGGTGGGGGCTGAACTTCCAGGCCCTGCTTATGGTATTTCTTATTCTCCAATGCATTACTCACACTACTTAGTACCTGGGTGTGGAACAGCAGATCCACTAGTATCTAAAACATGGCTAAAAGCTGCTATGTTTTATTGTTTCATAGAAAGATATCAATAATACAACTTTGTGAAGGTGGCGTAAGACGTTATTCTGCCAAAGTGCAGTATGAAAGAAAATAATTTGTCTCCATTGATCTAGAGCCAGTGAGTATGAGCGCATGAACTTAGCAAAGTACTTGTATTAAAATGACACTAGATAATTAAACAGCTTGGTTGGATCATATAGTGCCATCTGAAACATATAACATCTGACCATCCTTAACCTACGATTCAATACCCTTTGGTTAATTTTGGAAAGACCGATGCGCACAGAACATGTCTGAATGTGGTGCCTTACGGGTAAAGCAGTCAGATGGACTTCAGAAACCTAAAGAACGACGGCTAAGCCCTGTGCCTAGTGGATACACACCAGAATAACGGGGTTTTCCCACTGGATACTGTTGGCAGTGGTACTGCGCTCTGATTTGAGCATTGCCTTTGGTCATGCCATATGTGCAAAGTCTTCACACCATGACAATCTGGTTCTGAGTGCAGTTAATGTGCACATAGCATGGCCAAAGGCAATTGTCCATACGTCATACGCACATATGCACATGGCAGTACTGTAGGCAATGGTTAAAATATTGCACTATTGCAAGAATTACACCCTAAAAGCCAATCCAAAGGATTGAAACACATGCACCATGTTAAATTTCTCAACAGGGAACATATACGTACCTAGTTAATAGAAAAATCACATATGCCCTGACAGAATTGTAGTGTTGTGCTGGACACGTTCTAGTGTCTCAGCCGGCACTTAGTTTGCCAGCCACTCCCTCGAGGGCTGGACTCACTTGCACCCCACCCCCATCAACCACAGGCGTTACGAGTGACGTGACCCTGCCAATAAAAGGGCCCGGGTGCACGAGCTCCTGGCCAGTTCTAGTTACCACACATGCCATGTCTGTGTCATTATTAAATAGCATGTGGGCCTCAGGCCTACAACACAACAATGGCGACGAGGCAGGTCTGACCCTGCGTGCTTGCTGAAAAACTCCAACATTCCTCATGGAAGGAAAATAGCCTGCCTCTAGACTGCGCTCATGCCGTTCTGCCTGCGGCCATCTGCGAAAGAGGAAGATAGCCCTCTATTAGTACTGCTAATATCGCCTGCCCTGCAGTGGAGGTCGGGTCGGTATTGCGGATGCAGCCCTGTACTTTCAAGAAGGAGTGAACGAAGACTGGTCGCCTCCTACCCCCGCATGCCACCATCACAACCGGCTGTAAAATGAGAGGAAGAGCTCACCTAACAAAGCACAAATACATGTGCAGCAGTTGCCTGAAGCCACCTTGATACAGGTCAGAGCGAGAGCCTCCCGCTACGCCTGCAAGAGCACCAAGCTGCGCTCACACAGTCACTGTCACGATAAAGGAACCCTGCGATCCTCACACGGAGTGGCGAGAATGAGACTGCCCGCGGCCAACGCAGGGGGCCCCCATAGGAGGGCGGCCACCTTAGTGCCACATGAGGGCACAAACCCGACAGGGCTAGTGTTTGGACCCCCCCGGGGGTCCCGCGCTACTGCGTCATTTCCTGTGTCCGCCAGTGGGAGGGGGCAGGTATATCTACCTCCCCCGCCCAGCTGGCGATCCTTTTGCACTGAGGCATCACGCCGACTGGGTTTGGAGCACATATGCTGCCAACCACCAGAACACATTTGCATTTTCAGTGAAGGTGCAGGTAAGTTGATTCGTATAACTCACTACAGGTTATCACGATCCAAAAGCAATGGCATCTGTTCGGCACACTGGTATACCTTTAGCAGAAGTAGGTTCATGGGCCCACACGAATAAACGCTATTCAGCCATGTGGGGCGTGAGTTTGTCATTCCAAAAAGGGTGTGGTTATATCAATAGTGTTGAAAAACTGAGTTGGAGCACAAATTCGGACAACTACCAGTGCACGTCTTGCGTACATATTTAAGAAGGTGCTGGTACATCTGCTCATATGTTTTACCCCATGTCCTCAAATCCAAAGCATTGGCAAACCTTTGTGGCACTCTTATGTACCGTTGGCTTAAGCGGTCTATGGGCTACCACTCGGGTGGGGACACCAGCATGGCGACACAGCATCTATCACAAGACTGCACCCTGTCCCCGCCCGATGACCCTCTCCAGGGGGTCCATATTGCTCTTGGTGCCGCACATGGTCATCAGTGAACCTCCAAATGTGGACTCGCCAAGCAGGGGGGGGGGGGGGGAACCAAGAGCTTAGTCAACCCCCTTATGGAACTGCACATAATGGTACACAGCGAACAAGGGAGTATACCATGCAGAAGCCTGGTTGCTGCAACCCTCGGGGAGGCCATTGAACATGCCCATGGCTGTGGTGAAAACAGAATAGCAGTTCCCAAGTTAAGTGGAGGCCATCGAACTTGCCTACGGAAGGGTAACAAGCCATGCGCAAGGACCCCTAGCTTGGTTCAACTCTAATCCAAAATCATATACAATCTGAAGGGCTCTTGTATTGAGCATGGTCTCTTTACTGCTACATCGCAAGATTTCCCCGATAGGGCCGGGAAACACCTGCAGAGGTAGATGGGAATTGTCCAGCCAGAAGGACTGGTAACCATGTCAAAGGTAAATGGGGATTGTCCGGTCTGGAGAGGCCGTTGAAATTTCTCGCAGGAGGGTAAACAGCGCCATGCACAAAAATCACGGAACAGAGGGGTTTCTGGATTAATCAGACTCGGCTCTTGCATGCCATGACCACGGGATGTTTTGATGTGGATGGGGGTCCATTTGTTTAGATTGGGCATGGACCTGTTTCTGTTGGACCTGGGTGATGCCCTAGAATCATCAGGGTGTAAGTAAGAATGCCTGCCTTGGTGGGGGGCCCTGGGTATGATGATTGCCACACCCAGAGCTGTGGCGGAGTTACAGGGCGATCCAGAGGCTGAATGGTACATAGGGGTACCCTCTTCAGGACCAGAAGAAGGGTGCAAATGCCAAATAGCCCCAGGAAGTCCTTACAGCAGGACCCTGGAGGAACGACGCGCCCAGTTTGTCCTTCGTCGGTTGTAAACCTGAGCAACCGGGGGTTGCCTGGATGCGCTCCGCCCCCTCAAGGGGCTTGAGTAAATGGGTGGACTGGTGGTCCACAGGATGTAAGGGGTAATCCCCCAAAATTGTTTTACCGATTGGTTAATCCACGGTGCAATTTGGCTCATCAGGTGGGCAGGCAGCAGAGGGGCTGCCTGCCCTTGGATCGCCCGTAAGTTGACCCACCATGTTGGCATATTTCTTATGCAAAATAAACCTGCAGCAATGTTTTCTCCAACAACCAATGTGTCTTGTGTATTCTTTATTATGGTATTGCTGTGTTTGCGGGTTGGGTGTGTTGCCGATATTGGCACTATGAGGCTGCCCACGGCCCACGCAGAAGGCCCCCATAGTAGGGCGACCACCTTAGTGCCACATGAGGGCACAAACCCGACAGGGGTAGTGTTTGGACCCCCTGGGGGTCCGGCGCTACTGCGCCATTTCCGGTGCGCCAGTGGGGGGGGGGGTAGGTATATCTACCTCCCCCGCCCAGCTGGCGATCCTTTTGCGCCGAGGCAACACGCCATCTCCCTCCCTACCGCTTACCCGGCGTGTCGGCTGCAAGGATGGCTAGGATAGGAAGGCTGTTAACTTGTTATTTTGTGTTGCAGGCGGAATTACAGGGCGATCCAGAGACTGAATGGTACATAGGGGTACCCTCTTCAGGACCAGAAGAAGGGTGCAAATGCCAAATAGCCCCAGGAAGTCCTTACGGCAGGACCCTGGAGGAACAACGGCGCCCCGTTAGTCCTTCGGGCGGTTGCAAACCTGAGCAACCGGGGGTTGCCTGGATATGCTCGGCCCCCTCAAGGGGCATGAGTAAATGGGTGGACTGGTGGTCCACAGGATGTAAGGGGTAATCCCCCAAAATTGGTAGCACCGATTGGTTATGCCACGGTGCAATTTGGCTCATCAGGTGGGCAGGCAGCAGAGGGGCAGCCTGCCCTTGGATCGCCCGTAAGTTGACCCACCATGATGGCATATTTCTTATGCAAAATAAACCTGCAGCAATGTTTTCTCCAACAACCAATGTGTCTTGTGTATTCTTTATTATGGTATTGCTGTGTTTGCGGGTTGGGTGTTTTGACGATATTCGCACTAAGCCAGCAGCCCAGCCACCCACCAGGCCTGAAGCACACCTTGACGTGCATTAGAAATGTGGCGAACAGAAAGCCGAAATAAGAGAGAAAACCTAAGCTGCTCAGCGCTCGTGAAGAACATGCAGAGGCCCTGTACGTGCATCTTCAGCCCCAGCGCGACCCGTTGGTAAGAAAGACTACTGCGACAGGGAGAGTGTAGCTGCAGCGCTGTAGTTAATGTCGACATTGCCACCGAATGGTAAGTGAGCAACACCGCAATGGGAATAGTGGCCTGCATGCATGGAGGAGGCCTTCCACGGCCTCCCGGGGGTCTGCAGTGCCATCTGGTGGCCATTGCAATTGCCGCACCCCCAGCTACTGCTGGCCTGCAGCGCAAGGAAAGCTGCTTTGTAAAGCACTTGCAGTGCCACCTGGTGGCCACAGTGCTGCACCGCACCCTTAGCTGCCAAACAAAGGAAAAGGCAGAAGGAGGCTGAGAGACAGGCAGCCAGGGCTGGTGCGGATTGCACCACACGCCGCCGAGTGTCAGTAGCCTACCATTATGAACAATAGGATGCTAGCCTAAGCAACAAAAAACTAGTCAAGGAGCACCACAGGCCCCATGTTGGCTGCCCTTTAGTGGCTGCATGAAAAGGAGGAGAGACTGTGAACCCCTATTGAAAGAGGACCAAGAAGCCCAGCAATGCGCTAGCCCTAGAAGCAACAACTACCCAAGAGTGCTCCAAACGCCCCTGGTGGCTGCCTAGTGGTTGTAGGGGAGTGACTGTAAACCCCTGCAGAGAAGGTGCCCTAGGCAGCCCACAGCTGTCTCAAGCACACACAACATTGGATTTACAGCACACAGAAAGCTGCATGTGTACTGGCCAGAGAGCAGAGGCCACATGTGGACCAGTAATGTCCCCGTTGAGAGAAGACTGCGCAGCACGCCCCCAAGTGGTGAACGCCTGTCACCGCAAGAGAGAAATGGGCACGCAAGGTGCCAGCAGAAGGCATTAGCCAAAGACTGCATATTAGCTCCACTACTGCCTGACAGGGCGCCAGCTCATAAGAACGCACCCTGCAAAGGTGAGAGATTGGAAGCATGAAGTAAGAGGTGCACTGAGGGCCACACCTGGGAGTCTGACAGCTAGGGCTGGAGCCCTGGAGAGTGAGAGCCCTCAGAGGAGAACCAATGTTGCACCAGCTGGCCACCCCAGCACCGAATGGCCACCTGTGGCCCGCCTGTGAGCATGCCACAAGAAGTGACCAACCCAGCCAAGGATGCCTGAACGGACACACGAGCAGGCACCACAACAGCGCAGGCTTGAGTCGCTAGCACTCCGCCCTCGAGCGAAGATAGAAGAACATGACCCTTCTTCCAGATAATGGAGCACTGAGAAGATCCCTGAGATGGGGATGAGAGCCCGCGAAAGGTCCACAAGGAGGAGAAAATGGCAGCCAACCCTAACCCCAGTGGAAACGACTGAGTACTGATCTACCACCTTCACACAGAAAGCAAAGCAAGGATACAGAGAGACTGGTTGCCTGCCAGTCACCCACAATAGAGACTAGGCGCAGTGCCATGCGCCACCGGCGTTCACGCATAGAGGAGAGAGGAGGAAAGGCCTAGCGTGGCCCAAATGCAAGAGGGATAGCCTCTACAGCTTCACTGCACCTGTGAAGCCCCGCAGTGGGCCAGAGCTAATCAAGGGAGTGCCTCAACACTGCTGTAAGACTGCGTCGTACATTAGCCCATTACAGGCAGGAGGAGAGCCGTATTTCCCCAAGTGTCAAGTTGCCACCACCGAAACACGATGACGAGAATGTGGCACGATGCCACATCATGAAAGAAGAGAAGAGTGTCCTCCCCCACAGTGCCTCAAGATGGAGTCGCCAGTGGCCCAGTACAGGCAAGAGGAGAGTCGCACACTCCAAGAGTGGCCAGCCACTACCACAGCTCCCTACTGCCCATGGAAGTCATTCCCAGAAGCGGGAACGCCCGGAATAGGAGCTTCAAGAAGCTCCCTGAAGAGGGAGCACATGAGACAAGTGGCTGAACGCCACCCAGCACCCAAGAGGGAGAAGAGTAAAGAGCGACAGAAGTCTCGCCTGCATGGTCCAGAGATCATTGAATGTTGATAGGCCCTGTTGGCCTGTTTGAAAGATGATGCATGCCACTGCACCCGGAGGAAGAACTGAAAAGTGACAATCCCGTCACCATGAAGAACCGGATGAACACAGGTGCGAAGGAAAGACCAACAAGAAGAGAAGAATGAGGACTCGTACCACGACAAGCCAAGAGTGCATCCGCAGACACAAGACAGCCTCCAACGCAAAGCGACGTCCCTGGAGACAGCTCAATAGGAGAACCAAAAGTAAGCCGCAACAAGTGCGAACCGTGTCTCTCCCTAACGCTTTCCAGTGTGACCGTCCACTCCCGAGCGTCGGCAGTATAAGTCGGATGGCATCCCTGCTCGCGACCGCAGATGCCACGGATGAAGAACAGCCTCAGCAAAGACACTGAGTTACGTGGCTATGAAGTCCCTCCAGGTGGATCATCACCACCTGTCGTCCAGGTCCAATGGCAACCACAACATCATTGCCATGTGCATCACCCAATCCAGCGAAGGAGCAAATCGTCACTAGGGTGGAGCCTTGCACCTGCAAAGCACCAAGAGACCGAGGCACCCCATCGAAGTGAGAGACTAAGTGTCCAGGGGCTATCTGACAGCGGCCTTCAGGAGGCACCCAAGAAGCCTTGCACTGTCCACGCGGTATCGTGGCAGCCCCGCATAAGGGCTTCAAGGACATTCCTGCACTCAGGGATCCTGGCACGAGAGATGGTCTGGAAGCGGCTCCACCGACAATGTACCTGGAGGCACCGGGTCTTCGGAGGATGATGTCCTAAGCATCATCTACGCCATTCCAGTCCTAGCAGATTGGTCATCACAGTGCCCAGGCGCCCTCAATAGAAGACTCTGTAGCAGGACTTCACCAATGCTCCTGATGGACCATGTTTAAGTTGTTTGACACCAACAGCATCCCCGCAAGAGCACACATGTCCATTCATCAATGTGTAAGTGGACATTGATCAGATGGGCAGGCTGCCAAAGAATCTGGACTCCTAAGATGCATCGTTCTTGCCCAGTAATGGCTGGTTAAATTATGGACAGGTGCCGAGATGCCCTGGTGCTCCCAGCTGCACCTGTCCATCGTTGTCCTGCGGACTGTCTCGCAAGACCAAGAGACTGGATGGTGTCTTATGTGTATAGTTCATTTCCACACACAGGTTGGACTTTGTTTTGTTTAAATAACATTTGGAGGAATGTAGTGTCGTGCTGGACACGTTCTAGTGTCTCAGGCACTAACTTTGCCAGCCACTTCGTCTAGGGCTGGACTCAATTGCACCCCACACCCATCCACCAACACCACAGGCGTCACGAGTGACGTGACCCTGCCAATAAAAGGGCCCGGGTGCACGTGCTCGTGGCCAGTTCTAGTTACCACACATGCCGTGTCTGTCATTATTGAATAGCATGTGGGCCTCGGGCCCACAGCACAACAAGAATGATAGTTCCGATCCAGGTCCGTAAACACACCTATGGATTAGGCAATTATGGTTTGTCACGCACCAATAACGACTCCGTCCTCTCTGCTTCTGATCTCAGACATGGTGTCCTGTATGATGTCACAGCTGTCAAGATGTTTCCATGACGAAATACTCCCTACTGGCGCCTTCTGTGATTTGCATGTCACAAGTTCAAATCCGAACAAGGACCGATGCCGTTAAATTCAATACAATTACATTATGATAATAGTTGTACTAGTGTCTGTTATTTACAGCACTTACAGACGTTAGAACCAGTGTGGAATGCCGGTATACTAAGCACGTTACTGTTATCTGTTGTTATAACTGTAACAGGATTAAAGTAAATATTCAACGTGAATAATGTTTGTGATTTTCTTTTTTTTTTATTTGGATGGAGCGTGGAGCGTTCGTTTTAGAAAGATTAGTAGCGCCTCTTGTAGCTGTCACGCCTTCTAAATAAATTAAATTAGGCATTTTGAAATTGTGCCGGTTCGATTAATACTGCCTGCACAGCAGTCAAGCATGAAGAATTGTTTACATTTGAAATAAGGCTGGCCTGCAGATTGGCTTTCTGAATCCGAGCAGCAGATAGCGGGTGCATTTTATTGAAGCACAGCATAGTATGTCTGTTGGTATACCGAACAGGGAGGACTAAGAAGGGGGAGGTAATTGTTAATTTCCAGGCACTTTCTCCTGCACTCTTTGGATAGGATAAATAGACCCGTCAGCTTTTCTCTACTTTATGTGATGTGGCACCCCATCTGAAATGTTGCATCTGTCTCTCAGATGAAGTCATTGGGTGTTTGTTATGAAGTCTGCTCAAAATGCGCAAATTGAGATGTGCCGAGACTATAATATAATGGGTCATTACTGCTTAAAACACGAGAAGATTGCTTTTGCTGCTAATGAAATTTCTTTTTTTCCCCTTCAAAGCCGCTGAGCGCTGGGCAGACGACTTTTTAAACTAATTGTAATGCAGTGACACTCCCTGTAATCTGTGTGATCGTTCACCTCTGCTCCCTGCCTGTCCAGCTGTTGTCGTGAACAATTATCAGCAAGTTATTGTTCCGGTGTGAGACATGTCATGCTTGAAAGTGAGAAGGGGGAAAACCTTAATGAGGGTGCAGAACTGGTGGTTGATGAAGGTTAAGTAGATACAGAGATGCACGCGTCTTTCTAGCATTGCATTTTTAAATTGAGGCAATGTGCTCTAATGAGACCGCGCGCACAAGTGGAGCTGATTGACAGGTTTTGATTTTGTTCTGGAAGATGGTGGTAGGAGCTTAACTCTGCATTTCAGTCGAATAATTTGGGTGGTGTATTGGGATCTTAATTGTTATGGAACTTATGGCAGTGCAGTATTTCAGCTACTATACTCTTATCTTTAACACTATTTTCTTTCTTTCATTAGTCGATTTTTTTAATGCGACATTTGTGTTTTATAGACTCGAAGCCTTTCATTGCGGGTCAACTGGCTTTGCTCGCAGCTCAGTCAATGTATTTGTATGAAACAAGTAAAAAAGTACTTGAAAACATTTTCTCAGTGCCTACCCTTAAGTTCATTTTATATTATAATTCAATTAAAGCATTGATAGCAAAATAAAGAGTATTTTAAATGTTTTGTGCTATCGCCAATTAGGTGTATGCATTTTTGGCGCTTTTTGATTTCAGCTGTCATTTGCAGAATAATGAAACACAAAGCTGATAATGTGTGGGAATGGTTATATACCAGTCCATTTAATTGCCCTCTCCAAAAAGCTATATACAGGTCCCAGCCACATTGACTTTGGCCGTATTGAATAGTCCGAGAAAGCAAAAGAGAATTGATGGACGGAATGCAGAACAAATCAAAACATTATCCCCCAGTCAAGAGATCTGGGTTAAATCCATCATTCTTTTGCTCACCATGCCACCCCAGTTTAGACCTGGCCATATGCAAATCAGTCTTGACCCTGTGCCTCATGGGAACAGTCCAGCCCGAACTGCCAAGCCAGGTCCTCCCTGGACCGGAAACAAGCATCCTAGGACCGGTTTCAGGGTTTCACCCCTCATGAGCCAGGGTAGCTTGAATCCAGTGGCACAGTGAGCCCAGGACCCACGTCTGGGCATACCCGGCGCACTTAGGGCGAGAAAGCAAAAGACACACAATTGATGGACGGAATTTTTTGTATTGAATAGTCCAGCCCAACATATCAAGCCAGAGACCCTCTAGGCTGGGAACCCAAACAACCCTAGATTCATCTCACTCTTATTGAACCTTGTGAAGCCTATGTCTTGTTGTACTATAATGGAACATTCTATTTATATAGCGCGTACTACCCCTGAAGAGGTGTTGAAGCACTTTGTGGCGATTAGCACCCTACTACAGAACCCAAGATTAAAGTTAAAATAGTTAGTAGATTAGTAATATGTGATTTCTTTTTTTCCTAGCTAGAATAGTTAGTTGTGGTAAGTTTGCGATCTTGAGTGTTTAGTAGTGTTTTGAGTAGGGGAGAATGATGGGAATGGGTGAGAAAAGGGAAGCTTCTAATTGTTAATGGGAATGGTAACCGTTCACCTGTTGTGTAAATTGGCTAAAAAGGAGGGGGAAGTTGGAAAAGGGTGTTCGAGATTGCATAGTAGTCAGAAAGTTTTGGGATGAGTCTGAGAGGAATTTTTTTTTTTAAACAAATAACTGAAATTAATTTGTGTGTATATATATATATATATCTATCTCCTACTGGTGGTCGCCAGTAGTTAGTTAGGGCCATGTTTCCATAGGAAAAGTTTTTTTTTACTTGCCTATAACTTTGGCGTTGTTTGATGAATCTTCATGAAATTTTCCCCCAAGAAGTGTCATAGTAAGTCTTGTTGTGATTGGAAAGTTTCGGGGTGATCCGTAAAGCAGGGTATGAGAAAAAGGGGGGGGTCAAAAAATGTGTTTATCATATTAATTACCATCGGACCTTTAGACACGCCTACAGCCCAAATTTAAGAGAATCAAGATAGTGATATCTGTGGCCGCAGATATTTCACGACGATTCCGCAATGGACCATGGATTCGCGCACCAACAGGAATGCCGTGATTGGCTGGGCGAAACATGAAGAGAGAGTTGCGGCCACCATTTTATCTAACAGTAGACGGTCCCTGGGGGCTCAAAATAAAAATGAAAAGAGGTATAAGGGGTCAAGGATAGAGGTACCCTGACCCCATGGGTGGAATATAGGGGTGTTTGTGGGACCCCTTATGTGTACAACACCTCCAAAAATGTTTCTTTTTCCCACAAGCGATATTCGCAGATTCGTCATGACCATCAGCGTGGCACCCCGTGTAACATTGCGGCTAATTTGCGAATATTGCCGCAAATAAATACATTCACAGGCCCATTCAGACAATGACGCACCTGCTCACAGACCCTTGCACCCTCTCACAGTAATGCACCCACTCACAGACCTATTCACACCCATGCGCCCGCTCACAAAGCCACTAATACATTTACACACCCACTCTCAGACCCAATGAGACTCATGCACTCACATATAGACCCGCTTAGACAGTCACTGACCCACTCATACACTCACCCACTCAGAGACCCCGCCAGACACATATACACCCACTCACAGACCCACTGAGACACACACCCTCACAGATCCACTCAGACACTCACGCATCCACTCAGAAACCCAGTGAGACACTCGTGCACGCACTCACACACTCATGAAACAACTCACAGACCCACTGAGACACTGATGCACCCAGTCACAGATCCACTCAAAGACTCATACATGCACTCTCAGACTCACGCAGACACTTGTACATCCAGTGACAGACCCACTGGCACACCAATGTAGCCAGTGTGATTCACAGATTTAGTTTTCTAGTTATGAATTGTGAATATCACTGATGAAATCATCCACCAAACCCCTCACACACCCACTCACCCCCCCATACTATGTCATACACTCACTCACACACCCACACAAACACTTGCATACCTATTCATACAACCACTGACACACTGACACACTTCTAAATGCTTGTTATATTTTTGGGGGGATTATGGGTGGTTGGGGGGGATATAAACAACAGGAGGGAAGAGGTTGGGAAATAGTATGTGAATTATAATTTGAGTAGCAAACAGTTATTAGGGGTGAATTAACAGATACCAGATTTTGAATGTACTATGTAGCTATACAAATGGCTGAAGTATGGAATAGACAATTAAATAACATAATACTTAATGTCCTTTGTCTTCCGCCTGGTGCTTTGAAAAGGGTCATGATATGTAATTTTAATGCATAACTGGAAAATAACCGAACCCTCGCATTATGCTGTTCTAGGAACAGCCCCTTGTGCTTCATATGCTCCTGCTACAATAAAAAAGTTCTCTGTAAATTATTCCTCCTTACCTGAGAGACAGATGTGAGCTTGACCGGGTCTATATAAAAAGCACTGGGGTTTTGAGTGTTAGGAGCTGGGGCACTGGTTTGTACAGAGCGGGGGAATTTAGGGGTACACTGACAGGATGAGGTGGTGTGAGACGCATGGAAGGAGAGGCACTCTGGGCTGGGTGGCTTGGGAACGCGAGTCACGAATGTGGACTTCTGGTGTGGAGAGCTCGCACTCCTGTGGTCCATGGGGGACTTCAATCCCTTTAACTAATTGAGGACTGTAGCCCAGCACCCCCCAGGAGATGATGCACCACAGCCTGCTTCACGCTTCAGTCTCCTGGCTGGACAATAAAAAGGGTCTGCTCTTCGGCCTTCAGAAATATCTCCTGGCCAAGCTCCAGTTTCCAGCAAATGATGTAGGTGGATAAATGACCGAACAGAGAGAGGTGCCCATATAAGCCAATTCAGTCGTATTAATTGCTTTCCCGGTCCAGACCATTGGCCCATTCAGCGTTGTTAGTGCAGGATACTCCCTCCAGAACCAAGACACTTTTGCATATCTGAAGTGGGAAGCATAAGTTGAGGGTAAATTGAGAAGCCTCATCAAAGTTTGCTTTGGGCGCAACATTTTGTGCTTTGCTACTGCCGGACGCCAAATATAGGCATTGCCTTCCACAAGAGTGTCTGGGTGCCCACTGCCTTTAAGAGGCATGCCACTTCTCTCTCAGCCACGGATTCTCATGTTTCGTCTCTCACTTGCCCTGGCATGGTTAATAATTTTGCGCAGTTTATGGCACTTAATTGACTACAAATAAAGTTTATCTGGTTTGTAATGTTAATTACAAAAATACAACATTCAATAACATTTAATATAAAATAGCCCATACAATAAAAAGAGCTGTGGAACTTTACAATGAGCACATAAAAGCCAATGCAGACAAAATCAAAGCTAATAACTAGGGCAAGGTCCCCTCTACTGTGCCTCTTCTCTCTCATTCCTTGGGACATGCTAATGGGAGGCCGGCCACGACCTGGATGGTGACACAGAAGTAAAGTGCAGCTCTTGTGTTAATAGAGTTTGACGGGTTAACCGTGGGTGCCATCACTCCTGAATAAATCCAGACTCCCAGCGCTCCAAGTTTGCACTAAATAAAACTGAAAAGCGAGTCACTTTGAAGTTACATAAAAAGCAGTGACGGAAGGTACTATCGCAGAGTTAAGGTTTTTTTTCCCACCCTGAGGGTAAAAACGGGGAGCCTGGTAGGGACCCGTTTCGCCACCTGCTTTAAGAACTGCCGGTGCTCTCAGCACCGGCAGGACCCGGCGCACTTATAGTCCTGGCAGCTATTGATCCCCGGGTATTACGGCAGTATTTCCGTGCGCTCCACCTACGCACAACATGGACTTGAGGCCCTGAAGATTGCCTTGTGCCAACCAAGCAGTCACGTCTCCTCGATGAGAGGAACGGGTTGTCGGGGACAAGGAAGCTCCTACTCTCGAGCAGATGGGGACACTGTTGTATTGCAGCTCTCCAAACCCTGGCACGCACGCACATGAAATGGATGAAAGCGCCTCTAAATAATGTGATTTGTTGTCAGCCCAGACGTGAAGTGCATGAGCCGGGTGCTTCTTTGAGAGGGGGCTGGGAGAACAATGACGGGGCTCTCACAGAAAATCTATTACGATTCAAAGCAGAGCTGGATTGTTGAGGGCGGGATTACTGGGGTCCTAGGTTATTCCATCTGAGCTAGCTTCCGTGTATATGGTCTCCTCGAATTTCCGCCCCTCTGCTTGCTTGAGCTCACTGCTCTTTTAGGAAGTCAGCTCTGTTTGCGTGTTTTTTTTTGTGGCGGCAACTCTAAAGCCCAGCGGCGGGAGAGACCTTAAGGGTTGTATGTGTATGAGGCTATGGGTGCCGTGCCGAAAAAATTAAAAGCGTGCTGCCACCATGCTCTGTGAAGAAACCCTGTATAAAGAAGCGCTTGGGACGTGAAGCCGCACTAAAGCACAATTGCAAACTTTAAACAAGCATTTCAAAGAAAAGCAGGGCGGCGCGTTGACATCAATTAGTAACATGATAAGCGAAAGCACGTGACCCAGGAGGAATGCAACTGCCATCCTGCTCGCTCCTGAGAGCAAAACGCCATGGGAGGGAACATTTTAAGAAGAAGTGGGGCATGCACCCGCCTTTGGCCAATTGCGTGCTTTCATTTTTTGTAAGCCACACACAAAGGCCAATAGATTGTGACAACCACAAGCATGAGCTTACAGAAAGCTTTCAGAATGTCTGGAGTGATTCCAAGAGGCCCTCTCCTAGAGCAGCGCATGCGCGCTGCGCTAGGCTCGACCTAGAAAAGAGGGTTGGAAACCACAATTTAAAAAAAATTTAAAAAAAAGTGGCACAGTGAATTTGTGGATCATCTTTATTTTTTTTCTATTTTTTCTTGGGACTCGGCCGAGTCCCAAGATGGCTACCAACACTATCTGATTGAGGTGTTGCCAGCCAATCAGATCTCACCATGAGCTCTGCTGTCTCCGCGAATGATTCGCGTCCCTAGATACACATAAATCTTTTTTCTTTAATATCTTCAAAACTACTGAACTGATTTACACCAAATTACAAAAAGGACTCTTTCTGTACCAAGAGCTAGCTTTCTGCCAAATCTAGTGTAATTCCGCCTAGCAGGTCGGGCTGTACTCGTGTTTAAATTCCCTATGGGAAATGACATTGGGAAAAAGCATTTTGGGACCACTGCATGAGGAATAACGCTGACACTTTCCAGGCAGCAGCTGAAGTGATTGGCGTACTGGTTTTGAAAATTTCATGAAGATTCGCCCAACGGCCCCAAAGTTATTAGCAAAACAAAAATCTGATAGACTTCTAGCCACAGATTTCTTACCTTTGAATTTCACAAGCGTCCGAATGGATCTGGAAGATTTTTTGTGAGCAGTACCCCTGTATGCTGATAGGTGGCGTTGATAGTCTCCGTGCGTTTTCGGCATCGTCCACGCCAGAAGTGACGTCGCAGTACCTATATAGGCGCCACACTGACGTCAGTTCTTTAATTTTCCACGCCAGCCAGCGCTGATCCGGAGAAGAGCTACTCCTCAGTCATTATTTGACTGGATTTCTTGACATTTTGTCCGGAGTTTTTGAGGTTTTCCTCCTGGTGTTTTAGGAGTATGTCTGGATGGTAGTGTTGGACTTGCAGGAAGCCTATTTCCACATTCCTGTCCAGTCTGCCCATTGGCACTATCTGCAGTTTACTGTAGTACACGAGCGTTTTCAGTTCACTGTGCTACCATTTGGCCTTACAAGCGTCCCTCGGGTGTTCGCCAAGGTAATGGCAGTGGTTGCAGCTCATTTGCGAAGATCAGGGTGCCAGTCTTCCCTATATCAACGACTGGGTGTTGAAGGTGGGCTCGCCCCAGGCTCTCAACTTCCACCTTCAGACTACGGCGAACCTCCTGCTCTCGCTAGGGTTCACTATTAACATGCCGGAGTCACACCTGCTTCCCTCTCAGATGCTGCCTTTCATCGGAGCTGTTCTGGACACTGTGCCGTTTCGGGCTTTTCCTCCCAAGCAGCGAGTCAGGATATTCAGGCTATGATACTGATGTCTCAGTCTCTATCCTGGGTTTTGGTGAGAATGACTCTGAGGCTGCTGGGCCTCATGGCCTCTTGCAGCCTGCTAGTGATACATGCCTGATGACAAATGCGGGCTCTGCAGTGGGACCTGAAGTTCCAGTGGGCACAGCATCAAGGGAATATCTCCGACATGGTCCAGATCTCGGAGGGAACTGTAGAAAATCTGCAGTGGTGGCTAACAAACCACGCTTGGGTCAGAGTCAGACCCCTGTGCCTTCTCCAAGCAGATCTGACAGTAGTGACAGATGCGTCACTCCTAGGATGGGGCAGCTATCTGGGAGAGGTGGAGATCAGTGGACTCTGGTGTACGGCGGAATCTGGACTCCACATCAACATGCTGGAACTCCAAGCGATCCTACTGGCATTAAAGGCCTTTCTACCGTCCATCAAGGAAAGGCTGTTGCAGGAGTTCAGGGACAACACCACCGCCATGTGGTACTGCAACAAACAGGGCAGGTGGGGTTGTTGACCCTTTGTCAAGAGGTTCTATGCCTCTGGTCTAGAGGTGTCTGGAACAGCAGGGCATATCTTTGATTGCTCAACACCTGGTGGGCTCTCTGAACGCCAGGACAGACAGACTCAAGCGTGCTCACCCGGAGGTGGTGCAAGGTCTCTTTCAGCCGTGAGGAGAGCCTTGGTTAGATCTGTTCTCTTCCGCCTAGAACGTGCAATGTCAGCAGTTTTGCATACTGGAGGGTCCAAGGCAGCTCTTGCTCGGAGATGCTTTTCATCTAGAGTGGAGCTCAGGCCTTCTGTGTGCCTTTCTGCCAATACCACTGTCCGGAGTTCTCAAGAAGATCAGGAATGACCGGGCCCAAGTTGTCCTTGTGGCTCTTTACTGGGCACGGAAAGTCTGGTATCCCAAGTTACTGAGCATGGTCATCGATCCCCCGATCAGGCTGCCCCTTTGGGAGGGTCTTCTGTCACAGCAGCAGGGGAGGGTTGTCCACCCGAACCTGTCCACTCTGCCTTCTTGCGTGGAGTGGCGGCAGTTGACAGCTTTCGGCCTTCCTCCGGAAGTCTGTCATTATTCTGGCACCCAGGTTTAATGCACCAAGCCGGTATACTCCTGCTGTTGGAAAAAAAATTGTGGCATGGTGTGCCGAAAAACACCTCTATCCTCTTTCTGCCCCTCTTTCTGAAGTCTTGAAAATTCATTCTTTCCCTTTGCCAGCAGGGCTCTGATCTAGGCAATCTTAAGGTTTATCTATCTGCTCTTTCTGCCTTCTTACGGCTGCCTGACCAACCCTCCTTGTACAAATCCCCTATTGTACATAGTTTTCTGAAGTGGCTTGTTCACCTTTCCTCCTTCACTATTTATCATGCCTCAGTGGGACCTTAATCTGGTCTTAACATTCTTAATGTGTGCTCTTTTCGAGCCTCTCCACAATTGCCACCTCAGGCGTCTGACATTGAAAACAGCCTTCCTTGTGGCAATTACATCTGCCCACAGAGTGAGTAAGCTGGAGGCCTCATCATCTAAGTCACCTTACCTCTCTGTCTATACGGACAAACTGGTGCTTCGCACAAGGGCCTCCTTTCGGCCAAAAGTGATCACTACATTTCATTTAGGCCACTCAATCACCTTGCCTACCTTTTTCGCTCTTCCACATCCCTCTAAAGAAGAGAAGCGACTCCATTGTCTTGACCCCAAATAAGCGTTTTCATTCTACCTTGACCGCACACGAGAGTTCCAGGTAGATGACGACTCTTTGCGGGGTATGTTGGTGCAAAGAAAGGTTGAGCGGTGCAGAAGCAGACCATCTCCAGATTGGTTGTGCTTTGAATCAAAATCTGCTACACACTGGCCAAGAAGCAACCTCCTGAAGGCTTGCGGTGTCATTCCACCAGAGCTAAAGCTGTGACCAGTTCGTTGGCACGCAGAGTCCCGGTCCTGGACATCTGCCAGACAGCAACAAGGGCAACTCTGCACACGTTTACCAAACACTATTATCTGGACAGTCAGGTCTGTAAAGATGGGCACTTTGCCCTTCCTTCCTGCAGCAGTTCCTTGTTTGAAATTGGTTCCCAGACCCACCTCCGGGGAAGTATTGGTTGGATATTTATTCAAAGGTAAGGAATCTGTGGCTAGAAGTCTCTATCAGATGAACAAATTACTTACCTTCGGTAATGCCTTATCTTGCAGAGACTATATCTAGCTGCAGTTTCCTTACCAACCCACCCATCCTCCCCGTTCTGGGAATGGATTTCTAGGAATAGGGCTGCACCTTTTCAGGGCCCTAGTTTTGCACACCAGTGGTCAGTGATCTTCATGATTCTGCACTTCTGGCCCTGAAGGTCGTGAAAAGTAACTGATGTCAACGTGCGTGGGTGGCGCCTATAGTGGTGCTGCGACTTCACTTCCGGCGCGGATGACCGACGCAGGGGTGCTGCTCACGAAAAACTCTTCCAGACCCAGTCTGATGCCTGGGGAAATTCACAAAGTAAGGAATCTGCCGCTAGATATAGTCTCTACCAGATAAGGCATTACCGAAGGTCAGTAACTTGTTCATTACTTAGCACAAGGTATGTGTATATGAAACAAAGCAACTAGTTCTCCACATTGCCCACCATCTGCATTGTTATGAACATACTCAATAATGTGTCCCGATCAAGGCAACCTCTGTCTTGCATTCATAAATGTAAGAAAGTGAGTATCAAGGACACAGTATGCATAAATGCATTTACCTGATTTTGTTTTGTATGCTGTAATTATGAGAATGCACAGTTCCCTTGTGTGACAGCTTTATTTTGTTCTGCAGTGTAGGCCCCTTAGTCTCAAATGAGCCATCTTTTTGGTCTCCTGCTACAAATACTGCTTTCTGGTATACTTTCACTTCCAAGGGTTTTCAGCCTGCACCTATTCACCAGGGTTTCCAAAGCAAACGTTTGTGTGCATGTGTGGGGGATGGGGGGTATTGCAGATCCATGCCAAATTTATAGATAACCACATAAATACATATGCATTTAATTAAAATAAGAATCATTAACATAGTCTGTGGTAATGTTCCCCACTATGACCCACATGCCTATGCTGCCATTCCTTTAGCCTGTGGGTGTGCCCATATTTAAGGATGCCACATTGACAGGTGATCGAGCATCCTAGAGATCAGTATAACAGAAAACCAAATGTATTGGGACCAATATGGATGTATGTGGGAGAATGCCATGTATCCTTGTGTGATCATTTGTGTAACCAGTGCCCACACCAGGTAGGTCTAGTTAGGTAGGCTGTGTATCCCGTACCCATATCAGGAAGGCTTAGGTGGGCTATGTAACCCCTACCATTGTCAGGAAGGTCTAGGTGGGCTATCTAACCTGTACCCATCTCTGAAAGGTCTAGGTGGGTATGTAACCCTTATGCATGTCAGGAAGGTCTAGGAGACCGAAGTAACCCATGCCCGCACCAGGAAAATGTAATGGGCTTTATAACACATGCCAAGGTCTAGGTGGGCTGTCTAACCCATGTTCATGTGGGGAGAGTGTAGGCCGCTTCTGTAACCCATGCCCACGTTGGAAAGTTCTAAGTGGCTTATGTAACCATTGCCTACCTCAGGAAGATCTAAGTGGGTTTTGTAACCTATGCCTGCATCAGGAAGGTCTAGGTGGGCTATGTAAACCATGCCCACATCAGAAAGGTATAGGTAGGAGTTAGAAATGGGGTTTCTGGTTCACTAAGGTAGGCACCCTAGACAGGCAGAACCTACCACTCTAGTCAGGGTAAGCTATATATGCAAATAAGATAACCTGTGCTCACCCTCTGGTAGCATGGTGCAGATTAGGCAAGCTTATTAAAAGAGGCAATGTGTGAAGTATTTGTGCAACACACAGTAACACAATGAATACACCACAAAAAGACTTCACACAGGTTTATAAAAATAGCTTTCTGTATTATTAGCAAAACAAGGCTAAGACGATATAAATACGATATATGCTATTCAACACATATGCACGTAATAAGTCACAAGAGAAAAATACAGTGCTCAGGACTCTCCCTGTATTTCACTGTTCGTGCGCGGTCACGCTGGACTGAAGAGAAACGATCAAATGCAGAAGGGGGGCCCACCGCGGAGGCTGCCGCTCGGTATCGAAATGCAAGTAAGCCCCCAAAGCCCTAAGGCGCTGGAAAGGGGTCAGTGGGCGACGCAGGCCGTGCTCTTGCCGGGAAAGTCACCTGCGAGGGAGCACAGGTTTGGCAAAGTACAGTATCTTGGTTCATTGTTGAAGAATATAAGCCTCAGCGCCCGGGTCAATCCAGGAGTCAGGCCTACATCCTTAGCTGATCAGGATCCCCAGCGGTTGCTGACGCAGGAAGCACCATGCGACTCTGGCGTGCGGAAGGCCGACAAGCCTTGCACTTCAGGACACGTCCCTCGTCACCAGGGCAACGCGTCGCGGTGAGCCACGCTGATGCACTGCAGCTGCTGTGAGCACGGCGGCGATCGCTAAGAGTTCAGACAGTTGTTGAAGACTGTAGCGCTAAGTCCTCGGCAAAATGGGAATCGTGTTGGTCAATTTGAAAACAGTCACTCGTAGCTGCAGGTCAGAGCGGACTGCTCGACTGTTGTAGAATCCCTCCTGCTGTCAGTGGAGTTTTAAGTCTTTTCTGGCCCTGAGACTTTGGGGAACAGGAAGCAAGCCAACGAGCCCTAGATACAGGTTTGAAAGGCTACTTCGGTGGGTGACACAATCAGTGCTGAAGCCCACTAGTAGCATTTAACTTACAGGCAGTGGGTATACGGCATACCACTTTAAAAGGGACTTGCAAGTAAATTAAATATGTCAAACAGGCGTAAACCAGTTATACCATGTTTAGAAGAGAAAGCACATGCACTTTAGCACTGGTCAGCAGTGGTAAAGTGTCCAGGGTCCTAAAGCCAACAAAAAGGTCAGAAAAACAGTAGGAGGAAGGCAAAAGGTTCAGAGAGAGTCATTTTCCAAACATGGGCAATTTATGCACATGCGCTTCTGGAAGTGCAACCCACACCCTAGAGCTCCCTGAATCAATGACTATTTGGCACATGTTTGGGACCTCTGATCTTTGGGAAGGGTACAGGATGTTATCCAGCTCTTGGACAGCTAGAACCACAGTTGAAGACACACTGTTCTAGTTGGTTGCTTGGTAGAAGGATACTGTATTTGGGGAGCTTTGCAACGCACTAACACCTATCCTGCCATTTGAGATGAGATGGAAGGCCGCATCGCTCCCGGGTGCACTGGCAGACCGCAGTAGTGCACTGGGCCGAGGTGGAATCTATGTCTTTATGACGGGAAGAAATGCGTGGTCAATAAAATCATCCTGTAGCTGCAACCTGGGATTAACTCTTGCACACATTTCCGAATGATCCTACTAACACTTCCCTGCCATAGTTGTTTACGAGACCACCATTGAATCCATATCATGCAGCTTTCAAGGGACGCATCCCCTCACCTAACAATGCTCCCCTCTGTTGTGCTAGCTCAACACATGGGGGTTGGCAGTGGCACACCTTGGCGTGACATCCGCGGACACTACACATGATACCCCCATCCAAGCCCCATTACAGTTCCAGACGCAGTTACTGTTGAATGTTGTCTTTTAATTTTCTTCTTTCCCCATTTCTGTATTGTTGAGAGTCTACATTCCAGCATATTGCGAACGGACAATACTCAACGACTGTACACCTGAAATGTATGATAAAGCACATCCTGTGTTATTGTATTGTATTAAAAAATACGAGACACAAAAACACAATTAAAATGGCTTAAAAACACACCTATGCCCCCTGTGATTTACTGTTACAGACGGTTTATTCATGAAAAGCAGCAAATTCTACATTTAGCTGTCCCAGAGGCACGTGGAAAAAATTACATATTGTAAACGGTCTCTAGTCGCTGATTATATGGGTAGATTCTTAGAAGAATGTGATTTGTCATTTTACCATTTACTTCTTAATACGAATTTAGCTGCTCCCCAGTTTACTACCGGCATTCCCCCATTTTATACTTCTGTATTGGTGGTGAGTTTCTAGAATTAGGCCAGTTGGCTAAATTTCCTCACCTGCTGTAGCTTTAGTTTAGAGAGTGGTCAGAGATTGACATAATTTACATGTGGCCATATGGTAGGAAGTTTATGCAAGAAAAACCTACTGCTGTGATCTGAGTGGGGATATTAAGGTCCTTTGTTCAACCAGAAACCAATGCTTTTCACCCATTGGATGAGAATGGGCGATTCCTCATATAAGAGGGCCAAAATGCAAGCAGATTCCTGGTTCAACAAAATAACTTATGTTTTACAAGCATTACGCTTGAGGAATTGTCCATTGAACTAGTGCAGGATATCAGAAAGGCATACTTTTGTGATGTTTTGGATTTCAGAAGCAGGCTCGTTGGCCTACTGATTATGTTAGCAAGAGCCTGTAAATGTTGTGAAGTGTCTGGGAGAGTGATGAGCCTTGAGAGACTTCACGAGTCTTAGCCGTAGGGTGGAAGAGCCAAATATTTACTTTTTTCGCCAGTAATGAGGAGCCAAATCATGACCTGGCACCCCCCCTACAGGCACACCTCCTCCATACGCTGAACTAACAATGGTCGACCATATCAAATGCTGCATTTGAGCACGTGTCCATCAGTATGTGAGTTGTTTGCATTTCGGCAGCGCCCGTTCTCCAGTTACTCATGTTCATTTCTCTGTCTGAGACCTGAAACCCAGGGAGATCCCAGAGCGGCGTCACCCGGGAGTAAGGCGGGGCTCGCCCCCCAAAGCACGCCGAACAGATCTCATGCATTCGATGCAACTCTCAAAATCCTTTCGTCTGGCATCTGCATGCACCTGTTTATTTATATAGTCTGCATGAGTCCGGACTGCGTTCAGTGGTTTTTCCTTCCACTGAAATAATGTTTTTAACATTTGGTTGATTCCAAATCATTGTCTGCCAAGGTTTAGTTCACCAAAGTGAGCTACACTTTTGCTAGTGCACGTGTGCTAGAAAAAGTTTTGTGTACTTTCTGAGTGAGGGTGTTCTCTTATTTTCTGAACTTCAAAAAAATCCTACCTCTTTTTAGGTTTGCCTGCAGACAACTTTAGCAGCTTTTCACACAGTTGGTTAAAAATTCCCTAATATATATTTACAGTGGTCTTTGGTTGTGCCCCAGAGAAGTATTACTTTCCCACTTCCTGCTGTTTGGTGTTATCATTCCGCCTTCTACGCAATGCTTGTTTTGCAATGGAAGAAGGATTTATTTACATCTAAAAAGTATACGTATTCATCACACATTAGATTTTTGTTTTTATTTCATCCATGCATTCTAAATATAAAGCACTCTTTTTATGATGTTTGCTGCAGCTGCATTTTTATTGACAATTTCTGGAACTGCTCAGGCTGTTTAAGTCCTAATATCTTCTTTGAGCGTTAACTGGCGTTAAACGTTTCTCATCGAAGCTTCTATTTCTTCACTACTCTATAAGCATTGCATTGGTAGATGCATTATCCAAGTCTGCCTATTGGCACTTTCATCGACTCTTGCTAGGAGTGAATGAGCATTAGCAGGAGACCTACAACTGATCATAGTGACCATGTGCTAATTGCTCTCACTTTGTACGAGTCCCTGTGCTATGGGTCGTAAGGTTTTCTCGGCGCATATGCTGGTGATTGGTATGTCTCTGAGCTTTTGGTAGTAGGTCAGTTTTGGCTACCGAAGTCTGATCTTGTGGTCTGTTGGATCTGTTGCTATTTTGGCCCAGCTAAAGTTGACTGGATCTCATATTTTGAGGCTGATGGTAACTGTTGCAAAGAAGCCACGAGCATGATTGCAGTCATTAAGGCACTCGCCCGTCATCTTAGCCATTCATCCTTCCCTACATAGTCTACTCATCCGGTCAAATGTCCACATATTCACCCACTCCTTCTTCCGTCCATGAACTCACTCATTTGAATATGCATTGTCATCCATTTGTCAGTGCATCATGTCACTCATCTATACGTTTATCTATTCTAACCTTTGCCTCAGTTCCGCATTCTCCTACTCAACAATCCACGCAATCGCTCAAACAAATTGTCAGTCAATAAAGGACATACATTAAAATAAAAGCCAGACCTATGGCTTTGCCTTTGCTTGTTTTAGGCGGCGCCTCTGCTTTTCAGTTTCCAGCTTTATCGTCTTAATAGATACTGTGATATTAACGCTTCTGTTTCCCTTGTTGTTATAGTAAGCCATATTATGAACTATAATAATGCAAAAGCTTTTTTGTACTCTGGCAGTAGTGTCTTAAAAATAGCAAATACCGTGTTCGAATGATTTAGTTGTGAGCATAAAAAACTAGATGGACCAATCTTAAATACGAAACACAGTCTGAATGATAAGTGGCGCCCCCGTTTGTTTGCATTTTTTCTGGAAATACACATTTTCTTATGAATCTCATAATAGGTGATTAAAAACTCATTTCATTTTTTCTTGCTTGATAAAAAAAAAAACGTAGCTGTTCTATTTAACTTTGTCTTTGAGTGTGCTTTCAGGCTGCGTGCCCTTGTACATAGAGGGGTAAGCAAGAGTGGTTGAGTTTAGCACACAATGGAAGGACGGCTGCAGCGGCCTTTCATGCCTTTCCACTCTGCACTTTGTTACGGTTAAATGAAAGATACGTAGTCCGGTGATGTAGTTCAGGATCACAGCTTTATTCTTCAGATAGGATCCATATTAAGTCTCATGCTAGGCCTCATACAATGCCCCACCAGGAGCAGCCTCCTTGCTGCTCAGCCCATCCACACCAACTGATTCCTTCTTACACTCAAACACTCTCAACATTCTGATGACATCACATAGACTGGGCAGCAAGGCATAAGGGCAACAACAGAGAGGATGCATCATTCACTTACTAGATTACAACACATCCCCCCCTCATCAAAATTGTAAAAATACAAGCATGCAAGATCATAGCACATACATGCAATATGACTGACAATAAATAAATGTGCGGAGGTGGACATACACACATACGAAAGTCAACAAGCTTCAAAAATAACATAACGCTACAAGAATAACATCAATCTTCAAGAGCATCGTCAAACACCCCATCCCATCCCATCTTGAAAAGATGAGAGAAACACAAAAGTGTTGTGTTCTTCAAATCGCACGCCCAACACTCGAAGGCGTACACTCTAAGAGTAATTATGCAACCCTAAACACAGGGCGATACACATACCACAACCAAAACAAGGGTAAATCCAGAGAAGCTAAAGAGAAAGTAGTCTTCTCATGTGTGCACCCGTAACGCACAGTCCAAACACCTCTCACGAGGCAACAACCACTCACAGGGTACATCCAATACAAGTAAGACAGAGAAGCTACACAAAAGGTAGATCTCTCACGTGCGCGCCCGTAACGCACAGTCCAATACCTCACACGAGGTAACAACCAATTCAGAGGGTAAAACCAAAACAGGGAAGTCAAAGAAGCTTCAAAAGAAGGAGTCTTCTCATGTGCGCACCCATAACGCACAGTCCAACACCTCACACGAGGTGTGCGCACCCGTAACGCACAGTCCAACACCTCACACGATGTAACAACCAATTCAGAGGGTAAAACCAAAACAGGCAAGTCAGAGAAGCTTCAAAAGAAGAAGTCTTCTCATGTGCGCACCCGTAACGCACAGTCTAACACCTCACACGAGGTAACAACCAATTCAGAGGGTAAAACCAAAACAAGCAAGTCAGAGAAGCTTCAGTTTCAGAACATGACATGACCAGGGACACTACACTCTCTCTCCCTCTATTCATACAGATACAAAACAAGGACACTACACTCTCTCCCCCTCTCATACAAATACAGGATCAGGTACCAGTGAATGGTACAATCATCACATAAGAAACACACATGAAATTGAACCTTAAGGAATGACACAATAAAAGCATCTGAGCACAAACAACATTATGAAAAATGCACTGTCCCAAGAAAACAATAAGCTAAAATAAAGAAGGTAGTCACCGTTGTCAGTAAACAGCTAAAGTCTGGAACATGTGAGCCACAACCAGGAAAAACAGTACCTAGTAGGAGGATCAAGCAACAACAACAACAGTTCAGCAGAAAATCGTGACTGTCAGAACGTCTTCAATTTCTTCTTTTGAATTAACTGGATCACCAAATGTCTACGAGGTAAAGAGGCGGTCAGCGGACATCAGAAAACGCCTCAAGATGTGAACCGGAATACAACTGGAATACAGAGATCCTCGAAGTGCTTGGTTGGCAAAAACATGGTTGGCAAAACGGGAGCGTGCATCAGGCAATAGCCAAAGGAAAAGATGGATGCCAGGCACAAGATGGCGGCACATTTTCAGCTTCGTGCCGGGTGGCTCACGGCACGCTGAAGCAGCTGGGCGTCTCTCAACAGGAGCAAAAGAAAAGGAGAAAGAACGTAATGGGGCACACATCGCGCGACAACCTGAGGTAAGTGGCACGCGCTAGATGTGTAATTCAAACTGCAATGCGGCGGTTTATATTTCAATGGAGCAGCAACAAAGTCTTGACAGGAAAGCGCCAAACACAATGGAAGTAGTGCCACAGCAAAACCCTAGATGATCAGAGCAGTGCCGATGCAGCACAGTACAAAACGCTGCAGAAGAGTGCTCAAAGGGCACAAGACTGGGAACACGACAAAACTACTCTGAGACTGTCCCAAGGAGCAGGAGGGCAGACTTCCTCCAAGACAGGCAGGCAGTGGACAGTAGACAGGCAGGTAGGAACTGGCACCTTAGATCACTGGTAAAACGTTCCCAAAATCCAACAGGCAGCAGGAACCAACCCAAATCCAAATGTACAGTACTCACTAGTACACGCAAATAATGTCCAGGTCACAGATGATGTTCTCTGTCAACATGTTACAGGACAGGAACAGTTCAGCAAAGACAGGCAAACAAAGATAAAGTCTAAGACAAACTGGCACTTACTGGTTGGGGCGACCGATGAAATGGTCACTGGTGGGGCATTAGGGGTGCCAGGTTTGTTCAAATCCACAGGTTGTAGTTTCTTCAGTTTTAAAAGTCCAATCTCCATTGAAGTAGCACGCAGGTTCTTTAAAATCGTCGCCAGTGTTACGGTTAAATGAAAGATACGTAGTCCGGTGATGTAGTTCAGGATCACAGCTTTATTCTTCAGATAGGATCCATATTAAGTCTCATGCTAGGCCTCATACAATGCCCCACCAGGAGCAGCCTCCTTGCTGCTCAGCCCATCCACACCAACTGATTCCTTCTTACACTCAAACACTCTCAACATTCTGATGACATCACATAGACTGGGCAGCAAGGCATAAGGGCAACAACAGAGAGGATGCATCATTCACTTACTAGATTACAACACACTTCATGTACTATAAGAATTATTCTTTAAAGGAACACCTGTGAAAGTCAAAAAGAAAAGTTACAATGTGTTTGTCAGTAAATCCACTTGTGAAATTACTGTTCGATGAAAAATGCATTACACTTATTGCACGCGTTCCACTTGCATAATTAATTTTCTAAATGTGTGGCTGCTAATAAGTAGTCTGGCTTGTTCAACCGACGAGTCTATCGATACATAAAAACACGATTTAATAAATGGATACGTTTTAACCCAAAATACTTGTTTTGCTGTTGGTGGAATCACCTTTTCAGCGGCTACAGATGGGATGTCCACCGCTTACAGCCTAGGTGGTTAGCATGTGTGTCTTGTTTACAACTGACAGAATCATCTTGTCTCTCTATTGGTCACCAATCCCAAGTTGGCATTCTTGGGGCGTGCAAAATTCGCATAATTTGCTTTTGTGTAATTACGTGAAATTTCAGAAAAATGACACCCATTGAAGTGAAAATAAAAACTGGCTTATGCTGTATTTTATAGGAGGGGACTTACTACATATGCCATGGTCCTGCACATCCATACAATCATATTGGGGAGCGGTTACCAGAAGCCTAGCACAGTGCACAGAACGCACACTTAACTGGTCGTGGGAGGTGTGCATCTTGGGATTATACCAGAGGTCTAGTAAATATAAAGTGACATCCCGCTACATAGATTTAGGGCTTATAGTGACCAAGCGCTTGCCCACGCGGCAATGGAAATCCCCTGAACCCCCACGGGCGAAATCCTGGTTCCAGTTGTTACTCTGCTGGGCGCAGGCGGAGAGCATAGCGCTGCGTCGGGAAGACGCGATAGGTGTTCGGAAACGACCGCTGGCGTCGGAGTGGGACCCGATCCTGGGGACTTTTGCTTAATCTGGCAGAATCTCCCTGAGGAATCAGATAGCGCACCTGAGTGAGTGGCGAGCTAGTATCTGACGGGCTAGACGAAGTGCACGTGGTGAGTTAGTGCATGCGCCAGAGGCTCAGCGTCATACGCTAGGCGGCAGGAGCTGTGCCCCCCAGCTGACATTTGCCCAGGCCAAACAATGCAGTATATGACAGACACCAGTTGAGTAATGGCAGCCTCGGCAGAGGCATGCATCCAAGGACACGCATAGCTGTGTGCGGCGCACAGGTGAATAGATGGGCAGCATGGAAGTGTGCTGTATGATGTCCAGAACGAGGCACTATCTTTATTGTTTCAGCTCTGAGAGTGGGGATAAATGTGTTATTCTCCCTGTTAAGTCAATGTTATGTTGTAAACAGTTTAAAGTTTTAATGAAAACACACTGAGATGTAAGTCCGCTCAGGATAACTATTGAATTTAAAAATTGAATTGTGATGTAAATGTATGCCCTGATGCACACCACAAAATGGAAAACCAATAAACAAATTTAAACAAAAAAAAATCATGCTGTATTTTATCATGAAGGTCGTCCTTGTGCCCATTTTGAGGCATTTCACACTAAACAAACCCACAAAAAACACAAGCTTTGCAAATAGCTGTTGCTCACATTCTGATCATTCACTCTGTTCCTCTGCGCTTGTGCTATGTTTTTGCTGCAAATGGCTGGTAATTATGTGGCTTAACAGCATAATTTGTGAATTTCATATAAGAATAACGTGAAATTACCAGTAAAATCGCTCAGACCTAGCAATGATCTGAAGCACAGTAGTAAAAAAGCTGTACAAGCCAACTCCATTTATTCAATACTTCCAGCATGTCACCTTTGTGCACTTCAACTTATCCAAAATAGGCCAGTAGTGTCAACCTAAACTTCTAAGAATAGGGGCATTATCCCTTGGAACTCATGAAACTCAGTTGGCTAACAAAGGTTAAACAAATCTGTATTCTATGTTACACATGGAGTCGTCTTGAGAGATACTAATTGTACTTTCAGAATCAGAAGTACTTTCCCGAACCACCCTCTTTTTTTTTTTTTTTTTTTTTTGTGATCAACGAGTTCTTTCGCCGTAAGAGTGCTTGCCAATAAAATGTTCTTCCGGGCTCTGGCGAAAATAGAACTACTGTGCTCTGCTTACCTGTAGGTCTTCGCCCCCCTCTTAATCCAGGTCAGTTTTCTCTACTATAATTGGTTCACAAACCCATCTTTAAGATGCCTCTTGGGTGCGTAGTGCAGTGTGGATACATTTTAAAAACAGTACTGCCAACAGTTGTGCAATAATGTCCACACTAATAAGCGTAGAAATAGTAGCAAAATTAATGTCTAGTTAGGCAAATCTTGATAGTATGAGGGCAACCCTGGTGACCACTCTGTTGCCATCGGGTGTAATTATAGACCAGTTAATTCTTCCAATACAAAATAAAAACAGATGCCTCTTACATGCTATGCAGTGCATCATATAATGTAATAGCAATATGGGAGCAATGTCTAAAATTTCTTTTGAGAGAACAACTGACAAATGGTACGGATTGTGTTGCTATATTCGCTTTGGAGAAATACTGAAGGGTGTGCAGAAAGGTTGGCATCTGCTATCAACTGCTGAAATCCCGTGCTGCCTCTTCTGATAAGTGAATTTTGTCCTACATGTACCCCTAGTGCTGTGCCCACTAAAGATGAAGGCTCCACAGTAGAACACACATATTCCAATAGGCATAAGCAGTATGTATGAGGCCAGGAGACGAGAAGCCACAGAACCATCCAATCCAGGAACAAGGCATGATTCTGCATCTCAGAAAATTTCTGAAAGAGCGAATGCCTTCAAAGCTATTGTGTCCTTGATGGAACCTAAAAAGGGAATTCTCTATGCAGGCCTAAGTTGGTATTTTAGCTCAATGATGATGAACCCTAGGGTGGACAACAACAAAATTGTTGTTTTCAAGTGGTCTGAGACCGACTAAGATGAGACCCCTTTAGCAGGCAGTCGTAAAAGAACAAGAGCATGTGTTCCTGACTTGCGTTTGTAGCAATGATCGCCATAATCACTTTCGTGAACATATGGGGGGAGGCCAGGCAAGCCAGAAGAGCAGAACAGTGAACAGGAAGGACTATGACCCCACAATAGACTAGAGAAAATGCCTGTGTGGCTGAGGGACTGGCACATTAAAGTACTTGTTCTGCAAGTTCAAATGTACAATAAAGTGTCCTGGATCCAAGGCCACCAAGATTTGTGTCAGTCACATTTTGAACTTGTCCTTCCATACAAAAACTTGATATCTAAAGTCGGCCTCGCCCTTCATCCTTCTTGGGGTCTTAGAAATATCATGAGTATCATACTGCGTCCCTTTGTGCCTTAGTTACTACCTGGATAGCACTCCTGGCAAGAAGATTCTTAAATTCTCTGACTAGGCAGCATGATTTGCTGATGTTTGGCAACTACCTGGATAAATTTAGAGAGGGCTGGACAAAAAAGCGTGAGCATAACCAAACTAAAGTAACAGCATGCCAACCGGGTAGAAAAGAAAATCTAATTCTGCCCCCCTGGTTCTATATGACCAGTTGAGAGAAAACTAAAGAGGCTTGATGACAGCTGCAATAGGTGAAGAGGAAGATGACTAATGCATCTGCAGGAGGTCACGGCCATTGCCACCACCTCTCCCTTTGGAACTACGAAAAGGCTGAAAGGGCTCTGGGGGCTGCCTGTATTGGTATCAAGTCCCCCGGAGCAACCACAGAACTTCACGTACTAATGAGGAACTGGCGTGCAGGGTAAAGTAATCCTAGGGAGTGAGCCGCAGCCCCCCCCCCCCCCATCCTTAAAGTGCCTCAGAATCAAATCTACTTTTTCACCAAAGAGCCTGGCTCCATCAAAAGGCATGTCCATCAATGATGCATGAATGTCCCCAGAAACTCAACATCCAAGCAGGTCATCTCTCAAGGACACTGGTGCCCATAGCACAACCACAAGTCTGCAGTTTCTAACCCAGCCCTTGGGGCAAGGGAAGACCAAAAATCCTCAGGAAGTGTGGGCAAATTCTTGCTTGCCATGTCCTAGAGCATGTGTATGAACAGGCCCAAAATGCATACAGTGTTCAACAACCGAATTGTTCGATTGCCGGAAGAGAAAACTAGTTTGTTTAGTGCGTCGATCCTCTTGGATTCATCTGGTGGAGCAGTAGGGAAGCATAAGGGTTTACACTTTGCATGCTAAAGCTTGTATGACAAGACCCTCTAGAGTTGGATATTGTGTCAGGGATCATGGGTCCCCGGAGACAGGCCTTTAGCACCATGTAGTCAGGTGACTCGCAAGAGGTGCAGAGCAAGGCTTGCAAAAGGCCACCACAAGAGTCCTCAGTCAGGCCTTTATTAAATGGCAGTATGTGCTCTCCTTGGATGGCCCAGGTTGCAAAATCTCAGTGTTGGAAAGTGGATTATTGGTAGGGGCAAATGTAGGTCTGCCACTGGCAATAAGGCCACTAACACATGATAGGACTCAGCATAGGTCTTAGAAAATTATTCCCATGCTCAACCCTTGGTAGCTTGGCTGCGAGCAGGCAAGCTTAACTTCAAAGACAGGTATGTAAAGCATTTAAAAACACCAATTCAGTAAATAATGAAGACACAATGCATAATAAAAATCCAACACCAATTTATAAAAATAGGGAATATTTTTATCTTTAAAATGACACCAAAACGACAAAAATTCAATGTTGGGAACCGGAGATATGAATTTTTAAAGATTTATCACTTTATAGCACTTAGAAACCTATAGCACCATATTGGGACATCTGGTCGCGATAGACCGGCTGAAAGTCAAAGTTTCAGGCCGACCGTGATGGAGCCCTGAGCGGCTACCCCTCGCGGTAGGACCCGGTCACAGGTTTTACCTTCGGACTTATAAACTTTTCTGGAGCTTTTTCTCGTGGGGCCCTCGATGCTCTTCACCAGGCCGGATTCGGTGAGGGTTCGCCGGCCTCGGATTTCTTCTACTCCCGGTCAAACTCTGGAAGTCGGACCTACGGAGCTTTCAGCGGGATGAACCTGGATGGCTTGGCCGGCTCGCGGTTGAAGGCAGGCGGCTTGGCTGACCAGGTTGAGTCGGTCCCCTTATGGAGCTTTTTTCCAAAGTTGTTCCAAAGTTATCCAAACTCCTGGAACGTCTTCCTGAAGTTCCCCAAAGGGTCCCAAAGTGTCTCAAACTCACTCCAAGGGTCTGGAAGCTTCAAGATGGTCCTTGAAAGTTGAGGACTTCAGTTCCCACAATCCACTTGGACAAAACCCTTACAAATCCACTGGTAGTTTTCCAGGTTGCGGATTCTTGGTGGTGAGGATCCAGGTGAGCTCTGTTAACCTGTAGCTTGCAAGGAGTCCACTCTTTACTCTTTTTCACAGCAAGGTAGTCCACAGGGCTGTAGTTTCAGATGGTGCAGTCCTCAGAGGGCCGGCCTTAGCAATTGCACATCCAACTTCTCAGCATGGCACAATGTCTTGCTTTCTTAAGTTTCAAGCAGCAGATCTGAGGGGCTTTGCCCTTCTCAAATACTTATTCCAAGTTCTCTGGGTCAAGCAGGAGGTCACTCCTGACCAATGGGGGCAGGGTAACTCCCCAAAGATATGACCACATCCTGTAGAGTGTGGTATTATTTTGTCCCAGAGTGCATCAAATCCTCCAAATTCATAATGGCTGATTTTCCAGCAGAGAGTTAAGAGCTGGCTAAACACACCCCTAGGATGGCTATTTCCATAGTCTCTCCCCCTTGCACCTGCTCATTCCTTCCTTAACCTAGCATCTGGCTTGGGGTCAAAAGTTTAGAGTTGTAAATTACACTGGTTTCTTCCCTCCCCTTTGAAGACCATGGTTTACGACTCCTCCCCCTGTCATTCCTGTGGAACAGCACACTGCCCTCCCAGAAGAGCTGGGTAACCCCAGGGATCTTTATCACCTCTTCAAAGCAGCCTGGCTAATCCACTTAACTCTGACTAATCAGGACAGACCCCTGGAAGGCTGAATCTGGACCTACAAACAAGAAAGTCATATAACTTCTTGTCTGTACATTTTAGGATTTATCACTATCATTCTGGGAAGTCTTTGAATGGAAGTTCTATCATTCTCCTATCAGGAGTTATTAGTTAATAACTTCTCGCCATGTTAACCTATGTGGCATGGGATTTGCAATGGGAAAAATGACTTGGGCCATTTTTCCAGCACCAGGACTTACAAAAACATATTTTATAAGTACTCCGCCTATATCCACAGGGCCCCCACCCCCTGGATCACTTAGGGGAGATTTTTAGGGCTTCTGAATCTGTAGAAATATTGCAGATCCTCTCTCCACAGTGCTCCTAGCATCAAAGTCGAATTTGGGCAGCACTTTATCACAATGTGGGGAGTGAAATGTGAAATTTCACTTAACCCAGGGCATATGGAACTCATTTTATAAGGGTCCACCTTATAAATACCTGACCCCCCCCACCCCTGGGACACCTAGGGGAGACCCTGGGGGTTCCTAATATGCCAAAACATTGTAGGTTATCCATTTTTAAGTGCCCCAAACACCAAAGTCTAGGTTGGGCACAATTTACTTTTTAAGCAGTCATGGAACCCAGGGCTGCTTTTAAACTGACCTCAAGCTTCAGCAGTGCATGCATGCATGCAAGTGCAGAAAAGGCTGCTGGCCTGTAACCTGCCATGCCCTACTATATACTGGGGACTGATAGGTAGTTTCAATCCCCCTGCCCTATTATGTACTAGGGTCTTATAGGGTAGGTCATGCCAGTCACAGGGGTACCCCAACCCATAGTGTACCCTAGTGTATGTAGGTGTTTTCACTGTATTCTAAATGTGTCTCTTTCAGCATAGCACTGACCCTGGGCCTGGTTAGGCAGAGCCCAGTGTCAGTCAGTCAGTTACCACCAGTACCAGTCAGCAAAAAGTTGGAGGACTTTGCAACACTCAGTATGCAAGTGAGTCTTCGTCTCCACTAAGAGCAATAGTAAATCCAAGACCTCCGCAGCCCTACTGATGATCACCCCAAGGATGGATTGTATTCTTTAGGGGGGACATATACTAAACCAATTCAGTTTCAGGAAAGTGTCCAAACCACTCGTATTCAGATGGTAACGGTAGAGGCCAGCATCAATATATTGAATAAAGGAGAAAATTGTATGATTCCTCATCATTGTGTTTATTGCAGGAAACATGTTGAAGAGTCTGAACTGCATCGGAGTCAGAACTGAAAATGGCTTCCAACGTCCGATAGTACTATCACTGAGGCTATGGATCTGAAAGAGACACGTTAGTGACCGATTCCTTACCTTAGAATATCCCCAGGAGTCGGGCTGGATCCGGAAAGTTTTTGCGTAGCAGTACCCTTGCGCGTCGGTAGGCGACGTCGTGCGGCTCCGCGTCCATCGGGACCGCCGGGATGACGTCGCGGGCAGTACTTAGACGCCGCCCCTGCGCGCTGACGTCAGTTCTTCTTTTTCCGCGCCAGTAAGCGCAGATCCGGGAAGAGCAGTGCCCTAGTCATTTTTTGACTACATTTTTTGGTGATTTTTCACTGTTTTCTAAACGAGTCTCTCGACTCCGAAGGTGTCGGTAGGGATGCCCGGCTTCAAGCCCTGCGACGCCTGTGGTCGCATGATGTCGATCACAGACCCGCACTTAGAGTGTCTCTACTGCCTCGGCCGCGACCACGACACGAAGTCGTGCCCCGACTGCCGGGCCTTGCACCCGAAGGCTTTGCGAGAGCGGTCTCGAAAGCTCCTCGAGGTCCGGCAGTCGGCTCCACGCCACACCAAGCCCCGGTCACGTGAGAGGTCGAGGGGCCGGTCGCGGAGTCCTCATCGGTTGTCGGGGTCCAAGTCTTCGCACTCCTCCGGTAAGTCAAAGCATAAAAAGTCTAAGAAGCGTCATCGCTCGAAGGCTTCGTCTCGCCGGTCTCGCGACTCGGCTGAGGCTCCTATCGGCACCGTCCCCGCGGCTCCGGGAGTGCCTGTGGAGCCGCCCCCGCATTACCCGTCCTTCCCGGGTTCGGGGGCGACTCCGGCCGAGATACAGGAATTCCTGTCGGCCATGGCCCGCCTCTTCGGGCCTCAAGGTCCCCCGGTGCGCCTTCGGGCCCCGCGGGCCCTGATGGGGTTTCCCGGCGCCGCCGGCGACTCCGGTCCCGGCGCCGCCTGTAACACCAGCCTCGGTCCCGGCCCCGGCCTCGATCCCGGCTCCGGTGCTGCCGCAACCCCCATCGACGCCGGTTGACCTAACTACACCTCCGCCGGCGCCGATGTCTCCGGTGCCGTTCCCGACGCCGCCCGGGGCTCCAGGCGGAGTCGTTCCCCGGTTCTCTCCGGATCCGGACACGGCGCCGGACCGGCATCGCTCAACGCCGGCTCAGACGCCGCTGGGACCTTGGGTCCCACATGTCCCTCCTCCTTATTTTGAACCTGAATTGGAGGACGTAGATAACTGGGAGGGGTCTGATGACCCTATCACACAGCAGTGTGAGTTTGATCAGGACTGGGCTGAGGAACTTGGGGATGCCAGTGGTCTGGATACCTCCCCTGACTCTGGCATGCTGTCTCCTCCATCCGTGGCAACGGAGGAGGGAGCAAACTTTGCAACGGTGTTGCGTAGAGCAGCTGGGGCCTTAAACCTCCAGTTGCCTACAGTGGCTGTCAGGACTAACATCCTGACGGAAGTGCTTCAGCCGGCGGCTACCTCCTCGGAGCCACTGCTGCCGTTCAACGAGGCGCTTTCAGACGTTCTTTTGGGCACCTGGTCCAAGCCCACCACAGGGGCTCCTGTGGATAGGAACGTGGCCCGACGCCATCGCCCTGCTCCGGGCGACCCCCCCGTTCTCTCTCTACACCCCACCCCTGAGAGCTTGGTGGTCCAAGCCTCTGCTTCCCAAAGCGCCTTCCCTACCGCTCCCCCTGATAGGGAATCCAAACGCCTGGATCAATTTGGGAAGAAGGTCTTTTCTTCCGCTGGCTTGCGGTCAGTCAACACCACTTGCCTCTTGGGCCGATATTCCCACTCCTTGTGGGACTCGGTGGCGCAAGTTCTGCCCCAGTGTCCTGAGGAGGGCCAGACACTGCTTTCCTGCACCATTGCGGAGGGAAGAGATGCGGCAAAGTACACCATCAGATGTGGCCTTGATACCGCCGACTCGCTAGGCAGATCGCTTGCGACGACAGTGGCGCTGCGCCGTCACGCCTGGCTGAGGACCACTGGTTTCTCGGGTGATGTCCAAAACTCTCTTATGGACATGCCCTTTGATGGAGTCGGTCTTTTTGGAACAAAGGCAGACCATGCGCTGGAGCGCTTTAAGGACTCGCGGGCTACAGCCAAGTCCCTGGGCCTTTCTGCTGTGCGCCCTCAGCACCAGTCTGCTTTTCGCCCCTTTCGTGGCCACGGAAGGGGCGCCCAGTCACGTCCGCTGCCCAGCCACCGGCCCGCACAGCAAGAGTCTTCGCGTGGCTGAGGACGTGGCTCCCGCCGTGGCGGGTCAGGCAACCAGCGTGCGGGTCAGGCCACCAACCCCGCCCCGTCCGCGGCCTCCAAGCCCTCCTAGTCCTTCCTTTCAGGTGCACAGCACGCCAGTAGGGGGCAGGGTCCGCCATCACCTTCACCACTGGCGTGCCATCACCTCGGCCAGGTGGGTCTTGGACATTGTCCGAAGGGGCTACTCCCTCCCCTTCGTGACCATCCCCCAGCCATGCCACCTCAATTCCACCGCATGTCAGGGGATCACTTGGTGCTTCTTCAAAAGGAAGTTGCGGCCCACTTGGCCAAGAGGGCCATCGAGCGTGTTCCGACCCCAGAAGTAGGATGTGGTTGCTACTCACTACTTTCTGGTGCCCAAAAAGGACAAGGAGGACATGCGTCCTATCTTGGACCTCCGGAACGTCAATCGCTTCCTCCGGAAGGAGAAGTTTAAGATGCTCACCCTAGCTCAGGTCTTGACTGCTCTCGACCCTGGAGACTGGATGGTAGCGTTGGACTTGCAGGACGCATATTTCCACATCCCCGGCCCACCGGCGTTACCTGCGGTTCACGGTATGCCTCGAGCATTTTCAGTTCACCGTGATCCCTTTTGGCCTTACCAGCGCCCCTCGGGTGTTCACGAAAGTGATGGCGGTGGTCGCAGCCCATCTGCGCCGGGCAGGGGTTCCAGTCTTCCCCTACCTCGACGACTTACTGCTGAAGGCGGGCTCGTCCCAGGCAGTCGTCTCCCACCTCCAGACAACGGCCGAACTCCTGCACTCGCTGGGGTTCTCCATCAACGTGCCGAAGTCGCACCTGATTCCTTCTCCACAGCTCCTTTTCATCGGAGCAGTTCTGGACACAACGCAGTTTCGGGCCTATCCTCCCGAACGGCGAGTCCAGGATATTCAGGCTATGATTCAGATCTTTCAGCCTCTATCCTGGGTTTCGGTACGGATGACCCTGAGGCTGCTGGGCCTCATGGCCTCCTGCATCCTGCTGTTCGATCATGCCAGATGGCATATGCGGGCTCTGCAGTGGGACCTGAAGTTCCAGTGGGCGCAGCATCAGGGGAACCTGACCGATTACGTCCAGATCTCAGAGGGAACTGCAAGGCAGTTGCAGTGGTGGCTCTCGAACCGGCAATGGGTCATGGGCAGATCCCTCTCCCTTCCCCAGCCAGAGCACACAGTTGTGACGGACGCGTCCCTTCTGGGATGGGGCGGTCACATGGGTGAGGCGGAGATCAGAGGCCTCTGGTCTCCGGCGGAGTCCCGGCTCCATATCAACCTTCTGGAGCTCCGGGCGATCCGACTTGCACTCAAGGCATTCCTTCCCTCTGTCAAAGGGAAGGTAGTGCAGGTGTTCACAGACAACACCACCGCCATGTGGTATTGCAACAAACAGGGCGGGGTGGGGTCGTGGACCCTATGTCAGGAGGCTCTGCGCCTCTGGACATGGCTGGAACATCAGGGCATATTCCTGATGGTTCAACACCTGGCAGGTTCCCTGAACGCCAGGGCGGACGAACTCAGCCGCATGATGGATCACGAATGGCGTCTTCACTCGGAGGTGGCGCAAGGTCTCTTTCAGCAGTGGGGAAAGCCTTGGTTAGATCTGTTCGCCACCGAAGAGAACGCGCAATGTCAGCAGTTCTGCGCGTTGCAATTTCCAAGGCGGCACTCGCTCGGTGACGCTTTTCGTCTCGAGTGGAGTTGCGGTCTGTTGTACGCCTTTCCGCCTATACCACTTCTACCCAGAGTGTTGAAGAAGATTCGGCGCGACCGGGCCCAAGTCATTCTTGTGGCTCTGGACTGGGCTCGAAGAGTTTGGTATCCCGAGCTACTCAGTATGAGCGTCGATCCCCCGATCCGTCCACCTCTTCGGGAGGATCTTCTGTCGCAGCAGCAGGGAACGGTCCTCCACCCGAACCTGTCCAGTCTCCACCTCCTTGCATGGAGATTGAGCGGCGGCAGTTGATTCCTTTCGACTTGCCTCCCGAAGTTTGTGATGTGATTCTGGCAGCCAGGCGTCCCTCCACTAAGGTGGTATACGCCTGCAGGTGGAACAAGTTTGTGGCATGGTGCACAGCAAAGGCTGTGAATCCCCTTTCTGCCCCTCTTTCTGAGGTTCTTCTGTTCCTTCTATCTCTGGCCCAACAGGGTTCTGCCCTGGGTACCATCAAGGGCTATCTTTGTGCGATATCAGCCTTCCTCAGGCTTCCTGATCAGCCCTCCCTTTTCAAGTCCCCTGTGGTTAACAGGTTTCTTAAAGGCATTACACACCTCTTTCCTCCTGTTCTGTTTGTAATGCCTCAGTGGGACTTGAACTGTGTTCTTACCTTCTTAATGTGCGCTCCCTTTGAGCCTCTACATAATTGTCCTCTTCGTCTTCTTACTCTGAAGACAGCATTCCTGGTGGCCATCACCTCTGCTCGGCGGGTGAGTAAGCTCCAGGCTCTTTCTTGCAAACCTCCCTTTCTGTCTGTTCATCCAGACAAGGTTGTTCTTAGGACGCGTCCGTCCTTCTTGCCAAAGGTGGTTACTGCCTTCCATATTGGGCAGACCATCACTTTGCCCACCTTCTTCCCGCCTCCGCATCCTTCCAGAGAGGAAGAGAGGCTCCACCGTCTGGACCCAAAACGTGCGCTTTCTTTTTACATCAACCGCACACACCAGTTCCGGGTGGATGACCATCTCTTTGTTGGCTACGTGGGCGCCAAAAAAGGTCGGGCGGTACACAAAAGGACCATCTCCCGCTGGGTCACTATGTGTATCAAAGCCTGCTATTCTTTGGCTAAGAAGGAGCCTCCTGTTGGGCTGCGTGCCCATTCCACCAGGGCAATGGCGGCTACCACAGCTTTAGGCTGCGGGGTTCCGTTACAGGATATATGTCAGGCAGCTACGTGGGCCTCGCTGCACACGTTTACCAAACATTACTGCCTTGACAGCCAAGTCCGGAGGGACGGCTTCTTTGGCCGTTCTGTTCTCCGGGACTTCCTTGTGTGATCTTTGTTCGCAGACCCACCACCGGGGTTGGTATTGCTGGGGTATCTATTCTAAGGTAAGGAATCTGTCACTAACGTGTCTATTTCAGATGCTCAAGTTACTAACTTGTGTAACGATATATCTGTAAGAGACAGTAGTTAATGACAGATTCCTTACCGCCCCACCCATCCTCCCCGTTCTGCGAACTGATTTCTAGGGTTAAGGACATCCCTTTCAGGGCCCTAGTATTTTCCAGACACCTATGTCAGCTTCTTGCATGGCTCTGCGTTCCTGGCGCGGAAAGTCGTGTACAGAACTGACGTCGGCGCGCAGGGGCGGCGTCTAAGTACTGCCTGCGACGTCATCCCGGCGGTCCCGACGCCGACGACGGACGCGGAGCCACACGACGCCGCCTACCGACGCGCAAGGGTACTGCTACGCAAAAACTTTCCGGATCCATCCTGACGCCTGGGGATATTCTAAGGTAAGGAATCTGTCACTAACTACTGTCTCTTACAGATATATCGTTACACAAGTTAGTAACTTGTGCAACAGTAGTTGAAGCCACCCAAGTCATAAGCTGCACTTTATTTATTTCAAAGAACTACATAGCATTAAAGTTGCCTCAGGATCTGCCACCGGAATTGGGGTAGAATTTGGAACTGATGCCAAAGGAGCAGAGCCCAGGAGGTGCTGTCGGCTGACTGTCTTCAAAAATTAATATTCATTTAAGAAAAAGTGAGGTAGAAAATAAAAGGAACACTATTGTAGCTATCGGCATTTAACCTTGATGAGCTAGGAAATCGCCCTTCTTCTAACTTTTCGGTGAAGGTTCTCGGATATAGCCACATTTTACCTTAGGTGGGTGAGGCAACTCGAGAGGCAGCTGGTAAGGGAAGAGCTGTCTCTGGGACTCAATATTTACAATTCTATCTAGCGTCAATAATGAACACTTCATGGTACTGAGACAGCCAAGGAATGCATTGCAGTTTCTTGCCTATGGTCTACTAATCGTAAACATTCACCTTCCTCATTCTGGAACCCTCAATGGCATTCTATAAAACTGCTCACTGTGTATTTTTCCAAAACTTATATAAAATCAAGCGGGGACTAAGGTGCCACAATGCAGTAACCCCAATGTTACAGAGGAATATTCAGGCAGCGGTTTTGGGTCCCCAAGTGACTCAGAAAGACTGACAAATTATTTGTCACAGAGAAATTAGAGAACACCAGTCAGGTGCCTTGTCAGTCGTGCAACAGAAAGAAATGTATATTTCAATTGTGGAAACAGAGCCATTCTAACCAACATCGATGGTCACCTGTTTGGCTGAGACAACTCCATGAAAGCAGCGGAAATTAAATACAAGGAATCCTAATTTGAAGGAAATGGCAATTGTGGAGATGCCTGATTTATCTAAGAGTGGGCCTAAATGTGGCCAAGTTCACTGTCAGAGGGCTGAACATCCCCTGTGCTGATTACCTCGGGTTGTAACTAGATTTCAGTCTATTCATAATGTCATGATTCCACTCTTCTAGTATCTCCTTATATGGGGGCTTTTTTTTTGTTGCTTTAGTTGTAATATTGGAAATTACATGTAGAACACGGTAAAGGACAGGCACAGTCTGATGCACTTTAATATCTGCTAACCAATATCCTAAGCAAACACAAGGAGATGATGGACGGAGCCCTGAAACTTTTCAGACACTCACCCCCAGTCACAGATCTGGTTGAATCCAGCGTCGTTTTTTAGCTCACTTCGCCACCTCAGTTCATACCCAGCTATATGCTAATGAGTCTTGACCCTGTGCCTCATGGGAACAGTCCAGCGCGAACTGCCTAGCCGGGTCTTCCCTGAACGGGAAACAAGCATCCTGAGACCGGTTTCGGGGTAACAGCCCTCATCAGCCAGGCTAGCTTGAATCCAGTGGCAAAGTGAGTAAGGGACTCGCGTCTGGGCATACCCTGCCAACTGTCCTATGCTGTTTGCCTCGGGTTGTAACTAGATTTCAGTCTATTCATAAAGGAATGTCATGATTCCACTCTTCTAGTATCTCCTTATATTGGGGCTTTTTTTGTTGCTTTAGTTGTAATATAGGAAATTACATGTAGAACACGGTAAAGGACAGGCAACGTCTGATGCACTTTAATATCAGGTAAAACCTATATACTAAGCCATCTACTATCAAACTATTAACATATTCCTCTATGGTGAGTAATGTTCTGTCCTTTTAAACCCACGGAATAAAGATATGGGATCTCTTACACACAAGAAACACTGAGGCATTTGATTAAGTAAAATTAACATACTCTTCTTCATAACAAGGTTTGTCAGCTGCTCACCCTTCAGTATCGGACATATTTCCCATATTGCCCTATCCACAGCTCAGGGTAGTGACGGACATGTAAAATCTGTGCTGGGTGGAGGTGGGGATGGAGGTGTGTGAACCTAGACATGGTGGAAATCAAAGAATTTCTATATTGATGTAGAGCAGCTTACCTTATCAACCTTCTGGATCTACGTGCCATCCACCTGGCCCTCCAGGGTTTTCTGTCTTTTAGCAGGGGCAAGTCGGTCCGTGCACTAAGGAAAAGCATAACCACCATGTAGTGCTGCAACAAGTAGGGCGGTGTGGGGGTCCTTTGCCCTCTGTCTAGAAGCTCTGAGACTGTGTGGGTGGCTTGTTCCCCTCTAAATCTCTCTGAAGCTCAGTAACCTGCCAGGTTCCTCAAACATCGAGGTAGATGAACTCAGCAAGTGTCATCTTGACATTCAAGAATGTGTCTGCTCCCATAGGTGTCTTACAGCATCGTCACTCAGTGGGGCATGCCCATAATAGATCTGTTTAAAGTCTGGACTTTTGTGCTCTAGATTTTCTTGTTCGGGGCTCCAAGTTCCCTGGAAGATTTGTTCTACCTTCTGTGGGACTTGGTTCTCCTTTGTGTCCCGCCTCAACCGCTGATCCCAAGGGTCCTGAAGAAGCTCGGGGGTGGGGGGTGACAGAGGGACATGTCCAGCTTATCTTGACAGTCTAGGATTGTGCTTGGTTAGTGCAGTACCTGCTGGATCTGAGCATCTGCCCCCACTTTAGCTGCTTCTTCGGGATGACCTTTTGTCTTGTTGTCCCCAGCCAAAGGGCACCTGAACCTCTACAATCTACACCTCAGTGCATGGAGATTGCGTGGAATCAGCTGGGTGGTTTTGACACAACCAAAAAACAAGTTACGTAACTTTGGCAAGGCTCTTTATGGTGGCTACTCCGTCTAACTACATATTTCTCTCACAGCTCACTCACAGCCTCGTTCTGTGAAATGTACTTCTACTAGGTTATAAGGTCTCAGGTTTCATTTTGCACACTGTCGACGTCTTAAGTTGTCAGTAGCTACACTTCTAAGGGAGGGGAAACTACCATTTGATAAACTGATTTTAGCTTGCTGAGGTGGGGCCTATATGTGGCTCCTTGTCACAACTGGAGACGAGACCAGAGTCATTACGAAGTACAGTGGTGCCACCTGCTAACCCATAGGAGCCTATGCAGAAAGTTTTCTGGACCCAGTCTAGAGCCTGGAGCAATTCAAAAGATCGTGGATCAAAAGGTGTGAACTCTTTAGTTAGACTATCAACCAGAGAGAGAGTTACTGAAAGCAAGTATCTAGTTCATCTGATAGAGACTTCTAGCTGCAGATTCCTTACCTTTGAATTTCCCAGGTGTCAGGCTGGATCCAGAAACTTTTGCTGAGCAATCGCCCTTGCGCGCGACGTCGCTTCTTGAACGAGGGCTCGCCACTTCCCGGAGCCGGCACCCTCCAACAGGAAACGCACAACGCAAAAAGTCTCGTTAAGGCATGGCAGCCTTCCATATCAAGAGATCAAAAAACATTTATCTCCAAGCACTGGGCATTAGGCACTTTATGGATCTTCTGTACTTATTTTGCCATAACTCCAATGACGAGGTAGACACATTACGTCAAAACTTTTTAAAAAAAGACAAAAAAAACTTTTTAGTCATTTTAGAATATATGAAATCCAACGGTACCTTTTTTCACGCATAATGCACCAGGGACTTTACGAGACTGTCAAAACCTGGAAATTAAGGACTGCATACTGAATGAACTGATATTCCGCTGAAGCACTGCATAATGGAGCTAGAATGAAATACGTGTCGTTTACACAAATTGTACCGTAGCCTTTTATTGTTTGAAACTACTCATGATGAAACTGTGGTTCTATTTTGATGAATTGTCGTCGAGTGAATATTGTAAAGGTTTTAATTAACTTATACAAATAAAAAATTACTTATGCGCGACGTTGGGTGGCTCCATTTGGCTCCGCGTGGCTTCGGTAGCGTCAGGCTCGCAGATGTCAGTTCTTTTCTTTCCACGCCAGTTAAGCGCCGATCCGGCAAGAGCTACCCCTCTGCCGATTTTTGGCAGGTTTTTTTCTCGACTTTTGTCGATGTTTTTGGATTACGACTTCGTGTGCGAGGGATTTCTTCCGGAAAGACCGGTTTCAAACCATGCGGGACTTGTTCGTGCATGATGTCGTTCACCGATCCCCACCGCGTATGTCTGGTGTCTTGAACGGGACCACGATTCAAAGTCGTGTTCAGACTGTCTGGCTATGGCCCCGAATTCCTTGAGGGAGCGAGCGATGAAGTTACTTGCGGCCCAACAGTTCTCACCGTCAAGCAAGACTCCGAGGAGGTCACGGCCAGTTCGAAGAAGAGGAGGTCGCGGGACCGCTCACGGAGCCCCAAGTCCTCTTCCTCCCATTCGAGGTCCTCTGGACTCTCGGGGAAGAGGCACAAGAAGAAGAAGAAGGCCAAGCGGACTTCAACTTCACCTCAACTGGCGTCCGTCATCGAGAGAGGTAAGGAGCACCGATGCTCTAGGCACGGTTCTGCGGAGCCGGAGCCCGAGTCGACTTCGCGCCTCCCACTCTTTCCGGGAGCCAGAGCGACTCCCGCTCAAATTAAAGAGTTTTACGAGGCCATGCGCCGCGTATTTGAGCGGAACGACACCGTTGGTGAGCCCTCTGGCCCCGCGGGGTGGGTTCGATGCCGTCGGCTCCGGCCACAGCGCCGGTGGGACCTCAGGGATCCAACTCCGGATCAACGCGGTCGTGCCAACGCGACCTTCCCCGGCATCGAATCCGAAGTCGGTGCCTACGACGTCGCCGATGCCCGTTGGTGGCCCAAGCCCCAGCCTCAACCCCGACGACACGGAGCCGGAACGGCGTCTAGCGACGCCGGTTCCGACGTCGACAGAACCCAGGGGTTCTATGTTGTCACCTGAGCACTTTGTGGACGTGCTGGGCTCAGGAGAGGAATGGGAGGAGTCTGGAGACCCTCTTGAGAACCAGGATGTCTCGGAGGAGACTGGACTGGTATGGGGAACTTGGGGAAGCCAGTGGTTTGGATACTTCCCCAGACACTGGCATGCTCTCTCCGCCTACAGTGGCTACGGAGGAGGGGGCGTCCTATGCCATGGTGGTTAGGAGCAAAAAGAACAATTGATGGACAGAATGCAGAACAATGTCATACATTCACCCCAGTACAGAGATCTGGGCCTAAATCCATCGTTTTTTTGCTCACCATGCCATTCCAGTTTGGACCCAGCCATATGCAAATCAGTCTTGACCCTGCACCCAATGGGAACAGTCCAGCCCGAACTGCCAGGCCAGCTCCTCCCTGGACTGGTAACAAGCATCCTAGGACCGGTTTCGGGCTTCCAGCCCTCATCAGCCAGGATAGCTTGACTCCAGTGGCATGGAGAGCACGGGACCCACGTCTGGGCATACCCGTCCCACTCGGGGTGACAAATGCAAAAAGAACAATTGATGGACAGAATGCAGAACAATGTCATACATTCACCCCAGTACAGAGATCTGGGCCTAAATCCATTGTTTTTTTGCTCACCATGCCATTCCAGTTTGGACCCAGCCATATGCAAATCAGTCTTGACCCTGCGCCCAATGGGAACAGTCCAGCCCAAACTGCCAGGCCAGGTCCTCCCTGGACTGGAAACAAGCATCCTAGGACCGGTTTCGGTCTTCCAGCCCTCATCAGCCAGGATAGCTTGACTCCAGTGGCATGGAGAGCACAGGTCCCACGTCTGGGCATACCCGTCCCACTCATGGTGACAAATGCAAAAAGAACAATTGATGGACAGAATGCAGAACAATGTCATACATTCACCCCAGTACAGAGATCCCAGAGAGCCCTGAAACCGGTCCCAGGATGCTTGTTTCCGGTCCAGGGAGGACCTGGCATGGCAGTTCGGGCTGGGCTGTTCCCATAAGGAACAGGGTCAAGACTGATTTGCATATGGCTGGGTCCAAACTGGGGTAGTGTGGTGAGCAAAAGAATGATGGATTAAACCCAGATCCTTGTGACTGGGGGTGAATGTTTGCATTGTCCAGCATTCCGTCCATCAATTGTTTCTTTTGCATATGGTGGTTAAGAGGGCAGCTGAGGTCCTAGGACTGGAGCTGCCCTCAGTGCAGGTCAGGACTAATCTCCTGACCGAAGTGCTTCAGCCTGGGGCTGACACTTCTGAACCACTATTGCCCTTTAATGAGGCACTTATAGACGTCCTTCTAGGTACATGGTACAAGCCTAGCGCAGGGGCTCCTGTGAATAGGGCGATTGCACGCTGCCATCGCCCAGCTCCGGGCGACCCAAAGTTCCTCAGCCAACACCCCACCCCAGAAAGTTTGGTGGTGCAGGCCTCTACGTCCCAAGGCGCATTCCCTTCTGCCCCTCCGGATAGGGAATCCAAGAGACTGGACTCATTTGGGCAGAAGATGTTTTCTTCCTTCAGTCTGGCATTGCAGTTGGTGTATACCGCATGCTTATTGGGCCGTTTCTCCCATTCTGTTTGGGAGACTGTTGCGCAGGTGCTGCCATAAGTCTCCGAGGAGGCCCGGGCTGTGCTCTCCCAAGCTGTCGAGGACTGGAGAGATGCAGCAAAATTCACCATACGGTGTGGATTAGATACGACTGATTCGCTAGGCAGGTCGATTTCAACGACTGTGGCCTTGTAAAGCCACGCCTGGCTTCAAACAACTGGCTTCTCGGGGGATGTCCAAGCCAATTTGATGGACATGCCCATTGATGGAACCCACCTTTTTGGGGAAAAGGCAGACTCGGCCCTGGTCAGGTTCAAGGACTCTAGAGTTACGGCCAGATCCTTGGGCCTCTCCTCTACTCCTTGTGGCCTGTCTTCCTTTCGCCCCTTTCGTGGCAACGCAAGGGGTTGCCATCTGCGTCAGCCCTATCCTAGCCACTGTCCCGCTCAGACTACCCAAGCCGTGCGTGGACGTGGTACATTCCGTCCTCGGAATGGAGGCCAGAAGTCGTCTACCACACTGCCTCCAGCAGCCGCAGCCTCCAGACACTCCTAGGCTGATTCTGCAGGACCACACTACTCCAGTGGGTGGGAGAACTCGTCATCTCCCCAGCTGGAGATCTATAACAGACAAGTGGGTCTTGCAGATCGTCCAGGAGGGCTATTCTCTTCCTTTCCTTTCCTCCTCCTATTCCGCCAAGTCAGGAACAGCTGGCGGAGGATCATTTAAAGTTGCTCCAAGAGGAAGTTATAGCTCTTTTGGCCAAAGGAGCTATAGAAAGGGTCCCAGCGTCAGAAGTAGGCAGTGGCTGTTATTCCCACTACTTTCTGATTCCGAAGAAGAACAAGGGGCTTCGGCCCATTTTGGATCTTCTGACCATCAATCTCTTCCTCAAAAAGGAGAAATTCAAAATGCTCAGTTTGGCTCAGGTCTCGTCTGCCCTAGACCAAGGAGACTGGATGGTGGCGTTGGACCAGTAGGATGCGTATTTTCACATTCCCATCCTGCCGGGCCACAGGCGTTACCCGTGGTTCAAGGTAGGCCACGACCACTTTCAGTTTACCGTGCTCCCCTTCGGTCTTAGCAGTGCCCCTCGGGTTTCACCAAGGTGATGGCGGGGGTTGCAGCTCATCTGCGCAGGTTAAGGGTGTCAGTCTTCCCCTACCTAGACGACTGGCTGTTGAAGGCGTCCTCTCCCCAGGCAGTTGTCTCCCACCCTCCGACTACTGCGAACCTCCTGCATTCGCTGGGGTTCTCTATAAACGTGCCGAAGTCACACTTGACTCCTTCTCAGACGCTCCCTTTCTTCGGAGCTATTCTGGTCACAGCGCAGTTTCGGGCTTATCCTCCTGAGCAGCGAGTCCAGGATATTCAGGTTATGATTTCGATATTTCAGCCTCTATCCTGGATTTCGGTGAGGTTGACTCTGAGGCTGTTGGGTCTCATGGCCTCCTGTATCCTGTTGGTAAGACACGCCAGGTGGCGTATGCGGGCTCTGCAGTGGGACATGAGGTTCCAATGGGCACAGCATCGGGGAAATCTCACTGACGTCGTTCAGATCTCGGAAGGAACTGCGAAGGATCTGCAGTGGTGGTCAGTGGCAGACCTCTCTCCCTTCCCCAACCAGATTTCACAGTCGTGATGGATGCATCACTTCTGGGATGGGGCGGCCACATGGGAGAGGTGGAGATCAGAGGTCACTGGTCTCCGGCTGAGACCGGGCTCCACATAAACTTGTTGGAGCTCCGAGCGATTCGGTTGGCATTGAAACATTTCTTCCTTCTGTCAAGAGGAAGCTGCTGCAGGTGTTCACGGACAACACCACCGTCAAGTGGTACTGCCACGAACAGGGCGGGGTGGGGTCGTGGACCCTTTGTCGATAGGCCCTGCGTCTCTGGACATGGCTGGAACAGCAGGGCATAACCCTGGTGGTTCAACATCTGGCAGGTTCGCTGAACGCCAGGGCGGATGATCTCAGCTGTCGATGCCTTCAGGATCACGAATGGCGTCTCCAGTCAGAGGTGGCGCAAGGTTCTTTCAGCAGTGGGGAGAACCTTGGTTAGATTTGTTCGCCTCTGAAGAGAACGCGCAATGTCAGCAGTACTGTACGCTGGAGTTTCCAAGGTGGCTATCGCTCGGCGACGCGTTTCATCGCGAGTGTAGCTCAGGCCTGTTGTATGCCTTTCCGCCCATACCACTCCTGCCCGGGGTCTGAAGAAGATCAGGAGCGACCGGGCCCAAGTCATTCTTGTGGCACCGGACTGGGCAAGGAGAGTCTGGTATCCAGAGCTTCTGAGCATGAGTGTCGATCCTCCGATCAGGCTGCCCCTTCGGGAGGATCTTTTGTCGCAGCAGCAGGGGAGGGTTCTCCACCCGAACATGTCAACTCTGCGCCTCCATGCGTGGAAATTGAGCGGCGATAGTTGATAGCTTTTGACCTTCCTCCCGAAGTTTGTAATGTTATTCTGGCGGCCAGGCGGCCCTCCACTAAGACGGTATACACCTGCTGTTGACAGAAATTTGTTTTATACTGTACAGAAAGGTCTATTGAACCTCTTTCTGCTTCTCTTTCTACTGTCCTTTTATTCATTCTAACCCTTGCCCAGCAGGGCTCTGCCTTGGGGACTCTCAAGGGTTACCGTTCTGCTCTGTCTGCTTTTTTGCGGCCGCCAGACCAGCCTTCTCTCTTTAAATCTCCTATTGTAAATAGATTTCTGAAAGGGCTGGGCCATTTATTTTCACCTACGCCCTTTGTTATGCCACAATGGGACCTTAATTTGGTCCTCACTTACCTGATGTGCGCTCCTTTCGAGCCTTTGCACAATTGTCCCCTCCGGCTGTTGACCATCAAAACAGCCTTCTAAGTGGCGATTACATCGGCCCGGAGGGTGAGTGAATTGCAGGCATTATCCAGCTCGCCTCCTTATCTTATATCCTTTCCGGACAAGGTGGTGCTTCGCACCAGGGCATCTTTTTTGCCAAAGGTTGTGACCCCATTCCATCTGGGTCAGTCGATCACTTCGCCCCCCTTCTTCGCTCCCCCACATCCCTCTAAGGAAGAGGAGCTTCTCCACCGTCTGGACCCAAGAAGAGCGTTGTCGTTCTACCTTGATCATACAAAAGAGTTCCGGGTGGACGACCAACTCTTTGTGGGGTATGTGTGAGCGAAGAAAGGAAGGGCAGTGTAGAAAAAGACCATCTCTCGCTGGGTCGTTCTCTGCATTAAAATCTGTTACGCCTTGGAAAAGAAGCAGCCCCCTGAGGGATTAAGGGCCCACTCCACCAGGCTCCAAAGGCTGCGACTACGGCCTTGGCTCGGGGTGTCCAAGACATCTGTGAGGCTGCAACGTGGGCGTCATTATTGCCTTGATGGTCAAGTGCGCAGGGACGGGCACTTTGCCCGTTCAGTTCTGCAAGACTTCTTAGTCTAGTTCATGAGTCCGCAACCCGCCGCCGGGATGGTATGGCTCGGGTATCTGATTCAGAGGTAAGGAATCTGCAGCTAGAAGTCTCTATCAGATGAATAAGTTACTTACCTTCGGTAACGCATAATCTGGTAGAGACTCTATCTAGCTGCAGATTCCTTACAGTCCCACCCATGCCTCCCCGCTTTGCGGACTGATGTAGTAGGACTAGGGTTGTTACCCATTTCAGGGCCCTAGTTTTTGCACATGACTACGTCAGTTACTTGGCTCTGCACTTCTGGTGTGGAAAATACGAAAAGTACTGACGTCCGCGCACCTGGGTGGCGCCTATATAGGCACCGCGACGTCATAACAGACGCTGCCGCCGACTTCACGCGGAGCCGAATGGAGCTACCCGACGTCGTGCGCAAGGGGTATTGCTCAGCAAAAGTTTCCAGATCCAGCCTGACGCCTGGGAAATTCAAAGGTAAGGAATCTGCAGCTAGATAGTCTCTACCAGATAATGCGTTACCGAAGGTAAGTAACTTGTTCATATAGGTACATGAAATGCAAAATAGCCTGCAATGTACCTCTTGAATTAAACACAATAAGAATAAAATGTAGTGAAGTGTTTGCTTTATCTATTTGAAATGTACGTAGAGAAATCCCTTTGCCTAGGGGCAACGATTAAGCCAGTAGGTTTGGCTTTGCAAGCTGGTCTGTTGGTTAAATATTTTTTTTGCCCAAGCATGTCATGCAAATGGTCAGCCATCACTGAATGTTTTTTAATTCTGTAAAAAAATTGAATATGGCTGCCTAGCAATGCACATGCGTATACACTCATTGCTGGCTATATTTCAATGATTTTGTAGCAAATGTTTGCAAAAACCCTTCACTAGCAAAAAAGAACATTGGCAGTCCAAAAAGATCAGCAGCAAGTGCCAAACCTATTGGCTTTGCTATTGACTTTGCCAAGGATTGTTTGAGACTGCATTGGAAATTACCTTTGAGTGTGAATCTGGCAAGGTTTTTCACTGAAATCAAATGGGTACCACAGCTTGTACCGATACTGTCAGCACTCTGCACACATTGATATAATTATACCCAAGTGTAGACACCTTCGTTTGTCTGGTAAAGTGATATGGCTGCTCCCTTACAGGTTGGAGGGGTGATGACCTTGGTGCTCACACTGAGGATCTCCAAAGCTACAGGCTGCTTGCAGTGGTGTGTTCAAACTCCAGCCCGTGGAACATACAAATATCCATGCAAGTGCACATGAAACACACATTCATTTGTTCAATGGCGCACTATGAAATGGCAAACTTAGTCATATAACAAAATAAAAAATTAAGCCACTCAAAGTAGATTTAAATTGATGTCACTGTAGCTGTATTTCGGAGCAGCAACGAGAGACATTGGTGATTGATCTCAGAGTAATTTCTCCATTTCGAGTGGAGTGGAGGGGGAACCAGGGAATTGCTATTACTGTACTAAGCATCCTGGTATGTTAGCTTCTCACCGGGTAGTGGCGAACTGACCATTTTAACTCGACTTTGCTTTTAGTGATTGGTTCTTAAACTCTTCTCTGGATGTGTCTGGGTTCTTTCTTGACCAATTAGTGAGGGTGATATGTACTCTGCAGCTTCAACTTCCACCCCCATGACGTGCTCTGACCTTCTCCAGCAGTCATGAATTGAAAAAAGAGACTTATGATAATGACTGCACTTAAGGCTTTGTAAATGAACTAGTCAAAATGGTGCAGCACAAAAATAAGACATAACTAATTATCTCCTCCCAAAAATTGTGAGTAGCACCTAAAGTTGTTAGCAAGTACTTAACCACCAACAATAATGGGGCTGGCATTTTCTTTAGGTGGCAAAGGATTTTGGCTTTATATGGGAATTTAATATGGGACCACATTTTTGTAGGGAACTGCTTGCTTGTGTTAGATATTTTGACAGTTGATGTTTTTAGTCTGGGTTTTTGTCATTCTTATGTTCCAGCCTGTTTTCACATTGAACCCTTAAGACGCCATTAGCTTTCTACTGCGAAAGCTTGGTTTGTTAATGGAAAGATCATGAATTTGTGTATGAATGACTCTGCAAGGAGGAGAAAATTGTACACCGAGCTCTCCGATATAAAAACTTTCTGGTGCTAGGAGACCTGAACATACATTTTGATAATAAACAAAACCATGAGGCAAGCACTATCTGTAAGGACCTACTGACACTGAATATTGTACAAAAGTAGAGACAAAAACCCATCAAGGGGGACACATCCTAGATCCTATATTCTCGAATATTACGGAGATTGAGATGGATACCCCGTGGCCAATTCCCTGGTCAGACCATTTCCTAGTCCAATTTACAGTGCCCTCACAGAGAAAGAGGCTAGAACAACAGGCCAAGGAAATCACCACTAGGAAGTGGAAAGGATTTAACTCTGCCGCTTTCACACAGGCATTGCTGGAAAGAAAGCCCACACTAGACAGAGATATGAACCAAGCCAATAATCAATTGGAAACCTGGATCACGGAAGCACTAGATAAAACGGCTCCTTGGAGCACCAGGATTCCCAGGAGGCAGAAGGAAACAGCACCTTGGTTCAATGACGAACTGACGGGGGCTAAAAAAAAATGTAAAAAGTTGGAGCGAGTTTGGAGGAAGGATTATGGCAGTGGGGCCAAAGAAAAATACAAAAAGGAATTAAAACATTATCATTTATTAATTAAGAAAACACAATATAAATTTTACACGGAAAGAATTGAAAGGGCCAATAACTCCTCCAAAGAAATGTTCATAATACTGAAATCTCTTAGAACACAGGAAACTAGAGATGAGATGTCCGCCTCGGTTGAAAACTGCAACACAGTGGCAAAATTCTTCGCAAACAAAGTGACTAAGATATATGACACTTTCCCGGAAGAAGTGAAACAAGGGAACAGGCTGACCGATGACAGCCATACTAGCTTTATAGGGGTGACGCTGGATGAATTTAAGATCCCCGACCTTGAAGAACTTACATCCATAGCAAAAGGGATATAATCCGGCTCCCCGCTCGATCCAACTCAACCAAAGACAGTAATGGTAGGAGCTAAGGAGCTCATTCTTTGCTCCTTTCAAACAAGCGTGGTCCCCACCAAATGGAAACAGGCCATTGTCAAGCCACTGAAAAAGAAACCATCACTGGATTCATCTATACTAGACAACCTACGCCCGATCTCTCTGTTAACTTTTACGGCTAAGATTGCAGAGAAAGTAACAAACAATCAATTGGTAGAGCATATAAACAGGAATGATTTACTGCATCCATCTCAATCAGGCTTTAGAATGGCTCACTCCACAGAGTCAGCACTGCTCATGGTCACAGAAACTCTGAGGAAATATGCAGATGAAGGACAAACTGCCGCACTGATTCTGCTTGATCTCAGTGCGGCGTTTGATACCGTCTCTCACAAATTGCTTCTGCATAGGCTAGAACAGTGCGGCATTAGGCGTAGCGCGTTGAGCTGGATGACATCATTCCTCTCAGCACGGAGCTTCCAAGTTGCACAACAAACCTATATATCTGAGAATTTTCCCTTGGCCCAAGGAGTCCCACAAGGCTCGATTCTGAGCCCCACCCTGTTTAACGTTTATGTGGGGCCACTGGCAGAACGAGTGGAGAAACATAAGGTGTCGATCGTTTCTTATGCGGATGACACGCAATTAATTGTGATGTTATCACAGGATAATGATCAGGCTCCTATCCGTTTCTCAGAATGTCTAGAAGAGGTAGCAGACTGGATGTCGAAACACTGCCTCAAGCTAAATGGAAACAAAACGGAGGTGTTGGTGGTAGGCAAGATGCCATCTACATGGTCATCTGCCTGGTGGCCTGAATCATTCGGCCAGCTACCCACCCCGAAAGCCGAAGTTAAGAATCTCGGAATATGGGTGGACTCTGAGTTGACATTCGAATGCCAAATCCGTAAAATGGCTGGTAAATGCTACGGGGCCATGAAAATCTTGTGTAAAATCCTGAACCTTTTACCATCTAATGCAAGGAAAACTATAGTACACGCAGTCATTAATTCCCAATTGGACTACGGTAATGTACTATACCTTGGAGCTACTAAAAAAGGTATAGCGAAGCTACAGAGGATACAGAATGCGGCTGCCCGCCTGGTACTCGGCCTCTCGAGAAGATCTAGCACAAAGAAAGCACTGACAGCTCTCCACTGGCTGCCAGTGGGAAAGAGAGTGGCGTTCAAGGCAATGTGCTATTGCCACCGCATCCTACTGAAAAAAGGTCCGAGATATCTCCAACCACTAATTACCAAGTATACCCCAGGACGTAGCTTAAGATCATCAGAGATGGCTCTGGCCACTGTGCCTAGAATTTTTAGAGCCAGAATGGGAGAACGCTCTTTCAGATACAAGGCAGCAAAAATGTGGAACAGCCTACTGCTAGAACTTAGAACAGAGCCATGTGAAAAAAGATTTCGTAGACAATTGAAAATGTGGCTTTATGCTAAATCCGATTAGGCTAAAAGCTGGAGAATTACCGGTAACGCGGCGGATTGATTTTGCACGCCCACTTCTTCTCAGTTTCTTTTAGCGCAGGGACACACCGGTGGTGTAACCATGCGCTCTACAAATGAATAAAATAAATAAATCTGCTTAACTAGTGCAGCTCTGGATTAGTTTACTGAGCACGTGGAGACATCCGTCTCAGCTTAGTTTGAGTCGGCATAATGACCAGCTAACATTAATCTGTTATGCCCTCTGTACTTTTGGTGGTTCTATTGCATCCTTCAGAGGGAGGCCTCTTATGTCTCGAGCCAGGCATTGGGGCTGAGGTCCTACCTGACCTACAGCTAATTTTGCTCCACCGTATGGAAGTAGATGCGGAAGCTGAGCTCATCTGACTTGAGGATTAAGTGGACTCAATACTTAGTCTGATAATGAAGGTCCAGATGCCTTAGTCAGGACTAGGTTATTGTGCTGGTTCAGTAAGTGGCTCCCAAAACACTAAATTCAGTTGTTTCGTGGAGATCTCATCAATAACCTTCCAATGGAACCAAATGGTGTGGATGCTCCAAGAGTGAGAAAAGGCATGGAATACTACATTTCCCATGTCTTTCTTGGACCATAGCCTAAGCAGTATGCATTCTTTTAAACTTCTTTCACACAATAATTCCTGCTTTTAGTTAATTGAATCAACCTTTCTGCTGAATCTGGTTTATTCAAATTTTCCTACACATTGACCACCTGTAAATGAAATGTGATAATACTGTATTGGTTGCTCCCTGGAAGCATTAATGCTGCATTGTGTTCCTTGCTAACACAGTAGTTTTTGAAGCTCGGTCAGAACAAGAGACATGATGAGTGATCACTTATAGTTTTATATATTTTTAACAATTTATATTTCTTTATATGTTAACTATTTAAAAAAAACAAAAAACAATTTAACGTTATTTTCTATGGGGTTTTATTTTAAGTCCCTACCTCCCTTATTTTCTATGGCCGGATGTTGAAGCACCTGTAGTTGGCGGTGTGCAGTGCTGAACTTACTACAAAAGTGTAAGTTTCTAGAAAAGTGAAGTTTGTGAATACAGAAAATTAGAAAAACTTACTCAAAAGTGCAGTTTGTGAATCAGGCCCATTATGTGCAGTATAGCTGAAACATCAGAAGTATAGCAGTATCTGCTGCTGCTCTCCAAATCCAGTGTCCTAATGTTAAGTGCGTTTGCATAATGTGATAGCCAGTAATTCCAGCAAGACTTTAGAACCCTGCATTCAAGCTGTGCTTATTTGCCCTGTAGGTTTTGTTCTATTCACTTTAGGATAAAGGCTGAAGGATATTTCCATCTTAGTTTGAGCCGCTTTTGTTTAGATCCACGTGTAAGTAATGTACTTTCTAAGTCACCTTGAAAACGTACAATTACTGAGTTGAGATGGAGAGATGCATTTCTAAGTGCTCCGAGCTGTGGCTAAAATTAATCCACTGATTAGCGGCCTTTTGTTGTGCACTGCTCATTGATGCACATTTATCCAGATTAAGGCAGGCAGTGTATTTTCGCTGCAAGCGTGAATCCAGGCTTCAGCCCTTCCAATTTTACGGTTCACAGATAGAGGGCACGTTTCGCCTCTACAGGAAAAACAGACCCCGTGTCGACTGGAATTTGCCTTCCATTTTGATGATTTGTTTTTTTTTCTTGGTAAGACCTTCCACAAATGGTATATAATTTCAAAATGTGTTCTACCTCATGGTTGTTTTATTCTAGCCATGTTTTATTTTGATTTTCTCAGTACATGCATCGTAGTGAAAAACGTTTCCGGTTCTTCCTATTTGAGAAATTACATTAATTTCTTTGCTAGGTTTCTCCTGGGACAACATTTCTTGACAGAACTAATTTGCACCCTCTAATTGCATTTAAGCATCGGTTTGATCCCACAGTTGGAACCTCCCAAATAACTAACAAGAATTCTGTTTGCCCAAAATACATACACACGCTGCCACACTTGCACTCACATACTAAAACATAGATATATATATATATATACACATACATATATGTACACACATTACCTACTGGCTATCGCCAGTAGGTAGTTCTAGTTAGGACCTATTATCCATATGAAAAGCGTTTTTTGATTTGCCAATATCTTTGGTGCCGTTTGACGAATCCTCGCGAAATTTTCCAAACTAATGACCAGCTCAGGTCAGCTCCTGTCTGGAAAGTTTGGGGGTGATTCGTCAAGCGGGGGCTGAGAAAAAGGGGTGGTCCCAAAATGCGTTTTCTCCAAATTAATTTCCATAGGAAATTTTGGAACAGGCTACAGCCCAAACTGCTGAACGGAATTACACCAACTTTGGCAAAAAGGTAGCTCTTGGTTCAGAAAGCGACCCTTTTTTTTAAAAATGATGTAAACACGTTCAGTAGTTCATGAGAAATTAAAAAAATAAAAATATCGATATCCGAGCACCGAGGAGTCTCGAATCCTCCCGAGCTACATTCTGAGTGGCTGCCAACACTCCAAACCAGTGTGTGTTGGCAGCTATCTTGTGACTCGGTAACCGAGTCACAAGAAAAAGGAAAAAAAAAAAGTGAAAAATGAAGAAAAGGGGCAGGGTAGAAACACCCTGACCCCCTAGGAATGCTCAGCAGGCCCAAAAAAAGCATTTTAAAAAAAATGGTAGAATTCGCTCTGGGTGCGCGAATCCTGCAGAGAATTTTTTTTTAAAAACGCAGCGCGGGCTCCCGCAATGAGCCCACAGGTGGGCCAGGTCCCGGGGGCAATGCCAAAATTATATAGCGGGGGCCCCCCACAGTCCTGGGGACCGCCACCTCCCCGGGGCTATGCTAATTATATGCGGGGGTCACGCGGTCCCCCCCGCAGCCCTGGGGACCGCCACCACTCCGGGGCTTCTTTAATTTGATTTGGGGGGCCTCCCAGGCCCCCCCAAACCCCGGGGACCGCCACCTCCCTGGGGCTTTATTTTGTGGGTGTGGGGGCCTCACGGACCCCCTCAAGCCCCGGGGGCCACCACCTCCCCGGGGCTGTTAAAATGATGGGAGCCCTCCATGGCCCTGGTCACCGCCACCCCCCAGGGCCGGCTCCTGCACTGTCCCGGGGTGCCCACCCCCGGGACATTGCCGTTTGCTATGGCAGGGTGGGAGCAGGGCTCCCGTCCTGTCATAGCAAACACTGCTTTGCTTCATTGAAGCGAGAGCAGGAAATCTGCTCTCGCTTCAACGAAGCAAAGCAGAATTGCTTTTGGGCAGGGGGAGCTGCATGTTAGCAGCTCCCCTTGCCCAAAAGCGATGCCGGCTCCCGCAGGAGGCGGGGAGCCGGCTGGGACCGTGGGGGCATTGGGGCTCCCCCCACGGTCCCCAATGCTGAGGGCCGGATCCGGGGGATGAGTCCTCGGGGCCAGAAGTGGCCCGGGAGGGGGGCCACGCGGCACCCTCCCTTTATTTTAAAAAAAATAAATGGCCGGGCCCCAGGGGGATGGGGTCCCCGGGGCCGAAATCGGCTTGGGGAGGAGGGCTGCGCGGCCCCCCTCCTTAAATTTGTATATAAAATGGTCAAGCCCCGGGGAATGGGGCCCCCCTTCCCTATAAATATATATAAAAAAAGGAGGCCATGCCCCGGGGGATGGGGTCCCTGGGACCGAAATTGGCCTCGGGAGGGGGGTCGCGCGGCCCCCTTCCCGTTTAAAAAAAAAAAAAAAAAGGGTCAGGCCCTGGGGGATGGGGTCCCCAGGTCCCCAAAAATACTAAAAGGGGGGGGCCACAGAGCCCACCTTCTAAAAATATATAAAAAAAAAAAAAAGCCGGCATCTCGCCGGAGGCCCCGCCACCACTCTGCAAACGCACCCCCTGGCGCGTTCTAAGTTGGGGAATTAAGTCCCCTTGAATACTGAGGGTCCCTGGGGGCCAACTAGGCCACCAGGTACCTCTAGTAAGCGCCACACAGCTGGATTGCAGAGAGGTGGTCCGAGGCCACGCACCTTTTTACACCACCGAGGCCACACCCCTTTGTACACCACTCTGCAAACGCGCCTCTTGGCGCACTGCTGGTGGGGCGATGAGGTCCTCTTTTGTCCTGAGGACCTCAGGACACAAGTGGACTTCATCCCCCGAGCAGCAGTGCGCCACGAGTCGCGTTTGCAGAGTTGAGTAAAAAGGGGACGTGGCCTTTGAGCACTCTCAGCAATCTAGCTGTATGGGGCCTACTGGAGGTAACAGGAGGGCTAGTTGGCCCACATGGGCCCTCAGGAGGAAAGGGGACTTCATCCCCCAACCAAGAGCGCGCCAGAAGGCGCGTTTGCAGAGTGGTGGAGGAAGGGGGCGTGGCCTGTGTCCACCTCTCAGCAATCCCACTGTGTGGGGCTTACTGGAGGTAAGAGTAGGCTAGTTGGCCCCTAAAGGACCCCCAGCAGCGAAGGGGACTTCAATCCCCATCCAAGTACGCGCCAGGGAGCGCGTTTGCAGAGTGGTGGGCAAAGAGGGCGTGGCCTGCTATGAGAACTTAGCAATCCTGCTGTGTGGGACTTACTGGAGGTAATAGGAGGGGTAGTTGGCCCCCAAGGATGTCCTTGGGGGGCCAACTACCCCTCTTGTTACCTCCAGTAAGTCCCACACAGTGGGATTACTAAGACGTCTTCGGAGGCCATGCCCCCCTTTCTCCACCACTCTGCAAAAATGCCTCCTGGCAGACGACGGGATGGGGGATGAAGTCCAATTTACTCCTGAGGGACTTTGGGGACCAAGAAGCCCTCCTGGTACCTTCTGTAAGTCCCGCGCAGCAGAATTCCTGAGCGCTGGTCGGAGGCCCAGAACCCTTTCTCCACCACTCTGCAAACGTGACTACTAGTTAAAGAAGTGTTTGCAATGTAATAGGTTTCGCATTTGCAAGAGTTATAGCTATTGGCGTTGTAAATGTAAATTTTTTAAAATGTTTTTTGGAGTAGAGTGGATGTACGTTGTGTGTAGTGGAATTATGTGGTATGTTGTGCAGTGAAATTATGTGGATAGAAAGTATGTGGTATTTAGTGTATAGGAATTATGTAGAGTAGGATTATGTGGTATGGTAGTCTGTGTTGTGGAGTGGTAACCTCATGTTTAGTCTTCCCGTTTCCATAGAAGCTCAACTATGAACTCAGTGAGACAATAAAAGAAGGAATCACTGAGGAGCACTTGTGGACCTAGTCAGAGGTATGAGCAGGGCCACTGGAATTATGCGACTGTTTGGCTGCACTGACTTTCGCACAATTATACATTTTCCGCAATAGCCACATAATTCATCACCTGCTCCCTAATCTGCAGATTTGAACAAAAAAAAGCCTTGTTTCTTGTTCAAACGGCTCAAATGTTACCAAAAATGCAGCAACAAGTGTTACAGCGTGGTGGAAGGCACTTTGCAATCCTAGAATGGTCACCTGTTACTTATTGCTAAATGTGAGTGTTATATTGGTACTAATGGTGTGCAAGCCACTCTTGCTTCCTTCTGCGCTTCTCTTGCCTCTTTCTGCATTTCTGTTGCTTCTTTCTGCACATTTTTCTTTTTCTGCACTTCTCTTGCCTCTTTCTCCAAATCTCTTCCACTTTCTGCACCTCTTGCCTCTTTCTGCTCGTCTGTTACCTCTTTCTGCACCTCATTTGCTTCTTTCTGACCCCTCTTGCCTCTTTCTGCACCCTTCTTCCCTCTTTCTTCACCTCTCTTGCCTTTTCCTGTACCCCTCTTACGTCTTTCTGCACCCTTTTTGCCTATTTCTGCACCTCTGTTCCTTCTTTCTACACTTCTTTTGTTTCTTTCTGCACCTGTCTTGCCTCTTTCTGCACCCCTCTTGCCTCTCTCCACCCCTTTCCTCTTTCTGCACTTCTGTTGCTTCTTTCTGCACTCATCTTGCTTCTTTCTGCACCTCACTTGCCTCTTTCTGAACCCTATTGCCTCTTTCTGCTGTTCTCTTGCCTCTTTCTGTACCCCACTTGCTGCTTTCTGCATCCCTTTTGCCTGTTTCTGCACCCCTCTTACCTCTTTGTGCAACTCTCTTGCCTCTTTCTACACCTCTCTTCCCTCTTTCTGCACCCCTCTTGCCTCTTTCTGAACCTCTGTTCCTTCTTTCTTCACCTGTCTTGTGTCTTTTTGCACCCTTTGTGCCTCTTTCAGCACCTCTGTTGCTTCTTTCTGGTGTACTCTTCCTGCACCCCTCCTGCCTCTTTCCATACCCCTCTTGCCTCTTTGTGCATCTCTCCTACCCCTTTCTGCACCCCTCTTGCCTCTTTTTCCACCTCTGTTGGTTCTTTCTGCACTGTTCTGTTTTCTTCCTGCACCTCTGTTCCAAATTTCTACATCCCTCTAGCCTATTTCTGCACCCCTCTTCCTGCACCCCTTTTGCCTGTTTCTGCACCTCTCTTGCCTCTTTCTGCAGTTGTCTTGCCTCCTTCTACACCTCACTTGCCTCTTTCTGCACCTCTGTTGGTTCTTTTGCACTGCTCTTGCTTCTTTCTGCACCTCTCTTGCAAATTTCTGCAGCCCTCTTGCCTCTCTCTGCACCCCTTTTACCTGTTTCTGCACCTCTCTTGCCTCCTTCTGTACCTCCGTTGCTTCTTTCTGCACTTCTCTTGCCTCTTTCTGCACCCCTCTTGCTTCATTCTGCACTTTCCATGCTTCTTTCTGCACCTGTCTTGCTTCTTTCTGCAACCCTGTTGTCTCTTTCTGCACTCGTCTTCCCTCTTTCTGTACCTTTCTTGCCTGTTTCTGCATCTCACTTGCCTCTTTCGGCACTTTCCATGCTTCTTCCTACACCTCTGTTGCTTCTTTCAGCAATTCTCTTGCCTCTTTCTGCACCTCTCTTGCCTCTTTCTGAACCTCTCTTGCCTCTTTCTGAACCTCTTGCCTCTTTCTACACCCCTGTTGCTTCATTCGGCACTTTCCATGCTTCTTTCTGCACCTGTCTTGCTTCTTTCTGCACCCCTGTTGTCTTTCTGCACTCGTCTTCCCTCTTTCTGTACCTTTCTTGCCTGTTTCTGCATCTCACTTGCCTCTTTCTGCACTTTTCTTGCTTCTCTCTACACCTCTGTTGCTTCTTTCAGCAACTCTCTTGCCTCTTTCTGCAGTTCTCTTGCCTGTTTCTGCACCCCTCTTGCCTCTTTCTGCACCCGTCTTCTCTCTTTGTGCAACTCTCTTGCCTCTTTCTGCACCACTCTTGCCTCTTTCAGTACCTCTGTTGCTTCTTTCTGCACTTCTCTTGCCTGTTTCTGCACCTCTCTTGCTTCTTTCTATACCCCTCTTGCATCTTTCTCCACCCCTCTTCCCCCCCTTTTAATCTGTTGCTTCTTTCTGCACTTCTCTTGCCTCTTTCGGCACCCTTTGTGCATCTTTAAGCACCTCTGTTGCTTCTTTCTGCACTTCTCTTCCTTCTTTCTGCGCCCCTCATGCCTCCTTCTGCACCTCTGTTTCTTCTTTCTGCACTTCGCTTGGTTCTTTCTGCACTGCTCTTGCCTCTTTCTGTACCTCTCTTGCCTCTTTGTGCACCTCTCCTATCTTTTTCTGCACCCCTCTAGCTACTTTTTGCACCTCTGTTGCCTCTTTCTGCACTGCTCTTGCTTCTTTCTGCACCTCGCTTACCTCTTTCTGCACTTCTCTTGCTTCTTTCTACACCTCTGTTGCTTCTTTCAGCAATTTTCTTGCCTCTTTCTGCTCTTCTCTTCCTTCTTTCTACACCCATCCTGCCTCTTTCTGTACCTCTCTTGCCTCCTTGTGCACCTCTCCTACCTCTTTCTGCACTTCACTTGCTTCTTTCTGCACCTCTCTTTCCTCTTTCGGCACCTCTGTTGCTTCTTTCTGCACTTCTCTTGCCTCTTTCTGCACCTCTGAGTTAGAGGAAGTTTTAATCCCCCTGCCCTATTATGTACTAGGGCCTTACAGGGGGTCATGCCAATCACAGGGGTACCCCAACCCATAGTTTACCCTAGTGTATGTAGGTGTTTTCACTGTATTCTAAGTGTCTTTCAGCATAGCACTGGCTCCGGGCCTGGTTAGTCAGTCAGTTACCACCAGTACAAGTCAGCAAAAAGTTGGGGGCACAGGATGACTTTGCAACAAGGCCTCTTTCTGCACCTCTGTTGGTTCTTTCTGCATATCTCTTGCTTCTTTCTGCACTTTTCTGCGTCTTTCTGGACTTCTGTTGCCTCTGTCTGCATTTCTCTTGCTTCTTTCTGCGCCTTTCTTCCTCTTTCTGCACATGTCCTACCTCTGAAGGCATAGTTAGAAATTAGCATTTAAAAAAACCTTTGAAATTCACTGAAAAAACCATAGGTTTCAGGGACTTTATAGTTAGAAATTAGCATTTAGAAAATCTTTGAAATTCACTGAAAAAACCACAGATTTCAGGGACGTTATAGTTAGTTGGACATTTCAGTCGTACAAAACCAGAGAAATTCGGCCGTTATAGTTAGTTGAGCTAAGTAGAACTCGCGCCCCCGCAATGCACTGCTGATGACATCACATATTACATCACTCATGACATCTCAAACGACATCACTGATGACATCATCGACGTGATCCTCTGATGCACCTCCTCACAGCCTAATATAACCTTTGGTACACCCACTCTAAAATACAGACTGCCATTCTCGAAACCATAGACATACCAATACCAGTTACTACATACCCACTCACTGATTCCTAGGTCTACTCACACATCCACTCACTCACCCATACACATACTTACTCTCTTATACAATCACTGACATAAGCACACACTCATCCACATAACGACTCTCACATATAGTCATTTATATACTCCAACACTCACATATACTGCCTTTCACATATGTAGTTACTCACACATGTACCACTGAGACATCCATTCACTCACCAACACAGCCATACACACACACACCCACCCATACAGCCCCTCACAGACGCACTCTTGAATCCATACACCCAGTGAATCACCCACTCACACATCCATGCAGTGAGTCACACACCCCACCCACCCCCACAGACACTCAGGCACCTATACAGATACTCAGACAAGCAATCAATAACCCATATAGACACTCATGTAGCTACTCACCAACCCATGCAACTGCTTCCACACCAACAGACAGAATGATGCAGATATTCACACAATCTGAAAGAAACAGTTAGTTATAAATTCCTTACCTTAGAATCTCCCCCAGGCGTCGGACTGGATCCGGAAAGTTTTTTGTGAGCAGTACCCCTGCGCATCGGAAGGTGGCATCGGTCGACTCCGCGTTCGTCGTCGGCGTCGTGGTCGCCGGGATGACGTCGCGGTAGCTACATAGACGCCGCCGACGCGCGCTGACGTCAGTGCTTGATTTTTCCGCGCCAGCAAGCGCAGATCCGGAGAGAGCGGTACCGCCAGTCAATTTTTGACTGAATTTTTTCTCGACTTTCGTCGACTTCATTGTGTTAGACTCCTTCGACTCCTGGTGCACGAGGGATGCCCGGCTTTAAGGCTTGCGGTTCCTGTAACCGACTCATGTCGGTGACGGATCTGCACTGTGTGTGCCTCTACTGCCTGGAGCGCGACCACGACCCCAAGTCGTGCTCCGACTGCCGGACCATGGCCCCGAAGTCTTTGCGGGAGCGGTCCCGAAAGCTACTCGAGGCCCGGCAGTCGGCTCTGCGCCGCTCGAGGTCCCGGTCGCGGAGGAGGTCGAGGGACCAGTCGCAGAGCCACCACCATTCATCGTCGAAGTCTTCGCACTCTGGGTCAGGTAAGTCGAAGCACAAAAAGAAGTCGAAGAAGCATAGTCGCTCTTCGACTTCTCCCGTCCATCGGCTGACGTTACGAGTGATGCGGGTGGTGCCCCTCCCGCGGCTCCGCGCGCGGAGCCTGCTGGGTCGACTCTGGGTTTCCCTCCCTTTCCGGGTCCCGATGTGACCCCTGCCCAGCTTAGGCTTTTCTACGAAGCGATGCATGCCATCTTTGGGCAGCCCGACTCGGCTGGGAGCCCTGGGCCTTCGGCGTCGGCAGCTTCGGCCTCGGCGCCGCAGGGTCCCCTTGGATCCAGGCCTGGATCCGGATCGGCGCCGGTCGACCTCGTTACGCCTCCCCCAGCGCCGATTCCACCCGCACCATATCCGCCACCGGCGTCGGCTGTGTCCCCAGCCGACGTCGACCCCGGCCTCCACCTCGAAGTAGACACGGAGTTGGACCGGCGTCGACCGACGCGGGATCCGTCGCCTACGGGTACTTTTGTGCCTCTGTTCTACCCTGGCTCTTTGAGACCAGATTGGCAGCCAGAAGAGAGTGAGGAGGACTGGGAGGGGTCTGGAGACCCTTTGACAGACCAGATGGTGTATGAGCAGGACTGGCGAGAGGAACTGGGGGATGCCGGTGGTTTGGATACCTCACCAGACCGTGGCACGTCTCCTCCTGTGGCTACGGAAGAGGGAGCGTCGTACGCAGTGGTGTTGCATAGGGCGGCCGAAGCTCTCCACCTCGAGCTACCTACGGTGGCAGTCAGGACTAACTACCTGACAAAGGTGCTTCAACCGGCGGCGAGCTCTTCGGAGCCCCTGCTGCCGTTTAATGAAGCCCTGACAGACATCCTTTTGGGCACCTGGTCCAGGCCCTACACAGGGGCTCCTGTGGACAGGATGATTGCCCGACACCACCGCCCGGCCCCGGGCGACCCCACTTTCCTCTCCCAACACCCCACCAGGTGAGAGCTTGGTGGTTCAATCCTCCACTTCTAAAGGCGCCTTTACTATCGCACCACCGGAAAGGGAATCCAAAAAGCTGGACCATCTTGGGAAGATGATGTTTTCTTCCTCCAGCTTGGGACTGCGGTCGGTAAACACTGCATGTCTATTGGGCCGTTATACCCACTCCGTGTGGGACACGATTGCGCAAGTGCTGCCTCAGTGCCCTGAGTAGGCCCGGGCCGTGCTCTCTCAAGCGGTTGCTGAAGGGAGAGACGCAGCGAAGTTTACCATCCGCTGTGGGCTGCATACCGCCGACGCACTTGGCAGGACGATTGCTACGTCAGTAGCCCTTCGACGCTACGCCTGGTTGCGCTCGACTGGTTTTTCTGTGGATGTTCATATACACACTTATGGACATGCCCTTTAATGGCCGTCGCCTTTTCGCCGATAAGGCAGACAACGCGCTAGAGCGCTTTAAGGACTCTCGGGCTATGGCCAGGTCCATGGGCCTCTCCACCACCCGCCCTGCGCAGTCTGCCTTTCGCCCCTTTCGTGGCTACGAAAGGGGTGCCCCACTATGTCCCGCCCAGAGCCACAGGCCGGCGCAGGCTGTTGAGCCCCAGCGCGGCCGGGGACGTGGGAACCACCGCCGTGGTTCTGGGGGCCAGCGAGCGGCCCAGTCCACCACAGCCCCCTTTGCAGCAGCCTCCGAACCCTCCTAGTCCGATCTTTCAGGGCCACCAAACGCCAGTGGGAGGCAGGATCAGCCATCACCTCCCCCACTGGTGCACCATCACGTTGGACAGGTGGGTTTTGCAAATAGTCCGAAGGGGCTACTCCCTCCCCTTCGAGACTACCCCTCCATCCATGCCACCTCAGTACCATCGCATGTCGGAGGATCACCTGGCCCTTCTCCAACAGGAAGTTTCGGCACTCTTGGCCAAGGCAGCCATTGAGCGCATTCCTGCCCCAGATGTAGGTCGTGGTTGCTATTCCCACTACTTTCTGGTGCCCAAGAAGGACAATGGCCTGCGTCCTATCTTGGATCTCAGGAACGTCAACCGCTTCCTCCGGAAGGAGAAGTTCAAAATGTTGACGCTCCCTCAGGTCTTGTCTGCCCTCGACCCTGAAGACTGGATGGTAGCGTTGGACGCTTACTTTCACATCCCCGTCCTGCTGGCCTACCGGAGTTACCTGCGGTTCACGGTAGGCCACAAGCACTTTCAGTTTAGCATGCTCCCCTTTGGCCTTACCCGCGCCCCTCGGGTGTTCACGAAAGTGATGGCGGTGGTTGCAGCTCATCTGCGCAGATCAGGGGTTCCAGTCTTCCCCTATCTCGACGACTGGCTGTTGAAGGCGGGCTCCCCCCAGGCTGTCGTCTCCCACCTCTAGACTATGGCCGACCTCCTGCATTCGCTGGGGTTCTCCATCAACGTGCCGAATTCACACCTGACCCCCTCTCAGAAGCTCCTCTTAATCGGAGCGGTTCTGGACGCGACGCAGTTTCGGGTTTATCCTCCCGAACAGCGAGTCCGGGATATTCGGGCTATGATTCCGATCTTTCAGCCTCTATCCCGGGTTTCGGTCAGGATGACCCTGAGGCTGCTGGGCCTCATGGCCACCTGCATCCTGCTGGTCGATCATGCCAGGTGGCATATGCGGGCTCTGCAGTGGGACCTGAAGTTCCAGTGGGCGCAGCATCAGGGGAATCTGTCCGATTGCGTCCAGATCTCAGAGGGCACTGCACGACAATTGCAGTGGTGGCTCACGAACCAGGATTGGGTCAACGGCAGATCCCTCTCCCTTCCCCAACCAGAACACACAGTGGTGACCGACGCCTCCCTTCTGGGATGGGGCGGCCACATGTGAGAGGTGGAGAGCAGAGGCCTCTGGTCTCCGGCGGAGTCCGGGCTCCACATCAACCTTCTGGAGCTTCGGGCGATCTGATCCGTCTTGCACTCAAAGCATTCCTTCCCTCTGTCCGGGGGAGAGTAGTGCAGGTGTTCACGGACAACACCACCGCCATGTGGTACTGCAACAAACAAGGCAGGTGGGGTCGTGAACCCTATGTCAAGAGGCCCTCTGTCTCTGGACATGGCTGGAACATCAGGGCATATCCCTGGTGGTTCAACACCTGGCAGGTTCACTTGAAGCCAGGGCGGACGAACTCAGCCGCAGGTGCATGATGGATCGCGAATGGCGTCTTCACACGGAGGTGGTGCAAGGCCTCTTTCAGCAGTGCGGAGAGCCTTGGTTAGACCGAAGAGAACGCGCAATGTCAGCAATTCTGTGCGTTGGAATTTCCAAGGCGGCACTCGCTAGGCAACGCTTTTCGTCGCGAGTGGAGTTGCGGTCTTATACACGCCTTTCCGCCTATACCACTTCTGCCCAGAGTGCTGAAGAAGATCAAGCGCGACCGGGCCCAAGTCATTCTTGTGGCTCCGGATTTGGCACGAATAGTCTGGTATCCCGAGCTGCTCAACATGGCCATCGATCCTCCGATCAGACTGCCTCTTCGGGAGGATCTTCTGTTGCAGCAGCTGGGAACGGTCCTCCACCCGAACCTGTCCAGCCTTCACCTCCTTGCGTAGCGATTGAGCAGCGGCAGTTGACATCTTTTGACCTTCCTCCCGAAGTCTGTGATGTAATCTTGGCAGCCAGGCGTCCCTCCACTAAGACGGTATATGCCTGCAGATGGAATAAATTTGTGGCATGGTGCACAGCAAAGACTGTGGTGGATCCCCTTTCCGCCCCTCTTTCTGAGGTTCTCTTGTTCCTCCTATCTTTGGCCCAGCAGGGCTCTGCTCTGGGCACTCTAAGGGCTACCTCTCGGCCTTTTCAGCCTTCCTCAGGCTCCCTGATCAGCCTTCTCTTTTCAAGTACCCTGTTGTAAATAGATTTCTGAAGGGCATTACTCATCTTTTTCCTCCTGTTCCCTTCGTAATGCCCCAGTGGGACTTGAACTTGGTTCTGACATATCTTATGTGCGCTCCCTTTGAGCCACTACATAACTGTCCTCTTAGACTTCTCACTTTTGAAAACTGCTTTTCTGGTAACCATCACCTCTGCGCGCAGGGTGAGTGAGCTACAAGCTCTGTCTTCCAAGCCTCCCTTTCTGGCTGTCCATCCGGACAAGGTCGTCCTTAGAACTAGACCTTCCTTTCTTCCCAAGGTGGTTACTTCTTTCCACATTGGCCAAACCATCACTTTACCCACCTTCTTTCCGCCTCCACATCCTTCGATAGCGGAAGAGAGGCTTCTCCGTCTGGATTCAAAACGTGCGCTTTCTTTCTACTTGGATCGCACAAAACAAATCCGGGTGGACGGCCAGCTCTTTGTTGGTTACGTGGGCGCTAAGAAAGGTTGGGCCATGCACAAACGGACCATCTCCAGGTGGGTCGTTCTGTGCATCAAAGCCTGCTATTCTTTGGCTAAGAAGGAGCCTCCAGTGGGGCTGCGCGCCCATTCCACCAGGGCGACAGCAGCTACTACTGCTTTGGGACAAGGAGTTCCCCTAAATGACATCTGTCAGACAGCTGCGTGGGCATCGCTGCACACGTTTACCAGACTCTACTGCCTGGACAGCCAAGTACGGAGAGACGGCTTCTTTGGCCGTTCTGTTCTCCAGGACTTTCTGGTGTGAACGTGGTTCGCAGACCCACCTCCGGGGTTGGTATTGCTGGGGTATCTATTCTAAGGTAAGGAATCTATAACTAACTGTTTCTTTCAGATGAACAAGTTACTTACCTTCGGTAACGATATATCTGTAAGAAACATAGGTTAGTTATAGATTCCTTACCACCCCACCCATCCTCCCTGTTCTGCGAACTGACTTCTAGGGTTAAGGACATCCTTTCAGGGCCCTAGTTTTGTGCACGAGTGGTCAGTGTCTTTCATGGCTCTGCGCTACTGGCATGGAAAGTAGTGTACAGAACTGACGTCGGCGCGCGAGGGCGGCGTCTATGTAGCTACCGCGACGTCATCCCAGCGACCACGATGCCGACGACGAAAGCGGAGTCGACCGACGCCACCTTCTGACGCGCAGGGGTACTGCTGACGAAAAAATTTCTGGATCCAGTCTGACGCCTGGGGGAGATTCTAAGGTAAGGAATCTATAACTAACCTTTGTTTCTTCCAGATATATTGTTACCGAAGGTAAGTAACTTATTCGTTTAGTCACCAACCCATGCATTCAGTAAGACACGTTTAATCACTCACTTATACAGTCAGTCACACACCTACTAAATCATCCATTCAGACAGTCATACACTCACTCATTCTTCAATACACCTTGGCCTATATATATATAAAACATATTTAAACTTTACAGAAACACAGTCACTGGATGATGTCATCAGTGATGTCACTGACCATGTCATGAGTGATGTAATATGTGATGTCATCAGCAGTGCATTGTGGGGGCGCGATTTATTCTTAGCTCAACTAAGTATAACGGCCGAATTTCTCTGGTTTTGTACAACTGAAATGTCCAACTAACTAGAACGTCCCTGAAACGTGTTTTTTTCAGTGAATTTCTTTGGTTTTTTAAATGCTAATTTCTAACTATAACGTCCCTGAAACCTATGGTTTTTTCAGTGACTATATATATATATATATATATATATATATATATATATATATACACACACATATATGTATATATATTATCTACTGGCGGTCGCCAGTAGATAGTTATAGTTACAACCTATTATCCATAGGAAATCCGCGACATTCTATTTGAAATAACTCTCTTGCCGGTTGACGTATCTTCGCAAAATTTTCAAACTTTGTGGGGCGCTCCGGTCCGCTCCTACCCTGAAAGTCTCGGGGGATTCGTCAAGCGGGGGCCGAGAAAAAAGGGGGTCCCAAAACGCGTTTTCCCCATGCAATTTTCCATAGGAAACTTTAGACACGGCTACAGCTCGAACTGCTGAACGGAATTACACCAAATTTGGCAAAGAGGTAGTTCTTGGTTCAGAAAGAACCCTTTTGTTAAATGGTGTAAATCCGTTCAGTAGTTGCTGAGAAAATCAAAAGTAAAAAGATAGATATATCTAGGGCCGCGGATCCTCCCGAGCACGAGCTTTATGTTAATTGGCTGTCAACACTCCAAATCAGGAAGTGTTGGCAGCCATTTTGTCCCTCGGTAGAACCGAGGGACAGAAACAAGTGCGCAAAGCGCACAAAGGGGCAGGGTAGAAACACCCTGACCCCTAGGTCTGCTCAGGGGGTCCCACAAGGACCCCCTGGGCAAAAAGAATTTTTTTTTCTTATTTTTAAATCGGCAGGATGCGCTCAGGGAGCGCGAATCCTGCCGGAAAAAAAAAATCGAAGCGCGGTCTCCGCGCTCGATGTTAATTGGCCCCGGGTGGGCCAAGTCCCGGGGGCATGCTGGCGGGGGGTTAATTTTATGTGTGGGGGCCTCTAAGGGCCCCAAGCCCCGGGGACCACCACCCCCGGGGCTTTATGTATAATGGTGCGGGAGGGCTCTGAGCCTCCCGCAGCCCCGGGACCACCACCTCCCCGGGCTTCTTTTTAAAATTAAAACCTGTGTGGGGGGCTCCAGCCCCCACACGCCCGGGCACCACCACCTCCCGGGGCACTAAGAAAAATTAAAATGGGGGTCTGTTTTGGACCCCCAAGCCCCGGGGACCACCACCTCCCCGGGGCTTTCAAAATGTAGGGAGGGGGCCGCGCGGCCCCCTCCTGGAGCCTGTGGTGGCCCTGGGGACCGCCACCCCCAGGGCCGGCTCCTGCAGTGTCCCGGGGTGCCTACCCCCGGGACACTGCTGTTTGCAATGACAGGACGGGAGCCTCGCGGCTCCCGTCCTGTCATTGCAAACTTGCTTTGGATATTGGAAGAGAGAGCAGGAAACCTGCTCTCTCTTCCAATATCCAAAGCCGACTGCTTTTCCACATGGGGAGCTGCATCTTAGCAGCTCCCCATGTGTAAAGCAATGCCGGCTCCCGTAGGACACGGGGAGCCGGCGGGACTGTGGGGGCTTGGGGACCCCCCACAGTCCCCAACGAGAGGCCAGGCCCGGGGGATGGGGTCCCCAGGGCCATAAGTGGCCACGGAGGGGGCCACGCAGCCCCCTCCCCAAAGTAAAAAAATGGAAAAAAAATTAAAAAAAGTGCAAGGCCGGCCCGGGGATGGGGTCCCGGGGCCTTAAATGGCCTGAGGAGGGGGCCACGCAGCCCCCTCCAAATAAAAAAAAAAGAGGCCATGCCCCGGGGGATGGGGTCCCCGGGGCCAATACAGGCCCAGGGAAGGGGGCCACGCGGCCCCTTCCCGTTTTTTTATTTTTATTTTAATTTTAAAAAAAGGGGTAAGGCCCTGGGGGATGGGGTCCCCAGGACCTAAAAAGAGGAAAAGGAAGGGGGCTACACAGCCCCCCTTCAGGGGGAAAAAAACAAACAAAAAAACGATCGGGCCCGTAGGCCCCGCCCCTTCCTTCACCACTCTGCAAACGCGCCCCTGGCGCGTTTGCAGAGGAGAACGAATTCCCCTTGAATACTGGGGGTCCCTGGGGCCAACTAGCCCACCAGGAACCTCCAGTATGCGCCAGGGGCTGCCTTGCAGAGAGGTGTACAGAGGCCACGCCCCTTTTACACCTCTGCAACGCAGCTCTATGGCGCTTTGGAGGTATATGGTGGGCTAGTTGCACCCCAGGGACCCTCAGGATTCAAGGGAGTTAATCCCCGACTTAAAACGCGCCACGGGGCGCGTTTGCACAGTGGTGAAGGGAGGGGGCGGGGCTTCAGGTGACATGTGTGCAAACAGGCCCCGTGGCGCGTTTTAAGATGGGGAATTAAATCCTCTTCAATCCTGAGGGTCCCTGGGGGCCAACTAGCCCAACAGGTACGTCCAGAAAGCGCCACAGAGCTGCGTTGCAGAGAGGTGTAAAAGGGGTGTGGCCTCTGTACATGTCTCTGCAACGCAGCCCCCTGGCGCATACTGGAGGTTCCTGGTGGGCTAGTTGGCCCGTAGGGACCCTCATGATTCAAGGGGACTTAATCCCCCAACTTAAAACGCGCCACGGGGCGCGTTTGCACAGATGTCACCTCAGGCCCCGCCCCCACCCTTCACCATTGTGCAAATATTCCTCTAAAATCTGCTGAACTACGAATTCTGATTTACTCACCTGTTATCAGGAGAGACCTCAGTGCTGCATCTTGGAGCCCAGTACTGATCCTGAAAAGTAATTTTAACCGTACTTACCAGTAACTTGAATTTCCTTCCATAGGATATCATTGCCTGCTTTTTGCTGAAAAAGTTTCTAAGTGTTGATTTTTTAAACATACAAATATTCCTCTAAAATCAGCCGAAATCCGAATTCTGATTTACTCACCTGTTATCAGGAGAGACCTCAGTGCTGCATCTTTCAGCCCAGTACTGGTCCTGAAAAGTAATTTTAACCGTACTTACCAGTAACTTGAATTTCCTTACATAGGCTAACATTGACTGGTTTCACTTGGAAATTCTTCTAAGTGTGGAGTTTTGGAACTTTAAAATATTCCTCTAAAATCAGCCGAAATACGAATTCCGATTTACTCACCTGCTATCAGGAGAGACCTCAGTGCTGCATCTTTCAGCCCAGTACTGTTCCTGAAAAGTAATTTTAACCGTACTTACCGGTAACTTGAATTTCCTTCATAGGCTAACATTGACTGGTTTCACTTGGAAATTCTTCTAAGTGTGGAGTTTTGGAACTTTAAAATATTCCTCTAAAATCAGCCGAAATACGAATTCCGATTTACTCACCTGTTATCAGGAGAGACCTCAGTGCTGCATCTTTCAGCCCAGTACTGATCCTGAAAAGTAATTTTAACCGTACTTACCGGTAACTTGAATTTTCTTCATAGGCTAACATTGACTGGTTTCACTTGGAAATTCTTCTAAGTGTGGAGTTTTGGAACTTTAAAATATTCCTCTAAAATCAGCCGAAATACGAATTCCGATTTACTCACCTGTTATCAGGAGAGACCTCAGTGCTGCTCCTCAAAAGTAATTTTAACCGTACTTACCAGTAACTTGAATTTCCTTCCATAGGATATCATTGCCTGCTTTTTGCTGAAAAAGTTTCTAAGTGTTGATTTTTGAAACATACAAATATTCCTCTAAAATCAGCCGAAATCCGAATTCTGATTTACTCACCTGTTATCAGGAGAGACCTCAGTGCTGCATCTTTCAGCCCAGTACTGGTCCTGAAAAGTAATTTTAACCGTACTTACCAGTAACTTGAATTTCCTTCCATAGGCTAACATTGACTGGTTTCACTTGGAAATTCTTCTAAGTGTGGAGTTTTGGAACTTTAAAATATTCCTCTAAAATCAGCCGAAATACGAATTCCGATTTACTCATCTGTTATCAGGAGAGACCTCAGTGCTGCATCTTTCAGCCCAGTACTGGTCCTGAAAAGTAATTTTAACCGTACTTACCAGTAACTTATATTTTCTTCCATAGGAATCCATTGTCTAGTTTTCAGCAGAAAAGTTTCAAAGTGTCGATTTTCACAAATTACAAATATTCCTTAAAAATCGCCTGTATGACTTAAACGCATTCTTTCAACTGTTTACAGGAGATGCACCAGTGCTGGATCCAGGATCCAACACTGAGTAAGAAAAAGTAACGATAACAGTTTTTACCTGCTAAGTGAATTTCCTTCCATAGGATAACATTGGTGATTCTATGAGAAAAAGTTTCTAAGTGTCAACTTTTAAAATACAATAATATTCCTTAAAAATCACGACTGTAACCAAAACGCTTTTACTCAACTGTTTACAGGAGATGTACCAGGACTGAATCTAGGATCCAGTCCTGTGGTTAGAAAAGTAATCCATAAAGTAACTAATTGCATTTAACTAGAAATTCACATTGAGCTGAATGTTGCATTGTTTGAAAATGTGTTGCCCATTGCAACAACTGTAACTACTGTACTTAAAAGTCTATTGCCTATGTGCAAAGTATTTAAACTAAAGTAATTCATTCTGAGAAAGTATTTTTGTAATGTAATGTATAATGTAATTACAATGTAATTTAAAAAATAAAATATGTAAAAGAAATTGTTTCTAAAAATGTAGTAAATCAGTATGAAAAAAATTAATATAAAAATTAATACATTTAAAAATTGTCATTTAAAAAACCTTTGAAATTCACTGAAAAAACCGTAGGTTTCAGGCACGTTATAGTTACAAATTAGCATTTTAAAAACCTTTGAAATTCACTGAAAAAACCATAGGTTTCAGACACGTTATAGTTAGAAATTAGCATTTAAAAAACCTTTGAAATTCACTGAAAAAACCATAGGTTTTAGGGACAGTTATAGTTAGTTGGACATTGCACTCGTACAAAACCCGTGAAATTCCCCCGTTATAGTTAGTTCAGCTAACTATAACTCGCGCCTCGCAATGCACTGCTGATGACGTCACATATTACATCACTCATGACATGGTCAGTGACATCACTGATGACATCTCAAATGACATCACTGATGACATCATCCACGTGATAATCTGATGCAGCTCCTCACACCCTAATATAACCTTTGATACACCCAATCTAAATTACAGAGTGCCATTCGCAAAACCATAGACACTCCAACACCAATAACTACATACCCACTCACGGATTCTTAGGTCTACACACACACATCCACTCACTCACCCGTACAGTCACTCATACTTATGGTCACTCAGTACAGGACTATCATATGCACTCTTACTCCTATATAGACACTCAAACACCACCACTCATCCATAGAGGTACTCACACACCTAGTCAGTCATGCAAATAATTAAACACACTGCCATTTACTCACCTATACAGTTATACACACACCAGCTCACTTAATCATACAAATACTAGCACATTGTTACGCTCTTATACAATCACTGATACAAGCACACACTCATCCATACAGCCACTATCACAATCACTCACTCTCGCTTATAGCTATTTATATACTCCAATACACATATATACTGCCTTTCACATATGTAGTTACTCACACATGTACCACTGGGACATACATTCACTCACTAACCCACTCTTACACACACTTACCCACCCATACAGTCTATCACAGATGCACTCTTGAAACCATCCACCCAGTGAATCACCCACTCGCACATCTATGCACAGTCGCACACACCCCATCCACACAAACACTCAGGCACCCATACAGATACTCATAGAACCAATCAATAACCCATATAGACACTCATGTAGCTATTCGCAAATCCATGCATCCACTTACACACCAACAGACGGATACAGACATTCACACAGTTTAGTCACTAACCCATGCATTCAGTAAGATACGTTTAATCACTCACTTGTAGAGTCAGTCACGCACGTACTAAATCATCCATTCAGACACTTATACACCCACTCATTCTTCAATACGCCTTTCCCTATATATATTAAACATATTTAAACTTTACAGAAACACACAGTCACTGGATGATGTCATCAGTGATGTCATTTGAGATGTCATCAGTGATGTCATCAGTGATGTCATTTGAGATGTCATCAGTGATGTCATCAGTGATGTCACTGACCATGTCATGAGTGATGTAATATGTGACGTCATCAGCAGTGCATTGCGGGGCGCGAGTTATAGTTAGCTGAACTAACTATAACGGGGGAATTTCACGGGTTTTGTACGAGTGCAATGTCCAACTAACTATAACTGTCCCTAAAACCTATGGTTTTTTCAGTGAATATATATATATATATATATATATATATATATATATATATATATCCTTTTTCCTCACACTTTGGACTATATATATATGTATATATATATATCCTAGTTGTTGTCTCCACTAGGTTGTTATAGTTAGGTCTGCTTTTCTATAGAAAAGGCATTTTTTGGTTTGGTAATAATGTTGGCCCCGTTTGACAAATCTTAACAAAACTTTCCAAAAACCAAATTCATCCACCTCAGCTCCTTCCTGGTAAGTTCTGAGAGGATCCTTCAAGCAGGGGCCAAGAAAAAAGGGGTACCCAAAACATTAAATCCCTATGCCTTCTTGAAGACTGGGTACAGCAAAAACTACTGAAAGGAATTTCACCAAATGTGTCAGGAAGCTAGATCTTGGTCCGCAGATTGTGCTTTTTGTTATTTGGTGTAAATCAGTTAAGTAGTTTTTGAGAAATGTAGGGTCAAATTTATATTTAGGTGGTTGGGTCGACGAGAGTCTTAATACCAGTTTAAAAATGAAGCGCTCTGATTGGCCAAAGTAGATTAATTCCCTTGGGCCATCTTGCTCCCTCGGAAATCAGACTCCCCCGAGAGAGGGCGGTCTCATTGGCTGCCAGCAACATGCGAAATATGTTGCTGGCAGCCATTACAGGATTAGTATAGTATAAGGGGGCAGAGTAGATATACCCTGACCCCCTGGGGGGTGGGGGAGAGGGATACCCCCCCAGCCAAAAACAAATTGGCAAACAATGCTGCAATACTCATGCAGGATCGAAAAAAAATACGGTTGGGCTGCTTTTGAAGAGCTTATGCCCCGGGGAGCCCACCCCTGGGGCTAAATTCATAAAGGGAGAGGGGCAATGCGGCCCCCCTCCCTGAGCCTCCAAGAAGACCCTTGGGTGTCCACCCCCAGTGCTGAAATTTGAGAAGGCCATTTAAAGGTCTGAGGAGCCCACCCCGTGGCCGATTACTTGAAGTGAGCACGGCCCTCCTTCTTGAGCTGTTAGTAGCCCAGCGAAACCCCTCCCCTGGGGCAGGCTCAGTAGCTATATCCCGTGGAGCCCAGCCCCAGGATATATAGCGGTTTGCCTGCCCGCAGCTGCATGGGCAGGGTAACCTGTGTTTTCTCTCGCTTGGCGGGAGCATTTTCAAAACTCCCACCAAGCAGGAGCAAACACCAAGTACACTCCCAGTGGGCGGGAGCTTTGAAAATGCTTCTGCCCAGTGGGAGCGGACTTTTGATCTTTTTCCCTGCCTGCACTAAAGCGGTCAGGCAAACATATCAAAAGATTTCTCCCGCATGGAGGGAGCAGCGTTAGGACCTGCTTTCTGCGTGCAGGAGCAATGCAGGCTCCCGCTCTATGTGAGGAGCTAGATGGGACCTTGGGACTCCGCCTGTGGCCTGATGGGTGTCCTGGGTGGGCACCAAAGCACCCACATTTAACTATGAGGGCCCTGGTGATTGGGGTCCCTAAGGCCAAAATCGGCCCAGGGAGGAGGGGATGGCATGTCCCCCCTCCCCCTAAAAAACACACCAGGCCACAGCGGATAGGGTACCTGGGGCCGAAATCGGCCCAGGAAGTCGGGGCAACATGCCCCGTCCCTCTAAAAAGCACGCCAGGCCCCAGGGGATGGGGTACTCAAGCCGTATCTGCTGGGGAAGGGGGGCGCGTGCCCCACCTTCCCCTAAAAAGCATGCCGGGCCCCGGGGCCAAAATATGCTTTGGGTAGGGGGCCCACCCGGGACCCTCTCCCCTTTATTTAAAGGAGTGGCCCTGGAGAATGGGGTCCCCAAGACCTGATGAGGCTTGCGTAGGGCGGCCTCACGGCTCCCCTCCCCTTAAAAAAATACAAAATAAAATAGGCCCTTGGGAATGAGGTCCCTAGGGCCTAATAAGGCTCGGTGAGGGGTGGGTGTCACAAAGCCCCCCTTCCTTATAAAATAAATAAGGCCCTTGGGGATGGAGTTCGTAGTGCCCAGGCCGTGCATGGCCAAAGGCCATGTGCAGTGTGGGGTTGGCTGCCTTTGAGGGTGTTGGCCGCAGGGCCTGGCTTCAAGCCCTGTGGCCAATCCCCGCTGTACATGACTGAAGGCCATGGGCACTGTGGTGGTTGGCTACAGGGCCTGGCCTTGTGTCAAAATCCATTAACATTCTATGAAAAAACACAATTAAAGATTAGTTATGGGTCAGGTCAGCCAAGCTCAATACACCACTTTACCAATTGCACAGGGAAAAAAAGGCTGTCTACCATGAGTAAAACATGGCAGACAGAGTGAATTTAATGACAAATTACAGGGGCTTTGAAGATTTGTATTGGCAGAAGAAAACTATATATATATATATATATATATATATATATATATATATATATACATATATATATATATATATATATATATATATTCACTGAAAAAACCATAGGTTTTAGGGACAGTTATAGTTAGTTGGACATTTCACTCGTACAAAACCCGTGAAATTCCCCTGTTATAGTTAGTTCAGCTAACTATAACTCGCGCCCCGCAATGCACTGCTGATGACGTCACATATTACATCACTCATGACATGGTCAGTGACATCACTGATGACATCTCAAATGACATCACTGATGACATCATCCAGTGACTGTGTGTTTCTATAAAGTTTAAATATTTTTTATATATATAGGGAAAGGCATATTGAAGAATGAGTGGGTGTATAAGTGTCTGTATGGATGATTTAGTAGGTGCGTGACTAATTCTATAAGTGAGTGATTAAAGGTGTCTTACTGAATGCATGGGTTACTGACTAAACTGTGTCAATGTCTGTATCCGTCTGTCTGTTGCTGTGTAAGTGGCTGCATGTGTTTGTGAATAGCTAAATGAGTGTCTATATGAGTTATTGAATGCTTGTCTGAGTATCTGTATGGGTGCCTGAGTGTTTGTGTGGGAGGGGTGTGTGCAACTCTGTGCATAGATGTGTGAGTGGGTGATTCACTGGGTGGATGGTTTCAAGAGTGCATCTGTGATAGACTGTATGGGTGGGTAAGTGTGTGTAAGAGTGTGTTAGTGAGTGAATGTATGTCCCAGTGGTACATGTGTGAGTAACTACATATGTGAAAGGTAGTATATATGTGTGTTAGAGTATTTAAAAGGCTATACGTGAGAGTGTGTGATTGTGAGAGTGGCTGTATGAATTCGTGTGTGCTTGTATCAGTTATTGTATAAGAGCGTAAGAATGTGCTAGTATATTTGTATGAGTAACTGACCTGGTGTGTGTATAACTGTATAGGTGAGTAAATGGGTGTGTGATTAATTTTTTGCATGACTGACTAGGTGTGTGAGTACCTCTATGGATGAGTGGCGGTGTGTGAGTGTTTATATAGGTGTATGAGTGCATATGATAGTCCTGTACTGAGTGACTGTAAGTATGAGTGACTGTACAGGTGAGTGAGTGGATGTGTGTGTAGACCTAAGAATCAGTGAGTGGGTATGTAGTTTTTGGTGTTGGAGTGTCTATGGTTTTGAGAATGGCAGTCTGTAACTTAGAGTGGGTGTATCAAAAGTTATATTAGGGTGTGAGAAGATGCATGAAAATATCACATGAATGATGTCATTTGAGATGTCATCAGTGATGTCATCAGTGATGTCACTGACCATGTCATGAGTGATGTAATATGTGACGTCATCAGTAGTGCATTGCGGGGGCGCGAGTTATAGTTAGCTGAACTAACTATAACAGGGGAATTTCACGGGTTTTGTACGAGTGAAATGTCCAACTAACTAGAACTGTCCCTAAAACCTATCATTTTTTCAGTGAATTTCAAAGGTTTTTTAAATGCTAATTTCTAACTATAACGTGTCTGAAACCTATGGTTTTTTCAGTGAATTTCAAAGGTTTTTCAAAAGCTAATATTTAAGTGTCATAATAGTTATAGTTATGTTTCTTGTACTGAATTTCTTTAGTTTTTTATATTTATTTGTAAATATATTATTTATTAAACAATATTGTATATTTTTGTGTATTTTGCAACAAAAAAAAATTTTTATAAATTAAAAAGTAAAATATAGTATAATTTTTTTCTGTTATATTTTTATTTTAAGATATTTGTATTGTTTAATTTTTTTAAAAAAATGATTTTTTGGAATCGCGCACTGAAAGCGTACCGAACGCTGCTCATACGCGTACCCCAGCCACCTATTTAAGGAAGTCGTAAAGGATCCGCATATGGTATGCAACGGGTGCGTGTTTCTAGACCCGTAACATACGTATATTGCGTGTGTACGCGTTTCCTAAGCGACCGGTACGCGATTCCTGCTCCGGCTTATACGCGACACATACGAATTACCATACACGACGCTTGCGCAGTGGCAGGCCCCGCGTGACGTCAAATACGTGCCCGGGCGCGCTGGGTGTGCGACTCCTTATTTCTCCGTAAAATTTTTGATAGCTCCTACCACTAATTTATATTCTCCCCGGGGCCTATACATAATAATGGAGACCGTGAGGGGAGCCCCAATGCCCCCACGGTCCCGCCGGCTCCCCGCGTCCTTCGAGAGCCGGCATTGCTTTTCCACATGGGGAGCTGCTGACATGCAGCTCCCCGTGTGGAAAAGCAATTTGCTTTAGATATTGGAAGAGAGAGCAGGTTTCCTGCCGCGAGGCTCCCGTCCTGTCATTGCAAACAGCAGTGTCCCGGGGGTAGGCACCCCGGGACACTGCAGGAGCCGGCCCTGGGGGGTGGCGGTCCCCAGGGCCATCAAGGGCTCCAGGAGGGGGGCCGCGCGGCCCCCCTCCCTTAAATTGCACAGCCCCGGGGAGGTGGTGGTCCCCGGGGCTTCGGGGGTCCAAAACGGACCCCCATTTTAAATTTTTTAGTGCCCCGGGGAGGTGGCGGTCCCCGGGGCGTGTGGGGGAGCTCAAGCCCTCCTACACAGGAATTTTGTTTTTTTTTAAAAAAAAGAAGCCCTGGGGAGGTGGTGGTCCCCGGGGCTGCGGGAGGGCCGAGTGCCCTCCCGCACCATTTTAAAATGAAAGCCCCGGGGAGTGGCGGTCCCCGGGGCTTGGGGGGCCCCTTTGAGGCCCCCCATACATAAATTTAACCCCCCCACCATGCCCCCGGGACTTGGGCCACCCGGGGGCAAAATACAATCGAAGCACGGGAGAGCGCGCTTCGATTTTTTTATTTTTATCGGCAGGATCCGCGCACCCTGAGCGCATCCTGCCGATTTAAAAAAAATAAAAAATGCTTTTTTCTGCCCAGGGGGTCCTTATGGGACCCCTGAGCAGACCTAGGGGTCAGGGTGTTTCTACCCTGCCCCCTTTGTGCGCTTTGCGCACTTGTTTCTGTCCCTCGGTTCTACCGAGGGACAAAATGGCTGCCAACATTTCCTGAATCGGAATGTTGACAGCCAGCTGACAACCAATTAACATGCAGCTCGTGATCGGGACGGTGCTCGCAGGGTGCGCTCAGGGTGCGCGGATCCTCCGTGCCCATAGATATATATGTACTTTTACTTTTGATTTTCTCAGCAACTACTGAACGGATTTACACCATTTAACAAAAAGGGTTCTTTCTGAACTAAGAACTACCTCTTTGCCAAATTTGGTGTAATTCCGTTCAGCAGTTCGAGCTGTAGCCGTGTCTAAAGTTTCCTATGGAAAAATGAATGGGGAAAACGCGTTTTGGGACCCCCCTTTTTTCTCGGCCCCCGCTTGACAAATCACCCCGAGACTTTCAGGGTAGGAGCGGACCGGAGCGCCCCACAAAGTTTGAAAATTTTGCGAAGATACGTCAACCGGCAAGAGAGTTATTTCAAATAGAATGTCGCGGATTTCCTATGGAAAATAGGTTCTAACTATAACTATCTACTGGCGACCGCCAGTAGATAATATATATATATATATATATGTGCGTATATATATATATATATGTATGTGCGTATCTATATATATGTATGTGTGTATGTATCTATATGTGTATGTATGTATATATATTTATATTTATTACCCACTGGCGTTTGCCAGCAGGTAGTTTTATTTAGGACCTAGTTTCCGAAGGAAAAGCATTTTTTGTCTTGGCAGAAGTTTGGCGTCTTTTGACCAATCTGCATGAAATTTTCCACAAAAAGTGTCATGGTGGGTACTATTGCGATGGAAAGTTTGAGGGTGATCCATGCAGTGGGGACTGAGAATTTGGGGTGCAAAATAAGGTTGCATTTGTAAGTTAATTCCCATAGGAACCTTTAGCCACACCTACAGCCCAAGCCGCTTAACGGACTTACACCAACTTTGCCAGGGAGGTAGATGTCCGTTCCAGGAAGTGCCTTTTGCTTATTTGGTGTAAATCCGTGCAGCAGTTGTTGAGAAATTTAAGTTTAAAATGATAGTGAGATCTCTGGCCACAGATATTTCGCGGAGTTTTCGCGATGAATCGTGAATCCACGGGCCAACGGTAATGCTCTGATTGGCTGAACGCAACCTGAACAGAAAGTTGCAGCCACCATTTTATCTATCAGGAACGGTTCCCGGGGCTGAAAATCTGTGTGAAAGCCCACATAAGGGGTCAGGGTGGAGATACTCTGACCCCATGGTTGAGAAATGGGGATATCTGAAAGAAACAGTTAGTTATAGATTCCTTACCTTAGAATTACCCCCAGGCGTCAGACTGGATCCGGAAAGTTTTTCGTCAGCAGTACCCCTGCGTGTCGGAAGGTGGCGCCGGTCGACTCCGCGTTCGTCGTTGGTGTTGTGGTCACTGGGATGACGTTGCGGTAGCTACATAGACGCCGCCCTCGCGCGCTGACGTCCGTTCTTTCAGTTTCCGCGCCAGCAAGCGCAGATCCGGAGAGAGCGGTGCCCCGAGTCACTTTTTGACTGACTTTTTCTCGACTTTTGTCGACATTGTTTTTTGAGTCCATCGACTCCTGGTGCACGAGGGATGCCTGGCTTCAAGGCTTGCGGTTCCTGTAGCCGACTGATGTCGGTGATGGATCCGCACCGCGTGTTCCTATTCTGCCTGGAGCGCGACCACGACCCCAAGTCGTGCTCCGACTGCCGGATCATGAATCCAAAGTCTTTGCGGGAGCGGTCCCGAAAGCTTCTTGAAGCCCGGCAGTCGGCTCCGCGCTGCTCGAGGTCCCGGTCGCGTAGGAGGTCGAGGGACCGGTCGCAGAGCCACGACCATTCTTCGTCCAAGTCTATGCACTCGGGTCAGGTAAGTCGAAGCACATGAAATCGAAGAAGCATCGTCGCTCCTCGACTTCTCCCTGTCTGTCGGCCGACGCGACGAGGGATGCGGGTGGTACCCGTCCCGCGGCTCTGCGTACGGAGCCCGCTGGGTCGACTCCGGGTTTCCCTCCCTTTCCGGGACCTGGGGCGACCCCTGCCCAGCTTCGTCAGTTTTACGAAGCGATGCACGCCATCTTTGGGCAGCCCGACTCCGGCGGCGCGCCTTCGGGCCACGCCGACTCGGCTGGGGGCCCTGGGCTTTCGACGCCGGCGAATTCGGCCTCGGCACCGCAGGGTCCCCTGGGATCCAGGCCTCGTTCCGGATCGGCTTCGGTCGACCTTGTTACACCTCCCCCGGCACTGATTCCACCGGCACCACGTCCGAGGCCGGCGTCGGCTGTGTCCCCACCCGACATCGACCCGACCTCCACCTCGAGGTAGGCACGGAGCCGGACCTGCGCCGACCGACACCGGATCCGGCGCTGACGGGTACTTTTGTGCCCCTGTTCTACCCTGGCTCTTTGAGACCAGATTGGCAGCCAGAGGAGGGTGAGGAGGACTGGGAGGGGTCTGGGGATCCTTTAACCGACCAGTTGGGTTGTGAACCAGACTGGAGAGGAACTGGGGGAAGCCAGTGGTCTGGATACCTCACCAGACCTTGGCATGTTGTCTCCTCCTACCGTGGCTACGGAGGAGGGAGCGTCTTACACAGTGGTGTTGCGTAGGGCGGCCGAGGCTCTCAACCTCGCGCTACCTACAGTGGCAGTCAGGACTAACGTCCTGACAGAGTTCAATGAAGCCCTCACCGACATCCTTTTGGGCACCTGGTCCAGGCCCAACACGGGCTCCTGTGGATAGGATGATTGCAGGACGCCACCGCCCGGCCCCGGGTGACCCCACTTACCTCTCCCAACACCCCACCCCTGAGAGCTTGGTGGTCCAAGCCTCTACATCCAAAGGCGCATTCCCTAACGCGCCACCTGATCGGGAATACAAAAAGCTGGACCATCTTGGGAAGAAGTTTTCTTCCTCCAGCTTGGGACTGCAGTGGGTAAGCATCGCTCGTCTGTTGGGCCGTTACACCCACTCCGTGTGGGATACGGTTGTGCAAGTGCTGCCGCAGTGCCCGGAAGAGGCCCGGGCCGTACTCTCTCGGGCAGTGGTTGAAGGGAGAGACGCAGCAAAGTTTACCATCTGCTGTGGGCTGACTTCCGCCGACTCACTAGGCAGGACAATTTCCACGTCGGTAGCCCTTCGATGCTGCGCCTGGTTGAGGTCGACTGGTTTTTCAGGGGATGTCCAATCCACACTTATGGACATGCCCTTTGATGGCCGTCGCCTATTTGGCGACAAGGCAGACAACGCGCAGGAGCGCTTTAAGGACTCTCTGGCTACGGCCAGGTCCTTGGGCCTCTCCACCACCCGCCCTGCGCTGTCTGCCTTTCGCCACTTCCGAGGCTACGGAAGGGGTGCCCCGCCACGGCCCTCCCAGAGCCCCAGGCCAGCGCAAGCTGTTCAGCCCCAGCGTGGCCGGGGAGGTGGGAACCTCCGCCATGGTTCTGTGGGCCAGCGGGCGGGCCAGTCCACCACAGCCCCCTCTACAGAAGCCTCCAAACCTTCCTAGTCCGACCTTTCAGGGCCACCAATCGCCGGTGGGCGGCAGGATTCGCCATCACCTCCCCCACTGGCGCACCATCACGTCGGGCAGGTGGGTTTTGCAAATAGTCTGAAGGGGCTACTCCCTCCCCTTCGAGACCACCCCTCCAGCCATTCCACCTCAGTACCATCACATGTCGGAGGATCATCTGGCCCTTCTCCAACAGGAAGTTTCGGCACTCTTGGCCAAGGGAGCCATCGACCGCGTTCCTGTCCCAGAAGTAGGTCGTGGTTGCTATTTCCACTACTTTCTTGTGCCCAAGAAGGACAAAGGCCTGCGTCCTATCTTGGATCTCGGGAACGTCAACCGCTTCCTCCGGAAGGAGAAGTTCAAAATGTTGACGCTTGCTCGGGTCCTGTCTGCCCTCGAGACTGGATGGTAGCGGTGGACTTGCCGGACGCTTATTTTCACATCCCCGTCCTGCCGGCCCATCGGCGCTACCTGCGGTTCACGGTAGGCCAGGAGCATTTGCAGTTTACTGTGCTCCCCTTTGGCCTAACCAGCGCCCCCGGGTGTTCACGAAAGTGATGGCGGTGGTCGCAGCTCATCTGCGCAGATCAGGGGTTCCAGTCTTCCCCTATCTCGACGACTGGCTGTTAAAGGCGGGCTCGCCCCAGGCTGTCGTCTCCCACCTCCAGACTACGACAGATCTCCTGCATTCGCTGGGGTTCTCCATCAACCTGCTGAAGTCACACCTGACTCCCTCTCTGAAGCTCCTCTTCATCGGGGTGGTTCTGGACACGATGCAGTTTCTGGTCTATCCTCCCGAACAGCGAGTCCGGGATACTCGGGCTATGATTCTGATCTTTCAGCCTCTATCCCGGGTTTCGGTCAGAATGACCCTCAGGCTCCTGGGCCTGATGGCCTCCTGCATGTGGATGATTCCAGATGGCATATGCGGGCTCTGCAGTGGGACCTGAAGTTCCATTTGGCACAACATCAGGGGAACCTGTCCAATTGCATCCATATCTCGGAGGGCACTGCACGCCAATTGCAGTGGTGGCTAACGAACCAAGATTGGGTCGACGGCAGATCGCTCTCCCTTCCCCAACCAGAGTTCACAGTGGTGACCGATGCATCACTTCTGGGATGGGCGGCCACATGGGGGAGGTGGAGATCAGAGGCCTCTGGTCTCCGGCGGAGTCTGGGCTCCACATCAACCTTCTGGAGCTTCGGGCGATTCGTCTTGCACTCAAAGTATTCCTTCCTTCTGTCCGGGGAAAAGTAGTGCAGGTGTTCACGAACAACACCACCGCCATGTGGTTCTGCAACAAACAAGGCGGGCTGGGGTCATGGACCCTATGTCAGGAGGCCCTCCGCCTCTGGACATGGCTGGAACATCAGGGCATATCTCTGGTGGTTCAACACCTGGCAGGTTCCCTGAACGCCAGGGCGGACGAACTCAGCCGCAGGTGCATGATGGATCACGAATGGCGTCTTCACTCTGAGGTGGTGCAAGGTCTCTTTCGACAGTGGGGAGAGCCTTGGTAAGATCTATTCGCCACCGAAGAGAACACGCGATGTCTGCGCGTTGGAATTTCCAAGGCGGCACTTGCTAGGCGACGCTTTTCGTCGCAAGTGGAGTTGCGGTCTTCTATACGCCTTTCCGCCTATACCACTTCTGCCCAGAGTGCTGAAGATCAGGCGCAACCAGGCCCAAGTCATTCTTGTGGCTCCGGATTGGGTACGAAGAGTCTGGTATCCCGAGCTGCTACACATGGCCATCGATCCTCCGATCAGACTGCCTCTTCGGGAGGATCTTCTGTCGCAGCAGCAGGGGACGGTCCTCCACCCGAACCTGTCCGGCCTCCACTTCCTTGCGTGGAGATTGAGCGGCGGCAGTTGACGTAGTTTGACCTGCCTCCCGAAGTTTGTGATGTTATCTTGGCAGCCAGGCGTCCCTCCACTAAGACGGTATACCCCTGCAGATGAAACAAATTTGTGGCATGGTGCACAGCAAAGGCTGTGGATCCCCTTCCGCCCCTCTTTCTGAGGTTCTCTTGTTCCTCCTTTCTTTGTCCAGCAGGGCTCTGCTCTGGGCACTCTTAAGGGCTACCTCTCGGCCATTTCAGCCTTCCTTAGGCTTCCTGATCAGCCTTCTCTTTTCAAGTCCCCTGTTGTAAATCGTTTCCTTAAGGGCATTACTCCTCTTTTTCCTCCTGTTCCCTTCGTAATGCCCCAGTGGGACGTGAACTTGGTTCTTACATATCTTATGTGCGCTCCCTTTGAGGTGCTGCGTAACTGTCCTCTCAGGCTTCTAACTTTGAAAACTGCCTTTCTGGTGGCCATCACCTATGCGCGCAGGGTGAGTGAGCTACAAGCTCTTTCTTCCAAGCCTCCCTTTCTGGCAGTTCATCTGGACAAGGTCGTCCTCAGAACTAGACCTTCCTTTCTTCCCAAGGTGGTTACTTCTTTCCACATTGGCCAAACCATCACTTTGCCCACCTTATTTCCGCGTCCGCATCCTTCAAAAGAGAAAGAGAGGCTCCACCGTCTGGATCATAAACGTGCGCTTTCCTTCTACTTGGATCGCACCAAACAATTCCAGGTGGAAGACCAGCTCTTTGTTGGTTACAGGGGCGTCAAGAAAGGTCGGGCCGTGCACAAAAGGACCATCTCCAGGTGGGTTGTTCTGTGCATAAAAGCTTGCTATTCTAGGGCAAAGAAGGAGCCTCCAGTGGGACTGTGCGCCCATTCCACCAGGGCGACGGCAGCTACCACTGCTTTGGGACGGGGAGTCCCCCTTCATGACATCTGTCAGGCAGCTACGTGGGCATCGTTGCACACATTCACCAAACACTACTGCCTGGACAGCCAAGTCCAGAGAGAAGGCTTCTTTGGCCGTTCTGTTCTCCAGGACTTTCTGGTGTGAATTTAGTTCGCAGACCCACCTCCGGGGTTGATATTGCTGGGGTATCTATTCTAAGGTAAGGAATCTATAACTAACTGTTTCTTTCAGATGAACAAGTTACTTACCTTCGGTAACAATATATTTGTACGAAACATAGGTTAGTTATAGATTCCTTACCGCCCCACCCATCCTCCCGGTTCTGCGAACTGACTTCTAGGGTTAAGGACTTTCTTTGAGGGCCCTAGTTTTGTGCACCAGTGGTCAGTGTCTTGCGCTTCTGGCGTGGAAAGTCGTGTAGAGAACTGACAGGGCGTGAGGGTGGCGTCTATGTAGCTACCGCGACGTCATCCCGGCGACCACGACGCCAACGACGAACGCAGAGTCGACCAACGCCACCTTCCGACGCGCAGGGATACTGCTGACGAAAAACTTTCCGGATCCAGTCGGATGCCTGGAGGTAATTTTAAGTTAAGGAATCTATAACTAACCTATGTTTCTTACAGATATATTGTTACCGAAGGTAAGTAGCTTGTTCGTTAGTGGCACAAGTTATGTGTCCAATTTTTTTTAATTGCGCGCGATAATCGTGGCGACCGCCAGCGCGGCCCCCCGTGTACCTTCGTGGGGACATCGTGAATATCGCGACATCTTCGCAAATATTGGTGAAAATATTTAAAAAAAAAAAAAGGAATCATTAATATGCATTGTTATAGAGATATTGAGATATTGATAAATGTTTTTATAGAGTTATCTATATAGTGAGTTATCTACTGTGATGGTTAAAATTAATTAGATAGTTATAATTTTTTTATGTGGTGGTAGTTATTGAAGTCCTGCTTTTGCTTTCTGTTTCCACGACGTAACCGCGAGGATCACGATTACTGACGTCATCGCGATCTATGGCCTCACGGCAAAAACAGAAAATTGGTTTTAGAGATGATTGTTCTAGAAATACACTAGAAAAACATGAGTTTGACTGGTACAGTAATAAACCCCTAGTGTGTAAAATACTGTAATATGTGTGCATATATGTGTTTCCATTTTATGGTAAAGGCGTGATAGTCGCAGTTGACGTCACCGCGACGTCCCGAATAACCGCGAAAATGAAAAATAGGTCTGAAAGATGGTTTATAAAGAATCTTAGTACAAAAATAGGAGTTTAAACGTGCTTTGAAAGAAGTATGTATATAGTAATATGTATAGGGCAATATTCAGAATGGATTATTTTTTCATATTTTTGGATGTGTTGGTGGTCATTGAATGTCTGCTTTTGTTTTTCGTTTTTGTGACGTGTCTGTGGGGATCACGATTACCAACATCATTGCGGTCTCCGGAGTCACCGCGAAAAGATAAAATAGGTTTTAGGGATGGTTTTTATAGAAACTCTACTAAAACATGACTTTAGAGAATACTGTAAGAAACCCCTAGTGTGTAAAATACTGTAGTATGTGTGGATATATGTGTTTTACACTTCATGGAAGAGGCGCGATCATCACGGTTAACGACGCCATCGCGACGTCCCCAATAACTGCAAAAATGGAAAATTGGCCTGAAAGATGGATTTTAAAGAAAATTAGTACAAAACCATGAGTTTGAATATGTTTTTAAGGAAGTATGAATATAGTAATATGTGTAGGGTAATGTTCAGAATGTTGTTTTTTTAAAACATATTTTTGGATTAAAACACTCTATGCAAAACTTGTCCAAAGAACGACTATTCACTTCAAATAACCAAGGTCTGAAGATGCTAAAGATCATACTACCTGCAGCCTTCATAATGTGGTGAAAACTTTACAATCGTGCCCATCTTCTGAAGCAAAACAAGCAAATGTACATAGGTTAGTACCTGGTGCACAAAGTCTTCTATGTTAAGTAGACAATGTCATGATGAGACGATTCTGTCTAATAACTCGAGGCTACTTACAACACTTAGTATGTAGTATCTTTGTCCAGGTGGAAACTTTTTCTGCAGTACCAAAAACTTGTGTGGAATATAATGAACACAAGTCAACTGCCAACTGCACACAGAGTTACTCTTCAATACAAAGATATATAACACGTTCAAAACCTCTACAAACCTGTGGTGCCTTAGGCACAGATGTATCTGATAGAGACGTCTAGCCGCAGATTCCCTATCTTAGAATCCTCCCCAGGCGCTATACTGGATACAGACATTTTTTCAGCTGTACGTCTGTGCGTCGGTAGAGAGCGTTTAGCGACTCCTTAGCGATGTCGTCTACCGAATGTGATGTCAACGAAGTCCATATAAGCCCTTCCCCGACACCCTGACCTCGGTTCCTTCTTTTCCACGCTAGCAATGCAGATCTGCACTGCAGTTTCTCTGGCCGTTTTTCAGCTTACTTGACTTTTTTTTATCGACTGAGCAGTGTACCTTTTTCTACCCTTCTTCAATGTCCTAGGGGTTTAAGCATTTTGAGCCCTGTGGGCAACAAATGTCCGCCATGGACCCTCATTCCTTTTGCGTGTGGTGTCTGGATGAGCACCATCACTCCAACAAGTGTGACTCCTGTCACCAACTCCAATCGAAAGCGCCCAGGCAATGCTGCATGAAGTTCCTTGCAGTGCGGATGTCAGTCATCTAAATCTTCTCGTCGTCCTCGGTCCCCTATGCGCTCTACCGGCTAGGAGCCGTTTCCACAGGCGCCATTCTCCTTTGACATCGGAGTGTTGGGACTCGAGTACGCCCTGTGTCTCCCCACCTATCCTGGGGCCAAGGCATCTTTGACACAGATGAGACAATATTCTCAATCTCTTCATTCTTTTTTGAGTCACCTTCCTCTGGAGCGCCCTTGGGCCCCACGGAAGAGCATGAGGTCATGCCTATGACCCGCCGGCAGGTTCTCCCCAGCTTCAGGTCAGCCTCCTGTGTCTGACACCTTAGCGACGCCGGTGCACAGCCCGTCAAAGCTTCAACCTTCGGCTCCTGCTTCTGATCTGCTGACCCCAATGTCGGGGTCGGGCTCTTGTCTGCCGGCCCCCATAGTAGTGTCGTTGACGCCAGTCGACGTTGAGGCGTTGCCTTCTTGGTGTAGACCGGCTTCGATCATAGTATCGGATGTGGTGCCGATGGAGCCGACAGCCTCAAACTCCCTTCCTCTGGTTTTTCTTTCTGAAGACCGTGGTTGTGAAAGTAATACAGACGGTGTGGTGTGTCCCTCTCCCTTTTCAGACGCGGTTCCACCCCCTATGCAGTCTAGCTGGATACTTGACTTTGGTGATGCCAGTGGTGTAGAATCTTTTCCAAGCCTCATGTCTTCCCCTTGTTTGGCTATGGAGGTGAGTTCCGCTTTGACGGACATGCTCAATCGAGTTTCGTTCGAACTGGATTTACAACTTCCTTCTGTGGAATTTTCAACTGACTCTTTAGTGGGCTTTCTACGTCCTGACCAGTCTAACTTTGAGCCTTTACTTGCATACAGTGTAGGAAAGTGCCCCTTTTTGCATGGTTACCCCTCACTTTTTGCCTGACACATGATGACTTTGACTTGGTGTGCCCTGGGTCGCTACCAATCAGGTTCCCAGACCTGTGTTCTTTCCCAAAGCTGTACCTTTGTACCCCCATTGGCACATCTCTGGCCACAGGTAAGCCCCTAGTAAAAGGTACCATGGTAGCAAGGGCACTGTGATCAGGGAAGGCCTCTAAGGGCTGCAGCACCTATTGTGCCACCCCTAGGGGCCCTGTACCCTAACACCCACATACTGCAATTGCAGGCTGCGTGTTTTGGTGCAGAGAAAAGTGAAGAGTTGACATGGGGCACATCCCTGTATTCCCTACCTGCAATCCACTGTCTGTGGCCTAGGTAAGCCACCCATCTAGCAGGGTGCACTAGACCACAGGTGAGGGTACAGTTGCATGAGCACTGTACCCCTACATTGTCTAAGTCCATTCTTAGACATTGTAAGTGCAGTAAAGCGATAAAGAGTATATGGTCTGGGATTTGGTCATTACGAACTCCACAGCTCCATAGTGGCTTTACTGAAAACTGGGAAGTTGGGTAGCAAGCTTCTCAACACATTAAACCCACACTGATGGTAGTGTGGGATTTAATGTAAAAGACACACAGAGGGCATCTTAGAGATGCCCCCTGAAAAAAGACCAGCCCTGGAGTGGTTCCTGAATGGCTGCCCGCCATTTGCCACCACCAGACAGGTTTCTGGACCCTTGGGTAGAGAGCCTCTGCTCTCTGGGTCCAGAAACAAAGCCCATCCTGAGCAGAGGAGTCATGCCTCCTCCCCCAGGATGGGCTGGGTCCACGAAAGGGGAAGCTTCAAAGGCCTTCTGCCTTTGTAAGCTGTCCCTGCCTTTTTCTGCCCCCAGCAACTGGCTCCCACCGGTTCTGACCCCCACTTTGGGCGGGAGAATCGGCTTGAAAACCAAACTAGGAGAGGTGTGCCCACCTTTGCCAACCCTACCCCTCAGGTGGGGGATGCCAACCCTACCCCTCAGGTGGGGGAGGCGAGGCGAAGCACACATCTCAGTCCCCTCCATCTTGGAGATGAGGAGCCAATTAGGAAGAGGCTCATGCCCCCCTCCCACTAGAGGGTGGCATAAGAGGGGGTGTACTAACCCCAGGGAAGGTACACATTGGTCCCGACCTGCACACTCCTGTAACGCCCTTAAAGGTAGTATTTAGGGGTGACCCCGAACCTTGCCTCCTCAGATTCGAGGAAGAAAGAAGACGGACAGAAGAGCTGTGCTGACCCAGGAAGAAAAGGATACTTACTGCGTTGGCGCCAGCCCTACCGGCCTGTCCCGACTTCAACCTGCCTACATGCGAGAACCCTGGCGAGTCCAACAGCCCCCATGGCCCGTAGGTCCTGCCCTGCCCTCATCTAACGGACTCTGTCTCCCGTGAGCACCGGATTTGCTCAAGCGAAGGCTCGAAGATAAGAGCCCGGATCCAGGCTGCTCCACTGTTCTGCACCACTCTGCACCAGACGCCCAAGCCGCCTAACACCACAAGGAGGTCTACCCTGTGATCTTGACTTGGGATCTGGCGATCCCTGACCTCCGCCAAACTTCAAGCCAACACCTGCAGCCTCAACCCGAAGGGTCCCCCAACCGCGACCGTAGCTGGTGAGAGAACCCAACACCTAAAGCCCCCCCTGCATCCAATGCCCCACGGCCTTGGGTAGTCCAATCGACAGTATTTAGGCATCCCCAAGATCCCAACTTACCTCTCCAGCCAGTGGTCCCCTTCAGGAAGCCTCCCCGACCGAGCCTGCAGCATCTTTTCCGAAAAGGAGATCTCTATTGCAATCTACAGGTCCCTGACGTCGTCTTGGCACTCTGCATCCGGCCACCTCCTTGCTGCTGGTGGTGCAGCTCCTGTGCTGACCATTGGCCCCTGCAGTGCTGGTCCCTACCCTAGGAGCTTTACTCCCACAGCCCAGTGGCCTGCTCAAAATCAGATCCTGACCAAAGGCCCCCCTTAGCCTCATTGGCTAACACTGGGCCCCTGCACTCTGCAACCGGCTGCCCCAATGTCGCTGGTGGTTTAATTTGAGTGCCTACCTGGACCTTGGGGAACCTTGGTCCTAGCCCCCAAAGGTCATACCTGAAGGTCGAGTACTTGCCTGTAAAACCAATAACCATTTTTCTCCCGTAGGAGTTAATGTTTTGAGTTTTTGTTCCAAAAATGTTCCAACTGTTGAGCTATTTTTTTTATGTGGGAAGAAAGTAACTATGCTTTAAACTCATAATTGTCGTACTTACCTGTATGGGACAAAGTTCAGGGTGTGATATCTGGGAATATTACCCCGAGTAGTCGATGTAATCTAGAAGTAACGTGAGAGTAATCCAAAATAATTACTGTGTAATTTAAACAGCTTTTTGAACCAATACAAATCTGTAACAATTGCAAATCCATTCCCAATTGCACTTCCTGAAAGTATAAAAGTATATTTTACTTACCTGTGCCGAGTCCTGCTTGGTTCTCAAAATAAAATATAAGTGTACCTTTTTTTATACTTACCTAATTGATCTGGGTTCAGTCTCTTGATTGTGTGCCATCAGTCTTGATTGAGTGAATACAATAAATGCCTAACACATCCTCTGGATAAGCCTAACTGCTTGCCCACACTACCACAAAGAGAGCTGTTAGTACTTACCTAATTTAGCCTTTGCTATACCTCTGGGGACTCCCTGAACTCTGAGCACACTATAACTTACTTTTGTATAGTATATACAGAGCCAGCTTCCTACATATAGTGACTGTCTTTTTGATATCCTGTTGGGTGCTTGGGCTAAAGCTGAAACACGGCTCCTTGTGGATTGCTCTATTTCTCACAGGCATTGTCCGGCCCCGGGGGATCCCTTCCATCTCCTTTGACATCCCTTTACTAAGTGCTTTGTGGTTCAGCCTGCTTTAGCCACCCAAAATAGTGATTTTTCTCCCTCCTGTCCCTCGGAAAGAGTGACCAGGAAATTTGAAGCTTGTGGTAAGCATATTTTCTCCTCTTCTAGCACTGCGTTCTCTAAACACTTCTTGTGTCCTCGCCCGCTTTTCCCACGCCTTGTGGGACTCAGTGGAATGCCTCTTGTCCTCCCTTCTGGAAAAAGGCCAGAATGCTCTTGTACCCAACAAGCTGCCACTCTTAGCATCCGCTTTGGTATGGATACCACTGATTCTGGTGGTCAGGTTATGGCCTCTTCTATAGCTCTACGTCGGTGTGCTTAGTTGCATACTTCCAGGCTTTCCGAGGCTGTGCAAACTACTTTATTTAACATGCCTTTTGATGCCGCCTCCCTTTTGTTGCGCATGCCGACTCGGCTTTATGCTGGTTCAGAGATAGAGATAGTCATGCTGGTTCAGAGTCTTAACTCTGTTGTTGTGCTAGGGTTATCAGGGTCAGTTTGTTTCCCCCTTGTTGTGACTCTTATCCGCCTTCATAGGGCGGAGTAATTCTCCCCCTTACAGGGTTACACCCGGTGAGGTGTTCCTGCTCTCTGCAGGTACTTTTTTTCTCGTTTATGCAGTCAGTGAAAAGTTTTATTTTCCAACCATCTGAAACAATGGTTCCCAAACGTTTGACTCCTGTGGTACCCCGTTGAGTCACTACTGGAAGCTAGGGACCCCTCAAGCAATTTGTACAATTTAAATTTCAAACAATATAACAGTAATTCGCAAAAAATACACAAACAAGTACACACCAAACAAATACTCAAATTACTAAAGATTTTATTGAAAAAATGTGCAAGTATCAAAAAAAAATTAATTGGAAGGTTGGGACTGCACCTCGGAGGCTAACTTTTCAATGGTTGGTTTTATTTCACAGTACAAGGGTCCTGCTCCTGCCAGGGCCAGACTGAAAACCCAGAGCAGCCCAGGCAAATGTTGTCAGACCAGTCCCCGTACGGTGCTCACCAATACAAAGGGGGCTTTAGTGGTCTCTCCCCCAAGACAATTTGGAGAAAATAATGCATTTTACAACACATTTATCATTATATATTGAATTATATTAGCTTTTAAACATAGTAAATGATGACCTTACTGTGCACCAGGGTACGACACACTTTGTTGGGGTTCTTCAATGACTCCCTCACTATCACCCTCCAACAGTGCCTCTCATCTCTCCATAGCCCCTCTGTCACAAGTATTTAATTTGTTTTATAGCACCTCTCATACCAGTGTAGGGTGTCAGCACTTTACATCACACACATACAGAGACAATGACTCATACATGTGTAAATCAGTGTATGGAAAATGTTACATAAGCAAAGGGGACTACAAGGTATAGGATTCACATGTCATCCATACTGGTAGGCATTTTTTAAGAGTGCTTGCTCTGGAGAAGCACAAACTCAGGATTCAGAACATAACACAGTGGTTATCATTGACTTTAATAATGAGGATTTATTTGTACCCAAACAAATCTTTTTTTTAGCAGCGTCAGGATAATGAAAGACTGGGAAAAAACATAACTCACTAACTTGTACCATGTAGTTTGCATGCCGCTGTTTGATGACAGTTCACAGCTCAATGTGCTAGATAAGATTGTAACTTATGAACTGCACAGTAACAAAAGAATCTTTGTGAAAAAGCAGTAACCCACTGAGCTATGCACATAAAATACTGTTTTTTGAAATGTATGGTACACATTGTTTGTTGTGGGCATATTAACCATCTGCGCTACCTTAGATGAGTCAAAACTGCCACTGGACAAAACTCCCATCTCTCCCCAGCAGGTACATTAATCACCTGAGTTATCTTGACACTTTTATTGTTGCCCTAAAACTGCTGCTGCCTGCAGACCCCCTAGGAATGTGTCGCATACCCCTGTGGGTCCGCGGACCACAGTTTGGGAACCACTGATTTGGAACATATCTTGTTTTGCTGTCTCATGGGAGTCTGTTATTACAGCTTCTTTTTGCCGCTTGATTTTTCTTACCCGAGTACTTACTCTGTGGCGAGTATTCTGTTTGTTGTGCGGATGCATTACAGCCTTGTTCCCTGTTCTTTGGGACCTTCTTTTGTATGCCTTAGAGGCATTTTGTGAGCTATCTATGCATTTAGTATCCCTTTTATGGACTTTGACTTCATCTTTTCTCTGCCCGTTATGTCCATGTGGGCGATACTGGTATCACAGGCAGGCACACTCTTGGCCTGGTTAACATTCGTTCCAGTCTTCGACCCACTTTGGTGTGGACCTTCTCTTTGTTCTGTTTTACTCTGTGGGATACACAGATTTTCTCCTACTCATATTTGTGATCCTATTGGTTCGGGCTTGGGTTCCACGACTTCACCTCCCTAATGCACCTGTGGTATAGTCCTCTTTTTGGCATAGTATTTTAAATTGCGCCTTGACACTGCTTTCTTGTGCAGGCCCTTTTCTACTTTATCGTGCTCTTGATGCTGTTTATCTTCAGCAGTCTGGTGTTCTTGTATGTGTTTTTACCCTTTCTGTGTCCTACCTACCAACTTGGGTTACGGCCTCTGCTTTTGCCTCCTGCGGGGTTTTTATACATATGTCATTTCACTCTTGGGTTCGCTGTTGTTTCTTCTGTTCTCTTCACTTGGGACACCAGTCCCCTAGTTTGTTTGGATCCTTGTCTGGTATCCTTATTTCCCTCCACTCCTGCCTTAGTGGCGTCCCCCTTTTTCTGTGGCAGAGGTTCCATTTAACCACCTTCTTTGGTGGAGGTATTCCATTACTTTTTCTTGGGGCATATCCTATCTTTTCTCCAGTTTCCAAGAAGCGTTGGTCAGGTTTCTTACCTGTTTCTGATGCTTCCATAAGTTGGACAATGTGTGATTTTCATAATCGACTATCTGTCGCCCTTAGTTTACTCCAGACCTTCGTTTTACCCTGGTGTTCTTCTCCTTTTTCTTCTTCTTCTCTTTCATGGTGGACTTTCCACATACTGTTTATTCTTTGCTTCTCCTGCTGGCACCCTTCAGTCGGTGGGGATGGTTCTTTGATGGTTGCTCTTGCGATTCCCGTAGTGGGCAATGTCTTCCACTTACTACTCTTATGTGGCATTGTATTGCTGTTTTCCAGCCTTGTCTTTCTGTCTCCACCTCTGTTACTGTCGTAACTTCTTTTACGATGGTAGGTTGTATTATTCTGTCCTTCCTTCGTTACCTCTGTTCTTGCAGCATCCTTCGTTCATCTACTTCTCGTCCTCCCGTTCACTAGCAGAGGACGGGGGTTACCTTCGTTGGAGTGGATATACTTTTGCTTACCATGTATGACTTGTGTGTCTAAGGGCATTTCTATGTTTTTATATGCATTTTTATCTTTATATACATTTATCTCTGCATGTATATACCTATCTCTTGAATGCATCTCTTGTAGGAGTCTTTTACTTCAGGTATTTTGCACATATGGTTGTCCGGCCTTCTATACGGTGTACGTCGCCGCATTTTACCTACACCCACCTTGATGACCTGATTCAGCCTTCTTGGTTGTACTTGTCTGTTTCCTTCCTTCTCTTCAGTGAGCGTCTCAGTTACATTATTTCGGAGGATGTCTTGTATATCTTCAAGGTTCTCAGTGTAAGAGCGATTTCTTTTACCGTTATTGTTGTTTTCCTAGCAATGCTCTTTATCGTTGATTGTTCTCTTTCTATTTTCTCCATTATATCATTAGAGATCTATTTTTTCATAATCTGTTTCTCAGAATCGTTTCCTTGACGATCGGTGGGTGCTCTTTATTGTATGTTTGCTTTCTCTTTACTTACCTGGGGTACTTGTGCTCTATGTGGCTACTCTCCGGTCCACCGCGGTCCTATCAATAGACCGTTTGCGTGGAGAGAGGCAGCCCTGTTGGGGGTTCGTTTGACCCTTGCTTACGGTCGCCATCTTGGAGCGGTTGACTCTCTAGCTGTTCTATTCTGTCCCGTGGCCCTCGCACATAAAACCAGCATTCTCGCGGACACGCACCACAATAGCAGAAGCGGCTGGAATTGCCGATCTTCTAATCTTGTGACTGTGTTTTAATTACTTTCTTGCACTAGAATCCGCCCGTTTGTATCTGTCAGTGTGTCATCTGATTTTAAGCAGCGTTGTATGGTTTTTAACAGCTCCTTTAAAATTGTATACATTGAATTTGCTTTCTCTTTACTTACCTGGGGTACTTGTTGTCTTTGTGGCTACTCCGGTCCACCGCGGTCCTATCAATAGACCGTTTGCGTGGAGAGAGGCAGCCCTGTTGGGGGTTCGTTTGACCCGTGCTTACGGTCGCCATCTTGGAGTGGTTGACGCTCTAGCTGTTCTATTCTGTCCCGTGGCCCTTGCACATAAAACCAGCATTCTCGCAGATGCGCAGCTGGCGCGCCGAAGGCAAGCCCGTCTGTGCCCGTCGACGCCGCCAGAGAGGCTGCCTCTCGGGCCTCATAGGCAGTCCGCTATGTCCCCATACACCTATTCGAAACCTGTGCTCCTGGAGATTGGTAAACGTATTGGAAACCCAAGATGTAGGGAGCATATCTTTTTGAACCAAGATCCACTCTTCAGCAAGTATGCCTGCTGCAAGGGGTTTCAAGCTCCCACACACACAGTTGCTGCCGATTCTCCTTCTTGCCTCTCAGTCCCTATAGGTCATAACAACAATGCTTCCAGGAAGAAGGTTTATGAAAAGGATGGGAAACCATTCAATTTGCAGGGTCTCTATCTTAAACGCTCGATCCATTCCTAAACATGCAGCAGGAATATGGGATCTATTAGATTCCCTCAAACCGGACATCTGCTTCTTTACCGAAACATGGCTACATCAGCTCGCCACCCCCTCCGTAGCTATTGCTTTTCCGGAAGACTATAGAATCTCCAGACTAGATAGAGAAGGGAAGAAGGGTGGGGGGCTAGCCATTGCTACCCATCTACCTTTGAGCATTAAGCTTTTGGATTCTTTTTCCTCCCCCAGCTTGGAGCTGTTGGCATTTAAACTGGAGATAGATCAGGGCTCCAGTTGGATGGGAGCTGTGGTTTACCATCCCCCAGGGGGTAATAAAAAAAGATTTCTGCATTTCACTAATGGAATCCCTTGCACCTCTCTCCTTGCAATCACACAACTTTCTGTTAATAGGAGATTTCAATCATCATTTTGATATTACCTCCGACTCTATAGGGCTGGTAGAAGCTTTGGAATCTCTTGGCCTTTTACCCAAAGTATTCAGTCCCACTCATATAGCGGGTCACACACTGGACAACATCTTCTCTAATACTCAGGATATAGTAGTGGACCCCCCTATAGCCCTGACATGACAGACCATTCTGCTTTGAAATTTGTATTAAACTTATCAAAGAAAATAAATAAACCCCAATCTGTCCTTGGCCGGCAGAGACCATGGAGGAAGGTGACTCTAGCCTCTTTTATCCCTGTATTTAAAGCCCCGGTCCTTCAGAATTGTAGGGACAGCGATGTGGCTCTGGAAATACTAGATGGCTCTCTGACAAAAGCGCTGGATACGATCGCCCCAATCAAAGTTTGCAAGACCTGGATAAAATCAGCTCCAGCACCTTGGTACAATGACAGTCTTAAGAAAGAAAAAGCTGTTTGCAGGAAATGGGAAAGGAAATGGAGAAAATCTAAACAGGAGGCAGATAAACTAGCATATAGAACGGCTCTTAGACAATACCTAAAGAACTGTAACGGAGCTAGAAGATCACACCTGGGGACCAGACAGCGAAGCTAAGAATTCTTCCAAAGAATTGTTTAAAATCCTGAAAGATTTCACCAACCCAAGAGTGAATAACTCATCCATCCCGCAGACTCAACAGCGCTATGTTGATCTGGCCAACCATTTTAAGCTAAAGATAGATAAAATCTACAGCTCCTTCAACATACAGGTGGAACCTAGTGTGGTTTCATATAAGCACGATAATTCCATTTCTTTCTCATTAGATACATTTAAGGCCATTACTGGGGACCAAGTCCACTCGTTACTAGCTCACCAAAAATCTGGTTCCCCTCTCGACGTGGCTCCACCTTTCATCATCACAGCATTGGCCTCGGCTCTAGCGGCCCCCATTGCTGAATTATGTCATCAATCTCTAATCACAGCCACCTTCCCTCAGAAATGGAAGCTGTCGCAAATCAGACCTATATTAAAAAAAGCCCTGGCCGATCCTCGGGATCTTCAAACTTATAGGCCGATCTCTCTTCTCCCTCTGTTTTCGAAAGTCATGGAAGCCTCAGTCAATAAGCAGTTAGTTCAATACCTTGAATTGAATAATCTGCTTGACTCCTCTCAGTCAGGCTTTTGTGCTTCGCACAGTACCGAGTCTGCACTAACAGAAGTCACTGATGCGATCAAGCTGGCCCTGGACAAGGGGACTCCTACTATGCTGATCCTTCTTGACTTGTCGGCCGCATTCGACACCATCTCTCATCGAATCCTTGTGGATAGATTACGAAAGATTGGTGTCAGAGGAACGGCACTCAGATGGTTTGAAAGCTTCCTTGCCGACAGAACTCAGCAAGTCCAACTTGAGTCTTTCACTTCGCAGACTTTGGCTGTGGACAAAGGGGTACCACAGGGCTCCATTCTAAGCCCCATGTTATTGAACATTTATGTATCTTCTCTGGCCCCCATTATTAGATCTTGTGGATTCGACACCGTTTCGTATGCGAATGATACTCAACTGATCATTACCATCGATTCAAATCCCGCATCGACCAGAGAAAGATTAAAAAAATGCATGTTAATGATGGCTGCCTGGATGACTGCTAACTTTTTGCAGCTGAACACAACCAAAACTGAGATTGTGTTGTTCGGGAAGGCAGAGGAGCTGTGGTCTACAGATTGGTGGCCTCCGGAGCTGGGTGACCCTCCGACCCCCAAAAAATGGGTGAAAAATGTAGGTATCATGGTGGATGAGAAACTCTCCATGGAGCAACATGTGAAAAGCATTTCAGGCACGTGTTTCGGCTTGATGCGTATGCTCAAAGATCTTTCCTTGGTTGCCCCTCTCTGCAAGAAAGTCGCTTATCCAGGCATTACTAGTAAGCAGGCTGGATTACGGTAATTCCCTACTGGTAGGGATTAGGGAAGATCTTCTCTCTAGACTGCAGGTCGTGCAGAATACTGCTGCACGTCTTGCTCTTAACCGTCCATCCCGTTCGCCTTCGGAATCTCTCCTGCGCCAACTTCATTGGCTACCAATTAGGAAGCGCGCATTATTCAAGCTGCTGTCTGGTATTTAAGACTCTACAGGGGCATGGCCCGGCCTACCTCAGCAAAAAGCTAATACCTTACATTCCGTGACGGCAGCTGAGGTTGAGTAGTCGGCGGCTGTTGTGTCCAATGAGGATCAACAAAATCAGAATGGGAGGTCGCTCTTTTTCTCATCTTGTGCCCTCCCACTAGAATAAGCTGCCTGGCAACATTCGTGATAGCCCCTCCTTTGGGCTGTTCAAAAAACAGCTCAAAACCTCGTTGTTCAGTCACTAATCAGCGGTTCTCTCCATTACTCTTCTAAAATTGTGGCGCCGAGAGATCCCCGTGGGGATGATTCGTTTTGCGCCTAACAAATACTAATAATAATGTGTTGCTGCGGCTGAGCACGGTGTGTATGCTCCTTCCATTTGGTTTTGAGCCTGTACTCTATGGACTATTGTCCTTGGTCCCTTTGTATTCCCCGATCTTGGGTTGCATCCCCTTTTGGGGCTGCCTCTTTAACTGGTTCTATACCGTGTTTTTTATGGTCATAGCTTTATACTACCTACGGGCTTCCCATAGTCCTTCTTGGAGATCAGTTCTTTCGGTGAGCATCTTTCTTCACCTATCATTTTCAGATAGTTCTATCTTTTGTACCGGCTTCTCCTATTTGGGCATCTTTGGTGAGGTCAGTTCGCAGCCCCTCCTCCAAGCATGATGTTACTTGAGTGTCTGATTCTAAGAAAAGTAATCTGCAGCTAAATGTGTCTATTAGATGGACAAGTTACTTACATTGGGTGACATTTTGTCTAGTAGAGACAGGATCTAGCCGCAAATTCCTTATCGACCCACCCATCCTCCCCACTCTGCGAACTGAGGGCACCGTTGTCTCCAAGATCCCCTCTTTTCATACTACTACAGCTCTTTCACTGTACTTATTGATACACATTTTTTCCCTTTTTTGCACACTGTTCCCAGAGACTGTTTCTCTAAGTGGCTCCGCGTTGTTGGTGGGAAAATAGTCACAAAAGAAACTGACGTCAGAGGAGGGTATATATGGACTTCATTGACATCACATTCCAGAGACAACAATGCAACGAAGTCGTTCGATGCTGTTAGAAATGGGGGTCTCTAGTTGGCAATGGCTGGCCACTGTCCAAGTAGGGACCCTTCTTCCTAAGTCAGAGTGAGAGGGCTACCCTCTTTAATACCCCTGCTCAACCCTGTGGTAACGTAGCACGAGCAGGTAGGCTTATCTCAGAGGCAGGGTGTGAAGCATTTATGACCATACACAGTAACACAGTGAGGAACACTACAAAGGGACACCACACAAGTAGTTATAAAAAATAAGTATCTTTATATAAAGGCAGATTTATCACAGGCCAATAACTGTAAAAGCCACAATACTGTCAAAAATAGGATAGCTGTTGAAGGACTGTCAAAGATAGTTCAAAGGTTGCAAGAGTAAGGTTCAAATTCAAAGCAGGGGTCTCTGCGCCCCTTCCTCGTTCGGAGGTTGCAAAAATAAGGTTCAAATTCAAGGCAGTGGTCTCTGCGACCCTTTCTCTCATAAGAATGTCAAAAATAGGATGGCTGTTGAAGGACTGTCAAAAAATAGTTCAAAGGTTGCAAAAATAAGGTTCAAATTCAAGGCAGTGGTCTCTGCGACCCTTTCTCTCACAAAGTACCTGGGTTTAGTAGCAAAACCAACAAAATGTCGCAAAGAAGTGGTAGCAATGATTTTCCTCACGCGAGGCCGGCGATGCGTTAAAATCCTTGCCGCAAGGGAGGATGATGCGCTGATCTGCTGATGCGTGCGGAGACGATGCGACCAACTTCTGCACGCTAGGCCGCCGATGCGCTGAGACCTTGCCGCGAGGGCGAAGGCGATGCGACGATCCTGTTGCGTGTGCGGAGACGATGCGACAAACTTCTGCACGCTAGGCCGCCGATGCGATGACTTTCTTGCCGCGAGGGAGAAGTCGATGCGACGAGCCTGTTGCGTTGTGCGATCGTGTTGCGATGCGAAGAACTGAGCGCTCCGCGAGGGAGCGACGAAATCCGGTGCGATGCGATGAAAATGGCGGACGCACGGCGTCCGCAATGCGATGTCTTGAAGCAATGATTCTGTAGGGGTTGCGAGCGCTCGGCGACAGCCGCGCGATGATTTTTCCAGCGCGTCTCGGCTGCAGCGGCTCGCAAAGGGGCGTTAGCGATGGTTTCGTGTTGCGAGTACCCAGCGGCAGCAGCACGATGATTTTTCCAGCGCTCTCGGCTGCAGCGGCTCGCAAACGTGCGTTAGCGACGATTTCCAGCACTCTTTTCTCTGAAGCAAAACTAGAGGCCCTAGAACTCACAGGAGCCTCATCAGCAGATAGCAATCCTCGCAGGGAGGAAGCAGGAGGTTGGTGGTGGAGTCAGATGTGCCTGAGACTCCAGCAGGAGGCTAGCTCTTTTCCTAGCCCTTGGGTAATTTCTGTAACAAAAATAAAAGTTCTCTCAAAAGTTCCTTTTCCTCTTCTTCAAGGTCCAGCGGTCACTGCTGCAGGCCAGTGCAAGAAACAACACACAAGCACAAGGACAGTCACTTCCTGCAGATTCCTCCAGTGGCACGGACAGAGTTTCCTCTCCAGATCCAAAAGCAATACAAAAGTAGGGGTTTGAGCACAGATATTTATACCCCAAAAGCCTTTGATCCTTGAAGCTACCAGTCCCTGAACCTAGCCAGAACCAGTTCTGCTCAGGCCTGGAGCACTTTGTTTACCAGGCTGCATCCTTCCTTTCAGAAAGAGGGGGTCTGCTAGCAGACACACAGTGGGAGGTGGAGCCAGCATTCACCTTGCCAGGCACAGCCCTATTCAGATCAAAGAGCCACCCCTCCCCACACTCTAAATGCAGATCTCTCTATTCAACCCAGGTCTGACTCAGCCTGTCCTGCCCCTCTAAAACCAGACATCCAATACACAACGGCAGAGCACACTGGAAGGCTTAGGCAAGAAAATACCTACTTTCTAAAAGTGGTATTTTCAAACACAGAATATAAAAATAAACTTCACTAAAAGGTGTATTTTAATATTCTGAGCTCAGGCATACTAAATTCGTTTTTCTACCATGTTCCTGGGGTCAGTTAGGACTATAGAATGTAATAGTCAAACTGCCCATTCTAGCCTATGAGGAACAGGTAGCCTTACAGTAGTGAAAAACGAAATGGGGTGTAATTCACTACCAGGACATGCTACACACACCAAGGCATGTCCTACCTTACACATACAATGCGCCCTACCATAGGGGTGACTTACATGATGCCAAGGGAAGGTTCAGGGGCTGGGAAGTGGGTGCACTTCACAGCCAAGATGGCAGTTCTGGACTGCACACAGACACTGCAGTGGCAGGTCTTAGACACACTTTACAAGCTGCTTCTGTGGGTGGCGCAAACCAGCGCTGCATGCCCACCAGCAGCATTTGGTTTACCAGCCCTGGGCACACACAGGCCACACTACTAGGGACTAACAGGTAAACCAAATAAGCCAATCAGGGATATACCAATTCACATAGACATATTTACAAGGGGAGAGCATATGCACTTTAGCACTGAACAGCAGTGGTAAAGTGCCCAGAGTCATAAAACCAACAGAAACAGGTCAGCAAAAATACAGGAGGCAGGCAAAAAGTTTAGGGGTGACCCTGCAAAAAGGGCCATTTCTAACACAACCCCCTTCCAGCCAAAACGCAGGGTAGACCAATCACTACTTTGATGGGCTTCCCTGCTTCGGGCGATAGAACACGGAACTGGCCCGCAACTGCAGGGGCATATGCCAGCTCTCCTCCAATCTGAACCCTGGTGGATCCCTCTGTCCACACTCCCAGGGCCCACTAAGATAACCAATGGGGAACTCTGCCCCTCACCTGTGGACACCCCCTGTGCAGCACCTAACCTTAACTGGCCCCCAGGTGTGTCCCAACAGATAAACAATAAGCCCCAGTAATCACTGATAGTAGTCAGTGATGAAATCCAAGCCCTATACCTCTCAGGGCTCTCAAACTTTTGTGGTATCAGAGAGTGAGGGGCAGTAACCCCAGGTGCCTGGCACCTTTTGTACACTCTCCCTCCTGTCAGGTCAGGCAAAGCACCCGGACACTGACCCACCAGCCCTGGGCCGGTACCCAGCGGCTGGGCCAGAGACTGGGGTGGGCTCTCCCACACCCGGTCCTCCTCTTTGGGGCTCGGTACCCTCCCACCTGGAGCGATACCCCCTTTCAGAATTGTCAGGGCACCTGAGGCAGGTGTCCTGCATAGTCCGCCCACCAGTTCAGGGGTTCTATCCTGCAACTGGTATCCTAGCATAGGGTCTGTACCCTTAGACTGGGCGGAGGTCAGGGGTGAGGCTGCCCTCTCCCCGCCCCCTTTACTGGGGCCCGGCACCCTCCCACCTGGAGAGGTGCCTCCATAACACAAACCGGGAGGGGCACTGTTAGCAGTTGCCCCTTCCTCCCGATCAGGGGGACACCCTGAACCTGGCCCCCCAACCTAGGGTCTGTACCCTTGGGCTGGGCCTGTGCCTGGCAACCCAGGACTTCTGGGGCGTACACCAATTCCCCCAAGGAAAATACACTCTTCCACTAGTTCAGGGCCTTGTCCCTGCAACTGATCCATCAACCTGGAAAAACCCTCAGGTGGTACTGGGGTCAGAGGCGAGGACTCCCTCCCTCTGCACCCCTTCCAGCATACTGCACCCTCCCACCTGGAGTGGTGCTTTTAGAAAAGAAAATGGTCGGGACACTGCTTACAGTTGTCCCTTCCTCCAGGTCAGACAACACCTGGACCTGACTTACCATCCCAGGGACCAACCCCTGTGCTTGAACAACTGCCTGGCCAACCAGGACTTCCTGGGGAGCACACAGGCCCCCTCAAGGGAAACACACCCCTCCACCAGTTCAGGGCCTGGACCCTGCAACTGACCTACCAACCTGAAAAAACCCGCAGGTTGCACCGGGGTCAGAGGCGAGGACTCCCTCCCTCTGCACCCCCTTCCAGCATACTGCACCCTCCCACCTGGAGTGGTGCTCTTAGAAAAAATGGTCGGGACACTGCTTACAGTTGTCCCTCCCTCCAGGGCAGACAACTCCTGGATCTGACTTACCAACCCAGGGATCAACCCCTGTGGCTGAACAACTGCCTGGCCAACCAGGACTGAAGTGGTGTCACCATGGTCACTCCTAGGGGGCTCAGCCCTTCTGACTGGCCCCTGACCCACTGGCTCTTCCACTGGGGACTCCTTCCCCCTTTCATCCCTCAGACTGGACTTCCGTACCCTCCCCCTAGGAGTGGCACTGCCAGGCACAAGAACTGATGGAGGCCTGACTACAGGCACTCCCAGCTCACCTAACACTGGGGTACCCCCCACAATGGACGGTCCATCCAGACAGACTAGGCTCCCCACCTGGTGTTCCCTCATGCGACCATCCAGTCCTGGGGACTGAGGCTGGGGCACTTCGGGACCTATCCCAGTCTCACTCCTGCTCCCACGAGACAGGATGTGAGGCCCTACAACCTCCTCACAACAAGGGGACCCAGCTGTAACACTCCTAACCTTTCCCAGCACTCTGGGTTGGAAAACTTCTGAACCACTTCTCTTAGGGTCATTCCCTAATGCCTCTACAGAGCCTCTGGTACTCACCCAGAGGTCTGCCTCCTGCGCAAGTTCCCTAGGATCAGAGAACTCGCACTCTAACACATGTTGGTTTAGCTCTGGAAAATAGGAACTCACAATATGCTCTCCCACAATTGGATTACACAGTTCCACGCAGGTGCTAACCTTTACCTCACAATCCAGTGTCTCACACACGTACCCCACACCACTCTCTTGAAGTGGGCGAGACATTAACTGACTGTCTCTATCACTCAACCCACACTCTTCTGGGCGGTCCTCACACTCATACACCAGGACTTCAACCACGGGGGAACCCCTCTCCCTGCACCTCTCATCCAGAGTCGGTAGAGTATCCCTCCTTTCACTAGGACTATGGGCCCCTGCGCTAGTTCCCCAATCCACCTCAGGGCCACTGCATATTAATGGGGCTACCTCATATCCTTGAATCCCCTGGTGTAGATCAACCCCTCCTTCAAGTCAGGTGCTACCTCTCTGGGTGGGGGTACTACACTGTCATCACTATATACTTCAATTTTGCTGCCACCACTGGACCCCACCCTCTCTGGGGAATCCAGACAATTAAAACTGCGCTCCAGGGGTAACCTACCCTCTTGAGCTAACTTCTCCTTTTCTGCTAGGTGCGCCTCCAGCTGGGCAATCTCTATTTGGAGCCTCTCCAATTCCAGCTGGTACTCCCTCTCCCTCTGTCTGCCCAACTCCTCTGGGGACCATGAAGGGGATTGGGTGCTACCCTGTGCACTAGATCCAGCAAGGGACTCCCTACCTATGGGACCTTCCCTCCTGTCCACCAACTCCTCTGGGGACCCTGAGGGGAATCTGGCACTACCATAGGCACTAGACTCATCAAGGAACTCCCCACCTATGAGATATTCCATAACACTTTCTTCCTCCTCTTCAGACTCTCCAGAGCCACCCTCAGACCAACTACCCTCTTGGTAGGTGTACTGGGACTCTAAGAATCTCCATCTGTCTTGTTGCCAAAGTCTCAGGGATGTCTGCAGGGATAGCTGAGTCTCCGTCCTACTCACTGCTAAGCCCCTCTCCTCACAGAACCCCCTTAGCTCCTCTAGACTGTAGGTCAACAGATCATCTATATAAAAGGTAGGTCTCATTTCAGCAAGACCCATTGTAGCAATATCTGGCAATATCAATAATAAAAAAATAGGCTTGCCCGTTGTAACAATTACGGGCAATATCAATAAAAGATAGAAAAAAACTTCTCAAGAAAATGTATGCGGGTAAAAAATCACCGGCAATATCAAGCACAATATAGGATCCAACAATTCTCAAAAATGTATGCGGGTACTATCACCGGCAATATCAATAAAACATAGGCTTGCCCATTGTAACAATCACGGGCAATATCAATAAAAGATAGAAGAAAACTTCTCAAAAAATGTAAGCGGGTGAAAAATCACCGGCAATATCAATCACAATATAGGATCCTAAAAACTCTCAGAAATGTGCGTGGGTGAAAAATCACCAGCAATATCAATCACAATAGGGGATCAAAAACTTTCAATAAATGGGCGCGGGTGAAGAATCACCGGCAATATCAATCACAATATAGGATCCCAAAAACTCTCAGAAAATGTGCGCGGGTGAAAAATCACCGGCAATATCAATCACAATATAGGAGCAAAAAAAAAATTCTCAAAAAATGTATGCGGTACGTTATGGTCTGCACTCACTAGTAGTGTACACTATAATTACTGTATGCGATCATAAATGCAAGTCCAGATCCTCACCGCTGACCACCAATGTTAGAAATGGGGGTCTCTAGTTGGCAATGGCTGGCCACTGTCCAAGTAGGGACCCTTCTTCCTAAGTCAGAGTGAGAGGGCTACCCTCTTTAATACCCCTGCTCAACCCTGTGGTAACGTAGCACGAGCAGGTAGGCTTATCTCAGAGGCAGGGTGTGAAGCATTTATGACCATACACAGTAACACAGTGAGGAACACTACAAAGGGACACCACACAAGTAGTTATAAAAAATAAGTATCTTTATATAAAGGCAGATTTATCACAAGACCAATAACTGTAAAAGCCACAATACTGTCAAAAATAGGATAGCTGTTGAAGGACTGTCAAAGATAGTTCAAAGGTTGCAAGAGTAAGGTTCAAATTCAAAGCAGGGGTCTCTGCGCCCCTTCCTCGTTCGGAGGTTGCAAAAATAAGGTTCAAATTCAAGGCAGTGGTCTCTGCGACCCTTTCTCTCATAAGACTGTCAAAAATAGGATGGCTGTTGAAGGACTGTCAAAAAATAGTTCAAAGGTTGCAAAAATAAGGTTCAAATTCAAGGCAGTGGTCTCTGCGACCCTTTCTCTCACAAAGTACCTGGGTTTAGTAGCAAAACCAACAAAATGTCGCAAAGAAGTGGTAGCAATGATTTTCCTCACGCGAGGCCGGCGATGCGTTAAAATCCTTGCCGCAAGGGAGGATGATGCGCCGATCTGCTGATGCGTGCGGAGACGATGCGACCAACTTCTGCACGCTAGGCCGCCGATGCGCTGAGACCTTGCCGCGAAGGCGATGCGACGATCCTGTTGCGTGTGCGGAGACGATGCGACAAACTTCTGCACGCTAGGCCGCCGATGCGATGACTTTCTTGCCGCGAGGGAGAAGTCGATGCGACGAGCCTGTTGCGTTGTGCGATCGTGTTGCGATGCGAAGAAATGGCGCCCGCGCAGGGAGCGACGAAATCCGGTGCGATGCGATGAAAATGGCGGACGCACGGCGTCCGCAATGCGATGTCTTGAAGCAATGATTCTGTAGGGGTTGCGAGCGCTCGGCGACAGCCGCGCGATGATTTTTCCAGCGCGTCTCGGCTGCAGCGGCTCGCAAAGGGGCGTTAGCGATGGTTTCGTGTTGCGAGTACCCAGCGGCAGCAGCGCGATGATTTTTCCAGCGCTCTCGGCTGCAGCGGCTCGCAAACGTGCGTTAGCGACGATTTCCAGCACTCTTTTCTCTGAAGCAAAACTAGAGGCCCTAGAACTCACAGGAGCCTCATCAGCAGATAGCAATCCTCGCAGGGAGGAAGCAGGAGGTTGGTGGTGGAGTCAGATGTGCCTGAGACTCCAGCAGGAGGCTAGCTCTTTTCCTAGCCCTTGGGTAATTGCTGTAACAAAAATAAAAGTTCTCTCAAAAGTTCCTTTTCCTCTTCTTCAAGGTCCAGCGGTCACTGCTGCAGGCCAGTGCAAGAAACAACACACAAGCACAAGGACAGTCACTTCCTGCAGATTCCTCCAGTGGCACGGACAGAGTTTCCTCTCCAGATCCAAAAGCAATACAAAAGTAGGGGGTTTGAGCACAGATATTTATACCCCAAAAGCCTTTGATCCTTGAAGCTACCAGTCCCTGAACCTAGCCAGAACCAGTTCTGCTCAGGCCTGGAGCACTTTGTTTACCAGGCTGCATCCTTCCTTTCAGAAAGAGGGGGTCTGCTAGCAGACACACATTGGGAGGTGGAGCCAGCATTCACCTTGCCAGGCACAGCCCTATTCAGATCAAAGAGCCACCCCTCCCCACACTCTAAATGCAGATCTCTCTATTCAACCCAGGTCTGACTCAGCCTGTCCTGCCCCTCTAAAACCAGACACCCAATACACATAACGGCAGAGCACACTGGAAGGCTTAGGCAAGAAAATACCTACTTTCTAAAAGTAGTATTTTCAAACACAGAATATAAAAATAAACTTCACTAAAAGGTGTATTTTAATATTCTGAGCTCAGGCATACTAAATTCGTTTTTCTACCAAGTTCCTGGGGTCAGTTAGGACTATAGAATGTAATAGTCAAACTGCCCATTCTAGCCTATGAGGAACAGGTAGCCTTACAGTAGTGAAAAACGAAATGGGGTGTAATTCACTACCAGGACATGCTACACACACCAAGGCATGTCCTACCTTACACATACAATGCGCCCTACCATAGGGGTGACTTACATGATGCCAAGGGAAGGTTCAGGGGCTGGGAAGTGGGTGCACTTCACAGCCAAGATGGCAGTTCTGGACTGCACACAGACACTGCAGTGGCAGGTCTTAGACACACTTTACAAGCTGCTTCTGTGGGTGGCGCAAACCAGCGCTGCATGCCCACCAGCAGCATTTGGTTTACCAGCCCTGGGCACACACAGGCCACACTACTAGGGACTAACAGGTAAACCAAATAAGCCAATCAGGGATATACCAATTCACATAGACATATCTACAAGGGGAGAGCATATGCACTTTAGCACTGAACAGCAGTGGTAAAGTGCCCAGAGTCATAAAACCAACAGAAACAGGTCAGCAAAAATACAGGAGGCAGGCAAAAAGTTTAGGGGTGACCCTGCAAAAAGGGCCATTTCCAACAGATGCCATATACCGACGCGCAGAGGTACTGTTGAAAAAATGTCCGGATCCAGTCAGGCACTGGGGAGGATTCTAAGATATGGAATCCACGGTTAGATCCTGTCTCTACCAGAAAAGGCGTTACAGAAGGTAAGTAACTTGTCCATTTTATAAACACTTATACTGATTAGCTGGATACAGGCTGTACAAAACTAGGTAGAAAAGTTAATATGGTAGTTACCAGCCACTATGTACTCTATAAAACAAACTCAAACTAACACACTCATTGGATGATATCAGTGATGTCATAGAACATGTCATGAGTGATCTCATATGTGAGGTCATAAGCAGTGCATGGCGGGGACGCAAATTATAGTTACCTCTGCTAACTATAATTGGTAAATTTCTTTTTTTTTGTTCAAAACGTTAATGTTGTCACTGACATTCACCTAACTATAACGTTACTTTAGCCTTTGGTTTTTCAGTGAATAAAGGTATGTGTGTATATATAAATATAGCTCCTTCTGCAAATACAAATCTTCAAAGCCTCTGATATGTCATTAGATTTACACGGAATGCCATATTTTATTTGTGGCAGACATCCTTTTTTCCCCTGTGCAACTGGTAAAGTGGTTTTATTGAGCATGGCTGGCCTGACCCATAGCTAATCTTTAATTGTGTTTCTCAGTGAAAGTCTATGGGTTTTTTTCATTGCACTTCATTACATGCCAATAACCTATCTGGAGCTATACACAGCCTTTGGCAGAGGAAATCGCAGGTTGGTTGCAGATTCTGGCCTTTGGCCAGGCTCTGCTTCCAATTTGCCCTAGGCATGCAACTCCTGTTCTGAATTGCCTTTGGCTATGTGCATTTTATGTTAGGCGCAGGGTCTTTAATTCCATCAAGGCTTGCAGCCAACCTCTGCTAGGGCCCAGCTCATTGCCAGGGCCTGGCGTATACAGGAACCCCTGTGGCCAAGTCTACTTAAAAAAAAAAAAAAAAAAAAAATCACAAAGGAATCCTTTTGCGGCTGCCCACCTGAGCCAGGAGATCTGCAAATGCTCCACCTGGCCTCTTATGGCTCCTTTATTTTTTTTTATTTTTTCAGGACAATGGTCCTCAGCCCACCATCCTGTAATTGAGCTACAACATATTTTAGAGTTGTGGCCAGGCAGTCGGAGACTTTGGGTCTGAAAACCAAAACAGAGGACAGGAGAAGAGCTCCCTCATCCAATTGAGCATCTTTAAAAAAAAAATGAACAGCCAACAATGCTGTGATACAACAACACATGCGCCAGCTCCCTCTGCAAAGAAAAACATTACTTTGTAACGCATAACCCATTGTATTGACTTGCATGTGTACTTATAGATGTTTGCAACATTTAAAACTCTGTGGTATTCTCTCATGCCCCAATAAAGTTTCTTTGCTGTGCAGCCCACAGCCAGCATGTGTCAGTCTGCTAATCGAGACAGCTGATAAACATAAGAGACAAAAATGAAAGTGCTACGGTCCTCCATGTCCACATGAAGTTAGTTTCAGGGGGTTTGTGGTTTACCCTGATGTTTACCAGTTAATTCCACCCCACTAACCACACTTTGAGGAGTTCCCTTCAAAAGAAACCCATAACTAGTAGATTTCCCTCTGCAAATCCAAGACCTCCAAAACTAGCAAAATGTTGCGTAATTGTCAGGCGCTGTAGATATTACACATGGCACAGTGTTGTACCGTTTGAAGTCCTTGCATTGACTCAATCTGTCAGGATATAAAAATTAAAATGTATATTTTCTTTCTTATGTGCTTGCAACTCAAAAGGATTTGAAATGCGTTTCCTTGAAGTAACATCAAGTAAGTATCAACATGCATTTTTGAGTGGATCAATCCATTCGTAGGTGACCTTTGTAATTTTTCTTACTGTCTTATCATAGTCGGATAGCTTCTCTAGTCTACTCTGTATTGCAAAGTCCCAAGTTAGTGATTTAGGGAACCTATTGTTTTTCTTTTGTTGCTAAATCGCACAAGTCTGTATGCGTGAAATGCACTTATTAAATGCATGTTTTGTGCTGAACATCCTTGACAAATGATGTTTGATGCACCAATGTGTACTGGTTGTTTGAATTTCATTGAATCTACCCAATAAACAATTTTTAACCACCACTGACTCAAAGTAAATAACCGCAGTCCATCCTATTCATTTTGATTAGTCTATTGTGTGCACCACTGTTATCTATGTTTATCTTTTCTTTCTGCCTTCACCATTGATCCTGTAGCCTAGCAAAATGGAAATATGGCAAGGACTGCATTGCCCTTTCATACCCTTAGAATTTCTGTGGCAGGTGTCAATAGTGTCAGCAACTGTGTATACAGCTTTAAACGTTTAAAACGTTAGTGGGTAAGACATACGTTGTGTGTAGCACTCTTGCATGACTTATATGATGCCTCATCTCTCTCCATGTTGTATTGCCTGCCACTGAAAGCTGGAACATTTATCTAAGGTAAAGTGTCCGAATCCGAGGCATTGTTGCTCTTGGTTTTATTCAAAACCGAGGAATTTATGCTTTCAGCACAAAGTATGTAAACTATCATTTTCTACAGGGCTTGTCTGTCTTATTTGAGGAGCACAATTCCGTTCAATTTATGTCTGTTTTATATGTAGGTAAATATTTGAAATGTAATATTTATTGTAGATGCATTACAGATAGCTGATTCATTGGGTGTCTGTAGGCTTGATTTTCAAGCGCTGAAGGTCACCTGTAGGTAGGACGGATCTGCTGTGACACCGTTTTTGATAATGGCTGTCTGTAACTTTAAGAAAGCCATGTCAGCTTTGGTTTCTACTCACTACCATCGCATAGAGTTGCCTTCCTTTGCCTGCCACTATGTATGAAGAACTATTTGGCAAGCAATATGGCCAAACAACCATTACTGTTGAGCTGGATAGCATTTTGAAACACACTAAGTTTTGATGTATTATTATTGAGAATGGCGTTGTCTATCAACAGTATTCTCTGTCCCAGAAGGTGATCAAGTTGATGGCCACATAACTAATGGTGGTTGATCGGGTTAGGTACAAATGTATCAATTGGGCTCTTCATTCGGTTTTAGTGAGATCCCTTCTTGATGTTTGCTGGCACTATAGGGCTAGTCTATTCACCAGCCTACCAAATGCCAATATCTGGGTGTCATTCTCTCTAAAAAGATTGTTTCTATGGGCCAATACTTGATAACATCACTTAAACGTGAACCGTTAATAGCGATAGTAATTAACCTCATGGCTGTTTAGGAACTGGACAAATTACTAACAAAGCCTTCCCGTCCAGCCCATGAACAGCCTTGCTAAGGGAGCATTGAATGGTCACTTTTGACTGAGGTTCTCTCCCCAGAAATCAAAAGGACTTCATTTTCTGTTTACAGCACCTACCCCTTCCTGAAATGGGTAGTGTTGTATCTGTAACAGATAATATTCCTTTTTACTGCTGTCTCTGAGACATGTTGTATATACTTTGTGGGCTTCAGCCTGCCCATAAGTTTCCTATTTGCTGGCTCCTTTGTCGCTCATCTAATCTTTCTCCCCATTTGTCCATGGCATGCATGTGCCATGCCTCTTGCTCTCTTTCACCTTCCCCGAGTGCAGGGACCAATTACTATAGCAATCCACTGGTAACCATTTTACCATCTGTTTTGGAACTACTTTTTTTTGTTTCTTTTGCGCTCTTAACATGAGTGCTGGTGTATTCAGTTACTTGGAGCTCCGACAGCCTTGTAAATGTATATCAGCATGGCGCCCGCTTGTTGTAATCTGAGTACAACCCCTCACAGATAGTCATCAGCACTGCAAGGATTTTGGCATGTGAAACCTCAAGCTCCAGGAGCCTACGCGCACGTGCCTCTTGTTTCAGCACAGTTCTAGTTTTATTATTGCTTTCAACATCCTCATTGCTGCTTGTTAATTGTTATTCCTTGCTCCGTCACCTCCCCTCTTCAGTGGGGTGAAGATGTACTAGTAATGACCAGACCCCTTGTTGCTTAGGTAATGAAGCTGTGGTGCTGCTGCTGCACTCCGATCTTCACCCAAGCCACAACCCCAAAACCTGATCCTGCAGCCTCTTAATCCGATTGAAATCCAGCTGCTCTTTCCATAGAATATTTGGTGATGAAATGCATCTTGATTGTTTAGAAATCTTGTTTTTGTATTCTGACTACAGCTACAATGTTCGCCCTCCGGCAGTTTACAATATTGCAAATTGGGCTTTCATGCCATACCCTCGTATACCAAACGCTCATACTACACTAATCATTAATTCACTGTGCGTTGTTTTATTTTTTTCCTTTGCAGCAGCTTTAGTTGAAGCCAGTCTTGGCACGATTACTTCCGTGTGTCTGTTTTATAGATAAAATCAGCGTAAATTCCAAACTTGAATGACGTTTTCTAGCAGCTAGGTGATTAATTAACGTTACTGCCTGTGATGGTTGAGTGACTGGAGGTGGACGAGGCACTGTTGTTTGCCTCTTGATTTTTCCCATCATTGTGACTCATCCCAGCGTTAGCCAATAAAGAACTGCCAGTGAGGCTAGTCTCATGCATTATGACATCACACAATAACAGCCTAACTGCACAGTGTAGGATACTACTCACGCAGGGTTGGTAGGTTTGGATCGACTATTTTGAAATCGAGACCATTGCACATCAGTGAATTTTCTTTTTTTCGAAGTGGGTAATGACAGCTAAACAGAGGAAGGAACAAATTGGTATAGAACTCAAAGGAACTGCCTTTGTCTGCAGTTACTCTTACAGCTTATCAGTTATGCTGTTAGCCATATTTTACCCTGCTGACAAATGCACATGCCATTAATATTAACACTTCCTCTACAGTGTCTAGTCTGGGCGTGGGCAGCGTGCATGCAGCTTCAGTTCCAGATGCAAGGGGCACTAAAGTTTGGTGCAGTGAGTCCTTCTTCATTAATTAAAGTAGGAATTAAAAAGAAATCAATTCACTATTGCAGCATTTAGTGATGCAAGCCAGTTGCTTCCCTTGAATACAATACCAACAGCGGATGAGCCATTTCCTTTTGAGCATAACCAATTCAGAGATTTATACTGATGGGGAACATTTTGCATCAAAAAGCACCAACAGAACTGAAATCCCTCATAGGTTATGTCAATGGCAAACCCACAACGAAACAGTCCTAACGAACTCTGAAGCACACTGGCTTACTTGGTGATCAGGAGCTGCGTTTTCATGTATTTTCCTTTAGGTTTTATATTCAATGGCACTCTCGCTATTCAGGGCATCATCGTGTAACGTACACAAAGAAAGGGGCCAAAAAGTCAGTGCCATAAGCTATTGGATGTAATGCGTGACAGTCATGTGTTAGTCAGCCATCATTCATCACCCTTTGCTTGTTGCACTGTCAGTCATGTTATGAGATGATTAGTGAGTTCACCTCCACTGTGAATGATAGACCAATTGTAAATATGTTCACACGGCATTACAAAGGAGTCTACCTGCTAACATTGACCTTCCACCGTACACCAGCTTCAGATAGCTGCAGTATGAGCATAGCTGGTATTCCCGCAAACATCAGCGCCACCATCCCCTTAACATATGCTGAATGGAGTAATATGGTTGGTGGTTTCTAGCACCTATGTCGACCCAATTTCCTTCTTGTGTCACTGCCTCAAGAGGTATCACAGACTAAAGTTATAAGACAACAATTGGTTCTGTAGGGAAGAGTTATATTTCTTTGTATAGAACCTTATTTTACTCCTATTCAACAAGGAATTGCCAATTAAATGGTACAACAAATATGTAGACACACAAATACATTACAACACAATATATTGTGGAGCAACAGAGTAACATGTCTAGAAAAAATACAGGACTGTAATGTGACATAAACAATAAACTAAATAATATATTGGACAAATAGTTTCAAACATGAAGAACATTAAGCACGTAGGATATTAAACATTACAACATATAATACATAAATAATTGAGTTGGGTGTCCATTGAGAACAAATGTATATGTTCAAGCATACATCCTCATTTCTTGGATGTATGGTATGCTAGACACTTTTATGGAGCACCTATGGGTATCGTCCACGTTTCAAACCGTATGAGTTGTGTGTTATTACAAAACATCACCAAGGGCCTTTCTCAGGACTGGTAAGGGTGTGCAGTAGCCTTAAAATAGGCAATATGATCCAACCATAAGAATTTATTTATATTGGTCCAAAGGAAAACAATCCCATAGTGTTGGAGAAAGGGGACCTCGTGTAGTTGATGAGAACACTTATGTGATAAAGAGATGGTGGTCAATCTAATAGGGGGGCCAAGTGAATGCTACACCCCATCGAAGGTTCGGCGGAATGGCCGATACCACTGAGATCCAATTTGGATTCTCACTGAAATTTATGGAGAAGGAATGAATCGTACCTCCCCAGCGGGAAAACACTTGGAATGAAAAACTGTTATGGGGTGGCAGAGTTCCGGGGCTACAAGGGTGGCGTTGGCCTATAGTCAATCAGGCAGTGCCCAGTAGGGTGGTCTCAGGTCAATATGTGGGCAATTTATTTTTAGCAGTTTATAGACCTGTTTATAGCCAGATGAGCCTTTTTCTTTACTGTTGATTTCCCTGATATTACCACAAGCATTGCATGCAGCAAACTAAAATACACAGTCTTCCACACCATGCAAAACACCTAGAAAGCATATCTTTACAAGTACAAATTTGGCCTGATTTACAAATGTGGGCCAATCCAAAATTCACCCTACTCCAGTCCAAGCCACTCCAATCCAATCCACCTGTATCCAATCCAACCCACTGCAGTCCAATCCATTTCACCCCACCCCAATCTACCAAATCCAATCCACCCAAATTACACCCACCCCAATACAGTCCACCCCACTCCAATACAATCCACCCAGCTCCAGTCCACCCCGATCCAATTGAAGCGACCAATTGAATCTAACCCACTCAATCCAAACCACCCATCCACTCCGTGCCACTCTACCCCATCCAATTCAAACCTCTCTAATCCACCCCACCCCACCCCATTCCAGCCCAGTACTCCCCATTCCAATCTGCTGCAACCCAATCCACCCACCCCACTCTAATCCACTCGAACCTACCCTACTCTAATCCACCCCATTCCAATACACCCCATCCCATTCCACCCCATCCCATTCCAATCCACTCCGCCCCATTCCAATCCACTCCATTCCAATCCACTCCACCCCATTCCACTCCACTCCACCCCATTCCACTCCACCCCACCCCATTCCAGTTCACCCCAGTTCAATCCACCCACCCCACTGCAATCCACTCCTCTCCAGTCTAAAGGTGTGGCTAGCCTTCTGGAGGTGTACACCTCCTGAATACCTAATTTTCCTACCTGCCTGAGTGCAAATGTGCCTGAGGGAGTCTGTTTCCTCCTTTGGAAGGCAGCCTGGTTGCACATCACAGGCGGTGCAGCCTTTGAAGCTTACCGTCTTGATGTGCCACTTAACTAGCCATCCTCTCCGGGAGGGAGGTGTGACCTCCTTCCCGGCCAGGCCATTGTTTCTGACTCCTGGGAGAGTTCATACCTCCTGGCAGGGGTACAGATTCCTGTCTTGGCGGCAACAGCTGTGAGCTGGCAGTCAGTGCATTGTAAAGGCTGGGACAGCCAGGTGGGCAACCTCTAAGGTAGCCGAAAGGATGCATGCCACATCGCCCTTGACACAAGGGACATATAAACTTGCACTTACATCTCCACATCTTTAATATAATGCACCCTGCCTCCTGGTCTCAGTAGTCCTTCCTTAGGGTTACTGGCATGTATTAAAAATAGTGCATTGACTTTGCCACACTTAATGAGGGCAAAGTCGAGTTCGAGCAGTTTACACTGCTTCTGCAGTGGCAGGCCTGCTGTCAGTAGTTTACTTGGGTTACTGAGGGTGGCACAAACAGTGCTTCAGGCCCAGGTGACCCCTATAACACCCATGCCCTGGGTACCAATTGTACTATGTAGTAGAGACTTATAAGAGGGTTACAGTTCCTGCCAATTGGGGTTACCAATTCACACATCAGTTTTTGGGAGGGAGCACTGGCACGGGGGCCTTGACAGCAGGCTCCAGTGCACTTTGAGTCATAACCATCAGCATTGAAGCAAAAAGTGAGTTGTGGGGTGACCACACAAAAAGGCCACTTTTCTACACTTGGGTTAGGCTTTAGATTTCATGCTTTCAAATACAAGATTTAATGGCTCAATCACCTTACCCAGTCAACCACTGTATATTATGCATCTGATAGAGACATCTAGCCGCAGATTCCTTACCTTAGAGTTTTCCAGGTGTCAGGCTGGATCTGGAAGACTTTTGCTCGAGCAATATCCTTACTCTCTCGGTAAGCCGAGTCGGTCGGCTCTGCATGACGTCGTCCGTGTCACCTATAAAGCCACCACCTTGGCGCTCTCAAGTTCTTTCTTTTCTTTTCATGCCAGCTACCGCAGATCCTTGAAGAGAGCCTTTGTCACTTTTTGACAGGCTTTTTTCCACATTTTGTCAACTATTTTTGGTGTGTAGGATTTTTCACAATGTCGAAGAAGACTTCTGGATTCACACCATGTGGCTTCTGCCATTGCACCATCTCGGTGACGGATCCACACTTAATTTGTCTCTGGTGCCTGGAGTGTGACTACAACTCGAAGTTGTGGTCCGACTGCCAGATCATGGCTCCAAAGGCTTTGCGGAAGCGGTCCCTAAAGCTGCTTGGGGCCTGGTGCTCATCTCCGCGCTGTTAGCCCCGGAGGCTTTCGTTCCCTTCGAGGGGAAGGTCCGGTCACCGCTCCGGGAGTCCTGAGTCCTCGTCCTCCCGCTCGAAGTCGTCCGGACGGACAGGTAAGAAGCACAAGAAGTTGAAGCGTGCTTCAACTTCTCTCCGTCCGTTGCCCGATGTGACGAAGGAGAATCGACTTTCTAAGCCTCTTTCTGCGGAACCTGTGCCTGGGTCTGGTCCGTACTGCCCTGCCTTTCCAGGACCCAGAGCGACCCCCGCCCAGCCTAAAGAGTTCTATGAAACCATGTGCCTCCTATTTGGGCGACCTGACCCTCCTGGTGCGCCTTCGACGCCAGAGGCTCACCATCGGGTTCCGTGGCAGTGGCTCTGGCTCCTCCCAATGGATCCGTTGGTGGATCCAGACCAGTGCAGGTCATGCCACTGCGACCTTCCCCAGCGCTGGCCCCAGCGCCTAGACTCCTGACGCAGTTGGTGTCAGCTACATTCTTATCCCCGAAAATCCAGAGCTGAATCGTTACCTTCCAACACCGATTCCGACGATGCTCTTGGGTCTAGGTCGGTTCCTCAGCTTTTTTTTGAAGTGCTGGGGATGGAAGATGATTGGGAGGGGTCACTGGACCTTTTACAAGACCAGCCTGAGCACGAAATGGACTGGTATGAGGAATTGGGTGAGGTTGTGTACTGGATACCTCTCCAGATTCTGGCCTGCTTTCTCTACCTACCAAGGCTATGGAGGAGGGTGCTTCATGTGCTATGGTGGTAAGGTCCTAGATCTTCAGCGCCCTTTGGCGGAAGTCAAGATGAACATCTTGACAGAGGTCCTGCAGCTGGGTGTCTCCTCCTCAGAACCCCTCCTGCCTTTCAACGAGGCCTTGACGTCCTTCTTTGAATCTGGTCCAAGCCCAGCACAGGAGCTCCTGTGAATAGGAAAATCGCCCGCTATCGCCCTGCTTCAGGGGACCCAAATTGCGTCAGCAACCACTCTACCCCCGAGAGCTTGGTGGTCCAGGTCTCTACCTCACAAGGTGTGTTCCCTTACGCCCCCCCGGCCAGCCTTGCATTGTGGTTGGTGATCACTGCATGTTTATTGGGCTGTTACGCCCATTCCTTCTGGGAAATGGTTGCACAAGTGCTGCCACAGGTCCCGGAGGAGGCCCGGACCATTCTCTCCTAAGCATTATCAGATGGGAGAGATGCGGCCAAGTTGACCATTCATTGTGGGCTTCACACCACCGACTCTATGGGCAAAGAGATGTTGACAGTGGCTGTTCGACGCCACGCCTGGCTTCTGCCTTTTCTGGGAATGTTTAGGATTCCCTTATGAACATGCCCTTTGATGGTACCGTCTCTTCGGAGACCAGGCAGACATGCCATGGTGCGCTTTAAGGACTCACAGGCTACGGACAAGTCCTTGGGCCTCTCAGTGACCACCAGTCCACCATCTACTTTTCGCCCCCTTTCGTTGCCACGGAAGGGGCTTTCAGCCGCGCCAGCCATATCCCAGCTACAAGACCACGCAAGTTCAGCTACCTCTGCACGGCCATAGGAGTGGCTCCTTTCAACCCCGCGGGTCAGGCGGCCAGAGGTAGAGTCAGTCCACCCCTCCACCTGCAGCCTCCAAACCTTCCTAGTCTGGCCCTTAAAGATCATGCGTGGCCAGTTGGTGGCAGGATCAGCCATCACATCCACAACTGGCAAAACATCACATCAGACAGGTGGGTTCTTCAGATAGTCCAAAAGAGCTACTCCCTCCCCTTAGAGACTACCCCTCCCTTCATGCCTCCAACTTATGACCTGCTGACGGAGGACCACCTGAACTTGCTTCAGGAGGAAGTAAGGACTCTCTTGGCCAAGGGAGCCATAGAGAGGGTTCCGGTGACAGACGTCAGCTGTGGTTGCCATTCCTGCTACTTTCTGATCCCGAAAAAGGACAAGGGTCTTCGTCCTATTCTAGATCTGCGAGCCCTCAACTACTTCCTCAAAAAGGCAAAGTTCAAAATGCTCACTCTGGCTCAGGTCTTTTCTGCCCTAGACCCTGGAGACTGGATGGTAGCGCTGGATTGCAGGACACCTATTTTCACATTCCCGTCCTGTCTGATCATCGCCGCTACCTGCGGTTCACGGTAGGCCACAAGCACTTTCAGTTCACAGTGCTCCCCTTTGGCCTTACCAGCGCCCCTTGGGTGTTTACCAAAGTAATCGCAGTGGTCGCAGCTCATTTGCGCAGATCCGGGTTACCAGTCTTTCCTTTTCTCAATGACTGGCTGTTGAAGGCAAGTTTGCACACAGACTGTCCTCTCCCACCTCCAGACTACGACGAATCTCCTGCTTTTGCTGGGTTCACTATCAAAGTGCTGAAGTCACACCTGACTTCACCCTCAGACGCTCCCTTTCATCAGAGCTGTTCTGGAAACAGTGCGATTTCCGGCCTATCCTCCAGAGCTGCGAGTTCAGGATATTCAGGCTATGATACTGATGTTTCAGCCTCTATCCTAGAATTTTGTTGGGACTGACTCTGAGCATGCTGGGCCTCATGGCCTCCTGCTTATGACACTTGCCAGATATCATGTGCGGGCTCTGCAGTGAGACCTGACGTTCCAGTGGGCCGCATCTCTGCTACATGGTCCAGATCTCGGAGGGCACTGCACAGGACCTGCCTTGGTGACTGGCCAACTGTGATGGGGTCAGCAGCAGACACCTCCCCCCCCCCCCCAACCAGATCACACCTTAGTGACAGATGCGTCACTCCTTTGATGGGGCAGCCATCTGGGAGAGGTGGAGATCAGAGGACTCTGGTCTCTGGTGGAATCCAGAATCCACATCAACTTGCTGGCTCTCCGAGCAATTCGCTTGGCATTAAAAGCTTTTCTTTCTTCCATTAAGAGAAAGCTGTTTCAGGTGTTTACGGACAACACCACTGCCATATTGTACTGTAACAAACAGGGCGGGGTGCGGTAGTGGACCCTTTGTCAAGAGGCCTTGCATCTCTGAACATGGCTGTAACAGCAGGGCATATCTGTGGCGGTTCAACACCTGGCAGGTTGACTGAACGCCAGGGCTGACAAACTCAACCGTTGATTTCTTGCTGATCACGAATTGCGTCTCATCCGGAGGTGGCGCGAGGTCTCTTTCAGAAGTGGGAAGAGCCTTGGTTAGATCTATTCGCCTCAGCAGAGAACGCGCAATGTCAGCAGTTTTGCGCACTGGAGTTTCCAAGGCAACACTCCCTTGGGGATGCTTTTCGTCTCGATTGAAGCTCAGGCCTCCTGTATGCATTTCTGCCATTTCCACTCCTGTCCAGAGTGCTCAAGAAGATCGGGAGTGACCAGGGCCAAGTCATTCTTGTGGCTCCGAATTGGGCACGGAGATTTTGGTATCCCAAGCTTCTCCAACTGAGCATCGATCCTCCAATGAGGCTGCCCCTTCGGGAGGATCTTCTGTCGCAGCAGCAGGGGAGGGTCCTCCACCCGAACCTGTCAACTCAATGCTGCCTTGTGTGGAAATTGAGCGGCAGCAGTCGACAGCATTCAATCTTCCTTCTAAAGTCTGTGATGTTATTTTGGCCCTCCACCAAGGCTGTGTGCGCCTGCCGTTGGCAGAAATTTGTAAACTGTTGTACAGAAAAGTCAATTGATCCTCTTTCTGTTTCCTTCTCTCAAGTCCTTCTCTTTATTTTAACCCTTGCCCAGCAGGGATCTGCTTTGGGCACTCTTAAAGGGTACCTTTCGGCCTTGTCTGCCTTCTTGAGGGTGCCAGACCAACCCTCTTTATTTAAATCCCCTATTGGAAACAGATTTCCTAAGGGGCTTGTACACAAGCTCTCACCTGCCCCATTCATCATGCCTCAGTGGGACCTTAATTTGGTTCTCACCTTCCTGATGTGTGCTCCGTTTGAACCTCTGGACAACTGCCCCCTCCGGCTGCTTACCATCAAAACAGCCTTTTTAGTGGCAATAACGTCTGCCAGGCGGGTGAGCGAATTGCATGCTCTGTCATTCAAGCCTCCTTACCTGACCATCTTCCCTGATAAGTTGGCGCTTTGCACTGGGGCCTCTTTCTTACCAAAACTGGTAACGCCATCCCACATGTGGCAATCCGTTACCTTGCCCACTTTCTATGCTCCTCCGCATCGCTCTAAAAAGGAAAGGCGACTCCACCGTTTGGACCCTAAGAGATGGTTGTCGTTCTACCTTGAACGCACTATAGAGTTCCTAATGGACGACCAACTCTTCGTTGTGTACATTGGATCTAAGAAAGGTTGTGCGGTACAGAAGAGGACTATCTCGCGATGGGTCGTCTTGTGTATCAACATTTGCTATGCTCTGGTCAAAAAGCAGCCACCTGAAGGCTTAAGGGCTCATTTACAAGAGCTAAGGCTGCTACCACGGCATTGCAACGTGGAGTTCCAGTCCTTGACATTTGTCAGGCAGCAACGCGGACATTATTGCACACGTTTACCAAGCACTACTGTCTGGACTGTCCAGCCAACAGGGACGACCTTTTTGGCCGCTCTGTCCTGCAGGACGTCCTGATCTAACCTTGTCCGCCGTCCCTCCTCCGGGGATTGTATTGCTTAGGTATCTATTCTAAGGTAAGGAATCTAAGGCTCGAAGTCTCTTTCAGACAGAAAAGTTACTTACCTTCGGTAACACCTTATCTGGTACAGACATGATCTAGCCACAGATTCTCTACTGACCCACCCATCCTCCTCACTCTGTGGACAGGCTTTTAGGGTCAGGCCTGATATTTTTTAGGGCCCTAGTTGTTCTAAAACACACCACAGTCCATGCATTTCATGGCTCCGCGCTCCTGCTGTGGAAAGTCGTGAACAGTAAGTAACATCAGCACACCTAGGTGGCGCCGATATAGGTGATGCAGACGTCCCCTCCGGCACGGACGATGTCACGCGGAGCCGACCAACGCCACCTACTGGCGTACAAGGGTTTTGCTCCAGCAAAAGTCTTCCGGATCCAGCCCGACACCTGGGACATTCTAAAGTAAGGAATCTGCGGCTAAATCATCTCTACCACATAAGGTGTTACCGAAGGTGAGTAACTTGTCCTTCATTGTGAACTATAGTAAATCTTAATTGTGGTGTTATGTCCCCTGATCTGCTCTCTGTTGCTCTTTAGTTAGGTTTGCGCTTTACAAAGACTAGAATAACATACAGACTTACAATCTTTGAGACAAAGCAGCCAAAGTCTATGATCAATATGTAAAGAAAAGGTAATATGACAATGGCTTTGCATTTTGCCTAGCAAATTTCTATGTGGTGGTGCTAAGCTTATGTTCCTGTAGTCTAAAAAATTGATAGACCTCAGAATAACTCTCTCCATAGTACAAAGAGGAGATCATGTTCTTTACTGAATAGATGATGCAAGGAGATATGTAAATGTTACAAAGTAGTTGCGATTTTTCAAATTTCAAATAAATTCCAAGGCATAGCTTCCACAGTAATTTAAAAAAAGGAACGTTTATGAGCATTGATAATGATATGGCCCTGACTAACCTTTTTGATTGCCCAGATATTGGCCCCAAACTAAGGCCTTACTTAGTTAAGGAAAAATTTATCACAATGAATGATGGGGTCAGAATTGCATAGTCAAGCTATTTATCCTCGGTCCTTAACTATTTGCCAATTTCTACAACGCCTGGGTTAGAGCAGTATTTAACCTGGGTGGGAAAACCAGAACATAGATTTTATCTCACAAGGCTCAAGTTGCATTTAATTCATTGTTTGGTTGCTTTTCCTATCTGTGGTTCCTGGTTTGAATCTCTTCTGGGCTAACCATGTGATAATTCCTCACCTCAAACAGTGCATTTTATACATTTTTTTGCACTTTATGTGGCAGCTTCAGAAGATGCTTCTTACAACCACTTTTAAAGCGCTTTACATCGCACCAAGAGGGGCTGATCTATTTAAAACGTATACATTCTCCTACAATTTGTTTCTCTGTCCTTAATTATATCTTGCCCGCAATAAAATTGAGGAGGAGGTATACTTTTCAAAAATATTTATTTTTGGACAGGATCATTGTTAATAGTTTTAAATGAATGCCAATCACCACAGGTGCTCATAAAGTAATTTTAAACTATTTGTTTTCTCCTTTTTAAATGTATACATAAAGTTTATGCATTGATGTTTTATTTTATTTTTTTAATCGATGTGTGAAATTTTCCTAATAATTGCTGAATGAGAAAAATTATATGATATACATGTATTTTGAAATCTGTGTTTTTATGGTCATTATTATGACCAAATAAAGATTAGTGAACTGAACTGAGACAAAGCAGCCAAAGTCTGGGATCAGTATGGAAAGAAAAGGTAATGTGGCAATGGCTTTGCACTCTATCTAGCAAATTCCTATGTGGTGGTGCTCAGCTTATGCTCCTGTACTCTTTAAAAAAAAAATAAAAAAATGGATGGACCTCAGAATAACTCTCTACATAGTACAAAGAGGAGATAATGTTCTTTCTGAATGAATGATACAAGGAGATTTGTAAATGTTGTAAAGTAGTTGGGATTTTTCCAAATTTCAAATAAATTCCAAGGCATAGCTTCCACAGTAATTTTAAAAAGGAACGTTTATGAGCATTTGGCTCATAAGGCTGAATTTAAAATCAAATTAATCATGTAAGATAATGGTCTGGTATCCACATTGCAAAATACTTGATTTTCTATGTCCGATGTTACTTGACTCAAAATTGCAATGACATAGTGCACAATTTCTCTACTTATATTTGTGAAAAGAACCCCTCAAGTGAAGTTGTTAATCATCACTTTTTTCATGTTCTCTACAGTTATACCTTCTGATAGGTCTTTACATAGAAAGTCAGTTAATGCAGTTGTGTGTCCTCTAGTTGGTTAGGTTGGCTTCCAGGATCTAAGCCAAACATAATGTAGTTTGCTCTGTACACTGAATTGATGCTATCTGTCAGTGGCTCAGGATTCTCTCCTTGTTGTTAATACCCAAGAGAATGCTTTAGCTGTTTTATTAATTGGTGTCAGTTGCACTACACTCATGCACCCCCAGACCTTACACAATGGGAGTTTGCACTTCAGTTGCTGAACACTCTTCGCGGTACTGTTAATCTTCTAAAGCCAGCAAGTTCTCAAACTTAAAATAAGCAATAGAAATTTGGCAGTGGATTTGGTGGTTCTATTCAAATACCCTCTTCTGTTACATGGTGAGGTGTTAGCTTTACTTCTTGGTCAAGATTCCTTCCCCTGTGATGGCTCTGTAATCCCAAGTGCCAAAGAAGTTTTGCCGCTTTTGATAGGCAATCTTGTGTAGATTCTTCACATTCTGTCTCTTCCTAGCACTGAATTTTAAATCAGCCTTCTAAATGTCTGATAGAACTACACAACCGCTGAAAACTAAGAAGCTGTAAAACCTGCTTCAGTTAAGTACCAAGATCAATCTTCGGAAGGAGAAAATGTGTAACGTCCCTCCTAGATATTTTCATATTTGGAGACCCTCAGACCAAAGAAGTTCAGGATGGCTGCCATGGGTGAAATATTGTCATCAATTGTGAATATGGACTGTTTGTATTCTGTGGACCTGCCAGGTTTTTGTTTCCACATAACATAATGGAAAGATTGTACAAATGTTGAAATGTTTGTTATTTGGAACCTGTATTGCCAGTAAAAGACCGCTGCTGCTAAGGATCCATATAACTACAAAAATTCCTGCAAAGTTTGCAGTTTTACTATACTTATTAGGATGAATGACTGATCTGAGCGGCCTCTCCTAAGCTCCTCTGTCAGTCCACATTTGCTTTTTGTTAGTACATAGACCAAAATATACTATACATCAGTGGCACAGAAAGTTGTGGAAGGAGTGTGTGAATTAATCTCAGCCAATGCCAGTTACTCAGTGCCACCTCATTGTAGTTAAGCTTGTCTGTACTATTGCAGTCAATGCAACATGACGCTGCCTCTCCACCCTCCTCAACCCTCTTCAAAGATCAGTCCAGACCAAATTGCCAATCCTGGTCCCTTAAGGACAAGAGCAAAAGGAACCTCTTGAAGGGATGTGCAGATTGAGTCCATTTGCTCAGTGTAGCTTGGTGGGATGACTGCTGTGACTGTAGCTTTTTCCTCTTAAAACTTTTTAATTCCTTGATGGTGCTAGTTTTGTCTTCCAAACCTTCAAAGCTGCTCACTGGTGGGTTAACAGCTATTGGCATACTCACCTAAGACAGATTCTGAATAATGATCATGCAAATTTATGCAGTTTTGTGCAGCAGGAGGAGAAGGACGTAGAGTTATAACACCAGGAAAGCTTTTGTGGTCTGTGCTTGGTGGCCTGTGACGTCCAGTCTTCAATTCTACCTGTGCCTAAATAAGTACAAGCTACCAATAAATATAAAATCATGTGTCAAAATTTTCCACAGTTTAGGAGATATAGATTCTACAGTTGATAAACTTTGACAGTACAGTAAAACCCATTTTTTCCGCCATAGCGTTTTTTCAAATCTCGTAGAATGGCAAGGTAATGCTGCTGAGGATAAAAATGTTGTATTGAAAAATGATTTCAAAATTGCCTATGTGTATCCAATTTAGAATTATTTTAATGTGAATGCATTTTAGGACTTTTAATAAACGGCATAACACGCTAGTGAAGTTACTTAGCACTCCAAGGGTATGTTCTGGCGCTTTGGGTTTTCATCATTGGCTCCAATAGACCCTCATAATCTAAACATCTCTACCATCTTGGACAGTTTCTGAATTTTATTTTACAAGTTTGTGATTAAAAAAAAAAGTGATATTTTGCCAACATTACTCTTATTTTGGCAGTGAGAAAAGAGGAGGATGATGTTGAAGAGAAGATATCTATCAAGAAACGTATAAAAGAACTGAAAGTCTTGGATCCAAAGAGTGCCCAGAATCTCTGTAAGTATTGAAGTGTTCTTTGTAGACATATACAGGTATGAATGTAGCCCAAAATGCATGACATTTGCGTGTAGGCATACATGAAACCTCAAGGAAGTCTTGTGCATGCTTCTTTAATAATAATGAATCGATGTAGAACAGAATCAGGGTGTTTCAGTACTTAATTTGTAAAAAAAAAAAATAGAACTAAGTGCCAGGGTCCTATTTAGGCGGTCACTTCTGCCTGCACTGCCCATTGCCAATGTCTGCACTGTCAACTACAGTAACAACACAACTACTAACCAGCTCAATCTTACAGTAGTGACAATTCTGACTATTCCATGCCCCCATAGCCATAAGAATGGCTTTTGCAGCAGGTATTAATTTCAACTCATATTGAATTAATAAACAACTGTTTTTGGGCTCGTCTCTAAATTAGACAAACAGTGCCACCATGTGACAGACTCTCATATGTGCTGGTGTTGACAATGAAGTGTTGGTGCCAAGCTCCGGAAACCACCAGCTCAAATTAAGCACCTTGGAGTTCAGTTTTCATGTGTATCTACAAAAAAACACACATTAGCAGATGATGTTGGGCTCACAAGTAGAATTGTGGCCAGGGCAACATTTCATGATCTCTGTTTTGTGGGGTGGTCATAATATGACAGACTAAACAAAGGTCGATCTAGTCATCTATAAAAATATCTTCTTTTCTTCTTACTTTTTGAATAATTACAACACTGAAAAAGCGATGAACAGATTAATCAATTTATACCATGTTGTACAAAAAGAATTGTGCTGTAAAGGATAATTACAAAAAACTATTTCAACTGGACCGTATTTCTGCTTGCTACAGTAATATTCAGCGGATAAAAAGTATTGTGGTATGCATTCATTTAATCCATTAAATCAATTAGTTGAGCTCTTGTCCCCTCAAATTGGTATTGCACATAAGTGGGCTCATTACAATTCATTGGAACTATTGAATAATCAACATGTTTGGATAATGTAGGAAAGTAGGATCTGCTTTCATAGTCACCCCCACTTTTTGCCTGGTGTCAGTGCGTTTTTGACTTAGTCTGCTGGTATCCTGCCAATCAGGACCCCATCATCTGTGCTTTCTCCCCTACATTGACCATGGTGAGTACAGTTGTACATCCACAATTGGCTAATGGTGTACCCTTATAAGTCCCTAGTATATGGTGCTAAGGTACCCAGGGCATAGGTACACCAGGGGTCTCCCATGGGCTGCAGCATGTATTGTGCCACCCATGGGAGTCCACTTAAATTGTGACTTCAGGCCTGCCATTGCAGCCTGTGTAAGTTAGTGCTAGCACCACTTACAACAGATATAAGTTTCCTTATATCTGAGGCCACTGCACTTAAAACCTATAAGTCACCCCTTTGGCAGGCTTTTCAGTCCTGAGGGCAGTGTGCTCGGTTACAAGCGTGATGGTGCCCCTGCATGAGCAGGACACCCCTACGAACCCAGAGTCGATTCTCCAGGCTTTGTAAGTGCGGTCAGCCATTTTAAGATATAAATATATAGTGGACATCAGTCATTACAAGATGTCTAACTATATAATGGCTGCACCAAACGTGGTCATGTTTGGTATCAAACATGTTAGAATCATACCCCAACACCGACTGTGGTGCTGGAAGTATGATCCCATGTACTGGGGGGCTCCTTAGGGTACCCCTTGTACTCCTGGTAAAAGCTTTTCAGGGTCTTTCAGCAAGATAGTGCTGCTGCCGACCACAGACACAATTCTGCCCTCCTGCTGAGCTGAGCTCGAGCAGGGGAAGGTAGAAAAACAGGTTTCCTGTCACAGGGAGGTCTGACCACCTCCCAGACAAGGCTTAGTTTATTGGGCTTGGGGCGCTTTTCAGCACCTCCTGACTGCTTTGAAAGGCACATTTGGTGCCCTCCTTGCATACTCAGGTTTGAGCCAGTTCAGGAACCCTTGGTTCTCGCTCTGGTGTGAAACTGAACAAAGGACATGGGAGTATCCTCCCCTCTGTCCAGCCCCTCCTCTGGGAGGGACTCGCATGTCTTTCCAACCCTTTCCCTAGGGTACTTAAGAGCTCTCCTGTGGGTGGGTCCTTAGGTTCATTGTGGAACAAGACTCGCCTCTGAAACCAAGACACTCTTCGACCGTCTGTACACTTGGACTTTGTTGGATTTCGACTGGAACTGAGACTGCACCAAGGAAGACTCCTACTGCTCCTGGTCTTGCAGTTCTGCAAGTATTCTGCCTCGTATGTGTCTCTGTTTCGCTCAGGATCTCCAAGGAACTGTGGGCATCAAGGACATCCGAAGTAATCTCCCTTGGAGTGAAGAAGTCGCTCCCCTGCATCTGCAGGCACCACAATGAAACAAAACCGGTCTGCTGCTTCTGTCGTCCTATGCCCTTTCCGAGGCCCAGCAACACAGGTGGTGTTTCTGCAGCTCCATAGAGGCATGACCTGTCTTCTCAGTCATTTTTAGGACAGTATCCCTCGTTGGAGCCGCTAGGATCAAACCCCTGTGCACCTCGTCGAGTTGGCTTGTTTGCTCTGCACGCCAGAGATCTTCAGGCTCCAAGAAGCTCCTACCTCCAGCACTTCATCTTCCGAAGATCAGCGTCCTGACTGCATCCTCTGCACTCTGGGCCTCTATCTTTGGTGAGCTGCCTGAGGTCCTCTTGTGACTCCTGTACCTTTGGCCAGTGGGTCCTCTCGAGGGTTTTTCTGTGCTTCAGTGGGCTCCCCTGCTTGCTCGGGCTGCTCTGACTCTCCTGCTCTTTGGGAGTCCCTTGGACCTTGCTTGTCCCAACAAAAGCATCTCATCGCTTTCCACACCAGTTGCGGCTACCAAGGCTTGTTGGTGCTCCCTGCTGGACACCGACCACCTGGACACCGACATCCGACGTGGGACAGCTCGTGTATGGCTCCTGGTCTTCCACAGCGTCGCCAGGTCCCCGCAGCTGCAGTGACAAGGTCCTTGTGAACTCTTCTGAACTTCCAAACAAAGGTGGGCATTGTGCTTCTGTACCTCCTGATCACCTTTGGGTTTCATACCTCTTCCCCCTCTGCTTGCAGATTCACCTCTCCAAGCATCCACCCTTGAATTCCACAGGACTTCTCCACCTACTTCTCCAGATGCATCTTCTTTGAAGTCTCCAATTGTCGTCTACGGGTGGGTCCGACGTCACTTTCCCCCTTTTTGCACCCGACTTCCCTGGTGCAGGTAACCTGGTTCCTGGGGCATCCACGGGTGGGGTGGCTCTCCAACCTTCCGTCATCCAAAGGGTTTCTTCGGGGTCCTGTGGGAAGAGTCCTTTTTCTTTAAAACCGCGACTTATCAATTGACTTCTGTTTTGCACACAGCTGTTTTTCCTCTCTGCACACAGCCTCCTTGGGGTTCCTGCGTATCTACCTTGGGTGGTTCCTGGTTTACTAAGGTTTTCTAAGTCCTTTGGTCCAAGTCCCTTTTTCCTTTGCAGTTCGCATTCCACTTATTTAGTATATAGTTTGTTCTCCCCGTGGAGTGTATATTTGTGCTACTTACCTGATTTCTTTTAAGTATTCTTATGTGCATTATTGATCTCTCCAGGTAGGAGATATACCAAGTGGCAGCGATTGTGCCTTGTTAATAAATAACCTTATTTTTCATAATCACTGTGTGGTTCTTTCTCATCATTGATTACATGAGGTAAAAAAGCTGCTTTACTCTCCTTTCAGATAAGCCTGAAGGCTGCTCTCCACATCTACCCCTTTGAGAGCTTTAAAGTTATCAAGACCACTAAAATCACCATAAGTGTAGCCTGGATTAGTGCACAGTGCATCACTCCTTTAAGTGTGCACCTTATACTAAGCCAGCCTCCTACAGAGAAGTTAAGGTGATTTATTACATTTCAAGTTTCAGTTGAGGTTCTAAGCTGCCTGCTATTTCTGAGCCATTCTTGGAAATATGATGACCTCCTGCGCTGCTTCGAATCTAGTTCTCCATAATCTTACTGATCTTATTATAGTTGTCTCTATAAGATGTTCAACCAACCCTGAACTCATCCTTACTACTTTTGGGTTTATAGTCTTAAAAACAAATAGCGAATTCAGTTGTATGACCATAACATGGAGCCTTTGAAAAATGTAACTTCGGGGCCAATATTAGTTCTCCATATATCCTGAATTTGAAGATCTACCAGGTTGAAATATTCATTCATCCTTAATCTTAATATATTACTTTCTAAAAGTGGCAGCCCCGCTAGCATAATATCTTCCATCCGAGTGAACACATTGAGATATAGAATGGAATAATATCTAAGCATTTGGTCCCTCCTTTTTAAGACCCAAAACAGAGTTTTATATCTTTTTTTGGTGATTTAGTCCAGCGCAAAAATCGACAATATTATATTCCGCTAACATCTGACACACAAAAATTATCTTAACTATTGTGCGTTTAATGTAGATCATAAAAGAGTGAGGAAGATGTGCAAAATAATACTGCTTCACGTCCGGCAATGCCAACCCCCCTGTATTTGTTGCTTTATGTAATATAGTCCGTGCCAGATTACGTGCGTTGCTGTCCCAAACAAATGCAGAACACAGCCCCTCAGTTTTTCTGAAAAAATTAGTATGCAAATAAGCAAGGGGGTGCGGCAAATAAAAAATAAATGTAAAGCCAACATTCTAATTAATGCTGTTCGCATAATTGAAAGTGGAATAGGATTCCAATTTATAAATAAATTTAATCTTAGCTATTAATGGACTATAGTCGTCGACATTGGAGGTTGTATATATTCCCAAATATTGCAGCCACTTGGAATTATTCAATGGCCATAACTCTGGAGCTAAGGCGTCTATAGTGCAATTACATAACAAAATCTCAGTTTTCAATTTATTTTGGGCCTTCCCACCGCCTGAAAATGCAAAAAAATATTTTACATTTTTGGCTGTATGCCTATCTCGGGTCTTAAAAAAGCATAATGCCAGCTATGTACAATTTGATTTTGGACATTTTATCAATTGGGACTTTAATTGACGTGTCATTTCTAACGGCGGTAGCGAGCGGCTCAATAAAAAAATGCAAATAAAATAGGGGACAATGGGTATCCCTGTCTATGTCCCCGATTTACTGTCCAAACACTGATATCGGTGCAGTTCACATTCAGTCAAGTCCTCGTTCCTTCATAAAGATGGGTTAGCACTCTTAAGAAGCTGAGAGGAAACCCAAATGCTTTTAAAATAAAAAAAAAACTGAGGGCTTCAACTAAATTTGTGTTAGTAAATAGTTAACTATCGACTACGAAGCCGTTCTCGTCTTTATCAACTTGCTACTTGATTTATTTTATTCACCAGCAGCTCAGGTGTTTGTTTCTGAAGATAGATTTCTTACCTTAGAATTACCCCCAGGCGTCAGACTGGATCCGGAAAATTTCTCCTAGCAGTGCCCCAGCTTGTCGGTAGGTGGCGTCGGTCGACTCTGCGTCTCTTGTCGATGTCGTGGTCGCTGGGATGACGTCGCGGTGCCAACTTAGACACCGCTCCTGTGCGCTGACGTCCGTTCTTTCTTTTTCCGCGCCAGCCTAGCGCAGATCCGGAGAGAGCTATCCCCTTTAGTAATTTGTTTACTATGTGTTTTTCGACTTTTGTCGACTTCTTTTATCGAGTCATCGACCCCTGGTGCGCTAGGAATGTCCCATCGTTGGACTGGCTTCAAGCCTTGCGAGGTCTGTCACAAACTGATGTCTGTGACGGACCCGCACCTTGTGTGCCTTTGGTGTCTGGAGCGTGACCAGGAACCGAAGTAGTGCTCAGACTGCCATGCCATGAATCCGAAGTATTTGCGGGAGCATCCTGAGCATATTCCACAGTGATTAAATACAGTTCTTAATGATTGTAGACACAGACGATCTTCTTTGTCTTCTTTATTTCTTTATAATCCTTCAAAACAGTCCTAGCCGCCAACACGTGTTTCGTCTCTTTGTGGTGTAAGCCACAGACTTCCTCAGGGCAAAAATCGTGCAACGTCCCAAAGTATATGATAATGACAATTATCCAATGTTAAGAGTATTCATATATCATATTCCAAAAGTACTATTGGTGTCCCGATCAAACCGACAGTGTTGAAGTATATCCACCGTCTCCTGTATATCAAATATCCATCTGGTCACCGTTATAGAAAAACAGCGTGCTCCGAGTATACTCCTGTAGGACGGTGTCTACAGGAGTATACTAGGACTGTTTTGAAGGATTATAAAGAAATAAAGAAGACAAAGAAGATCGTCTGTGTCTACAATCATTAAGAACTGTATTTAATCACTGGAATATGCTCAGGATATATCCCCTTTTTTGTGTACAATGATGTAGACTTGGTCTACATCTCTGGTAATTGGTGGGTGGCCATTACCTTATCCTTAGAGCAATCAGATATATTGAATTAATTATATCACAACTTTGCGCAATTGATACCCAACCATCCCTTTTCTGTTGTATTATTTGCGGGAGCAGTCCCGAAAGCTCTTGAAGGCCTGGCAGTCTGCGCCGCTCCCGCTCGAGGGGAAGGTCTCGAGACCTCGCGGAGCCACCACACCTCGTCCAAGTATTTGCACTCCTTGGGTAAGTCGAAGCACACGAAGGCGAAGAAGCACAGTCGCTCTTCGCCTTCTCCCCGTCGGTAGGCTGACGCAACGCAGGATCCGGAGCGTCGTAGCTCTAAGGCTCCGTCTCCGGTGCCTGATTAAGGGACGACTCCGCGCCTACCCCTGTTTCCGGGAGCTGGAGGGTCCCCTGCCCAGTTTCGTACGTTCTACGAAGCCCTCCATCGTATCTTTGGGCAGCCCGACTCCGCTGGTGCGGCTTCGGGCCATGCAAAGTCGGTAGGGGGCCCTGGGCCTTCGATAGCGGCGGCTCCGGTGCCAGAGGGCCCCCCTGGATCCAGGCCTGGATCCGGATCGACGCTGGTCGACTTTACTCGACCTTCCCCAGTGCCGATCCCAGCGATGACGCCCCCGGCGTAAGCCGTACCCCCGGCCGACCCCATCCCCGAGATGGACCCGAAGCCAGACCGACGTCGAATCCGGGTCCGTCCCAGAGGGTACTTTTGTTGCCTTGTTCATCCCAGGTCTTCCCTATCGCACTGAAGGTGGTGTTGAGGACTGGTCGTGGTCGCTGGACCCTTTGGAAGACCAGCTGGAAGAACCGGACTGGAGAGAGGAATTGGGTGACGCCAGTGGTCTGGGCACTTCACCAGACCTTGGCATGCTTTCTCCTCCTACCGTGGCTACGGAGGAGGGAGCGTCCTATGCTGTGGTGGCGGCGTAGGGCAGCCGAGGCCTTGGGCCTGGAGCTCCCTACAGTGGCAGTTGGGACTAATCTCCTGACAGAGGGGCTTCAACCTGCGGCAACTTCCTCAGAACCCCTCTTGTCCTTCAACGAAGCCCTCACAGACGTCCTTCTGGGCACTTAGTCCAAGCCCAGCACAGGGGCTCCTGTAGAACGGACGATTGCCCGCCGCCACCGCCCGGCTCCGAGCGATCCCATTTTCCTCAACCAACACCCTTCCCCCGAGAGCTTAGTGGTCCAAGCTTCTTCTTCCAAGGGCGCATTCCCTTCTGCTCCTCCAGGCAGGGATTCCAAGAAGCTGGATTATCTTGGGAATCCATGTTTTCTTCCTCCAGCTTGGCATTGCGGTCCGTGAATACCGCATGCCTCTTGGGCTGATACTCCCATACAATCTGGGATACGGTTGCGCAAGTGCTGTCTGTGTGCAGAGGAGACCTGGGCCGTTCTCTCACAGGCCGTGGCAGATGGGAGAGACGCAGCAAAATTCACGATTCGCTGTGGACTTGATACCATTGACTCACTGGGCAGAACGATTGCCAGGTCAGTAGCCCTTCGGCGATACGCCTGGTTGTGGACGTCTGGCTTTTCGGGGGATGTCCAAGCAACTCTGCTGGACATGCCCTTCGATGCCACCGTCTTTTGATAGCATGTCGGAGGATCATTTGGCGCTTCTCCGCCAGGAAGTTTCAGCTCTCTTGGCCAAGGGAGCTATCGAAAGGGTCCCTGCGCCAGATGTAGGTTGTGGTTTCTATTCCTGCTACTTTCTGGTGCCCAAGAAAGACCTGCATCCTATCCTAGACCTTAGGGCTCTCAATCGCTTCCTCCGCAAGGAGAAGTTCAAAATGCTCACGTTGGCTCAGGTTCTGTCTGCTCTCGACCCTCGAGACTGGATGGTGGCGTTGGACTTGAAGGACGCCTATTTCCATATTCCCGTCCAGCCAGCCCACAGACGCTACCTAAGGTTCACTGTAGGCCACAAGCATTTTCAGTTCACTGTGCCTTCCTTCAGCCTTACCAGCGCCCCTTGGGTGTTCACGAAAGTGATGGTGGTGGTCGCAGCTCATCTGCGCAGATCAGGGGTTCCAGTCTTTCCCTATCTCGACGACTGGCTGTTGAAGGCGGGCTCGCCCCAGGCTGTTGTCTTCCACCTCCAGACTACGGCCGACCTCCTGCATTCGCTGGGGTTCACTATCAACATGCCTAAGTCACATCTGACTCCCTCTCAGTCGCTCCTTGTCATTGGGGCTGTTCTGGACACAGTGCTGTTTCGGGCCTATCCTCCTGAACAGCGAGTCCGGATATTCAGTCTATGATACCGATGTTTCAGCCTCTATCCCGGATTTCGGTGAGAATGACCCTGAGGCTGCTGGGCCTCATGACCTCCTGCCTGCATCCTGCTGATGGATCATGCCAGATGGCATATGCGGGCTCTGCAGTGGGACCTGAAGTTCCAGTGGGCGCAGCATCAGGGGAATCTTTCCGACTACGCCCAGTTCTCGGAGGGAACTGCGCAACAACTGCAGTGGTGGTTAACAAACCAGGATTGGGTCAGAGGCAGATCCCTCTCCCTTCCCCAACCAGACCTCACGGTGGTGACCGATGCATCACTCCTGGGATGGGGCGGCTACCTGGGAGAGGCGGAGATCAGAGGAGTCTGGTCTCCGGCGGAGTTCGGGCACCATATCAACCTGTTGGAGCTCCGGACGATTCGCTTGGCACTGAAGGCATTCCTTCCCTCCCTCAAGGGTAAGGCAGTGCAGGTGTTCACAGACAACACCACGCCTTGTGGTACTGCAACAAGAAGGGCGGGGTGGGGTCGTGCACCCTTTGTCAGGAGGCTCTTTGCCTTTGGACATGGCTGGAACATCAGGACATGACCCTGGTGGTTCAACACCTGCAGGTTCTCTGAACGCCAGAGCGGACGAACTCAGCCATCAGTGCCTGGTGGATCATGAATGGCGTCCTCACTCATAGGTGGTGCAAGGTCTCTTTCAGCAGTGGGGAGAGCCTTGGTTAAATTTGTTTGCCACCGAAGAGAACGCACAATGTCAGCAGTTCTGCGCATTGGAGTTCCCAAGGCAGCACTCGCTCAGCTACGCTTTTCGTCACGAGTGGAACTGCGGCTTCCTGTACGCCTTTCCGCCTGTACCACTTCTGCCCAGAGTGCTGAAGAAGATCAAGCGTGACCGGGCCCAAGTCATTCTTGTGGCCCCGGACTGGGCACGAAGAGTCTGGTACCCTGAGCTCCTGAGCATGGCCAGACTGCCCCTTCTGGAGGATCTTCTTTCTCAACAGCAGGGGACGGTCCTCCACCCGAACCTGTCCAGCCTCCATCTCCTTGCGTGGAGTTTGAGCGGCGACAGTTGACAGCTTTTGACCTTCCACCCGAAGTCTGTAATGTCATCTTGACAGCCAGGCGGCCCTCCGCTAAGATGGTATACACCTGTCGATGGAACAAATTTGTGGCATGGTGCCCAGCAAAGGCTGTGGAAACCCTCTCCGCCTCTGTTTCTGAGGTTCTTTTGTTCCTTCTTTCTTTGGCCCAGCAGGGCTCTGCTCTGGGCACTCTTAAAGGCTTTCTGGCAGCTGTTTCTGCTTTTCTTCGGCTACCAGATCAGCGCTCTTTGTTCAAGTCCCCTATTGTTAATAGATTCTTTAAGAGCATTATTCACCTCTTTCCTCCATCTCCTTTCATAATGCCTCAGTGGGACCTGAACCTTGTCTTGACTTACCTTGTGTGTGCTCCCTTCGAGCCTCTTCACAACTGTCCTCTCAGGATCCTTACTCTGAAGACTGCCTTTTTTGTTGCCATCACTTCTGCTCACAGAGTGAGTGGGCTTCAGGCTCTTTCTTCTAAGCCTCTTTCTTCTCTGTGGATCCTGACAAAGTGATGCTTAGAACGAGACCTTCGTTCCTTTCTAAAGTAGTTACTCCTTTTCACTGAGGACAAACTATCACTCTGCCCACCTTTTTCCCACCTCCGCACCCTTCCAAGGAGGAGGAGAGACTCCACCGTCTGGACCCAAAACATGCGCTGTCCTTCTACCTTGACCACACTAAAGATTTCCGGGTGGACAATCAACTCTTAGTTGGCTGTGTGGGTGCCAAAAAAGGTCGGGCTGTCCAAAATTGTACCACCTCAAGATGGGTTGTCCTTTGTATAAAGATTTGTTACGCTTTAGCAAAAAAGTAACGTCCTGTGAAGCTGCGGGCTCATTCCGCTAGAGCTACGGCAGCAACTACTACTTTGTCACGTGGAGTCCCACTTATTGACATCTGCCAGGCGGCCAGGTGGGCATCTATGCAAACGTTCACCAGATATTAGTACCTGGATAGTCAAGTCCGGAGGGACTGCTACTTTGCCCGTTCTGTCCTCCAGGACTTTCTGATGGGAACTTGGTTCGCAGACCCTCCTCCGGGGTTGGTATTGCTGGGGTATCTATTCTAAGGTAAGGAATCTATAACTAACTGTCTCTTTCAGATGAGCAAGTTACTTACCTTCGGTAACGATGTATCTGAAAGAGACATAGTTTAGTTATAGATTCCTTACCACCCCACCCATCCTCCCCGTGATTTCTAGGGATAGGGACTCCCATACAGGGCCCTAGTTTTGGCGCACCTGTGGTCAGTGTCTTTCATGGCTCTGTGCTTCTGGCCTGTAAAGTCATGTCAGAACTGACGTCAGCGCGCAGGAGCGGCATATAAGTAGGCACCGCAATGTCATCCCGGTGACCACGACGCTGACGACGGACGTTGAGTCGACCGATGCCACCTACCGACGCGCAGGGGTACTGCTAAGAGAAAAATTCTACGGATCCAGTCTGACGCCTGGGGGTAATTCTAAGGTAAGGAATCTATAACTAACCCATGTCTCTTACAGATACATTGTTACCGAAGGTAAGTAACTTGTTCAATGGGGTGAGAACTAGGACTTTGACCAGGATAGATGGGTATAATTTATTAGAGAAGTATGCAGGGTTATTGAGCTCATGGGAGCTATAAGTTTCTGTTGGGAGGGTTTCCTCAACTGCTAAGGTTCTCTCCGGTTCTTCTCCTTTTGCCAGGATGTTTCGTCGTGTTCCCAGGACTCTACCTCTGGGAAAAATAGAAAAGAGAGAGGGCTTAGCAATAAGGCTATGATATAACACAGGGACCCAACTCTACACTGTAGTGTATATTTCTTGTGTCTAACATGTTGGTCAATGAACCAGAACAGGACACCACTATGATCCCTTCCGTGCGTACTAACAGGTCTTTCCTTAATCAGGCCGTTGCAGACATGCTTAGCATCCAAGTACTTTGGATAGCTCATAAGCCAGAGTGCTCCCCACCTTCCTGTGCTAGACAGTGCAACCTGTGCTTTGATAAGTCCTCAAAGTGCAGCCTGTGATCTCTTTAAAAACCCTGTAGGAAGCTGGCTCTGTATATACTATACCAAAGTAAGGTATAGTGTGCACAGAGCCTGGTGGATCACCAGAGGCTTTACTTTACAGAGGCTAAAGTAGATAATACTAATGCTCTTTTTTGTGGTTGTGTGGGCGAGCAGTTAGGCTTATCAGAGGGCAGTGCTAAGCATTTGTTGTACACACACAGGGAAGAAATTATTACACACACTTAATGACTAAATCCGAGACGAATGGTTTGTAAAAATATTATTTTTAGTATATTTCTTTTATAGAACCAAAGATACTTTGTTGCAGTAAAATACGTTTTGCAATATCACAGTTTTTCAATGTAAAAAGTGGACAAGTGGATTTTTCAGTCAGTACAATGTTATCCTAGGGGAGGAAACCCAATCAGCAATTGCAGGTAAGTAAACAATTTATGGTATTGAGCTTTTGGATTAAGAATCAGAACCAGGCAAGGTCCAGGTAAGTGACCTCACTGCACCACTAGTGGCACTGAGGCGGCTAGCTGCAGAGGTCAAACTTGGGATCTGGTGTCCATGTTATCCAATGAAGAAAGGGGGTAATCGAAGTGGTACTGCTTGCAGGCAAGTAGCACAGTTTTGGAACCCAGTCTTCGGTGGTGAGGGTAAGCACAGGGGGGTGGGAGGGCACAAGGCAGCACCAAACTTACACCTCCAGCGGCACAGGGGCAGCCAAGTGCGGGGTGCCAACACAACGTCTGCCGCCCAATACAAACCAATTGGAAATCTCGAACTTGGGAAAAGGCTGCAGGCTCAGGCCAGGAGCCTGGACGAAAGAAACCTACAGCTGCACAGGTAAGTTGGGATGTGCTAGAGAATCGGGATGCCGTCAGGAGGGTAAGTAGACATAATATCGAGTTTTAAATATCGTTGTGCAATAATATCGAGTTTAAAATGTCAAAACTCAAAAATATCGTATATAATATCGATGTCAAGAATATCGATTTGTTGTGTTGTATAAAATATCGTTGTTAAAAATATCGATTTTAAAAATATCGTTAAATATCGATTTTGTAAATGTGAATTTTTTTAATATAGTACATAATTTTAAATGTATTAATAATTTTAATTAATTGTATATGTTTTATATAAAAAATGTATCTGAAAGAGACACGTTAGTGACAGATTCCTTACCTTAGAATATCCCCAGGCGTCAGGCTGGATCCGGAAAGTTTTTTGCGTAGCAGTACCCTTGCGCGTCGGTAGGCGGCGTCGTGCGGCTCCGCGTCCGTCGTCGGCGTCGTGATCGCCGGGATGACGTCGCGGGCAGTACTTAGATGCCGCCCCTGCGCGCTGAGCGTCAGTTCTTCTTTTCCGCGCCAGCAAGCGCAGATCCGGGAAGAGCAGTGCCCTGGTCATTTTTTGACCATACTTTTTGGTGAATTTTTTCACTGTTTTCTCTCTCAAGGTGTCGTAGGGATGCCCGGTTTCAAACGTTGCGGCGCCTGTGCTCGGATGATGTCCGTCACCGACCCGCATTGGGAGTGTCTCTTCTGCCTCGGCCGAGGCCACGACACGGAGTCTTGTACCGACTGCCAGGCCCTCAACCCGAAAGCTTTGTGAGAGCGGTCTCGAAAGCTCCTCGAGGCCCGGCATTCGGCTCCGCGGAAGCCCCGGTCGCGTGAGAGGTCCAGGGGTCGATCGCGGAGTCCACACCGGTCGTCGGCGTCGAAGTCTTCTTCGTCCGGTAAGTCGAAACACAAGAAGTCCAAAAAGCATCATCGCTCTAGGACTTCGCCTCGCCGGTCTCGCGACTCGGCTGAGGCCCCTCCCGGCACCGTCCCCGCCCCCGCGGCCCCGGACATGCCTGTGGAGTCGCCCCCGCCATACCCGCCCTTCCCGGGTTCGGGGCGGATCCGGCCAAAGTGCAGGAATTCCTGTCGGCCATGGCCCGCCTCTTCGGGCCTCCAGGCCCCTCCGGTGCGCCTTCGGGCCCCGCGGGCCCGGATGGGGTTGCTCCGGCGTCGCCGGCGGCTCCGGCCCCGGCGTCGCCCGTGCCTCCAGCCTCGATTCCGGCTTCGACCCCGGCCTCGATCCCGGCTCCACAACCCCCATCGACGCCGGTCGACCTAACGACACCTCCGCCGGCGCCGATGTCTCCGGTGCCGTTCTCGACGCCGCCCTGGGCTCCGGGCGGCGTCGTCCCCCAGTTCCTTCCGGCTCCGGACATGGACCCGGAACGGCGTCGCTCGACGCCGGTTCCGGCGCCGATGGGACCTTGGGTCCCAAATGTCCCTCCTCCTCCTTATTTTGAACCAGAGGAGGACCAGGAGGACTGGGAGGGGTCTGATGACCCTCTGGCACGACAGTGTCAGTACGATGAGGACTGGACAGAGGGTCTAGGGGAGGCCAGTGGTCTGGATACTTCCCCCTGACACTGGCATGCTGTCTCCTCCCGTGGCTACGGAGGAGGGAGCCAATTTTGCTACGGGGTTGCGTAGGGCAGCTGGGGCCTTACATCTCCAACTCCCTACTTTGACGGTCAAGCATAACATCTTGACAGAGGTGCTTCAGCCGGCGGCCTCCTCTGCGGAGACTGTGCTGCCGTTTAGCGACGCCCTCACTGACGTTCTTTTGGGCGCCTGGTCCAAGCCCAACACAGGGGCTCCTGTGGATAGGAACGTGTCACGACGCCATCGCCCAGCTCCGGGCGACCCCTGTTTCTCTCTGTTCACCCAACTCCTGAGAGCTTGGTTGTCCAAGCCTCCGCTTCCCAAACCGCCTTCCCTACCGCTCCTCCGGATAGGGAATCCAAACGCCTGGATCAATTTGGGAAGAAGGGTTTTTCTTCCTCCAGTGCTGGCTTGCGGTCCGTTAACACCGCTTGTCTTTTGGGCCGATATACCCACTCCCTGTGGGATTCGGTGGCGGATGTTTTGCCCCAGTGTCCTGAGGAGGTCCAGACACTGCTTTCCCGCGCCATTGCGGAAGGAAGGGATGCGGCTAAATACACAATACGTTGTGGCCTTGACACCGCCGACTCGCTGGGCAGGTCTATTGCAACGACGGTGGCGCTCAGACGCCACGCCTGGCTGAGAACCACTGGTTTTCAGGGGATGTCCAGAATACTCTCATGGACATGCCCTTTGATGGAGTCGGTCTTTTTGGGTCCAAAGCAGACCATGCGTTGGAGCGCTTAAGGACTCACGGGCTACTGCCAAGTCCCTGGGCCTTTCTGCTACACGCCCTCCGCTGACTTCTGCTTTTCGCCCCTATCGTGGCCACGGTAGGGGCGCCCCTTCACGTCAGCAGCCCAGCCACCGGCCCGCGCAGCAGGCGCCTTGCGTGGCCGAGGACGTGGATTCCGCCGTGGCGGATCGGGCAACCAGCGTGCGGGTCAGGCCACCATCTCCAACCCGTCCGCGGCCTCCAAGCCCTCCTAGTCCCTCCTTTCAGGTGCACAGCACGCCAGTAGGGGGCAGGGTCCGCCATCACCTTCCCCACTGGCGTACCATCACCTCGGACAGGTGGGTCTTGGACATTGTCCGAAGGGGCTACTCCCTCCCCTTCGAGACCACCCCCAGCCATGCCACCTCAATTCCACCGCATGTCAGGGGATCACTTGGTTCTTCTACAGAAGGAAGTCACGGCCCTCTTGACCAAGAGGGCCATCGAGCGTGTTTCGACCCCAGAAGTAGGGCGTGGTTGCTACTCCCACTACTTTCTGGTGCCCAAAAAGGACAAGGAGGACATGCGTCCTATCTTGGACCTCCGGAACGTCAATCGCTTCCTCCGGAGGGAGAAGTTCAAGATGCTCACCCTAGCTCAGGTCTTGACTACCCTCGACCCTGGAGACTGGTTGGTAGCGTTGGACTTGCAGGACGCATATTTCCACATCCCCGTCCTGCCGGCCCACCGGCGTTACCTTCGGTTCACGGTAGGCCCCGAGCATTTTCAGTTCACCGTGCTCCCCTTTGGCCTTACCAGTGCCCCTCGGGTGTTCACGAAAGTGTTGGCGGTGGTCGCAGCTCATCTGCGCCGGGCAGGGGTTTCAGTCTTCCCCTACCTCGACGACTGGTTGCTGAAGGCGGGCTCGTCCCAGGCAGTCGTCTCCCACCTCCAGACTACGGCCGAACTCCTGCACTCGCTGGGGTTCTCCATCAATGTGCCGAAGTCGCATCTGATTCCTTCTCCACAGCTCCTTTTCATCGGAGCAGTTCTGGACACGACGCAGTTTCGGGCCTATCCTCCCGAACGGCGAGTCCGGGATATTCAGGCTATGATTCCGATCTTTCAGCCTTTATCCTGGGTTTCGGTACGGATGACCCTGAGGCTGCTGGGCCTCATGGCCTCCTGCATCCTGCTGGTCAATCATGCCAGATGGCATATGCGGGCTCTGCAGTGGGACCTGAAGTTCCAGTGGGCGCAGCACCAGGGCAACCTGTCCGATCACGTCCAGATCTCGGAGGGGACTGCAAAACAGTTGCAGTGGTGGCTCTCGAACCGGCAATGGGTCATGGGCAGGTCCCTCTCCCTTCCCCAGCCAGAGCACACAGTTGTGACGGACGCGTCCCTTCTGGGATGGGGCGGTCACATGGGAGAGGCGGAGATCAGAGGCCTCTGGTCTCCGGCGGAGTCCCGGCTCCATATCAACATTCTGGAGCTCCGGGCGATCCGACTTGCACTCAAGGCATTCCTTCCCTCTGTCAAAGGGAAGGTAGTGCAGGTGTTCACAGACAACACCACCGCCATGTGGTACTGCAACAAACAAGGCGGGGTGGGGTCTTGGACCCTTTGTCAGGAGGCTCTGCGCCTCTGGACATGGCTGGAACATCAGGGCATGTTCCTGATGGTTCAACACCTGGCAGGTTCCCTGAACGCCAGGGCGGACGAACTCAGCCGCAGGTGCATGATGGATCACGAATGGCGTCTTCACTCGGAAGTGGCGCAAGGACTCTTTCTACAATGGGGAGAGCCTTGGTTAGATCTATTCGCCACCGAAGAGAACGCGCAATGTCATCAGTTCTGCGCGTTGGAATTTCCAAGGCGGCACTCGCTCGGCGGCGCTTTCGTCACGAGTGGAGTTGCGGTCTGTTGTACGCCTTTCCGCCTATACCACTTCTACCCAGAGTGTTGAAGAAGATTCGGCGCGACCGGGCCCAAGTCATTCTTGTGGCTCCGGACTGGGCTCGAAGAGTTTGGTATCCCGAGCTACTCAATATGAGCGTAGATCCCCCGATCCGTCTGCCTCTTCGGGAGGATCTTCTGTCGCAGCAGCAGGGGACGGTCCTCCACCCGAACCTGTCCAGTCTACACCTGCTTGCGTGGAGATTGAGCGGCGGCAGTTGATTCCTTTAGACTTGCCTCCCGAAGTTTGTGATGTGATTCTGGCAGCCAGGCGTCCCTCCACTAAGGTGGTATACGCCTGCAGGTGGAACAAATTTGTGGCATGGTGCACAGCAAAGGCTGTGAATCCCCTTTCTGCCCCTCTTTCTGAGGTCCTTCTGTTCCTTCTTTCTCTGGCCCAACAGGGTTCTGCCCTGGGTACCATCAAGGGTTATCTTTGTGCTATCTCGGCCTTCCTCAGGCTCCCTGATCAGCCCTCCCTTTTCAAGTCCCCTGTTGTTAACAGGTTCTTAAAAGGCATTACACACCTCTTCCCTCCTGTTCCGTTTGTAATGCCTCAGTGGGACTTGAACTTGGTTCTTACCTTTTTAATGTGCGCTCCCTTTGAGCCTCTACATAACTGTCCTCTTCGTCTTCTGACTCTGAAGACAGCCTTTCTGGTGGCCATCACCTCAGCTCGGCGGGTGAGTGAGCTCCAGGCTCTATCTTGCAAACCTCCCTTTCTGTCTGTTCATCCAGACAAGGTTGTTCTTCGGACGCGTCCGTCCTTCTTGCCAAAGGTGGTTACTGCCTTCCACATTGGGCAGACCATCACTTTGCCTACCTTCTTTCCGCCTCCGCATCCTTCCAGAGAGGAAGAGAGGCTCCACCGTCTGGACCCAAAACGTGCGCTCTCCTTCTATATCGACCGCACAAAACACTTCCGGGTGGATGACCAGCTCTTTGTTGGCTACGTGGGCGCCAAAAAAGGTCGGGCGGTGCACAAAAGAACCATCTCCCGCTAGGTTACCTTGTGCATCAAGACCTGCTATTCTTTGGCTAAGAAGGAGCCTCCTGTTGGGCTGCGTGCCCATTCCACCAGGGCAACGGCTGCTACCACGGCCTTGGGACGCGGTGTTCCGCTGCCGGTTATTTGTCAGGCAGTTACGTGGGCCTCGCTGCACACGTTTACAAAGCATTACTGCCTTGACAGTCGGGTCCGGAGGGACGGCTTCTTTGGCCGTTCTGTCCTCCAGGACTTCCTTGTCTGATCTTTGTTCGCAGACCCACCACCGGGGTTGGTATTGCTGGGGTATCTATTCTAAGGTAAGGAATCTGTCACTAACGTGTCTCTTTCAGATGCACAAGTTACTAACTTGTGTATTGATATATCTGTAAGAGACAGTAGTTAGTGACAGATTCCCTACCGCCCACCCATCCTCCCGTTCTGCGAACTGATTTCTAGGGTTAAGGACATCCCTTTCAGGGCCCTAGTATTTTTCAGACACCTATGTCAGCTTCTTGCATGGCTCTGCGTTCCTGGCGCGGAAAGTCGTGTACAGAACTGACGTCAGCGCGCAGGGGCGGCGTCTAAGTACTGCCCGCGACGTCATCCCGGCGATCACGACGCCGACGACGGACGCGGAGCCGCACGACGCCGCCTACCGACGCGCAAGGGTACTGCTACGCAAAAAACTTTCCGGATCCAGCCTGACGCCTGTGGATATTCTAAGGTAAGGAATCTGTCACTAACTACTGTCTCTTACAGATATATCGTTACACAAGTTAGTAACTTGTGCTTTATGAGCGGGATGTTGGGTTTATAGGGGATAAGGATGGGGAGTGTTTTAAAAACAAAATATATATATTTTCTTTTCTTTAATAATGACATTTAAAATTGTGTTTTAGGAGCGGGATGTTGGGTTCATAGGGGATAAGGGTGGGGAGTGTTTTAAAAAAAAATTACATTTTTTTAAAAAATTACATTTTTTTAGGAGTGGGATGTTGTCGGGATAAGGGTGGGGAGTGTTTTAATATAAAAAAATTGAAATTTAAAACCTAAAAATATCAATTTTGGATTTTAGGAGTGTGATGGGGTTAGGTGATGGGGTATTTTTTAAATAATTTTAAAGTTTAAAAATTAATTTATAATATATTTGAAAAAATGAAAATTGTGAGATTTTGTGAAATTTGTAAATTTTGTTGAGTTTAAATTTTAAACAAATTTGAAATTTTTAAAATAAATTTACAAAACATAAAATAATATTTTTGGTTATAATATAAAATTAATTACAAAAATCACATATTTTTTGATACGTTTTTGTATATGGGAATTCGTAAATAAATGTATAATGTGTATTATTTTATATGTTTTTATGTATTTTTTTGTTAATATTACATTTAAAAATAATATTTTTGTATACTTTTCTTAAGTTAATATAGTTTGGGGTGGGAATAGAAAATTATATATGTTTAGTGTCCAGCACCTTCCCTGACTTAATGTAGTTTGGAGTGGGAATAGTAAATTGAATAAGTTTAGTATCCAGCACCTTCCCTGAGTTAATATAGTTTGGGGTGGGAATAGTAAATTATATATGTTTAGTGTCCAGCACCTTCCCTGACTTTTTTCAATTTTGGAGTGGGAATAGTGCTTTATATATGTTTAGTGTCCAGCACCTTCCCTGAGTTCATGTAGTTTGGAGTGGGAATAGCAAATTATATATGTTTATTGTCCAGCACTTTCCCTGACTTTTTTCTAGTTTGGAGTGGGAATAGTAAATTGAATAAGTTTAGTATCCAGCACCTTCCCTGAGTTAATATAGTTTGGGGTGGGAATAGTAAATTATATATGTTTAGTGTCCAGCACCTTCCCTGAGTTCATGTAGTTTGGAGTGGGAATAGTAAATTATATGTTTAGTGTCCAGCACCTTCCTTGACTTTTTCTACTTTGGAGTGGGATTAGTAAATTATATATGTTTACTATCAAACGCCTTCCCTGACTTTTTCAGGTTTGGAGTGGGAATAGTAAATTATATATGGTTAGTGTCCAGCACCTTCCCTGAGTTAATACAGTTTTGAGTAGGAATAGTAAACTATATATGTTTAGTGTCCTGCAGTTTCACTGAGTTGATATAGTGTAGAGTGGGAATAGTAACATATTAGTTATTTATTTTGTAGTAAGGTTAATGATACAAATCTATGTTTAAGTGGTAATAGTATGTTTTGTATGTGTATTAAAAAATATATATGTGTGATTTATAATTTAAGATAATTATTTTATTGTAAATACAGAAAACAACAATTAATATAGGAATTAAATACAACACAATATTTATATTTTATTAAAGTTTTTATTCCCATTCAAAGAGGCAAGCAAATAAATATGTATTTTGTTTGATTAAACATTTTTTAATATATTTTGTCATAAAGAGAAATAATACATTTTTGTGCTTACATTGCATGTTTAGTACATATTTAAACATCAACATATAGTTTTTAAGTATAGTCAGCATGACACAATTTAAACTTTTTTATAATGTAGAACTTGGTAAATATGTACATTTTTTACAAATAAAAGATGTAGTTGTCCACTGGTTTTTATAAAAAAATTTATAACATAGTTTTTTGCTAACAGTTATAGAATATTTATTTACATTGAAAATATGCATTACATAATTACATACAGGGTACATTTTTAATAACATACATTTTTTAACAATTTTCTCATTATATAACTTTTTATATTTTTTGCATATTTTTAAATAAATATATTTTGGACAATATTATTCAAGTTGTAAATACAAATAAAATTATTAAGGTAAGTAAACATTTTGAAAAAGAAAAATATTTTTTAACATTTACACATTTTTTCACATTTTTAGCAAGCATTCTAATTTTTTTAAAATCACATTGGTAAGTTAACATTTTATCTTAATGTCTAATAATAAATATTATTTAATTTCTAATATTTAGTATTCTACTTTAACATTATTAAACAGTACAGAAAAAACATTTAGTACATTAGTAATATTAATTATTTTGTTTGCATTGCAAATCTAATGTACATTGACTTTAATGTAAAAAAGTATTTTTATTGTTTCATTTAGGGAGCCATTTTCTAAACTAAGTTGTATTTGTAGGCTATCTGTGTGGTTTTAGGTCATTTCTGAGGGGAGAAGCTCTCGGTTGGAAGCTGCGTCGCATCGGTTAAGGTAAATTTTATTTAATTACTTTTAGGCTTAATTTAGGCGTGGGGTGAAGGTAGTGCATAGTGTATTTATAGTTTGTATTTTGTGTTTTTGGTGCGGTTTAGTTAGTTTTGTGTTTGCGAAATGCGGTTAGTTCGTTAATAGGTAGGTGTTAGGGTATGTATTATATGTATAAATATGTTTAGAGTATGGTGTTAGTGTGTTTTTTAATGATTTTATTGTGTATTTGTGCGGGAGGGATTGTGTTTTTTTACAGGTTTTTGTCGTTTTGAAGTTACTGTAGGGAGAAGCATGCTTTTTTTTTTATTTAAAGGAACTGTGTATTAGTTTCTAGTAAACTGATCATTATTTTGCAGTTCCTTTATTTTTCAGGTTTTCCTGGAGCGTTTCTTTTTTTAATTACATTTTTCGGGTTTTTAATGGATTGCAGTCTACGGATATGTTGTAGGATTATATTTTTTACAGTTGTATTTTTCAATTTCTTTTGGGACTTTTAAGTAAGTTTGGGGATTTTTACATGTTTGGATTTATTTATGGCAGTTTGGATTCAATTCTTCAGCAACAAAAAAGTAAGTCATTTTAAATTATTTACAATGGGAGGGAAATGTCATTTTTGTCATTTTTATTGACGTTTGTAAATAAAGTATATTTATTATGTCGAATTATTTTTAAATAGAAGTTAAAATTAATTGACATATTTATATTTTACATGTTTGCAAAGAAATGGTTATTTAAGAATTTAGTGCACAATTACGATTTTCCTATGTTTTTGTAGCACTGTTCTAAAGTTGGGCTTTAGCTATTGTTTCTAGATATTCCAGCCCTTTAGTGTTTAGGCAGAGTCTTACTTTGTATTGTAGGTGCTCGAACATTGTTTTAGTCTGTTTAGTTAGTTTTGGACCTAGCTGTGTTACAGACTGTTCAAGTCTTAGTTGTTGGTAGCTTTTTTCTTTTTGGAATGATTGTAGTAATTTATGTAGGGTTGGTGTGGTTCTGCCTGTTGTGGCTTGGAAAGCATTATGCCATCCTTCCACAGCGTTATTCGTTTTTGCTTCTTTGTTTAGGGTACTGTTATATACATTCCATCATGGAATGTGGTATTTGGGCTGTCTCCTGTGTCCAGATCTGTGTAGCCTTCCCACCCAGGTGTCTTCGAAATAGTTGAGTAGGGGACTTAGTTTTTTGTTCATTTGTTTGATAGTAGGGGCTTTCTATTAAGAGATTGTAGCGTTCTGCTACATCAGTTATTGGGACGTATGCTAGTGCAATTAGTTTTTTAATTTCATATGCAAAATCGCTATTAGTTGCATATTCTACACTGAGCGTAGATTTTTGTAGGAGTGTCCAAATACATTGATTAAAGTGGTAATAGCAATCTTGTATTGCTGTGTGAGGGTAGTTTTTCAGGATGAGTTGTATCATTGACTGTTCAAAGTCTATGATAATTTTTTGAGGATAGTAATTATTAGTTTCTTGCTTTACTTTTGTTTAGAGTTCTACATAGGTAGTGGTTTGTTTGTTTGGTAACCGGGCATATATAAAGGGGATGTTGGTATTGTGATATAGTCCATGGATTGTATATATTTGGTAAAATGGTTTGGGACATATTTTAAATGTTCCGTCCATCATCCATGTCTCACAATTCTGAAGTTTAAGTAAGTTTGTGGGAGTTTCATATATAATAATTCTTTTGTCATTAGATTTATTGTCATAAAGTAGAAATTGCTCTTCATTATGACTTACAGTGAGTTCAGGTGGTATTTGTATTTCACTGAACATTTTGGGGTTAGGTGGGGTGGTAGCAGTTGCTTTTTTTTGTTCTAGCTATTAGGCTTTTCAACGTTGAGACAGAGGGTAATTGGCCAATTACAGGTTCTGGAACTCTGGTGAGTATATTTTTTTAATATTTCAGTAGTAGGTTTTTGAGAGCTTAATGCTAGCTTCTTTCAGAGTGTCTAAAGTGTCTCTCACTTCTATTTCAGCTATGTTAGGGGGTTGGTTATGTTCCTTAACATGTAATACAGTAGTTTATTTTGTTGTAGCCCTCCCATAACATGCATTTGAATAATATTTGCTGCATTTCCAATTAATTTTTGTCGCCTGTCTGTTTCTCCTGGGTGTAGGCATATCCCATATAACATAATAAAAATGTTCCTTTCTGGAAAGTTATGAATTTGGCACCTTCAGTCATTCTTATGTTTCAAATGCTATGAGAAATGTATATAAAAAATATTAAATGTATTGTAATTGTTTTAATTTTAATACAGGTTTTTATATACAACATTATATGTTCGAATATGTTGAACTTTTTTGACGCTGAGGTGTTTCTGTTGGTGATTGCGTTTAGTGTTTATTTTGATTTCCTGTAGAAGAAAAATGTCAATTTTAATAAATGTGTTTAACAGCATTTATTTCATTTTGGGGTTTGTGTGGTTAGTGGGCGATTTGGGTTGGGAATTTTACTTGTTTTAATAGTTTAATTGAGATTTATACTTACTTTTTTGGCAAGGTGGTTTTGGATGATGTTTAAAGGGAGTTGAGTATGTGTTGAAGTTTCTGTAGAGGAGATATAATTGAAAATAAATATACATTAATTATTTAATTAAGTATTTTACAATTATTTTATGCAGTTGTAACATTAAATAGATATTTTACTTACTTTTTGAAGTTGTATTCAGAGCTTTTAATGATGAAGTCTAGTGTTGCAGAAGCAATCCGGCAGAGGTTCCCCTTATTCTTGGTTTTGTTGTTGGAGCATGAAATAATGTTTATATAGTGTTTGTTTAATTGTGCTTTCAATATTATTGGGCTATTTTAGATGTAGGTATTTTTCATTGGTTGTTACTAATGTTTTCAATTAATTTGGCAGTTTTGTCCTCATATGGGAAACGCTAATTATTGTTCATTTGACCTTTTTTTTATTCTTACTTTATTTAAAAGTGTAATAGTATATTATTTGTATTTTATTTTGCATTGTATGTATATTAAAAAATATTTTTTTTATATATAGTGTTTGTAAGTGTAATAAATTTGGTGAGTTTAAATAAGTTTGTTATTTTATGGAATTATAATGAATTTAATGTTAAATGTATTTAATATGTTGTGTGTGTTTGTGAAATTGTTTATATTATTTATGTGATATATTGTGTTATTAAAAATATTTTTAAGGTGTCGATATTTTTTTATGGCGATAATAGTGTGATCTATATTTTTGTTATCTATATTTGTGTCATTTTGTATGTTTATTTAATGTTTTCGATATTAGTTATGACGATATTTTTTTGATAGATATTAGTGATATCGATAATGTTTGTCGATAATTTTGTGTCGATATTTGTGTATTTTTTTGAATAAGTATAGAGTATTGATATTTGTTATCGATATTTGTGTCGATAATTTTGTAGGTCGATATTTTGAGTGTCGATGTTATGTCGATGTTATGTCAGTGATCCCGTCAGCAGATCTCACCAAGGCCCAGGGGCTCCGGGTGCAGGGGGTGTCCTTTGGTGTTGGAAGTCAGCTTAACAGTGCAGTCGCGGTTAGGGGTCGTTGTGCAGAGGCTGCAGGCGTCTATGTGGAGTCCGGCAGTGGTCAACCAATGAGGGACTCTTGCTCAGGATTGCAGGGGAACCTTTTCTGGACCGATGGTCCTCTTGGACTCGGGCTGTGGGCGTCTGGTGCAGAGGTGATCGACTTTACGGTTCCACAGGAAGAGCACTTTGTCTTTAAAGTTGGTTTTCTTCTGGACTTGTCTGCTGTCCACGGGAGATCAGGAATCTTTTTGGAAGACCGGCAGTCCTCCCAGGGTTCTGGAGATCTCTGGTCTGCGGGTCGAGTCCCTCTTCTGTAGCAGGGTCTTTGAGGTCTGCAGTCAGGCCGCTAGGGCAGGAGCCAAGTCAGTTGGTGCCTTCAGTATTCGCTGCTGCACGGCTCTCCTTTGTCCTCTTTTTCGTAGGTCGTCAGTAATCTGAAGATGAACGTTCAGGGGTGCCCCTAAATACTAGTTTTAGGGGCATAACAGGGGTCAGAAGGTAGCTAATGGGCTACTTACCTTTAGGGTGTCTACACCCTTTGTATGTCCACTCCATCTGGGGAGGGGGCACATCCCTATTGGCTAGAATCCTCCACAGCAATATGGAGGATTTTCAAAGAGGGGGTTTCTTCAGCTCAGGGCACCTTGGTCCTGGCTGAGAGGGGACGCACCTCTTTTTTACTAATTTTCCCACTAACCTTGCTGTCAAAAGTGTGTCTTGGCCAGGGGGGCATGCATCTCCACTAACTAAAGAGGCCCTGGTCAGCATAACAAAGGGCAGGAAGCCTTTGAGGCTCACTGCAGTTCTATGCTGTTTCTGCTTGGGGGTAGGTCTGAAGCACCTCCACACAAAGCAGGCTTTGTTTCTGACCCACAAGAGCAAAAGGCTTCCACCTCAGGGGTTCAGAATCCTGTCTAGAGATGGCAGGCTGGTGCAGAACAGTCAGGCACACACTAGTGGTTTGGTAGGTTCACAGGGGGCACCTCTGAGGTGCCCTCAGAGTGCATGTATTAATGAATCCAACACTGGCATCAGATTGGGCTCATTAATCTGAGATGTTTGGTACCAAACATCTTGGAATTCGGTGAAGCCATCATGGAGCTGTAAAACTCGTAGTGACACTCGGTATGGCTTCACCGTGCACTTATAATGTCTAAGAATGGACTTGGACACTATATGGGGATATCTGCTCATGCAGTTATGCCCTCACATGAGTTCTAGTGCACCCTGCCTTAGGGCTGTAAGGCCTGCTGTAGGTGTGACTTACAGTGCTGGTAGGCCTGGCACACAGGGATGTGTGCCAGGTTGACGTTTCACTTTTATCTGCACCAAAACACACAGGCTGCAGTGTCAGTATGCTTGTGTTTGGTGAGGGGTCTCTTAGGGTGGCACAGTATATGCTGCAGCCCTTGGAGTCCCTCTCTGGTCCAAGGCCCTTGGTACCACTGGTACATTTTTCAAAGGACTTACATGTGTGCCAGAGGTGTGCCAATTGTGGAAAGAAAGGTACAGTTTTGGGAAAGAACACAGGCACTGGGGACCTGGTTAGCAGGAACCCAGTGCACACTCAGTCAAAGATGCATCAGAGTCAGGCAACAAGTGGGGGGTAACTATGCCAAAAGGTGCTTCCCTACAACTATTACTCCTTTTCTAGCACCCTACATTGTGTCTCATCCTCCTGGACCGGTGACTGCTAGAAACATCAGAAGTGGGGAAGGTTGAGCCAATGCTCTGGTGGCTGCAAGCAGAAATGTAGCAACTACAACACCTGATGTTGCATGTGCTAGTAGTAATGGGGAAATACATGTTTTTTTTTTTTTTTTTGATCTACCAGCGCTAGTTCCATGAAGTGGACCTTTCTGATCCTGGGTATACTGTATTTTCTTTTATTGCCACACCCCAATGTTGAACACTGTCCGACCCTTTTGAAGGGGCCTCAGGGTAGACCTGGGCTTCTGCCACTCATTTGTGGTGGTTGAGGTCCTTGCCTCTTGTATCCTATGGTCCCTTCCTACTTTGACTCTACAAACTGGCCAGATACAACCTTTTTCTGTGCTTGACTCTTGAGTACTGAGGGCGACCAGTGACCTATCTCAATGATGTGCTCTTGAGCCGAGAGCTCAGAACTTAATGACCAATAGGCACAATTATATATTGTTCAGCCAAATGCTTATTTTAGAAAAGAAGGTAGTTTTAAATTTACAGCAAAGCTAAATGCTAGACAATCCAGTCACCTCAGTATACAGTGCTGTTGTACATTCTGCTAATCAAGAAGTACTACACCCCTCTCTCTTCCCCAGTAATTGTCTTCCTTCTGAAGTAAGGATTTCTGCTATGAATATCCCATATACTAGGAAATAGGCAGGGATTAGACATAGGTGCAAATTCCTCAAAGTTCTTTTGGATCTGGATTAGGCAACTCCGTTCAAAGTCTTTATGGAACAAATCTTTTTATTTGTTTTGAAAGACAATCCTGCAGCAGTACACAGCTGTGTGTCTACAACCACCTTGGCCGGCAGCGTGGAATTTGTATACGAATCCAAAATACACAGCTTCAATGCCTACAACCCAGAGGCTGGCAGCGTTATCTGGATTGCATAAGTATATCTATTTACAAGAAAAACAGACCGCCTCCCCCCCCTCCCACCCTAAGAAACCAAAGAAAAGAAAGGGGATCCTGCACTGATGATGAGCATGGTCTTTGTGATATTGTTTACTCCCAACTATCCGGCCCAGCCTAGGCTCTGTCTCATTGCCTACAGGATGCCCTTGCCTCCTCTGCCTCAGGGATCAAATGCAATATTTGGAGATACTTGGGGCATGCCACCTCCCTAAATTCTTTAGATAACAGTTGTATGAAAGGGGCCCATAGGTCTGTGTAAGTTTCGCCTTTGTGGTCCTGGACAAGAGACAGGCGTTCCATAGCCAGAGTCAGCCACAGTCTATGTAGCCAAGCTGTGTGGTCCGGTACTGTCGTCGAACCCCAGTGCGCCAGAATCGCCTGCCATGCTGCCAGTAATGCCAACGCTATTTGCCTGCCCCTCAGTGAGCCCAGAGGAAAAGTCAGAGCGTTAGAGAGCCCTAGTAGTGTATATGCAGGAAAGCGTGGGATCTCTGTCTCAAAAGCTGTATCTATATCGTTTATTACCCCCTCCCAGAAGCGCCCCAGTCTCGGGCAATGCCAGAGTAAATGCACCAGAGAGCCGGCAAGCCCGCAGCCTCTCCAACATTTCTCCGTGTGGTTTTTGTCCCACCTGTGGATGCGAGCCGGTGTGAGGTACCAATAGGAGGAGACCTTGTAAGCTGACTCTGCTCCTACGGTATTATGGGCTGTGTGTTGTGCTCTATAGTGAATGTTTGCCCATTCCTTGTCCAATAGGGACCTTCCCAGCATAACTGGCCCTTAGTGCGCCCCCCTTTCTGTCCTGCAGCCAGCATTGTGTACAGTTTTGATATCAAGTGTTTGTCGTCTTTTTTGCTTATTAGCCATTTCTCAAACGGGGTTAGCCGCCGTGAGGCCTGCGACAGGTAGGACGGTGAGGTGACCCAGTGCTGAAGTTGGAGATAATGAAATTCATCAGACTTGGGTAGATCGTAATCTAAATGCAATTGTGCAAAAGGAATTATGCCAGCCTCATCAAACAGCGAGCCGACCCGTTTGCAGCCCGCCTCCCTCCATTTCTGGAAGATTTCTGCCTGGAGGAAAGTCCGGGTTGTCCACTTTTGGGGTCAGCGGTGAGGGAAATGTCGTCAGGTCCCTCTTTAGGGCTACGGCGTCCCAAACTTTTAGCGTCGCCACCGTAATTGGTGAAGAGTAGAGACCCCTGGCCCTCATTTTACGTGGTAGCCAAGCCTCCCTCCATATGTTAGCACCAGCCACTGCTTGGTCCGTAAAGGTCCAGTGTTTTTCGGAGAGCGGACAATTCCACTCCACAATATACCGGAGGTGTGAGGCCTGAAGATATCTATGCACCAGCGGGAGGCCCACTCCACCCTCTCGTTTGGGCAGTGTCATTTGGGACATGGGTAGTCGCCCCTTCTTCCCTCCCCAGATAAATTTATTGATAGCCAGCTGCAGAGCACGCCTTGCTTTCGGGTAGGGGGGGCAAGGGTAGGGTCTGGAAGGTATACAGAATCCTCAGCAGTACCGTCCTTTTCACCACTGCGATGCGCCCGAACCAAGCCAGCTTAAGCTTCGACCACCCGTCCAGAGCCTTCGTCGTTTGATCCACCAGTGCCGAATAATTTAATCCCAACGTTTGCAACAGCGTAGGAGCCAGAAGAGTGCCCAAGTAGGTTATTGGCTGTGTAGCCCAATGCAATGGGAACCTCTCACGCAGAAGCTCCACGTGTGCTTGGAGGGGAGGAAAGGTTAAGAACCTGGGATTTGCTTAGGTTTATCTTAAATCCCGAGACCTCTCCGAAGGTCTCCAGCTCTGACAAGAGAGCGGGCAAAGACTTGAGAGGCTCTGAGAGCGACAAAATCACATCATCTGCGTAGAGGCTTATCTTGTGGGTATTGCCACCGAATCGAAGCCCCTTTATTTGTGGATGGTCTCGGATCCGTTGTGCAAAGAGCTCCATATAGAGAGCAAAGAGGCGGGGAGAAAGCAGGCACCCCTGCCTTGTGACCCTCGCGGTCGAAAATGGTGTCGAGGACACCCCATTCACTCTGACAAATGCCCGAGGTGACTGATAGATACTTCGGATCCATTTTAGAAAGCGCTCTCCGAGGCCAAAGCCTCATAGGGTGGCAAATGGGTAACTCCACCGTACCCTATCGAACACTTTCTCTGCGTCCACTGACAGAAATAGGGCTTCCCTACGGGATCTATGGACGCTATCCATGAGATGCAATAGCCGTTTTGTGTTGTCACCTCCTTGGCGAGTGGGGATGAACTCCGCCTGATCCGGGTCAATCAGGCCCACCATCAGCGGGTTCAAACGGGCTGCTAATATACCTGTGAAGATTTTTGCGTCTAGGTTAAGCAGCAAGATGGGGCGGTAGGAGCCGCATAGGCTAGGATCTTTGTGGGGTTTGAGAATTACCGAAATTGCCGCTTCAGCCATGGAATCCGAGATCGAACCGCTCTCCTGGATGGAGTTGAAAAGCCGCGTCACTAGTGGTGCTATCTCCACGCAGAAGGTTTTATAGAACAGGGCGGGAAACACGTCCGGACCAGGAGCCTTATTCAATTTCAGCCTAGCAATGGCTGATATGACTTCCTCCGGACGTATGGGCTCTTCGAGCTGAGACGCCTGTGCCTTGGGGAGCCGAGTGAATTTGCTCGCTTCTAGGTACGAGCACTCATCCTGCTGCCCTGCGGTATCTTCCGTATATAAAGACTGGTAGAACTGCCTAAATGTATCGGAAATCTGAGAGTCCGAGTATACTTCTTCCCCGGAGGGTTTCTTAATTGAGGGTATAGCCCCCGCCATGGTTTTTGCACGGAGCCTCAGCGCAAGCAGCCTTCCGCATTTGTCACTGCTTAAATAGAACTTGTGGCGCAGGTGGAGTAGTGCGTATTCCGCCCTATCTAGGTCAAGGCGCTTTAGGAGGAGCCTTTTCTTCTCCAAGTCTCTCCACACCCTCGTTCAAAGTCTTTAAAGTGTTTTTCTGATAGAGACTTCTACCTGCAGATTCCTCGCCCAGGTGCCAGACTGGATCCGGAAACTTTTACATATCAATTCTCTCCACTGCTGTCAGGTGGTGTTGTATGGCATTGTATCGTATTGTGCCTCTCCACCCTATTCAGCGATGACATTGGGACCAATGCAAATAGACCACCTGCACGTATACAGTGGAGCACCTCCTTCCTTGGACAAGAAGTACTTTAGATTAAAACAAAGTGGAGCGTATTTTGGGTCCCACTTTTATACATATTTTCCAGACAGGGCATTTGGCCCACTGTAACAGACTTCAGAAGCGGTTTGGTTCTCTTTCAAGTATCCTCCTCAAGCTGCTCTCCAGGCACAGTCTTTGTGTAAAATGCCACTTCTCACTGCACGTAGCACTGGAGCTGCCTTCAAGCAGGAGCACCCACTACACAGGCACAACAAGTGTGACTTTTATGACCATGGCTAGTATCAGCTTTTCTGAAACAGTAATTGGGAACAGACAAAAGGGAAGGCCTGACCTAGAAACTTCCTCACCTTGAACTACTGAAACTGCAGTCTGATTCTACAGACATAACATTTACTAAATGGCAGTGCTCAGACAGAGCAATGCAGGTGTTCAATATATTCAAGGCAGAAATATAAATTGAGTAAGCGTAAATTGTGCATTCCTTGTTGTCTTTTGCACAAAAGCCCTGGTCTACTCTGCATTGAACATTTGTGTTTCGCACTCCTCATCCTATTTGCCTCTAGTCCACATTGCTGTTGGGGCCTTATAAACCTGTAATGCTTCATATAATGACAGTGTCAAAGGGTGCCCCCATTCATCATAAGGACACCCATACCCCAACACAGGAGACTTGACTGGGATCCAATTTTTTATCCATCTGGTTGACTTAGTTTTTTACTTATTTTTATTACACTACTGCATTGTTAATCACAGAAATTATAATATTCTACATATACTCGTAATCTGCCCATGGGCACTCAACATGGTTTACATTGTAATATACGTGGTGCACCAGCGTTTGCTCACCCCCTTCATCTTTTATGTCTACTGTCCACATTTAGCAATTACAATAATAAAAATTAAGAATCATACAGTATAAGGGAAAAAACAAACCCCCACCCCCCCAACTGGTTGACTTGGTTATCTAGTATAATTGGAAAAAAAATGTCCCTGATGCACTCAAAACCTCATTTATGACTTCTCCTGAAATCCCATGTCCCGCCATTCTCCAACATATGACCCATTCCCACGCAAAGTCCTTGTATCCACCTTATTATTGTTTCATCCGTGCTTGGCAAAATATGGAACGCCACACGGGTGCGCCTAGGTGATAAGGAGCTCCTCCATTCGCTCAACGACTACAGCTGGCTCACACACATTTTTTCACATTTAGCACTATGGGACATCTGACCCAGGCCGCCTGATGTTGGACGAATAGGTTTTTTTTCAGTTTTATAGCCCCTTAGTTACCAGCTAATAAACTGTTTTTTTCGTTCAGACCATTATCTAGCCAGCATGACAGGCACTTTAACCCCCAAAAATATTATCGGGTAAGCTTACCTTCCGTTCTTTTTCACAGTAATTACTTATTAGGCAAGCAAATTTGTGCCTCGCAACTGGATTTCTGTAAAGTGTAATACATACGGTGACAGTTGGGGCAGTATGCTGTTCACAGGTGCGAGATAGGGCGGATTTCTTATACCAGTTCTTTCAATTTAAGGAAGAAATTAAAAAATAAAAACAATTGCATTTTCCCATTTTAATACCCTGGCGAGACTGTTGGCGGGGCCACCCCCAACTGATATAAGGGCTTTCAAGTGATACCATTGAGAGGGATTCAAGGGCCACATTGGAAATGGTGTTACTGCTCTCCAAGATTAAGTGCTACTGCTTTACGTTCTGCTCGTAGTAACTCTTTTTTAAAGCAGTATTGTTCTGTTTGGAGTTGAGGGTCAATGTTTTTTCTTGGTGTAGAACAATGTTTAATAACCTTTTGACTTCTGTCCCACCCTGCCCCAGGTCCTCCCCCCAAATCACTACTGGGAGCAGAGGACCTCGACCTAAGTATTTTGAATCTCAAAACAAGACACAAAAACACTTAAGTATAGATCAAACAGATACACAACGCCATTAAATACAAATATCGAAATTTTTATTTCCAAAATGTGTTTTTATTTCTTTTTTTTTATTTAAAGGAATGTATTAATATTTATGTAAACAAAAGGAAAAAGAGAAAACAAAAAGGGCTTATACATAGTGAAAAGTGGAGAAGTAGTATACATGTGCAAGTTTAGTTGAAGGATGCTAAGCAGTAGTAATCAGATCAGAAACCAAGATGGGTCACATCAAATCAGGACTAGTTAAAATCTAATTATAATAAATAAACAAACAGAAGACAAAAGGAATGATGAATGATCTGGAAGAGTGCTCGTGGAAGCTCATCCTATAGCGCTATGGACCTGTAAGACAAAGCGATATGCCAGAACCTAGCACTACATGTTGTCTGTTTTGCTCTCTTTTTGTTGGTGCGTACCAGTGCTTAGCTTGACACCACCAATCTCCCATACTCGATTCTGTGTGCTGCACTTCCTTTACATTTACAGAGTGCTTTATGTACATATTCTTTATTAATCTGTTAATCATATTTAATTTTCAAAACATTCGGGGACCTCCAGAGTAGGCGTCGCGGACCCCAGGTTAAAAGCCACTGGTCCAACAATGAATTCCAGTAGGGACATTATCTCCTACTTAGCAAATAAACTTTGCTCTAAAAGTAGGTACTCGTAGCATGCTGCACATTGTAATAAACAGTTACAAGCAGTAGCCGTGCACGAGTCTCCGGATGGCTCCTTTAATGTTAGGACTCTTCAGTGACTTTTCTGTGATGGAAGTCTGTCGCAAGTCCCTATTGAGCTTTTTCATGTTGAAAGATTAGACAGAGCAATGTTGCTGCAATGAAGGAAGACCTTTGATATCCATTGGCAGCCAAAGAATAGATGAATGTATGTGTGCTCACTTTTGTCTCTTGTTCCACCTCTCTTTTCAGCCATTTTTCTGGGTTCTTTCCGAATGCCTTATGAGGAAATCAAAAGAATGATATTGGAAATAGATGAAACACAGTTGACAGAGTCCATGATTCAGGTAGGAATATTGACAAACAGTTAAAATAGCAATATTGCAGTGTAACCATTAAGAGTAGGCATGTAATGAAGCAACATGGTCAAAACAAATCATAAAGCTGCAGATCTCACTGCTACATAAGTAGCTGCCTTAGCTTACTCTGTATTCAATGATAACCAGTAGCAAAACCGTGTCAGTGAGGCAGTTTAGCCTTGAGTCTTTGATATTGCAAGTTTAGAGTTAATGGTCCTGGTTTACAAAATGTCATTGTATTAAAATATCACAACGGCTGTAGCATCACGAATGTATTCTGATTAAGGTAAGGATATCTGAAAAGTGCGCTTGTATGTTTTCAACTTTGACAAACATTAAACGTGAAGTAATTTGGGTATCGGTGAAAGTGAGTAGACCAACCACCCTTCTCATGCTGGTCTTCTAATGTATGAAAGCAGAAGGTTGTAGTCCTCAGTTTTCAGAGGTAGTGTCTTCATGTTTCAGATGTTGTTTACCAAAGACAAAGGATGGAAAGTGGTTACGACTTGGGCACCAGCAGAGTTCCACCCATCATATGAAATTGTGAGTGAATGGATCTAAAAAATAAACCAGCCACAGAACTCCTGGCCCAAAGAGAAACACTTACATTTTTCCTACCGACACTTAATTGGAGAAGAAAAACGATTATCTGTTTGCAGCAAATGTTTACATGTTTAGTACCCTTTGGAGAGTCCTATAGCAATTCTTAAACTTTGGTTCGAAGCCAGATTTCTAGTAGAGAATTGAACTGTATCACAGTGTAAATGCCGTTTGCGAAAGATTATTGTAGTTGTAGACAGGGATTTATTATTAACTATGCTTTGTAATCTTCAACCGTTCCTGTCCCAACAATTCCCACATTTTGCATCGGTCTCATCAACTTCAATACTTTGGCTTCTTTTTCAGGCTAGTCCTGAAAATGTCTTTCATTGTGATTACCGGCCACTTTGGTGACTGGTTTATAGGTCATGGAACTCTCCTCTCCAAATGACTGTCAAAGACTCAAATAGCCATTTATTATTTTTTGACCATGAGAGATTGAGGGCCCAAAACATTGATGGGGTTATTTAAAACAAAGTTTTTCTTTTAATCGTTTTAAAAAAAAATTGAAACAGGCTTTCATATTGGGCATAAAAGCAACATGATTCAATTTGATATTTTCAAGAAACACATGCCCCACATGTTCAAAGAACCCAAACATTTCTACAATAGGTTTAGAGTAACTTGACAAAGCATAACCACAAGACAGGCCTAGTAGGGAGAATATTAAAGAAAAGCAATTAAGTCTACAGACATGGAAATGGCGGAGAATCATAAGCGTCAATTCACTGAAATGCCAGTGGTAGCGGAAGTAACAACACACACCTTTTGACCTTCAATTTCTCTCACACACATGCTTGCATATACACACATTCACACTTGCACACACTAACCTGCAAGCATGCGCACATTTAAAAGCATATTTTTACTTACCTCAGCTGCCAGGGCAGGCCATATTCCAGCTAATTGTACTCATTTTTTATTGCACCAATAGTGAATAATGAAACATCATTCACTGTTTGTGTAATAAAAATAATGTTGAGAAAAGAGAGAGAGAGGCGCTCCATCTGAAGAACGTGCAGCCACTGTGTTCCTTGCACTGGTTTGGCCACCTCTGAAGCCAGGGATCAAGCCAGGGATCGCATCGGTCACCCCTGGCAAACCCTAAATGACGTCCATGAGGGGAACAGAGGAAGGGTATGGATAAAGAAGTTCTGTGGTTTGGATGGACATTTTTTTAATAGACATAGGCGAATCCAAGAAATTGAAAAGACTGGATTGCAGTACTCAAACCAAATAAATGAACAGTGCTCATACAGCGTAGAACAGAATAAAACCAGTGGAGGAATGTATACATGTTAATACCATTACATAATAATAAGTCTGAGTTCCATGGTCACCACTAACCGCCTGTTGTCCAGAACACTCACTCTGCCAGTGTTGAAAGAGAGACAACGTCTACTCTCTGACCACAGTTGAAAAGACTTAAATATACAGTTAAAGACAGGGATCGGATCATGGATTATATAGATGAGCATCCCATGACGCAAAGCACATCATTTCAGAAGATCATTCTGAATGTTTCAGGGCTTTGGTAAACCTCCACTTTCTAAGGGTGAAGATCTTTGCCACTGCTGAAGAGGTAACAATGTATTGCTTTTATGATTTGTCATATTGTTGTTGTTGAACAAGTAACGGAGTATGACTATGGAGTTTAAAGGCTGGAAGTCCTAAACCCTCATGTTTCTTATGGTGGACCAGCTTGCTGACCCCTACGGAAACAGTTCATTAACATAATGAGAAGGCGTGAACCAAGTCACAGGCCTTGTGACAAGATCATCCAGGAGAGTAAGTCCAAGCAGAACCCTGCTGAGTGAAAGTCCCTTACCAATGGAGCAGTATATTGAAGAAATAAAGGGATGGCTGTATTTATAGTTTGGTGGATGCAGGATGTCTGCCGAAATGTGGCGAATTTTCCATCTACCATATTTAGAATGCATAGTCACTTGACACACTGCAAAGGGGCAGACAGGACATCTGCCACTTTTTGACAGATATTCTGCTTCTGCCAAACTTTAAATAAGCCCTTATCTTGCATTTTAATAGGTCTGTCCATCCTTCTTCTTGAAATGCCGAAGACAATTACGTTTGTCAGTGTTAGACCAAGTAGTCTCTCTTGAGTGTGCTTTGAGAACACTGGAAAGATCAGGATCCCACACATTGTTGAAATAATTCCATCAAGATGGAAAGACCCAGAGATGCCCGCAGAGCGTATGGTGCAGGACCCAGACACATTTTGAAACAAAGCACTAATTAGATATATTTCATTTGCTTCGAGGCTTCTAGACCAAATTCAGATATTTGAGTCCCACAGAACGTAATTTAACCATTACATAAGAGATCATTCAATGACAAGACACCTTTAAAATATCAATGAGCTATTTGGAAAACTTCCCTCCTACTGTTATTCCAGAATTATTCCACAGACACAAACCAAAATTGAGAAATTAAATATTTCTGATGGCTGTGTTTTACCAGAGATAGTTTATTTTCCTGAATATCACCTCAAGGCCTGCTAAAGAGCACCTTTCCCCAACAATAGTTCACCAGATCTGTCTGTGAACATGATTACATTACCGTATATTTGGCACCAGCCTGTGCTATGACATAAATTTCTGTATTTCTCCCACCTCGTCTGCAGTGGTCTGGTGCATTTTGTGCTTCACTGACACAATTTCTCAGTATTTTAACAGCGACCAGGTCAAATGTCTCCTCAGGAATACTCAGAGTTTATGCCCTCTGTCAGACGCTGCAAGAAAATATTCTTGTCAGACCCATGTGACATCTGCATGTGATGTTTAGGCTTGAAACATGATGTTGTGGCTGCGACTCATGCACTTGGGTACAGCCGAAAGCCACCAGGGAGCAGAAGGCCAAGTTATTTTTTGAAGGCTGCAGGCTTACATCAAAGCAATCCCCTTCGTCTTCAGGTACGTTTCTTGCCAGGGAATGATCTCCAAAAAGAATTACCCACAGAAATCTACATAGGAAGGAGAAATCCTTTTCTTCTTTGAGGTAATGGGCTCATTTGGAGTCTGTGCTGTTCTCCGATACCAGGGCCGGACACTTCCTTGTCAGAAAAAATCCACATTGAAAAGATTTGATTCAGTCCTGGCTCCATTGGCTGACCCTGCGCAAGTGAGCGCATCTAGCTGTCAATGCTCAATTGTTTCAGGGCAGCTTCTGTGTGCTCTCGGCTACTCCCCAAGGGCGAGACAGATTCTGCAGGTTTGACTCTGACAGCTTTAATGCGAAACCTGTAACTCTGCTCCTCGATGGAAACAGACTCCTAAGAAGTCATTGGAGGTTGCCAAGGTGCAGTTCTTCCATTTGCTCACAGCCAACTTTGGTACTGACAGAAACAATACCCTTGGAGGGGGCTACAGCACACTGTTAAAAATCAAACAAAGTTATCTAGATGGAGAATGAGAAAGTGAAAGCATGATGATTCCTTGGCAGAACACCTTTCTAGACCACAGAGATTTGCCTGGTTGGAAGAATTGTTTGGCCCAGCTCCAATGCATTTGCAGTTCTTGAAGACGATTATGACTTCACAGAATATAATGACTTGAATGTTGATAACCTGAAAACAATGGCCCCTCCCAAAAGTACAGGATTTAAATCTTGCCATAATTGCCAAAACGAATGTTCGCAACAGAGTTGTTCGAAGTCTCTCTTTGGTGTTTCGGCTCAGGACATGACTCTAAGACGTGTGAAGAATGCCCCCTCATGAACCCCGAAGGTGATCAGAGACCACGAAGCAAAGCTGTGAGGCGCTGAACATAGGAAGAATCCATGCAGGTCCCGCTCGCAGCTGAGAGCGCATACTTGTTCCTGCTCTTGAGGCCGTCTTCACGGTCAGTCTTCTGGTAAGTTAAATTATAAGTAAAAACAGAAGCACAAGTAGGCCTAGTAGGACTTTGCTCCACTCTACCACTCTCTATCCTCAGAGAAGTTGCGAGGGCATCAATGTGCCACTTAGGCTTGCTCCCAAAATTCCATCAAGGAGCCAATTCTGCAATGAATGAAAAAATGTCCTAGCTTTCGTAACAGAAAGTTTCAATTCTAATAAGGACACGGAGGCAAGGATTAGGCTGCTCTTTCGTCTTTATTTTAACCAGCATCCACTCAAAACCAAACAGTAAACATCAAAAAGACTTCATTTCCCATGAAACTTAGAGACAAAAACGTCAAGTTCATGTCAGTGTATCAACCAATCGGGCACCTCCTGGGTTAACTGCCAACGATCCCTGCTGGACTTCCTCTTTCTTCCTGCGACAAAGCCGACTGCGGAAGATCCTTAATCCTGCTTCGAGGACTCTGCACCTTCGGGCAGAAAAGAGGTCGTAATATCCTGCGTGCGAAAAGGCTATCACAGCCTTATAGCAAACACATAACCGACCAGGAAAACGCTTTACTTACGTCGAACGCATGTCTGATCAACCCGGGCGGGTCCAGGTTCTTCTTGAGGGCGGGCTAATCCTTGCCTCCGTGTCCTTAAAAGAATTGAAACTTTCCGTTGCGAAAGCTAGGAAATTTTTCATTCTATGTCAGGACGAGGATTAGGCTAGTTCAAAGCTTATCTACTACTAGGGTCGCAATGGAGGAGACTGGTTTAAAGTAAAACCTCTTGAAGGTTGGGTCCAACGACCAGTCTGCAGCATTCAAAATGTCCTCCAAGCGAGCACCTAGCATGAAAGCCTTGGATGCCATGGCACCTCTCGCAGAGTGTGCTCCGAAAACCTTTGTATCGATGCCGGACTCCAGCATCACCCAGCGGACCTATCGTGCAATGGTTGGGGATGAGACCGCTCGAAACGGTTTCCTCAAGTCAATTAGGAGTTGCCGTTCTCTATGTGGACGCACATCCACAGTCATGGCCTCGTAAGCCTTGATGCATCTGACTACCCGGAGTTTAGGAGATCCAAGTAAAAGGGCGAGTAGGAAATTATCCATGACTGGCATTTGGTACGACGGGAAACGTGGAAGGTGACCCCGTCCGGAGTGAACGACCTCCCCGAAATGTCCAGGACCCTGACATCCGAGACCCACCAACAGGGCACCAAACACAGCAACATGGCCAGTTTGGACGATAGTTGCTTGCGCGACAAGTACTTATTGGTAGCCCATTCGGATAGTAGATGCAAGACCTTGTTGACATCCCAGAGGACTGAATATCGCGGCTCCGGGGGGAGAGAAAGTCGGATACAGCGAAGAAGTTTCTTCACCAGCGGGTGGTCCCCCACCGGATGATCAGCCACCTTGGCATGCCCGGCTGAGATTGCGGATCGGAAGGTATTAATTGTTCTGTACGCTAGGCCCTCTGAAGCAACCTGGGCTAGAAAGTTCAGGATGTGGACAACATCCGCCCCCACGGGATCCAGACCCCGCTGCAGATACCAACCCATCCATCGAGGCCAGGCTGACCAGTAGCGTTTAATCGTACCATCTGCCCAGGCCCGGGAGAGGAGCTCCGCAGCGTGTCCCGAAAGTCCCCGGACCGTCCATCGAGCCCGGTAATCCTCCATGCCATCAGGGATAGGGAGTCGCTCACTATCAGGGGACGTGGGTTGCCCGCTGGATTGATCAGGAGATGAGAGAGCGGGAGTAGACGGATTGGAGAAGCCCAAGAAAATTCCATCAGAACTGGAAACCATGCTTGCGCTCTCCAGACCGGGGTGATCACCACCAGCTCCGCCTTCTGCCGACGGACCTGAGTTGTCAATCGCATTATCATAGTGAAGGGAGGAAAGGCATAACCCCGTTCCAGGGACCAATCCTGAAGAAACGCATCGGTGGCCGTCGCCCCCCGGTCTTGTCTCCAGCTGAAATACCTGGGAAGCTGGTGGTCGAGCCGAGACACATATAGGTCGACAGAGAAGGGTCCCCACTGATCCTGAAGGGGCCGTAAGATCGGGGGGGAACAGCTTCCATAGACTCGAGTCTCGAAGATGTCTGGACTGCCAGTCTGCCACCTGGTTGGCTACTCCCGGGAGGTGTTCCGCTATCACCAAAACCTGATGGGACAGGCAATACTCCCAGAAGTCCTTGGCCTAGTCTGCCAGAGCCTTGGAGCGAGTCCCGCCCAGGTGGTTTATATAGCGAACCGCTGCCACGTTGTCCATCTTTAGAAGGACGCAGCAATGAGCTCTGTCCCTGGTCCAACAAGGGACCGCGAAGGAGCCCGCCAAGAGCTCTAGGCAGTTGATGTGGAGCAATCGCGCCAAGAGCTCTAGGCAGTTGATGTGGAGCAATCGCTCTGCGGCGGACCAACCTCCTCCTGTGGTGAACACCCCACAATGTGCCCCCCCAGCCTGAACTGCTGGCGTCCGACTCGATCACGAGGTCCGGAAGAGACCCGAAGATGGCCCGACCGTTCCATGCCTCCACGTGAGAAAGCCACCACTGGAGCTCCTCCTTCGCCTCCTTGGACAAAGGTACCCGCTAGGCATAGGACAAACCTCTGCGCAGGTGAAACGCCTTGAGTCTCTGGAGGGCCCGAAAGTGAAGCGGACCCGGGAAGATGGCCTGGATCGAGGCTGACATTAGCCCGACCACCCGGGCAATGCTTCGCAGAGAAGTCTGCGGCTTTTGTAGAATCTGCCGTATCTCGTGGCGAATCTTCGCCATCTTCCTGGAAGGGAGGCTTAAGGTCGCCTCCGGAATTGATCACAAACCCTAGGAAGGTGATAGAGTGAGCGCGAAGGAGGCAGGACTTTGTCTGGTTGATCACGAAGCCCAGTGACTGAAGAAGAAGCACTGCCGACCGGAGCTTTTGCGACAAAATTTGCGGACACTGATGCATGAACAGCATGTCGTCCAGATAAACGATAATCCTGACGCCCTGCGACCTCAACCTCTCCACTACCGGGTGCAAGATCTTGGTGAAGCACCACGGTGCCGAAGGCAGGCCAAAGGGAAATGAGGTGAATTCGAAAGTTTGGCCCTGCCACTGGAACTGAAGGAAACGACAGTGAGGGGGGAAATGGGGACCATTAGGTAGGCATCCTTTAGGTCCAAGCGGACCATCCAGCCGGGACGTAACAGATCCCGGAGAAGGTGAAGGCCCTCCCTCTTGAAGTGGTAGTAAACCAGCCACTCGTTGAACTCGGAGGTTTATCACCGGACGCTACCCCCCGTCCTGTTTCTGTACCAGGAAGAGATTGCTCAAGAAGGCCCTTGGGCGGGGAGAGGCGTGGCACATTGCCTGTTTGTCCAGGAGTTCCTGGACCTCCTGTTGTATCAGTACCGCCTCCCTGCCGGAAAAGCGGATTGGCGTCGGAGGGGAAACCTGACCTGGGGAGCCATAAAACTCTATGTGGAAGCCCTTCACCGTTTGGAGCACCCAAGCGTCGGTCGTGAGGGCCCGCCAATCGTCTATAAAGTGAGCCAGTCTGCCCCCCAAGCAATGACAGGAGATAATAGAAGAACTCACTGTGAGAGGGGGGAGCGCCTCCACCCCGGGCTCCGTTGCGTTGGCCTCTGCGGCGGGAATGACCCCTGGTGGGATAGAACCCACCGAATCGCGAGGAGTCCTGGTACTGTCCTCTCTGCGACTGTTGTCCTCTGCCGGAGGCTGTCTGTGAGGAGTGGCCAGCCGAGCACCCCCACCACGGCTGGCCACGCCGAAAACCCGGGCGTTAAAAATCCGTTTCACTGTGGATTGTCTAAGGAGTTGAACGTGGAGACACATTTACTCAACTCCTTCACAAACGAGTCCCCGAAGAGGCCGCCCTGAGCCACCTGACCAGCCTCTGAGGTTGTCAGTTCGCTGAGCTTCGGGTCCAGTTTGATGAGAAGCGACCTGCGCCTCTCCGTGGAGATGGCGCAGTTTGCGTTCCCTAAGAAAATGATAGCCCTTTGGGCCCAACTAGAGAGGACATCTGGTGGGATTAAGGCTCCTGACGCCTTGTTGTCCTCTGCCATGTCAAATATCTTGACCAATGGCCCTATGATGTCTAACAATTTGTCCTTGCATGCCCACCAGGACCTGTCGATGCCCTTCTTCGGATCCTTAATATATTTAGTAAGCAAGGTCGCCATCCTTGCATCGATTTCAGGGGTCACGGCCACCTTGCGGTCAAGAGATGGGCGAGGGCATTCCACCCTAAGGCCGGAGCGGACCTCCTGGTCTAGGGGTTTCCGCAACCGACTCGCCACATACTTGGCCACCTTTTTGCAAGGTACCCACTCCGAAGAGCGGGGGTGTAGGAGGTCCTCCGGATCTAGGAGGTCCGACTGGGTGTCGCCCCATGGTTCTGTGTCCTGGGGAGGGTCCAGGGGCCGAGAGGGGGAGGAGCGCCATGACCTCCCATGATCTGAATCTCCGTCAAATCCGACCTGGGAATCATCGGAGGGTTGAGTGGAGGCCGCTGCTCCCTGAGCCTCTGCAGGCGGGAGGTCTGGTGGGGCCGAACCTGTTGGCGTAGAGTGGGCCTTGGTGTCCAAGAACTCCTGCTTTAACCTATCAAACGCATCCAAGTCTACCCCTTCGGGGTGAGGGTGTTTGCGCGGTTTCTCAGGGGGGAGGTGTGGAGGCCACCTCTGAATGTTTTGGGGTCGAAGGGCCCGGAGTCTCTTGCCTCGCTGGGAGGGGTTGAAGGCACTTCTGCGCCAGGTCTATTAACCTCTTCTCCAAAGGGGCCACCGCCTCTGAGACCGCCCTGATGATGGAGGCATCAACCGCCTCACAAAAGTCGTCCGTGAGCGGGAAATATTGGCATTCCTCCGCCTCCTCGTAGTAGTCGTCAAACTCTTCCATCTTCGTTTTCATGAATCCGGAGGAGCAGAGTGTAGGAGAGTAGGATCTGCTTCACATGGGTACCCCCACTTTTTGCTGATGCTTCACTGTTTTTCGACTTTAGTCTGGCTGGGGCCCTGCTAATCAGAACCCCAGCCTAGCTGCTTCCTCTCTAAAATGGTTTCCATGTGCCTTAGGCACATCTCTGATTGGAATCTGGAGTGCCCTTATAAGTCCCTAGTATATGGTATACTATGTACCCAGGGCATAGGTACCTCAGAGGCCTACCAGGGGCTGCAGCATGTATTGTGCCACCCCTGGAAGGCCATCCAAAGTGACACCACAGGTCTGCTACTGCAGCCTGGGTAAGGTGGTGCCTGCACCCCTTACTGTGATATAGGCTACCTATATCACTACATACATACACACATATACACCTATAAGTCACTCCTATGGCAGGCCTTATCAATCCTGGAGGCAGAGTGCGTGGTTCCTATGTGAGAGGGTGCCCCTCTGCAGCGTTCGGAGACCCTTCTCTGATGCGGTTTGTAGTGCAGCCTGACCATATACTCTTAAGCGCATTATAACCTCGCGTTAAATGCTAACTTTGGAATGGCTGCACCTAAACATGTCGTGTTTGGTGTCAAACATCTTGGAATACTACCCCCGCCAGTTCTGGCGGCGGGGGTAGCATTCCACCCTTCTAGAGGGAGAGACATGTACACACCGGCCTGCCCGGTAACTTCTTTCCAAGCCCTGGCATCACAAAATGGATGCCGCTGCCACAGACACGAGTCTGGCCTCCTGCTGCTGACCGAAACTCCGGCAGGGGAGGCCTGGACAATAGGTTTCCTGTCCCAGGGAGGTGTAACCACCTCCCCAGACAGGATAGTGTGTATTGGGGCTGGGCGGGAGCACTCTCTGGTGCTTTGAAGTCCTGCACTGGGGGCACATTTGGTGTCCCTGTGCATACCCCAGTTCAAACCGGCTCAGGGGCTTCCAGCCCCTGCTCTGGCACGAAACTGGACAAAGGGAAAGGGGTGTAACCACCCCTCTGCCCTGACCCTCCCATAGGTGGGTCCCCAGAGTATGTCCAACCCCTAACTTGGTATAAGTATGGGACCCCAGTCCTTAGGACTTTAGATTTACCTGGGCGAAACTCTGACACAGAATCCTGGACCTTCGACGCTCTACTTCAAGATTAGAGGACTGAAGAATCTCCCTTGGGGTCAAGGAGTGACTCCCCTGCTTGGCAGGCACCAAAGAAGCAATTGTCCGGTCTGCATCGCTGAAGCTCCCGCTGGACGCCGAAGTCTTTGCATCACCAGAGGTGGATTTCCAGACTTCCCCGAGGCTGCTGTGAGTCCCCAGCAAAGCTGAGGCCCGTAGCTGTCGTGGGTAACGTGGAACCGTGACCCCTGGACACCGATCGCATTTGCAAGTGCATCCTCTTCTGGGTCTCCCATGAAGTTGTGCTTTGGGCTCCGAGTAGCCCCAGCCTCCCGCACCGACTGCACCGAAGATCACTGGCCTCCACTCCACGAGTGTCCTGTGAGCCAGCTCCAAGTGCGTCCACTCGAGGCTCCTTCGCGGTCGCTAGTCCGTTGGCTAGTAGGCCCTCCCGAAGGCCAATCTTCTTCTGCTTGGACTTCCTGGTTGCTCCAGGCGTGCCCTGATTTACCCTCGCTGGGTGAGTCCCTCAGACCTTGCTGGTCTGCACCACCGTCCTTCTTCAATTTCCACGAGACTTGCCGTTGCCAAGGCTTGTTGGGTCCAATCCGGTCGCCGACACCCCTGCAATCGACAGATGTCGTGGGACAGCTCGAATCCAGCTCCTGGTTGTCGTCGACGCCTCCTGGACCTCGTGGCTGAAGAGTCAAGACGACCGTCAACCTACCTGAAGCACCTGACATCGGTGGGCATCTGCTCATCGCCTTCCTGGTCACTGGCTAGTGACCCAGACTCTGTCCCCTCTGCTTTCAGGTTCTTCAGATCTTCGATCCACCTTTGGATCCACCCGAACACTTTCGACTTGGCCGCCAGCAGCACTTTGCAGCAGATCGCCATTGAAAACGACGACGAAACCCGACCCCGAAAGGCACCTATGCACCCGGCTCCCTGGGTGAGGTCACTCGAGTACTCCGGTGCTCCCGTGGGTATTGACACTAGAACAGCCTGGTTCTAAAAGGGTTTGCTCCAAGTCCTCCTCTAAGTGTCCCTTTTCTTTAAACTTCCAACCGCGACTTTCCCCATAGAAGTCAACGGCGATTCGCGGCTGTGTTCTCACACTGCACGCGTCCCCCGTGGGTCCCCTGTGTCACTACCTTGGGTGGTTCCTTGTGGTCCAAGCACTTCTACAGGCTCTAGGCCCTGTGTCTAGCTCAGTCGTGGTTCTTATACCACTTTATTGGTATATGGTTTGGTACGCCCTAGGGCTCAAACGTGTATTTGTGCTATTACTGTAGATAACTAACTTATGTACTTCGAACTCTAGCCTCATAAAGAGACTAGAGGGGTGTGTTTAGTAATAAATACATATATTTTGAATATATACCTGGTGTGGTCCTCTTTCATTTGGTCACTCAAGAGATTATAGACTGGTAAAACAAGCTGCTTTACATTCCTTCAAGACTTAGCCTGAAGGGTGCTCTCCATAGCTACCACTAGGATAGCTTTCAATAAAGGTTGTCTTTAACCTATCTCCAATAAGGGGTTGTTTGGACTGGTGCAAGGTGCCCACTATAATTAGTGGACAGCATATGCCAGGCCAACTTCTCACACAGAGGACCAGAGGTAGGTGTCAAGTAAGTAGGGTAAATAGCGTGAGGGCTTGAAAGGCTGGATCTGGAGCGGAGCCCAAAATGGAGTCCCTAGAGAGGGAAGTTCACCCAGGAGAAAGGCAAGGGTCTGAGAATGGCCTGGTTGAAGTACAGGGAGGCCCTCACTCGCGAGGCGCTACACCGCTTAAACCTGAACCCAGAAGAAAAAGGCTGCAAACGCCCTTGCCCCGTTAGCGCTGGACCAGGATAGGTGGTTGGGGTATGCAGACCCTGCCCGCACTGGTGAAAAGCTCAGAATACCGTGCAGACTAAACAAACGCCCTCATGTGGCATGGGCTGGGATAGAAAAACAACCTGCGCTTGTCTGCCAACTAATAGGCTGAGAGAGCCTATGACCGTACCCCTCTGGGGTGTTCCGCTCCAGGTTGGGCCGGCGATTTGGCAGGAGACAGCAG